>CM055121.1:852319152-852919152 GCA_029206835.1 Rana muscosa
ATCGCAAAAAGTGGCCTGGTCATGAAGGGGGTAAATCTTCCGAAGGTCAAGTGGTTAGAAGAGAAGTTTGAAGTAGTTTAAAAAAAAAAACATACTCACCTTGATGCTGCAGCTATCCCCCGCCAGCTCTAAGATTGAGAACTGAGTGATCATATGACCACTGATCGCTCAGTTCTCGGTCTGCTTAGAGTGGAGAGCGGTGAATTTCCAGTTTTACACCATCATGTTAGGAAATGCATGTGTCATCTACAGAATAGCCTGTTTTATAGACCACAAAGGAATCAGACAGCCCCCCTACTTTCTGGAGACTTTACAAACGCCCCGCTCAAAGACGGTTCGCCTTTGTCAGATCACTCATTATTTAGAGATGCTTTGTTAGGATCAGGTGGATATCTCCTATCACTTATAATAGGTGTTTGCGTGGTCTAGGGACCTGTGGCAGTATTTTTGAGTTGTACACTCTTTTAGTGGACCAGGGTTCTAAACTTTCTTACCAATTAGCTTGGGAGTCAGACCTGGGAGAGGCTATAGAGGAGGACATTTTGTGCCAATGGTCGACCATGGTGCAGGGGAGAATTTAAGTGTTAGGGTGGACTTCCACTTTAATACTTTTCAAGTGGAGGCAAATTACAAAGTATTGTCCTGAAGGTATCTCGTCCTGGCACGGTTGGCTAAGATCTACTCTGATGCCTCGCCCCTTTGATTCAGAGGGTGCGGGCAGGAGGGAAATATGTTCCATATTTGGTGGACCTGCCCGAAGATTCAACAGTTGCAGACAACGCTGTATCTTTGCCTAGGCCAACAAGGCCGGTATGATAGGGATGGTGCAGACACAAGGGACACTGACATAGTCACCTATACCTGGCAGGTAGGTAGTAGGACTCTCCTGCAATCCTTTGCTTGTGTCAGTTGTACATATTAAAGCGGTTGTATACCCTTGGAATTTATTTTCATTTTTCTACCCCTGTAAGGCAAAAGGCACCGCATACTAGCTTATTATGAAATACTTACCTTAGAACGAGGCGTCGGTAACTCACCTGGTCCACGCCGAGGTAGCTGACATGTTGCCTTGGCATGTCTTCCGGGTATCGCGGCTCCAGCGCTCTGAGTGGCTGTAGCCGCGATGTCGTTACTCCCACGCATGCGCACGGGAGACTTCTTTCCGGCAAGGTCCGGCGTCTGCCGGGCGTTCAACCGAGAATCCCCTGTGCGCATGCGCCGCTGCAGTCAGTGGCTCATTGCAAGGGGAATATCTCCTAAACCATACAGGTTTAGGAGATATTTTTTTTTTACCTACAGGTAAGCCTTATTATAGGATTACCTGTAGGTAAAATTTAAAAAACTGACTATACAACCGCTTTAGGGAATCTTAATTTTATTTCTGTTGATTGCTGATGAGAAAAATAAACAGATGGATTTATTTGTTATAGCCCCTGTTACTTTTTTTTTGCCATCTGTTCATTTCCTGCTAGCCAAACAGGAAGTGAGAGGAAATCTCTGCAGATTAAGGGAATCCCCCCCCCCCCCCCCCAAGTCCCTCAGAACTATTGTCCCCACTGGAAAATTTCAGGGCAGGTCTTAAACAGGTCCTCAACACTCCTAAACACAGAAGAGCAGTATATGATTGATTTTTTTCTTTCAAAAGAACTGCCATTTTTTTAAGCCCAGTGTGCATGTAAACATTGGAACGGTCATTTCATTTCCCTCCCCATCCTGCTGGATTCTATTCATTAAACCCATACCTCCCAACATTTTGAGATGGGAATGAGGGACACCTATCAGAAAAAGTATGTAGGCATAGGACACACCCCTTGCCACGCCCCCTTAAAGGAGAATTGTACAAAAAAACAAGACTGGTTAAACCCACAAGTGCTTTTTTTACCACTACTATTCCTTTATATTGGCTTTTGGAATTTACAAATGCAGCAATTTAGAAATCAGATGAAAGGTTTAGCGCTGGGAAACACTTTTTGAGAAATAAAAAGTGCATTTTATATACATCTATATAGATCAGACCAAAATGAGGGACAAATAAGGAGGAAAGAGGGACAGAGGGACATTGTTCCAAATCAGGGACAGACCCTCGAAATCAGGGACAGTTGGGAGCTATGATTAAACCCTCTATGCCAGTCATGGCGAACCTTGGCAGCCCAGAAGTTTTGGAACTACATTTCAACTCAACTACACTGTAGAGTGCATGAGCATCATGGGAAATGTAGTTCCAAAACATCTGGGGTGCCAAGGAATCGCCATCACTGTTCTATGCAGTACTCTAATAATCAGACATTATGGCAACAAAGACATAAACATTATATATATATATATATATATGTATATATAATAAAAAAAATATTATCATAAACTTGTAATTTAGTATATCTGTTCCCACCTAAGGTGTTTACCAACTGGAACAAACTACCAAAAGGTTGGTGACATTGCTGGCTAGGTATGAGCCGAACACCCCCCGGTTTAGTTTGCAGCAGAACATGTGAACCAGCATTTGTTCGAACACACAAACACCGTTAAAGCCTATGGGACATGAACGTGAAAAATCAAAAGTGCTCATTTTAAAGTGGTTGTAAACCCACTAAAAAATTTTTTTTCTTTTTAGACAACCTGCAAGAGAAAGGCATAATGACTGAGCTAGTATGACTAGCATACTAGCTCATTATGTACCACTTACCTTGGATCGGGGCCCCCGAAGCAGTCCGCATCCCTCTCTCCAGACGCAGCCATCGCTGCGGCGATAGCCAGAATATTACTTCCGGGTATCGCCGCACCAGCCAATCACAGCGCCGCACCGGCGCTGTGATTGGCCGGAGCGCGAAGACGTGACTCCGCGTATGCGCACAGGAGCCGTCAAATTCGGCTACGTCGTCGAATGCTGCAACCTAGCCGAATTTGTGAATGGGATTAACCCCATGAATGCGCCGTTGTCTACGGCGCGCATGCGCCGTAGACAGCGGCGCCTGTCATTTTAGTAAATATCTCCTAAACCGTGTAGGTTTAGGAGATATTTCTTGCACCTACAGGTAAGCCTTAATCTAGGCTTACCTGTAGGTGCAAGTTGTAAAAGTGGGTTTACAACCACTTTAAAGGCTTTTATGCAAGTTATTGCCATAAAAAATGTTTGGGGACCCGGGTCCTGCCCCAGGAGACATGTGTCAATGCAAAGAAAAGTTTTAAAAACTGCAGTTTTTTCAGGGGCAGTGATTTTAATAATTGCTTAAAGTGAAACAATAAAAATGAAATATTTTTTTAAATATCGTGCCTGGGGATGTCCTTAGAATGCCTGTAAAGTAGCGCATCTTTCCCATGTTTATAACAGTGCCACAGCAAAATGACATTTCTAAAAGGAAAAAATGTCATTTAAAACTGCTTGCGGCTGTAATGTATTGTCGGATCCCGGCAATATAGATATAAAAAACCCCCAAAAATATGAACTCCGAATTGCAGATGAGTTTGGCAACGTGCCCAGGTAAAAACAGGACTAACATTTATTTACTGACACACACTGGTCAACATACAATGACTGGCATGCACTGACCTACACTAAAGCCCTGTACACGCGATCGGATTTTCTATGGATATTTCCATCGGAATTCCGATGAAGCTGACTTCCATCAGTCTTGCCTACACACCATCAGTCAAAAATCCGTCAGTCCCAAACGTCGTGACGTAAAACACTCCGATGAGCCGAGAAAAATGAAGTTCAATGCTTCTGAGCATGCGTCGACTTGATTCTGAGCATGCGTGGGTTTTTTCTCCGATGGAGTTCCACACAGACGATCGGAATTTTCTATCGTTTTTAAAACATGTTCTATTTTTTTCTCACCGATGGAAAAAAGACCGATAGGGCCCATACACGATCGGTTTGTCCGATGATAACAGTCCATCGGACTGTTTTCATCGGTAAAACCGATCGTGTGTACAGGGCATAACAGGACGTCCAGATGTACATAAACGGACTGGTCCATGCTTTAGAGAGATGCACACAGACAGACAACCAAATTAGGAGAGAGTAGATCGCACACACAGATTATAGGATGAGGCCTACTACAAACATACATCCAACATTAGAAAAATGATGACTAGCATCCAGTAGGGTAGCTTAGTGTAGTTTAGTGTAGGTCCTGCCCTAGAAGAGTCTACCTTGCCGTGGTGGGCAGGCTTGGAATCTCTTGGTCAAAAGTGTGTCAGCGAATGGGCGAGAGGATCACTAGATCTTCACTTCTGGCCAATTGATTTTACCAAAGGACTCTTGGTTTAATCAGAGTATATATAATTGGAAAAGGAAAAAAATGTGTATAGGTCCATAATTATACTTTCATAAACACACAATAGAAATGTGATATATTTAGATTTGAATTGCTTCCTCTTTTATTTAATCCTTTCATGACCAGGGGTCATTAACCCTTGGATGCACAGGCAACATTTGCATGGCTGGAAGGGGCTCTATGGCTACTTCTTCCACTTCTGGTTTGTGTAGGGATGTGTAATAGGTGTTTATGTATTTCCATGTATCCTAACCATGTATATATGTATGTACTGACAAGTCCCTTATGTGACAGTAGTGACAAGGTCCTCTCAATGGAGATATCAGGGGTCTTCTAGCTTCACCCCAAGATCAGGATATACTAGGGGTGCCAAAATTAATTGCCGCATCGCGATTCGGGTGTCCCCGATACGATTCCGATGCATGCGACCGGGAAAATCGATTACCGGGATGACGCCTGCAGCTGCAGACATCATCCCGGTACCGTCTTTAGAGCGGGCTCTCGGCTTTCCAGTGATAACAACCGATGCGGCTAAAAGCCGCTCAGTTGTTATCCCAGAGGAGCGGGAGGGGACACCCCCCCCTTCCCGCCGCCATCAGCTGCTCTGACAGGGCTTCCCGTCCCACCGGGAGACCCGATCCGCGAGCCCCTACTTCCAGCGGCTAGAGACAGACTGGAACGAAGTGTCGGCTTCGTTCCAGTCTGTATGTAAACACGGAAGCAACGTCAATTCCGCTTTACTCGGCTGCCAATGGCGCCAGTTTTAAAAAAAAAATTACAGTATGCAGAATCACAGTTTTTGTCGATCTGAATACTTTGAAGTGCAAAGGAGGGATTTGGGGTCTTTTAGACCCCCGATCCCTCCATAAAGAGTATCTGTCACCACCTATTACTGTCACAAGGGATGTTTACATTCCTTGTGACAGCAATAAAAGTGATCAAACATTTTTTTTTTAAACACAATGTAAAAAAAAGAAATAAACTAAATAGAAAAAAAAAAAAAATTTTTTTAAAGCGCTTCTGTCCCCGCGAGCTTGGGCAGCAAAGAAAACACATACTCATGTCGCGCCCGCATATGTAAACGGTGTTCAAATCACACATGTGAGGTATCGCCGCGATCATCAGAGCGAGAGAAATAATTCTAGCACTAGACCTCTGTAACTCTAACCTGGTAACCGTAATTTTTTTTTAAAGCGCCGCCTATTGAGATTTTTAGGTACCGTAGTTTGTCGCCATTCCACAAGTGTGCGCAGAAAGACACTCACCTGTCCCACAATCCAGCGACGTGGCCACCTGAACCCTCCATTCTCTCCACCGCCTGTCCACGGCGCTGGCAATACTACTGTAGGCATCCGGCTGTGACAGCTTGCAGCTTCACAGCCGGGTGTGCATGTCTCACTGCGCTGTCCTGCATAGCCGGGCAATCTTCTGGGACCTGTAATGTGTCCCAGAAGATCACAGGGAGGAAGAGACGCCTAGGCGGCCCAAGCGGAAGTGGGAGCTCGTCGGTAATCGTGATGCATCGTGGAATCGAATCGCTTACCAGATAATCGTAATTGAATCGAATCGTGAGACCAGTGACGATGCGCACCCCTAGGAAATCCTGTAATGAAACATTCCTCTTAACTAGAAAATATATCAAGTTCTCAGGGAATTTTATATAAATTTTTAATAAATGTTATATTCCTACACATTCCCTTCACAAAATAAATAGGGAATTCTTTCCTGTTATCCAGGGCTAGAGGATCTTCTCTATTAAGAAGAAGTGTTTTTCTGCCCTCACAATCCATACTTTAGTATTAAGCCTTTCTCTAGTCTCCAATATAATTGTAAAATTCTCAATTTTAAAATCTCTTGCTTCTTAAAGTGACTGTAAAGCTTTACATTTTTTTCATTAAAATAATAAACATGCTATACTTATCTGCTCTGTGTAATGGTTTTGCACAGAGCAGCCCTGATCCTCCTCTTCTCAGGTCCCCCGTCGGTGCTCCTGGCTCCTCCTCTTGCCTGCTATGGGGTACTTGTGCGTGCTCGATCCGCAGCCTCACTGTCTTTGTCAATTGTGTAAAAAACTTCTGCACTTGGTGACTATTAAATGACACAGTGAAAAAAATTGTGACTCTCAGAGAAAGCAACACTCTAAAACGTGTTTAAATACATCAACACCCAAAGAAATGTCACTATAGCTGGTTTGGTGCACTGTCTCTTTTAAATTGTTACATCAATATGAAAAGCTTAATTGACAATGACAGTGGGACTAGGCCCTGCCCTTGGGCTATGCTCACAGCTTTTGACTGACAGCAGCTGGAGCCAATGGCTCCCAATGCTCCAAGCCAAGCCTGTGAGAGAGGGGAGAAGAGCTGCTTCAGACATGCATATCGCTGGATCAAAATCGGGCTCAGTTGAGTATTAAGGGGGGGGGGGGGTGCACTATTAAAAGGTTACCTTAATGCACTTTTATTTAAAAAAACTCCAATAGTACAATGGTAACCAATAACATTTTGCTTCTCAGGTTAACAACTCAGGTTATCTACTTTTGTCCATATCCTGTACACTGACAGTATGTCCTCTGTCTCTTTGTCATTCAACTTTTACCAGAGAGGAGTCGAGCATTACAGACAGAATTTTTTTTTTCTATTTTCAATAGTGCTGTAGGAATAAAAGTAAAAAAATAGCCAGGGCTGAGCTTTTACTCCTTGGAAGCATCAGGAATATTTCTGTTGGGCTTGATTTATTTCCCAGATCACCTTTCTTTATTAGAAGGGACTTCTCCATCCTGGCTAGCATATACAGTATGGTGTGACTAAATGGGGTTCTGAACTAAGCTTTTCCTTAAAGTGCTTCTAAAGTCTTAAAGTAATTGTAAAGGTTTTTTTTTTTTATTTAATATCAAACATCACTATACTTACCTGCTCTGTGCAACGGAATTGCACAAAGCGCTGGGGAACCTCCTCTTTTTGGGTCTCTGTCGGCGCTCCTGGTCCATCCTCTCTGTCCAGTGCCCCCATAGGAAGCCGCTTGCTATGGGGGCACTTGTGTTCGCACCCGAGCCCCGCTGCTGCGTCCATTGACACAGACAGCGGGACACGCCCCTGCCCCCCCGTCAGTGGTATGGATTGACAGCACTGGAAGCCAAGGGCACAGCAAAGCCAGCGAGACCCAGAATTGAGGGGAGAGAAGAGCAGCAGGCATGCACGGCACTGGATCGAATGAGGGCTCAGGTAAGTAAAAGGAGGGGGGGTAAGGGGGGATGCTGAAACCTATTTTGTTTTACCTTAATGCAAGGAATGCATTAAGGTAAAAATAGGATTTTTTGTACTCACCGTAAAATCCTTTTCTCTGACATCCATGGACTGACACGGTGTCTCTTTACACTTTACACGTGGGTTATGTCCCTGCTTGCAGGAGAAGACCTAGGCAGAATGTGAAATGTTATACATACATTCTAAAAGCCAGAGCTGAACAGCCCCACCCAGGGGGCGGTCCCTCCGGACATAACCCTCCCACTACAGTCAGCAGACTTCAGTTCGTAACAAAGCAGTACAAACTTAAAAGGAAGGGTGGGTGCCGTGTCAGTCCATGGATGTCAGAGAAAAGGATTTTACGGTGAGTACAAAAAATCCTATTTTCTCTTACCATCCATGGACTGACACGGTGTCTCTTTACACTTTACACGTGGGATGTCCCAAAGCAGTGTCAAGAGGGATGGGAGCAGTATAAATGGAAAAACCAAAACTTCACTCCAATAAGGCAGAGCTCCTCAACGGAGGAGTCGCAACTTTAAACAGCGGCCTGCAGCACCCTGCGGCCGAAGGAAGCATCCGAAGATGCAGCCACATTAACATGAACAGACGACCGGGTCGCCGCCTTGCACACTTGTGCAACCGACGCTTGATGTCGGGAAACCCAGGAAGCACCAATTGCCCTGGTGGAATGCGCCGTAACCGGAAAGGGAGGCGCCCGCCCTTTGAAAGCATAGGCTTGAATGACGGTTTGTCTGATTCCCCTAAAAATGATGGCAGACGAAACCGCTTGGCCCTGTTATGGACCAGAGACAGTCACAAACAGTGAGTCGGACTTCCGAATAGAAGCAGTAGCAGACAGGTACACCCGTAAGGCTCGTACCACCTCCAATATGTGCAGCGCAAACTCTCTGGGATGCGATGGGTAAGGACACAAGGACGGGAGGGCAATGTCCTCATGTAGGTGAAAGGTCGACACCACCTTTGGCAAAAAAGGAAGGTCGCGGATGCAACACCGCCTTATCCTTATGGATGACTAAATATGGCGACTTGCAGGACAAAGCCGCCAACTCAGACACTCGTCAAACATGTGATTGCCACTAAAAAGGCCACCTTCTGAGACAAGACAAGAGGGGAATATCCCGGATATTCCCAAAAGGAGGTTCCTGGAGGACCGAGAGCACCAAATTCAGATCCCACGGTGGGAGAGGAGGCTTGACAGGAGGGAGCACATGGCGAACCCCCAACACAAGGTGCTAACCAAGAAATGACCCGCTAGAGGTCGCTGAAAGAAGACGGCCAAGGCCGAAATCTGATCCTTGATGGTACTCAAAGCAAGCTTTTGGGTCACTCCACACTGCAGAGGACGCAGGATTCTGGGGATGGAATACGTCCGAGGACGCCAGTCCAGCGCTTCGCACATGGCGATATAAGCTTTCCAGGCACGGTGATAGATCTGCCTGGAGGAAGACTTCCGTGTCCTTAACATGGTCAAAATGACCGAGTCCGAGAGACCTCGGTCCCTCAACACCTGGCTTTTAACAGCCCTGCCGTTAAAGCCAGAGACTGTAAGCCGGATGAAACATAGGACCTTGAGACTGAAGGTCCTCCCTCATCGGCAACCGCCAGGGAACGTCCGCGACGAGATGTACCAGATCAGCGTACCAGTGATGCTGAGGCCAATCCGGAACAATTAGGATCGCCGGAGTTTATATCAGGCGATAAGGACCCTATGGGGCCACCAACGCATCCGAGGCATCGCCCAAGGATCCCTGGATCTGGCCACAACCTCGACCCTTGCGATTGAGTCGAGAGGCCATCAGGTCCACATCCGGCGTGCCCCACCATCGGTAAAGGAGTTGAAATATGCAAGGACCACTCTTCTTGGTCCGCTGTCTGGCGATTGGCGACTCAGATAGTCCGCCTGCCCATTGTCTATGCCCAGAATGTAAAATGGCCTACAGAGCCGGCACGTTTCTTCCGGCCCACTTCAGGATACGGACTACCTCGGAAGCCGCAGCTGAGCTCCGAGTTCCCCCTTGATGGTTTACATACGCCACCGCCGTGGCGGTGTCCGACTGGCTTACGAACTGAAGTCTCCGACCTGAGGAGAGACACAGTCCGATGGCCCGTATTTCCAGAACAGTGATTCCAAGGCCTGAGCCGACAGGACTCCCCAGACTCCACCCCAGCCCGTCAGGCTGGTGTCCGTCGTGAGTACCGTCCATTGGATGGGAGGGGAATGACTTTCCGGACCGAAGAGCCGAGGATCCCAACCACCATGTCAGGGGCGCCCTGACCAGGTGAATCACCTGGATCTGAAGATCCAAGGACAACGGGGATTTTTCCCAGGTGGACAAGATCTCCTTCTACAATGCCCTGGTGTGTGATTGGGCATACGGAACGGCCGCGAAGGAGGCCACCACGAGTCTCGGGACTCTCATGCAAAAAACGGAATGACAACCATTTTTGGGATGTCAGCACCCGCACCGCAGACTGAAGTGTCAGCAACTTCTCCAGAGGTAGGATACCTTTGCCTCCAAGGAGTCCAGAATCAGAACTAGATACTCCAGACACTGAGTCGGGACCAGGACTGACTCCTGAATGTTCAGGAACCACCCGAGTCCCTGAGGGTCTAATTGACGATAGTCACCTTTCCTCTAAGTCTGATCAACTTTCTGCTCTTAGCAGAAGATCGTCCAGATAGCCCACAACAGCAATACCTCGCTGTAACAGAAGACTAGAACCGGAGCAAGCACCTTGGTGAACACACTTGGTGCCGAGGCTAGGCCGAATAGAAGAGCCACAATCGATAGTGGACTTCGCTGATCGCAAAGCGCAGAAACTTCTGGTGACTTGCGCAGATCGGAACATGCAAGTAGGCGTCCTTGAAGTCCAAGGACGCCAGAAGAAAATCCCTTTGGTGGAGTGTAGCGATCACCGTGCGAATGGATTCCATGCGGAATTTCTGCACCTTCTCGAAGACATTCAGGGCCTTGAGGTCCAGGATAGGTTGAACCACGTCCTATTTTTGGGACGACAAACAGATTCGAGTAGAATCCCTGAAAACTCTCCTGTGACGGAACCGGCACAATCACTCCGGACCTGATCAAATCCTGTACAGCCCCCAAGAGGGCTGCCCGACAGGTAGGAAGGAGAGGAAGATTTGAGGGAAAGAATCTGTCTGGGGGCCAGGATCGGAATACTATCCTGTATCCTGAGGTGACCACCTCGCACACCCACCAGTCGGAGATTCGAGAGGACCACCGATTCGTGACCTGCGAAGTCGTCCCCGCACCCCAGAGTCGGGCAGAGGCAAGACATCACGCGGAGGCGGGCTTGGGAGCCGCTTGTTCAGCTTACACACCCAGGGGCACTTGTGCCCACCAGCCCCACTGCCGTCAGTCTGAGAGGGCCTACCCGTGGACTCTGACTGACGAAAAAAACCCCGTTTTGCTGGAAAGGAAGGCCCCTGTTTGCGGCGGGCCTCCTCACCCTTGCTAGTCTAAGGAAGAAGAGTGCTTTTACCTCCCATGACATCCATGACGATGTCATCCAGAGCAGCACCGAAAGGTCTACCACCTATAAATGGTAGATCCGTCAGGAGTTTCCTAAGGCTAGGTCAGCAGACCAGCACTTCAACCAGATAAGACGACGCAATACCACCGCCGAGACAGAGGCCCTGGATATTAAAGGGGCCGCGTCCAACGTGGCGTCGCACACATAAACCAGGCCCTGAACCAGTTGGTGGGCCAAAGCAACTGTGTCTGGAGGAAGATTATGCTCCTGTACAGCTAGATGCAACATTTTTGCCCAACCTGTAAGTGTTTAAGACACAAGGGTCGCCGCTACCACAGGCCGTAGGGCGGATCCCAACAAGGCAAACATGGCTCTGCTCACCACTTCTGACCTCCTGTCAGTGGGGTCCTCAAATGCAGGAGTCTTCTGCGGCTTTTCCCAGACCTTATCAATGAGCTGGTCAAAGAAAGTACATATGGAAAAACCTCTTTAGAAGGCCTGGCCTTAAAAGAACCAAAGGAGACTGTATCCGCCTGAGGTTCTGCATCCGCAGCATTTGAGCTTGAGAGTGTCCCTCACCGCAGTCATGAGTACACTAACAAGCGCCCTGTCATTTACTGACTCAGAACTGGAGTTTTCCTCATAAGGAATGTCCTGTTCAAAACCATCCAATACATTCAGAACTAGGGTCCTGAGCGGTAGTGGCTAGGCCCATATCTGAATCAGCGCACTGCCCTCATGAAGTAAAGTGGGGAGAGGGCGCTTTTTTGCTCCCTTGTGCTTGCACACAGCTCCCATCCTGGTCAGAAATTATTCCAGGACTGCCCACAACTGGTCCCTAGGGACCGCAGGTGCTGAAGCACTGCCTGTTGTCCACTGACATTAAGGGGAAGCTGGTGACAGAGACTCCATATTGCCCCCCTCTGAGACTCCTCAGATAAAAAGTCCACCCCCAGGCTGTGCTGACTGAGGAGGGGGCGCCCAGGGGACTCGCCAAACCGGAGCAGGGTCCGCTCAGTTCCGCTGTCTGTACCACGCTGTGTCAGCGCTGGTGAGCTGTGAGGAGATTGTGAGGAGATTCGCGCTGTTACAGCAGCGCTAGAGGCCAAAACTAGTGCTGAAGACCGCGCGGGCTACAAGAAAATGGCCGCCACACTTCACTGAGGCGATCCGCGGCAAGATGGCCGCCATGACTCAGCAAAAGTGAAAGAAACAGCACACACGCAGTGCCACTCGGCGCTCAGGCCCCAAAACACACAAAAAAAGGCCCCAAGCATATCTGCAGACCAGCATTAGCCCCTCCAAGAACAGTGTGACCCCCAGGCACCCCACACAGCACAGCGCCAGCAATGGTGACAGAGAGTGACAATGAAATACAGGGGGAGACAGGGAAAATCCCCCACAGAGAAACACACAGCCTTTTGTACTCACCTGCAGGCAGGAGAGACTACTTACCCGTCCCCTGAGGGACCCACTGGTGTGTTTCTGACAGGACTATCACAGTGCAGTACTGAGTAGCTGTCGGCCCGGTCCACCGCGAAAGATACAGTCAGTCAGGAACTGTTCAGTCTTGAGAGGACCGTGGGAGCATGAAAGCAAACCCGGCCACCCCTGGAGTCATGGGGCCTGTCGTGAACTGAGTCTCACGCACACAAGGCGAGGATCAGCACGCTCGATGGTCGGACAGGGAAGACTACGAGGATATCTTGTACCCAACCTGTTGCCCAGCCGACAGTTGATAGAAAATTCTCAAAAATAAAATAAAAAAGAATTCCAGAAAAGGAATAAAAATAGGTCAGGAGACTGGCTCCTGAGAGAGCCACGTCTTCTCCTTCTGCTAGGCAGAAAAAAACTGAAGTCTGCTGACTGTAGTGGGAGGGTTATGTCCGGAGGGACCGCCCCCTGGGTGGGGCTGTTCAGCTCTGGCTTTTAGAATGTATGTATAACATTTCACATTCTGCCTAGGTCTTCTCCTGCAAGCAGGGACATAACCCACGTGTAAAGTGTAAAGAGACACCGTGTCAGTCCATGGATGGTAAGAGAAAAGCGTTTAGGCTTTACAACCACTTTAAGGTTTTTCACCTTAATGCATTCTATGCATTAAGGTGAAAAACCTTCTGTACTGTAGATCCCCCCTTTCCTTATCTGAGCCCATCCGATCAAGTAATGTGCACGAGTGCAGTTGCTCCCGCCGCGGTCTCTCTCCTCATTGGACAGACTGATAGCAGCGGGAGTGATTGGCTCCCACTGCTTTCAATCAAATCCGGTGATATGGGAGCGGGGTCGAGTCCTGCTGTCTGTGTCAATGGACGCAGCAGCGGGGCTCAGGAGCGAGCATGCACAGGTCTCCCTGGGGGCACCCGATGAAGAGGAGGGGCCTGGAGCGCTGGCGGGGACCCCAGAAGAAGAGGATCGGCGTTGCTCTGTGAAAAACCATTGCACAGATGAGGTAGGTATAGGCATGTTTGTTATTTTTATGAGAAAACTAAGCTTTATAAACTACTTTAAGAGCAGGATGACTGGCAAAAAATGTGGGAGATATAGACGATAATAATAGGCAACACACCAAGTTTATAAAGGAATACATTTGGATTTAAACTATAAGCTTAAAGTGGAGCTCCACCCTAAAGTGGAACTTCCGCTCATCGGAACCCTCCCCCCCTCCGGTTTCACATTTGGCACCTTTCAGAGGGGAGGGTGGTGCAGATACCTGTCTAAGACAGGTATTTGCACCCACTTCTGAGAGTCCTCTCTGCGGGTATTCTGCGGGTAGTAAGTCACTTCCCGCAGAATACCCGTTGTGTTCTGGGAAACACTCGGCTCCCAGAACACAGCAGGGACCAGTGAGAACGGCGCAGCGTGACTCGCGCATGCGCTGTAGGGAACCGGGCAGTTAAGCCACAAGGTTTCACTTCCTGGTTCCCTCACCGAGGATGGCGGTGGGGGCAGCAGAGTGACGAGCGATTGCTCGTCTTCTGCTGCAGACGTCGCTGGACTCCAGGACAGGTAAGTGTCCATTTATTAAAAGTCAGCAGCTGCAGTATTTGTAGCTGCTGGCTTTTAATATTTTTTTTTTTCAGGGGAGCTCCGCTTTAACAGTTGAGTACTGTCCATCATAATTTGCACTAACAATTACATTTTCAGGACAAGCTTTTGGGGGTTTACCGTTTACTTTTAAGGCAGCTTTTTTCAACCAGAGTGCACCCTGGGGTGTGCCTAGGCAAAAGCCTAAAAATTGCCCCAAATTTGTATACAAGCAAGTGGGTGGATCAAGCCTGCCTTTTAGTTACACCAGTGTTTCTCAACTCCAGTCCTCAAGGCGCCCCAACAGGTCATGTTTTCAGGATTTCCCTCAGATGAAACGGCTGTGGTAATTACTAAGGCAGTGAAACTGATCAAATCGCCTGTGCAAAATAATGGAAACCCTGAAAACATGACCTGTTGGGGCGCCTTGAGGACTGGAGTTGAGAAACACTGAGTTACACAAAGCCACAGGTTTTCATTGTGCACCATTACAACCTTCCAGCCGCCAGCGTCCTAACAACCAATTATGTCATCAGATAAAAAAAGAGGGCATCGAATGCCTACACAGCATCCTTGTTTATCCCTCCCCTGCCCACCTCTGTCAGCACTGGGGTCCCATTAGCTGAGAGATGAAGGAAAACTGAGAGAGAAGAGAAACATCGTGTACTAGTCAGTACCAATGTGCAAAGGTGTATTTGCTTTGGAAAAATACATCACCTGTAACATTGGGTAGCCCATGTGTGTGAATTTTTAGAAGGTGGTGCCTCGAGATTTTGCATAATTTTAAAGTGTGCATTGATCAAAAAAAATAATAATTGAGAAACATTGGTCCAAGGTCCAAGCAGTATAGACACACAAGATCTGCAAATGTTGTTTGGAAATCAATGCAAAGTACCCATATAAAATTAAACTTCATAAAGGAGCCATTTGTTGTGTGCATTATTTCCTGCTTTTACTTCTCTCATCTTCCAATATCACAAACACTTCCATTCTCTTATGCCCTGTACTCACGAGTGGAATTTCCGTTGGAAAAAGTTTGATGTGAGCTTTTCATCGGAAATTCCGACCGTGTGTATGCTCCATCAGACTTTTTCTGTCGGAATTTCCGACGGACTTAGATAGAGAGCAGGTTCTCTATTTTTCCGACGGAAAAAATTCATATCGGAAAATCCGTTCGTCTGTATGCAATTCCGACGGAAAAAAACACGCATGCTCGAAAACAATTTGACGCATGCTCGGAAGCATTGAGCTTCATTTTCTCGGCTTGTCGTAGTGTTGTACGTCACCGCGTTCTTAACGCTCGAAAAGTTCAGAGAACTTTTGTGTGACCGTGTGTATGCAAGCCAAGCTTAAGCAGAATTCCATCGGAAAAACAATCCAACTTTTTTCCGACGGAAATTCCGCTCGTGTGTACAGGGCATTAGTGGTGTCGAAACATCTTTTTTGGATTAGTATGTTCACTTTGTAAATTTTTTTTATTACCGTTATTTGTGTACACTCACTATAAATTTTAGATTGAACTGATTTGTTTTCTTTCTGTAAAATGCTAACTATTGAGACCATTGAGGGATCATTTTTTGGCAGCAGAATAAAACAAAGCGTCCATTTTTAGTAAAGTGTGAGCAGAGTGTTATGTTTTTGTTTTCTTATTGTAATTTTTTTTTTTAAATATAGAGACTATTGAAGAATATTTTTTTGCCAGCAGAATAGCATCTATAACAAAGCATCCATTTTCCAATCATGTCGAGAAAAACGTAGTTTTTTTCCATGACATGAATAATTGGTCGTGTGTACGCGGCATAAGACTGGGTTCTTTTTGAGCTGGCTCTTGCCGGGAGCTTCGATGCTTACAGGTGTCCCTCCCACTTCCTCCGTGACGACTTGTTGGTATGAGGAGATGGGCGGGTCTGTTCCTCTGCGCATCAGCGCCACGCACCCGCCCTGCACACTATATTACCACTACAACCCCATTCACTGAGCACTACCTTTTTGATCACTGGTATTTTAGCTCTCCAGGTTCTCCTTTTGTTCCAAACTGCCATTCAGGGACAATTTTGCTAAGTACAGCGGGGGGGGGGGGGGGGGGGGGATGTAGTCTCAGGGTTGATCAGCGGCAGGGTTAACTTGACGGGCGAATGGCTGGTGTTAGCAATTAAATCATCCAGACACCATGCTTGATATGGTGTCATGATGATCAAATCACATTTCTATTTTTACATTTGTATTATATAATGAAATAGTTCAACTCACCATAATGCAGAATCAGTGGGAGCCCTGAGATTGTCACTTGCCACCAGATGCAGCGTGTCACTTTCCACCTTCGCCTGTCGCCAGATGCAACGTGTCACTTGCCACAGTCGCCTGCCGCCAGATGCAACGTGTCACTTGCCACAGTCGCCTGCCGCCAGATGCAACGTGTCACTTGCCACCGTCGCCTGCCACTAGATGCAGCGTGTCACTTGCCACCGTCACCTGCTGCCAGATGCTATGATGTAAGGGGGGACTCCGCTGGGGACGCCTGATGTAAGGGGGGACTCCGCTGGGGACGCCTGATGTAAGGGGGGACGCCTGATGTAAGGGGGGGGACACTGCTGGGGACGCCTGATGTAAGGGGGGACTCTGCTGGGGACGCCTGATGTAAGGGGGGACGCCTGATGTAAGGGGGGGGACTCCGCTGGGGACGCCTGATGTAAGGGGGGACTCCGCTGGGGACGCCTGATGTAAGGGGGGACTCCGCTGGGGACGCCTGATGTAAGGGGGGACTCCGCTGGGGACGCCTGATGTAAGGGGGGGGACTCCGCTGGGGACGCCTGATGGCAGGCGATGTGACAAGTGACAAGTGACACACTCAGGGCTCCCACTGATTCTACAATATATAGAGTTGAACAATTTAATTTTAGATTACAATGTCATAATAGAAATAATGCACTTCAATTATCCTGACACCATAACAACTTGGTGCTGGGGTGATTGAAGCGCTAACAACGGGTCTTTGCAGTATCTTTATCTGCCGATTGTTACATTTTCTGGAATACACATATTTCTATTGTGGTGTAGGATCTGGGCCTACTGTCCCTCCATCTCTCTTTCTCCCTTTGTTTCTCCCTCCATCCCTCGTTCATCTCAGACTCTAACCACACCCCCTTTGAGTCACGCCCCCTTTAAGCCCAATATTTAGCTTAAACCATGGCCATTTTTTTGCCGTGGCGCGCTTAGAGTGCCACATTTTTCTTTCCCCACTATGTCACACCTACAAACGAATGCCCCCCTAATTATAATAAGACCTCGCCCACAGACAAAAAAAGTGTCCTATAATTTTTTTTACAATGTTGGCAACTATGCAACATGCAGTCCAATACTCACAGCCATGGGCGTCCACTAAAATGTTTTGGGGGGGGGGGGCGCTTCAGCAGCGGCCATACACAGTCGCATTTTACCCTTTCTTCGACCGTTAGGGTGGGGGTTAAAAGTGACCCCCCCACGATAAAATGTAAAAACACCCCACTGTGCCCCCTGCATCTTTAAATATCTCTTTGTCACTACTGTGTACCCCCTCTCCACAACTGCACCTCTGGACCCCTTTACATTACACAGCACTCTGCATCACTGGAACCCTTTACATTACACAGCACCCTGCATCACTGGACCCCTTTACATTACACAGCACCCTGCATCACTGGACCCCTTTACATTACACAGCACCCTGCATCACTGGACCCCTTTACCTTACACAGCAGCACCCTGCATCACTGGACCCCTTTACATTACACAGCACCCTGCATCACTGGACCCCTTTACATTACACAGCACCCTGCATCACTGGACCCCTTTACATTACACAGCACCCTGCATCACTGGACCCCTTTACATTACACAGCACCCTGCATCACTGACCCCCTTTACATTACACAGCACCCTGCATCACTGACCCCCTTTACATTATACAGCACCCTGCATCACTGGAACCCTTTACATTACACAGCACCCTGCATCACTGGACCCCTTTACATTACACAGCACCCTGCATCACTGGAACCCTTTACATTACACAGCACCCTGCATCACTGGAACCCTTTACATTACACAGCACCCTGCATCACTGGACCCCTTTACATTACACAGCACCCTGCATCACTGGACCCCTTTACATTACACAGCACCCCTTTACCTTACACAGCAGCACCCTGCACCTCTGGACACTACACACACACTACACTCTGACCACTACACTGTACACTGGCCACACTGACCATATGTATGACATGTCCTATGACGTCATGTCTCTGCAGTCACACACACACACACACACACACACACACGTGTTGTAGGACATCTCCTCCCTCCATACCGCACACACAGCCCGGCTGTCCTTCCTTCTCACCTTCAGCAGGTCCAGCGGGGCTGGAAGTGGGTGTAAGGGTGGCGGAGGGTGTAGAACACTGCCAATTTGGCCAACACCTTCTCGATTCCGGGGGGGGGACCCCCCTTGCCCTATGGAACGGATGCCTATGCTCACAGCACCATAAACCCTAATACTATAGAAACCATCTCCCCCCAATATGTACTGCACTGGGCTCCCCAATAAACACATAACATCTCACTACACAGAGCAACATAAACACCAATGAGAACTATTCCTCCAACATGCACCACATTCATCAATATACTCAGTAATATATTATCCAATGCATGCGGCATCACAAACCCTGATACATACAACACAGAGTCCTGTACATGTACCTCAATACACATCACACCATGCACCCCAACACTTCATTATACACCCATATACCCCTTAATACACATTGCTCTGGGAACTCCACACCACATAGTGAACCCCAATATATGTATCCTGCAGGCAACTACATAGAGTACAATGCACCCCACAACTAGTAATATACACACTAATAGGAACCATTTCCCAAAATGTGCTGCAGCTTGCTCCCCAATATAGATCAATAAATACATGACTTAACACGCTCCACCCCAAACAATATCACAGCAACATGAACCTCCATATACACCCTGCACCCCAACACTGTATTATGCAGCACAATGTGCACCCAATACAATATCATCTTCCATAGTAACCTGATGTCATAATGACAATGATAATCAGTGAAATGCGCAATCTTCATCAATGACAACACAGAGTAACACTGCACTACTATTTACTAATACAGAAATGTTCACATGGACATCCATAGGAAGCTTTCCAATTGTGACTGGAGTCTTGCTTTGTACTCCAGGCACCAGACAGCCAATCACATCTTCTTTGGTTGCAGACACAGCTCCGCCCCTCTGGTCGGGAAGCATGCCCCTCCCTCTCCCCAGCAGCCGTGCAGAGGGAGTAAGGGCGGAAGTGCTTGAGAGAGAGAGTAAGGGCGGAAGTGCTTGATAGCAGGATGTAACTGAGGCTCGCTCGGAGCCCGGGATAATATATCACGGGACAAGCAGAAAAAAAAATATATATATATATATATGTCATGTATTGCATTAGTTCCGCTTGAAATTAAACAAATATTATTTTGGTTAAGAAAGCATTTGGACACCTAGCCTAACGAACGCAGTCACGTCACATTCGATGCATGCCAAACAAATTATGTGGGGAACCTTCACACAGCCTTGAAACGGCCGTGAGGGGAGCCTTAAAACAGCCTTGAGGGGAGCCTTGAAACATCCGTGAGGGGAGCCTTGAAAGATCCGTGAGGGGAGCCTTGAAAGAGCCGTGAGGGGAGCCTTGAAACAGCCGTGAGGGGAGCCTTGAAACAGCCGTGAGGGGAGCCTTGAAACAGCCGTGAGGGGAGCCTTGACAACAACAACACTGTGACGTCAGAACACTAGTCTATATAAGGCGGGTGCTGGAGGATTGCAGTCAGTCTATTTTGACATTTGTACAGTTCAGACGTGTTGCTGAATTCTGCATTCAAAATGATCAGAAAAGTGATTGTAGCGTTATTCCTCAGCTTTTTAATATTAGAAGAGGCGAGGGCAGCCCCTATTCCTCTTCACTACAGGAAGGGACTAGAGGAAAAAACGAAATTCGGAGTGGAAAAGCGTGAGGATGAGAAGAGATTTGAGGAGCAGGGATTAATGAAGGATTGGTTAGAGGAGCAGCGTCTGCAGGAGATAAAGCTGCAGGATGAGAAAGAATTAGAAAAGGAGGGAATGAAGGAGAAAGCCATGGAGGAAAATTATGCAGAAAAAAGAGGGATTGGAGGAGAAGGGCTTGGAAGAACATGGCAGGGAAATAAAAATCTTAGAAGGACACTGCTTGAAAGGACAGGGTTTGGAAATGCAAACCTTGGATGGGCAGGGCATGGAAGAGCACGGTTGGAAATGCAAAGCTTGGAAGGGCATGGCATGGAAAATCAGGGCTTGGAAATGCAAAGCTTGGATAGGCATGGCTCGGAAGAGCAGGACTTAAAAATGCAAAGCTTGGAAGTGCAGGGCATGGAAGAGCAGCATGGCATGGAAAATCAGGGCTTGGAAATGCAAAGCTTGGATAGGCATGGCATGGAAGAGCAGGACTTAAAAATGCAAAGCTTGGAAGTGCAGGGCATGGAAGAGCAGCATGGCATGGAAAATCAGGGCTTGGAAATGCAAAGCTTGGAAGTGCAGGGCATGGAAGAGCAGCATGGCATGGAAAATCAGGGCTTGGAAATGCAAAGCTTGGATAGGCATGGCATGGAAGAGCAGGACTTAAAAATGCAAAGCTTGGAAGTGCAGGGCATGGAAGAGCAGCATGGCATGGAAAATCAGGGCTTGGAAATGCAAAGCTTGGAAGTGCAGGGCATGGAAGAGCAGCATGGCATGGAAAATCAGGGCTTGGAAATGCAAAGCTTGGATAGGCATGGCTCGGAAGAGCAGGACTTAAAAATGCAAAGCTTGGAAGTGCAGGGCATGGAAGAGCAGCATGGCATGGAAAATCAGGACTTAAAAATGCAAAGCTTGGAAGTGCAGGGCATGGAAGAGCAGCATGGCATGGAAAATCAGGGCATGGAAGAGCAGCATGGCATGGAAAATCAGGGCTTGGAAATGCAAAGCTTGGATAGTCAAGGCATGGAAGAGCAGGACTTAAAAATGCAAAGCTTGGAAGTGCAGGGCATGGAAGAGCAGCATGGCATGGAAAATCAGGGCTTGGAAATGCAAAGCTTGGATAGGCATGGCTCGGAAGAGCAGGACTTAAAAATGCAAAGCTTGGAAGTGCAGGGCATGGAAGAGCAGCATGGCATGGAAAATCAGGGCTTGGAAGTGCAGGGCATGGAAGAGCAGCATGGCATGGAAAATCAGGGCTTGGAAATGCAAAGCTTGGATAGTCAAGGCATGGAAGAGCAGGACTTAAAAATGCAAAGCTTGGAAGTGCAGGGCATGGAAGAGCAGCATGGCATGGAAAATCAGGGCTTGGAAGTGCAGGGCATGGAAGAGCAGCATGGCATGGAAAATCAGGGCTTGGAAATGCAAAGCTTGGAAGTGCAGGGCATGGAAGAGCAGCATGGCATGGAAAATCAGGGTTTGGAAATGCAAAGCTTGGATAGTCAAGGCATGGAAGAGCAGGACTTAAAAATGCAAAGCTTGGAAGTGCAGGGCATGGAAGAGCAGCATGGCATGGAAAATCAGGGCTTGGAAATGCAAAGCTTGGATAGGCATGGCTCGGAAGAGCAGGGCTTAAAAATGCAAAGCTTGGAAGGGCAGGACATGGAAGAGCAGCATGGCATGGAAAATCAGGGCTTGGAAATGCAAAGCTTGGATAGTCAAGGCATGGAAGAGCAGGACTTAAAAATGCAAAGCTTGGAAGTGCAGGGCATGGAAGAGCAGCATGGCATGGAAAATCAGGGCTTGGAAATGCAAAGCTTGGATAGGCATGTCTCGGAAGAGCAGGGCTTAAAAATGCAAAGCTTGGAAGGGCAGGACATGGAAGAGCAGGACATTGAAGAGCGGGGCTTGGAAAAGCATGGCATTGAAGAGCAGGGTATGGAAGAACACAGTTTGAGAGAGCAGGGAAAGAAAGGGAAGGACATGGAAGAGCAGGGAAAGAAAGAGAAGGACATGGAAGAGCAAGGCTTGGAAGACGTCCGGGAAGTGAACGTAAATGAGCAGAGTGGCCAAGAAGACTCTGCTACCCAAGAGAACAGATATAAGAATGGCTTTCTCGTTACGTATGACGATGAAAATCAGGAGGTGGATAATGACCACAAAAAATCATTCCCAGATGACCACATTAAGGACAGAGGGTGGATCCAGGAGAGTGTATCCCACCTTACTACATGGTTGTGGATTGGGGGCTTGATCTTTGTGATTGTAGTAGTGGTAGGAATTTGTCTTTGCTACAGACTCCTGAATCGTTATGGTGACAATCTCCCCATCAAAGATATGGTAGCTCAGTACCAAGCACAAGAAAGTAGGATGAAAATGTTTGTGTGAATCCATCATAAAATAATTTTAAAGATGCTATGCAGGTAAGTAAAAAAAATGATTAGCTACATAGATAAATAAATAAATAGGATACATAGACATAGATACAAAATGAATAGGATATATAGATAGATATTGTCTGTTCATAGATACAGTGGCGTCACTGGGGTTGATGTCGGGGTGGTGGATGGAGCCGGCATGGGATGGGGTGGGGGATGAAGCCCGGATGGGATCGGGGTGGTGGATGGAGCCGGCATGGGATGGGGTGGTGGATGGAGCCCGGTTGGGATCGGGGTGGTGGATGGAGCCGGGATGGGATCGGGGTGGTGGATGGAGTCGGGGATGGGATCTGGGTGTTAGATGGAGCTGGGATTGGATTGGGGGGGTGGCAGATGGAGCCCGGACGGGGTGGAAGATGGGATCGGGGTGTTGGATGGACGTGGGATCGGGGCGGTGGATGGAGCTGGGATGGGATCGGGGGGGGGGGGGTGGATGCAACCGGGATGGGGGGATGCAGCTGGGATACGATTGGGGGGATGGATGGAGCTGCAATGGGATCTTTGATTTGGGAGGGGGGTTAGGGGATATGTGCTAGGGGGTGCTTTAGGAGGGGAGAGGAATTGTTGCTGGGGGATATACGATTGAGAAAGGTGCCTATTGTTGCTGGGGGATCTACTGTTGAGAGAGGGGTCTTTTGTTGCTGGGGGGTCTACTGTTGAGTAAGGGGTCTATTGTTGCTGGCTGCTGAAGGGTCTATTAATGTTGGCTGCTAGGAGACATATTTTTGCTGGGGGGGGGGGGGGTCTATTGTTGCTGAAGTGGATCTATTGTTGGTGGTGGGTCTGTAATTGCTGGAGGTATCTGTGTTACTACTTTTCTTGTTATAATTAACAAATTCCATAAAATTACTCACTACCCAAAAAAATTATACTTGGTTCTGTATTCTCTAAAAGAGGCGGTACTGGGAGGTGGCTAGAGGGTGGTACCAAGGGATGTGTTTAAAGGTGGGTACTGCCCCCTAACTGTCCTGCTTACAGCAGTATTAACCCCCTCAGCTCCTGAAGGTTGTACCCCCTTAATGACCAGGGCATTTTTTTTGCTATTCGGCACTGCGCTACTTTAACTACTTCAGCCCAGGAAGAATTTACCCCCTTCCTGACAAGAGCACTTTTTGCGATTCGGCACTGCGTCGCTTTAACTGACTATTGCACGGTCATGCGACGTTGCACCCAAACAAAATTTGCATCCTTTTTTCCCCACAAATAGAGCTTTCTTTTGGTGGTATTTTATCACCTCTGCGATTTTTATTTTTTGCGCTATAAACAAAAGAGCGACAATTTTGAAAAAAAAAAGCAATATTTTTTACTTTTTGTTATAATAAATATCCCCCAAAAATATATATATATAAAAAACGAATTCTTACCTCAGTTTGGGCCGATAGGTATTCTTCTACATATTTTTGGTAAAAAAAAAAAAATCGCAATAAGCGTATATTGATTGGTTTGCGCAAAAGTTATAGCGTCTACAAAATAGGGGATATTTTTATGGCATTTTTATTATTATTTTATTTTTACTAGTAATGATGGCGATCTGCGATTTTTATCGGAACTGCGACATTATGGCGGACACATCGGACACTTTTGACGCCATTTTGGGACCATTGTCATTTATACAGCGATCAGTGCTATAAAAATGCACTGATTACTGTGTAAATGACACTGGCAGGGAAGGGGTTAACCACTAGGGGGCGAGGAAGGGGTTAAGTGTGACCTAGGGAGTGATTCTAACTGGGGGGGATGGGCTTCCAGTGAAACAGTGATCACCATCACCAAAAAACTGGCTAGGCACACATTTAAACATTTGATCACCCTAGATGTTTAACCCCTTCCCAGCTAGTGTCATTCGTACAGTGCATATTTTTAGCACTGATCACTGTATTAGTGTCACTGGTTCCCAAAAAAATTTCAAAAGTTTCAGCTCGAATGCCGCCGCAATAACGCACTTTCGCTATGAGTTGCAGATCGATATTACTAGTAAGAAAATTCCAGTATATATCCCAAAGTTTGTAGACACTATAGTTTTTGCACAAAGCAATCAATATACGCTTATTGGGATTTTTTTTTTACCAAAAATATGTAGCAGAATACATATTTGTCTAAATTTATGAAGACATTTTATTTTTACAATTTTTTTTTTTTTGGACATGCTTTATAGCAGAAAGCAACAAATATTTTTTTTTCTTCAAATTTTCGGTCTTTTTCTATTTATATACAGTAGAAAAAAAAAAAGAAAACGCAGTGGTGATCAAATACCACCAAAAGGAAGGACATACTTTTTTTGGGTACAGCGTTGCATGACCGTGCAATTTTCAGTTAATGAATTGCAGTGCTGTATCGCAAAAAGTGGCCTGGTCATGAAGGGGGTAAATCTTCCGAAGGTCAAGTGGTTAGAAGAGAAGTTTGAAGTAGTTTAAAAAAAAAAACATACTCACCTTGATGCTGCAGCTATCCCCCGCCAGCTCTAAGATTGAGAACTGAGTGATCATATGACCACTGATCGCTCAGTTCTCGGTCTGCTTAGAGTGGAGAGCGGTGAATTTCCAGTTTTACACCATCATGTTAGGAAATGCATGTGTCATCTACAGAATAGCCTGTTTTATAGACCACAAAGGAATCAGACAGCCCCCCTACTTTCTGGAGACTTTACAAACGCCCCGCTCAAAGACGGTTCGCCTTTGTCAGATCACTCATTATTTAGAGATGCTTTGTTAGGATCAGGTGGATATCTCCTATCACTTATAATAGGTGTTTGCGTGGTCTAGGGACCTGTGGCAGTATTTTTGAGTTGTACACTCTTTTAGTGGACCAGGGTTCTAAACTTTCTTACCAATTAGCTTGGGAGTCAGACCTGGGAGAGGCTATAGAGGAGGACATTTTGTGCCAATGGTCGACCATGGTGCAGGGGAGAATTTAAGTGTTAGGGTGGACTTCCACTTTAATACTTTTCAAGTGGAGGCAAATTACAAAGTATTGTCCTGAAGGTATCTCGTCCTGGCACGGTTGGCTAAGATCTACTCTGATGCCTCGCCCCTTTGATTCAGAGGGTGCGGGCAGGAGGGAAATATGTTCCATATTTGGTGGACCTGCCCGAAGATTCAACAGTTGCAGACAACGCTGTATCTTTGCCTAGGCCAACAAGGCCGGTATGATAGGGATGGTGCAGACACAAGGGACACTGACATAGTCACCTATACCTGGCAGGTAGGTAGTAGGACTCTCCTGCAATCCTTTGCTTGTGTCAGTTGTACATATTAAAGCGGTTGTATACCCTTGGAATTTATTTTCATTTTTCTACCCCTGTAAGGCAAAAGGCACCGCATACTAGCTTATTATGAAATACTTACCTTAGAACGAGGCGTTGGTAACTCACCTGGTCCACGCCGAGGTAGCTGACATGTTGCCTTGGCATGTCTTCCGGGTATCGCGGCTCCAGCGCTCTGAGTGGCTGTAGCCGCGATGTCGTTACTCCCACGCATGCGCACGGGAGACTTCTTTCCGGCAAGGTCCGGCGTCTGCCGGGCGTTCAACCGAGAATCCCCTGTGCGCATGCGCCGCTGCAGTCAGTGGCTCATTGCAAGGGGAATATCTCCTAAACCATACAGGTTTAGGAGATATTTTTTTTTTACCTACAGGTAAGCCTTATTATAGGATTACCTGTAGGTAAAATTTAAAAAACTGACTATACAACCGCTTTAGGGAATCTTAATTTTATTTCTGTTGATTGCTGATGAGAAAAATAAACAGATGGATTTATTTGTTATAGCCCCTGTTACTTTTTTTTTGCCATCTGTTCATTTCCTGCTAGCCAAACAGGAAGTGAGAGGAAATCTCTGCAGATTAAGGGAATCCCCCCCCCCCCCCCCCCAAGTCCCTCAGAACTATTGTCCCCACTGGAAAATTTCAGGGCAGGTCTTAAACAGGTCCTCAACACTCCTAAACACAGAAGAGCAGTATATGATTGATTTTTTTCTTTCAAAAGAACTGCCATTTTTTTAAGCCCAGTGTGCATGTAAACATTGGAACGGTCATTTCATTTCCCTCCCCATCCTGCTGGATTCTATTCATTAAACCCATACCTCCCAACATTTTGAGATGGGAATGAGGGACACCTATCAGAAAAAGTATGTAGGCATAGGACACACCCCTTGCCACGCCCCCTTAAAGGAGAATTGTACAAAAAAACAAGACTGGTTAAACCCACAAGTGCTTTTTTTACCACTACTATTCCTTTATATTGGCTTTTGGAATTTACAAATGCAGCAATTTAGAAATCAGATGAAAGGTTTAGCGCTGGGAAACACTTTTTGAGAAATAAAAAGTGCATTTTATATACATCTATATAGATCAGACCAAAATGAGGGACAAATAAGGAGGAAAGAGGGACAGAGGGACATTGTTCCAAATCAGGGACAGACCCTCGAAATCAGGGACAGTTGGGAGCTATGATTAAACCCTCTATGCCAGTCATGGCGAACCTTGGCAGCCCAGAAGTTTTGGAACTACATTTCAACTCAACTACACTGTAGAGTGCATGAGCATCATGGGAAATGTAGTTCCAAAACATCTGGGGTGCCAAGGAATCGCCATCACTGTTCTATGCAGTACTCTAATAATCAGACATTATGGCAACAAAGACATAAACATTATATATTGTGACAGCAGGAAGGTAAAGTCACCTGGTTGCATCCAGGGGGGTAGATATATTTCGCCCAGATTCAGGCTTTACGCCGACTTATACAACTAGGTGGAGAGTTGTATAAGCCCAGCTAAGGCTAGTGGGCTCATGGATGACTCATACCTCTAGGGAGAGGGCTGGGCGTCGTGCAGGCAGGGAGTTGATGAGGCCAGCTGAAGCTTGTCAGCTCATTTAGGCCTCTATAAGAACTCCCAGCTTCATTAGATGTTAGCTCATGCCTGGAACCAGACCTGTGTGGACTGTCTAGGGAGAGTGAACCCCTGTGCGGTGAGAAAAAGCCTGTGTGGCTATTTGCTTGGACATTTAAAACCAGGGACTTAGGGACTAGGACAGCACTAGGCTGATCCCAGTTGTTAGTTAGGAAACCTGTATGTTTAGTCAGAGGTCAAGTTGACCAGGATTTATTTTGTTTATATGTTTCTTTTGGCTTTGCTGTGTTTTGTCACTGTAAATAGAAAATAAACCGCACCTTTTTTTTGATTTTGAAAACCACAACCTCCGTTTGCTGGGCCTGTTTTTGTGTGGGGAGCCCATCCCGGGGGTCACACACACCCGCTGCCGAGCTAACCCCCTCACAGTTGGTGGAGAATGCGGGCAGTTTTTTTTAAGCCAGCATGGAGGAGATACTGAAGCAGCTGGCTCTAGCAAATGCCAATCAACAGCAGACAAATGCAGGTTTGCAAAAGAGCCTTGCAGCTCAACAACAGAACTTCGCAGCCCAGCAGCAAGCTCATCAACAGAGCCTTGCAGCCCAGCAGCAAGCTCACCAACAGAGTCTGGAAGCTCAGCAACAAGCCCAGCAGCAATCTGAGGCCCGCTTCATAGACCTGTTACAGAAGCAAGAGCAGAGACTACAACAAATGGAAGCAGTAATGCAGCAACGTCCGCAGACCAGTGAGGAAAGCCGTCCCACTAATACCGCGTCCTTTGGGGTGAGTCGTTTATTGACAAAAATGACTGGAGAGGATGATCCAGATGTATTTTTGACCACATTTGAAAGGACTGCTGAAAGAGAAAAGTGGCCTGAGGAGCAGTGGGCTGGACTGGTGGCTCCTCTGTTAACTGGTGAATCGCAGAAGGCTTACTATGACCTAGAGCCTGACCAAGCAAAAGACTATGTGATGCTAAAAGCTGAGATATTGGCAAGGCTGGGTGTCACCCAGGCTGTCCGGGCTCAGCGTGTGCATAACTGGACTTTCCAGCTTGGAAAACCCCCCAGGTCTCAAATGTATGATCTCATTCACCTGAGCAGAAAGTGGCTACAGCCAGAGACTTTGTCCGCACCAAAGATTGTGGAACGTGTTGTAATGGATCGGTTTTTGAGAGCTCTTCCTACTGCCATCCAAAACTGGGTAAGCCATGGAGACCCAGAGACGGCCGATGGTCTTGTGGATCGTGTGGAGAAATACTTGGCTACAGAGAACCTGACGGCCTCTTCCAGAGACACTCGGACTTTCCACCCTAAGACCAGACCATCCCCAGGGGCGGATAAGAGGATTCCAAGGGGTAAGGGTGGAGAGAGTGAGAGGGTGGGAGCTCTACCCCAAGTTTGGCGAGAACAGCCTGGGAAATCAGCGGCTCAAGAGGCGGCAAGAAGGATCGTTTGCTACCGCTGCCGGCAAGCGGGACATATTGCAGCCAATTGCCCGGTTGTGGAGGAACCCATGCAGTGTGACTTTCTGACGGGCAGACGTCAGTCGCTGTGTGCGACAGTCGCATGCACTGCCATTCGAGGAATTGAGAAACATTTATGCAAAATGTGTGTTAATGGTAGAAATGTTGTGGTATTGCTGGATTCAGGTAGCCTTGTGACCCTGATAAAGGCTGAGTTAGTTAAAACAGAGGTCTCTGGGAATAGCAAGGTAGCTGTTATTTGTGTGCATGGGGACACCCGAGAGTATCCAGTGACTACAGTGTGTTTCGAGACCCCCAAAGGTACCCTCTCTCATCCAGTGGGCTTAGTATCTCAGTTACCGTATGACGCCATTGTGGGAAGGGATTTTCCGAAGTTCTGGGAACTGTGGGATGATCCTGAGCCCCCCACTGGTGCCCCTATGTACCAGGAATGTGATAGCCAGAACTCCCCTGAGAGTGGTGAGGACTCTCCGGAATTTCCCTTATCAGTATTGGCAGGGGAGACTCAAGAAACTGGAGAGGAGCCCACCTCCTCAGACGAAAACCTACCGTCTGTGGAGTTTTCTGATCTTGAGGTTCACAGGGAAAACTTTGCCACAGAACAGTTGAAAGACCCCGCCCTAATAAAGGCACGCGAAAACGTAGTGAAAATAGATGGCGAGTTAGTGAACCCAGATAATACCTGCACTTACCCATACTTCAGCGTAGAGAAGGACCTACTGTATCGGGTGGCAAAAAGGGCAGAAGAAACCGTTGAGCAGCTTGTGGTGCCCAAACCTTACAGGAAGTTGGTGTTGGAGTTGGCCCATGGGCACATTCTTGGAGGTCATCTGGGGACAGAGAAAACCCGAGAGAGGGTATTACAGAGATTCTATTGGCCGGGGGTGATGAAGGACATAGAAAATTATTGTTCCTCCTGCCCTGTGTGTCAGAGGTCGGCCCCGATGCCACATTTCCGTAGCCCGCTGGTCCCTCTACCCATCATTGAGGTCCCGTTTGAGAGGATCGCCATGGATTTGGTAGGTCCTATAATCAAGTCCGCTAGGGGGCACCAGTACATATTAGTTATAATGGACTATGCCACCCGTTATCCAGAAGCGATCCCTCTCCGAAATACCTCGGCCAAAACCATAGCCAAAGAGCTATCTCTTGTGTTTAGCCGGGTGGGTATTTGTAAAGAACTGCTTACGGACCAAGGTACACCCTTTATGTCCCGGGTTATGAAGGAGCTGTGTAAATTGTTCAAAGTGACGCAATTACGTACATCTGTGTATCACCCCCAAACCGATGGGCTGGTTGAAAGATTCAACAAAACCCTAAAACAAATGTTGAAGAAAGTGGTGGATAGAGATGGAAAGGATTGGGACTGTCTACTTCCTTATCTGATGTTTGCTATTAGGGAGGTGCCCCAATCCTCTACGGGATTCTCCCCCTTTGAGTTACTGTATGGGAGACACCCAAGAGGGCTGTTGGATATTGCCAAGGAAACTTGGGAAAGTGAGAGTTCTCCCCACAGGAGTGTGATTGAGCATGTCGCCCTGATGCAAGACCGAATTGCACAGGTAATGCCCATCGTGAAGGAACATTTGGCCCAAGCGCAGTTAGCACAGCAGAGAGTGTACAACCGTGGAGCCAAGACCCGTACCTTTTCCCCGGGGGATAGGATACTGGTACTTGTCCCTACGGTTGAAAGTAAATTCCTTGCCAAATGGCAAGGCCCCTACGAGATAATGGAAAAAGTGAGTGAAGTGAATTACAAGGTCAGACAACCAGGAAGGCGAAAGCCCGAACAGATCTATCACGTTAATCTGTTGAAAGCCTGGAGGGATAGAGAGTCCCTAGTCGCAGACACTTGGTCACCAGCTCAAACTGGTTGCGTGATTCCTGAGGTTGGAATAGCAGCCACCTTGTCACAACCCCAACAACAGGAGGTTAAGGAGTTTGTGCTTCGCAACAAGGAGGTATTCTCTGAGCTGCCGGGACAAACATTTGGGGTAGAGCATGACATCATTACCCCGCCCGGTGAAAGGGTGAAGTTAAAACCCTATCGGATCCCAGAGGCCCGACGGGAGGCAATACGGGAGGAAGTACAGAAAATGCTGAACTTAGGGGTGATAGAGGAGTCCCAAAGTGATTGGTCTAGTCCCATTGTGTTGGTGCCTAAACCGGATGGGAGCTGGCGATTTTGTAACGATTTTCGTCAGTTGAACAAAGTTACAAAATTTGACACCTACCCCATGCCACGTATAGATGAGTTGATCGACCGGCTGGGAACAGCCCGATACATGACGACTCTTGACCTCACAAAAGGGTATTGGCAAATCCCCCTGGCCAAATTGGCCAAAGAGAAAACCGCATTTGTAACCCCAGACGGGGCGTTCCAATATAAAAGAATGCCGTTCGGGTTACAGAATGCGCCGGCCACATTCCAGCGGAAAATGGACCAGATGCTGAGGCCCCATCGGAAGTATGCTGCGGCTTACCTGGATGACGTAATTGTCCATAGCACAGATTGGGCCTCACATCTGCCAAAAGTGCAAGCAGTCCTGGACTCTGTTCGGGAAGCGGGGTTTACGGCTAACCCCAAGAAGTGTACCATTGGGCAGGAGGAGGCCAAATATCTTGGGTACACCATTGGGAGGGGAGTAATAAAACCCCAACTCAACAAAGTCGAGGCCATCCAGAGTTGGCCACGTCCCAACAGCAAGAAGCAGGTACGAGCCTTTCTGGGAATCGCTGGGTATTATCGGCGATTCATTCCCCACTTTGCTTCTAAGGCTGTGCCCCTAACCAACCTAACGAAGGGGAAAGGGTCGGTCATGATTAAATGGACCCCCGAGGCTGAGGCAGCATTCCAATTCTTGAAACAAGCCTTATGTAGCCAGCCAGTGTTGTACTCACCCGACTTCTCTAAAGACTTTGTCGTATAAAGTGATGCGTCAGATGTGGGGTTAGGAGCAGTATTGTCCCAGGTCTGGAACGGGGAAGAGCACCCAGTCATTTACCTCAGCAGGAAGTTGAAGTCCCATGAGGTAAATTACGCCACCGTTGAAAAGGAGTGTTTAGCGGTGAAGTGGGCTCTAGATTCCCTTCGGTACTACCTGCTAGGTAGGCACTTTGACATGGTTACGGATCACGCTCCGTTAAAGTGGATGGCTCAAAACAAGGAAACAAATAGAAGAGTGAATAGGTGGTTCCTGGCCCTCCAGGAATTCAACTTCACAGTAAAGCATCGCCCTGGCGTTCAAATGGGGAATGTGGATGCTTTGTCTCAAGTACATGAATGCCTGATTGCTGGTGTTCCAACCCCGAGGTTAAAACAAGAGGGGGGGGTATGTGACAGCAGGAAGGTAAAGTCACCTGGTTGCATCCAGGGGGGTAGATATATTTCGCCCAGATTCAGGCTTTACGCCGACTTATACAACTAGGTGGAGAGTTGTATAAGCCCAGCTAAGGCTAGTGGGCTCATGGATGACTCATACCTCTAGGGAGAGGGCTGGGCGTCGTGCAGGCAGGGAGTTGATGAGGCCAGCTGAAGCTTGTCAGCTCATTTAGGCCTCTATAAGAACTCCCAGCTTCATTAGATGTTAGCTCATGCCTGGAACCAGACCTGTGTGGACTGTCTAGGGAGAGTGAACCCCTGTGCGGTGAGAAAAAGCCTGTGTGGCTATTTGCTTGGACATTTAAAACCAGGGACTTAGGGACTAGGACAGCACTAGGCTGATCCCAGTTGTTAGTTAGGAAACCTGTATGTTTAGTCAGAGGTCAAGTTGACCAGGATTTATTTTGTTTATATGTTTCTTTTGGCTTTGCTGTGTTTTGTCACTGTAAATAGAAAATAAACCGCACCTTTTTTTTGATTTTGAAAACCACAACCTCCGTTTGCTGGGCCTGTTTTTGTGTGGGGAGCCCATCCCGGGGGTCACACACACCCGCTGCCGAGCTAACCCCCTCACAATATATATATATATATATGTATATATAATAAAAAAAATATTATCATAAACTTGTAATTTAGTATATCTGTTCCCACCTAAGGTGTTTACCAACTGGAACAAACTACCAAAAGGTTGGTGACATTGCTGGCTAGGTATGAGCCGAACACCCCCCGGTTTAGTTTGCAGCAGAACATGTGAACCAGCATTTGTTCGAACACACAAACACCGTTAAAGCCTATGGGACATGAACGTGAAAAATCAAAAGTGCTCATTTTAAAGTGGTTGTAAACCCACTAAAAATTTTTTTTTCTTTTTAGACAACCTGCAAGAGAAAGGCATAATGACTGAGCTAGTATGACTAGCATACTAGCTCATTATGTACCACTTACCTTGGATCGGGGCCCCCGAAGCAGTCCGCATCCCTCTCTCCAGACGCAGCCATCGCTGCGGCGATAGCCAGAATATTACTTCCGGGTATCGCCGCGCTGTGATTGGCCGGAGCGCGAAGACGTGACTCCGCGTATGCGCACAGGAGCCGTCAAATTCGGCTACGTCGTCGAATGCTGCAACCTAGCCGAATTTGTGAATGGGATTAACCCCATGAATGCGCCGTTGTCTACGGCGCGCATGCGCCGTAGACAGCGGCGCCTGTCATTTTAGTAAATATCTCCTAAACCGTGTAGGTTTAGGAGATATTTCTTGCACCTACAGGTAAGCCTTAATCTAGGCTTACCTGTAGGTGCAAGTTGTAAAAGTGGGTTTACAACCACTTTAAAGGCTTTTATGCAAGTTATTGCCATAAAAAATGTTTGGGGACCCGGGTCCTGCCCCAGGAGACATGTGTCAATGCAAAGAAAAGTTTTAAAAACTGCAGTTTTTTCAGGGGCAGTGATTTTAATAATTGCTTAAAGTGAAACAATAAAAATGAAATATTTTTTTAAATATCGTGCCTGGGGATGTCCTTAGAATGCCTGTAAAGTAGCGCATCTTTCCCATGTTTATAACAGTGCCACAGCAAAATGACATTTCTAAAAGGAAAAAATGTCATTTAAAACTGCTTGCGGCTGTAATGTATTGTCGGATCCCGGCAATATAGATATAAAAAACCCCCAAAAATATGAACTCCGAATTGCAGATGAGTTTGGCAACGTGCCCAGGTAAAAACAGGACTAACATTTATTTACTGACACACACTGGTCAACATACAATGACTGGCATGCACTGACCTACACTAAAGCCCTGTACACGCGATCGGATTTTCTATGGATATTTCCATCGGAATTCCGATGAAGCTGACTTCCATCAGTCTTGCCTACACACCATCAGTCAAAAATCCGTCAGTCCCAAACGTCGTGACGTAAAACACTCCGATGAGCCGAGAAAAATGAAGTTCAATGCTTCTGAGCATGCGTCGACTTGATTCTGAGCATGCGTGGGTTTTTTCTCCGATGGAGTTCCACACAGACGATCGGAATTTTCTATCGTTTTTAAAACATGTTCTATTTTTTTCTCACCGATGGAAAAAAGACCGATAGGGCCCATACACGATCGGTTTGTCCGATGATAACAGTCCATCGGACTGTTTTCATCGGTAAAACCGATCGTGTGTACAGGGCATAACAGGACGTCCAGATGTACATAAACGGACTGGTCCATGCTTTAGAGAGATGCACACAGACAGACAACCAAATTAGGAGAGAGTAGATCGCACACACAGATTATAGGATGAGGCCTACTACAAACATACATCCAACATTAGAAAAATGATGACTAGCATCCAGTAGGGTAGCTTAGTGTAGTTTAGTGTAGGTCCTGCCCTAGAAGAGTCTACCTTGCCGTGGTGGGCAGGCTTGGAATCTCTTGGTCAAAAGTGTGTCAGCGAATGGGCGAGAGGATCACTAGATCTTCACTTCTGGCCAATTGATTTTACCAAAGGACTCTTGGTTTAATCAGAGTATATATAATTGGAAAAGGAAAAAAATGTGTATAGGTCCATAATTATACTTTCATAAACACACAATAGAAATGTGATATATTTAGATTTGAATTGCTTCCTCTTTTATTTAATCCTTTCATGACCAGGGGTCATTAACCCTTGGATGCACAGGCAACATTTGCATGGCTGGAAGGGGCTCTATGGCTACTTCTTCCACTTCTGGTTTGTGTAGGGATGTGTAATAGGTGTTTATGTATTTCCATGTATCCTAACCATGTATATATGTATGTACTGACAAGTCCCTTATGTGACAGTAGTGACAAGGTCCTCTCAATGGAGATATCAGGGGTCTTCTAGCTTCACCCCAAGATCAGGATATACTAGGGGTGCCAAAATTAATTGCCGCATCGCGATTCGGGTGTCCCCGATACGATTCCGATGCATGCGACCGGGAAAATCGATTACCGGGATGACGCCTGCAGCTGCAGACATCATCCCGGTACCGTCTTTAGAGCGGGCTCTCGGCTTTCCAGTGATAACAACCGATGCGGCTAAAAGCCGCTCAGTTGTTATCCCAGAGGAGCGGGAGGGGACACCCCCCCCTTCCCGCCGCCATCAGCTGCTCTGACAGGGCTTCCCGTCCCACCGGGAGACCCGATCCGCGAGCCCCTACTTCCAGCGGCTAGAGACAGACTGGAACGAAGTGTCGGCTTCGTTCCAGTCTGTATGTAAACACGGAAGCAACGTCAATTCCGCTTTACTCGGCTGCCAATGGCGCCAGTTTTAAAAAAAAAATTACAGTATGCAGAATCACAGTTTTTGTCGATCTGAATACTTTGAAGTGCAAAGGAGGGATTTGGGGTCTTTTAGACCCCCGATCCCTCCATAAAGAGTATCTGTCACCACCTATTACTGTCACAAGGGATGTTTACATTCCTTGTGACAGCAATAAAAGTGATCAAACATTTTTTTTTTAAACACAATGTAAAAAAAAGAAATAAACTAAATAGAAAAAAAAAAAAAATTTTTTTAAAGCGCTTCTGTCCCCGCGAGCTTGGGCAGCAAAGAAAACACATACTCATGTCGCGCCCGCATATGTAAACGGTGTTCAAATCACACATGTGAGGTATCGCCGCGATCATCAGAGCGAGAGAAATAATTCTAGCACTAGACCTCTGTAACTCTAACCTGGTAACCGTAATTTTTTTTTAAAGCGCCGCCTATTGAGATTTTTAGGTACCGTAGTTTGTCGCCATTCCACAAGTGTGCGCAGAAAGACACTCACCTGTCCCACAATCCAGCGACGTGGCCACCTGAACCCTCCATTCTCTCCACCGCCTGTCCACGGCGCTGGCAATACTACTGTAGGCATCCGGCTGTGACAGCTTGCAGCTTCACAGCCGGGTGTGCATGTCTCACTGCGCTGTCCTGCATAGCCGGGCAATCTTCTGGGACCTGTAATGTGTCCCAGAAGATCACAGGGAGGAAGAGACGCCTAGGCGGCCCAAGCGGAAGTGGGAGCTCGTCGGTAATCGTGATGCATCGTGGAATCGAATCGCTTACCAGATAATCGTAATTGAATCGAATCGTGAGACCAGTGACGATGCGCACCCCTAGGAAATCCTGTAATGAAACATTCCTCTTAACTAGAAAATATATCAAGTTCTCAGGGAATTTTATATAAATTTTTAATAAATGTTATATTCCTACACATTCCCTTCACAAAATAAATAGGGAATTCTTTCCTGTTATCCAGGGCTAGAGGATCTTCTCTATTAAGAAGAAGTGTTTTTCTGCCCTCACAATCCATACTTTAGTATTAAGCCTTTCTCTAGTCTCCAATATAATTGTAAAATTCTCAATTTTAAAATCTCTTGCTTCTTAAAGTGACTGTAAAGCTTTACATTTTTTTCATTAAAATAATAAACATGCTATACTTATCTGCTCTGTGTAATGGTTTTGCACAGAGCAGCCCTGATCCTCCTCTTCTCAGGTCCCCCGTCGGTGCTCCTGGCTCCTCCTCTTGCCTGCTATGGGGTACTTGTGCGTGCTCGATCCGCAGCCTCACTGTCTTTGTCAATTGTGTAAAAAACTTCTGCACTTGGTGACTATTAAATGACACAGTGAAAAAAATTGTGACTCTCAGAGAAAGCAACACTCTAAAACGTGTTTAAATACATCAACACCCAAAGAAATGTCACTATAGCTGGTTTGGTGCACTGTCTCTTTTAAATTGTTACATCAATATGAAAAGCTTAATTGACAATGACAGTGGGACTAGGCCCTGCCCTTGGGCTATGCTCACAGCTTTTGACTGACAGCAGCTGGAGCCAATGGCTCCCAATGCTCCAAGCCAAGCCTGTGAGAGAGGGGAGAAGAGCTGCTTCAGACATGCATATCGCTGGATCAAAATCGGGCTCAGTTGAGTATTAAGGGGGGGGGGGGGTGCACTATTAAAAGGTTACCTTAATGCACTTTTATTTAAAAAAACTCCAATAGTACAATGGTAACCAATAACATTTTGCTTCTCAGGTTAACAACTCAGGTTATCTACTTTTGTCCATATCCTGTACACTGACAGTATGTCCTCTGTCTCTTTGTCATTCAACTTTTACCAGAGAGGAGTCGAGCATTACAGACAGAATTTTTTTTTTCTATTTTCAATAGTGCTGTAGGAATAAAAGTAAAAAAATAGCCAGGGCTGAGCTTTTACTCCTTGGAAGCATCAGGAATATTTCTGTTGGGCTTGATTTATTTCCCAGATCACCTTTCTTTATTAGAAGGGACTTCTCCATCCTGGCTAGCATATACAGTATGGTGTGACTAAATGGGGTTCTGAACTAAGCTTTTCCTTAAAGTGCTTCTAAAGTCTTAAAGTAATTGTAAAGGTTTTTTTTTTTTATTTAATATCAAACATCACTATACTTACCTGCTCTGTGCAACGGAATTGCACAAAGCGCTGGGGAACCTCCTCTTTTTGGGTCTCTGTCGGCGCTCCTGGTCCATCCTCTCTGTCCAGTGCCCCCATAGGAAGCCGCTTGCTATGGGGGCACTTGTGTTCGCACCCGAGCCCCGCTGCTGCGTCCATTGACACAGACAGCGGGACACGCCCCTGCCCCCCCGTCAGTGGTATGGATTGACAGCACTGGAAGCCAAGGGCACAGCAAAGCCAGCGAGACCCAGAATTGAGGGGAGAGAAGAGCAGCAGGCATGCACGGCACTGGATCGAATGAGGGCTCAGGTAAGTAAAAGGAGGGGGGGTAAGGGGGGATGCTGAAACCTATTTTGTTTTACCTTAATGCAAGGAATGCATTAAGGTAAAAATAGGATTTTTTGTACTCACCGTAAAATCCTTTTCTCTGACATCCATGGACTGACACGGTGTCTCTTTACACTTTACACGTGGGTTATGTCCCTGCTTGCAGGAGAAGACCTAGGCAGAATGTGAAATGTTATACATACATTCTAAAAGCCAGAGCTGAACAGCCCCACCCAGGGGGCGGTCCCTCCGGACATAACCCTCCCACTACAGTCAGCAGACTTCAGTTCGTAACAAAGCAGTACAAACTTAAAAGGAAGGGTGGGTGCCGTGTCAGTCCATGGATGTCAGAGAAAAGGATTTTACGGTGAGTACAAAAAATCCTATTTTCTCTTACCATCCATGGACTGACACGGTGTCTCTTTACACTTTACACGTGGGATGTCCCAAAGCAGTGTCAAGAGGGATGGGAGCAGTATAAATGGAAAAACCAAAACTTCACTCCAATAAGGCAGAGCTCCTCAACGGAGGAGTCGCAACTTTAAACAGCGGCCTGCAGCACCCTGCGGCCGAAGGAAGCATCCGAAGATGCAGCCACATTAACATGAACAGACGACCGGGTCGCCGCCTTGCACACTTGTGCAACCGACGCTTGATGTCGGGAAACCCAGGAAGCACCAATTGCCCTGGTGGAATGCGCCGTAACCGGAAAGGGAGGCGCCCGCCCTTTGAAAGCATAGGCTTGAATGACGGTTTGTCTGATTCCCCTAAAAATGATGGCAGACGAAACCGCTTGGCCCTGTTATGGACCAGAGACAGTCACAAACAGTGAGTCGGACTTCCGAATAGAAGCAGTAGCAGACAGGTACACCCGTAAGGCTCGTACCACCTCCAATATGTGCAGCGCAAACTCTCTGGGATGCGATGGGTAAGGACACAAGGACGGGAGGGCAATGTCCTCATGTAGGTGAAAGGTCGACACCACCTTTGGCAAAAAAGGAAGGTCGCGGATGCAACACCGCCTTATCCTTATGGATGACTAAATATGGCGACTTGCAGGACAAAGCCGCCAACTCAGACACTCGTCAAACATGTGATTGCCACTAAAAAGGCCACCTTCTGAGACAAGACAAGAGGGGAATATCCCGGATATTCCCAAAAGGAGGTTCCTGGAGGACCGAGAGCACCAAATTCAGATCCCACGGTGGGAGAGGAGGCTTGACAGGAGGGAGCACATGGCGAACCCCCAACACAAGGTGCTAACCAAGAAATGACCCGCTAGAGGTCGCTGAAAGAAGACGGCCAAGGCCGAAATCTGATCCTTGATGGTACTCAAAGCAAGCTTTTGGGTCACTCCACACTGCAGAGGACGCAGGATTCTGGGGATGGAATACGTCCGAGGACGCCAGTCCAGCGCTTCGCACATGGCGATATAAGCTTTCCAGGCACGGTGATAGATCTGCCTGGAGGAAGACTTCCGTGTCCTTAACATGGTCAAAATGACCGAGTCCGAGAGACCTCGGTCCCTCAACACCTGGCTTTTAACAGCCCTGCCGTTAAAGCCAGAGACTGTAAGCCGGATGAAACATAGGACCTTGAGACTGAAGGTCCTCCCTCATCGGCAACCGCCAGGGAACGTCCGCGACGAGATGTACCAGATCAGCGTACCAGTGATGCTGAGGCCAATCCGGAACAATTAGGATCGCCGGAGTTTATATCAGGCGATAAGGACCCTATGGGGCCACCAACGCATCCGAGGCATCGCCCAAGGATCCCTGGATCTGGCCACAACCTCGACCCTTGCGATTGAGTCGAGAGGCCATCAGGTCCACATCCGGCGTGCCCCACCATCGGTAAAGGAGTTGAAATATGCAAGGACCACTCTTCTTGGTCCGCTGTCTGGCGATTGGCGACTCAGATAGTCCGCCTGCCCATTGTCTATGCCCAGAATGTAAAATGGCCTACAGAGCCGGCACGTTTCTTCCGGCCCACTTCAGGATACGGACTACCTCGGAAGCCGCAGCTGAGCTCCGAGTTCCCCCTTGATGGTTTACATACGCCACCGCCGTGGCGGTGTCCGACTGGCTTACGAACTGAAGTCTCCGACCTGAGGAGAGACACAGTCCGATGGCCCGTATTTCCAGAACAGTGATTCCAAGGCCTGAGCCGACAGGACTCCCCAGACTCCACCCCAGCCCGTCAGGCTGGTGTCCGTCGTGAGTACCGTCCATTGGATGGGAGGGGAATGACTTTCCGGACCGAAGAGCCGAGGATCCCAACCACCATGTCAGGGGCGCCCTGACCAGGTGAATCACCTGGATCTGAAGATCCAAGGACAACGGGGATTTTTCCCAGGTGGACAAGATCTCCTTCTACAATGCCCTGGTGTGTGATTGGGCATACGGAACGGCCGCGAAGGAGGCCACCACGAGTCTCGGGACTCTCATGCAAAAAACGGAATGACAACCATTTTTGGGATGTCAGCACCCGCACCGCAGACTGAAGTGTCAGCAACTTCTCCAGAGGTAGGATACCTTTGCCTCCAAGGAGTCCAGAATCAGAACTAGATACTCCAGACACTGAGTCGGGACCAGGACTGACTCCTGAATGTTCAGGAACCACCCGAGTCCCTGAGGGTCTAATTGACGATAGTCACCTTTCCTCTAAGTCTGATCAACTTTCTGCTCTTAGCAGAAGATCGTCCAGATAGCCCACAACAGCAATACCTCGCTGTAACAGAAGACTAGAACCGGAGCAAGCACCTTGGTGAACACACTTGGTGCCGAGGCTAGGCCGAATAGAAGAGCCACAATCGATAGTGGACTTCGCTGATCGCAAAGCGCAGAAACTTCTGGTGACTTGCGCAGATCGGAACATGCAAGTAGGCGTCCTTGAAGTCCAAGGACGCCAGAAGAAAATCCCTTTGGTGGAGTGTAGCGATCACCGTGCGAATGGATTCCATGCGGAATTTCTGCACCTTCTCGAAGACATTCAGGGCCTTGAGGTCCAGGATAGGTTGAACCACGTCCTATTTTTGGGACGACAAACAGATTCGAGTAGAATCCCTGAAAACTCTCCTGTGACGGAACCGGCACAATCACTCCGGACCTGATCAAATCCTGTACAGCCCCCAAGAGGGCTGCCCGACAGGTAGGAAGGAGAGGAAGATTTGAGGGAAAGAATCTGTCTGGGGGCCAGGATCGGAATACTATCCTGTATCCTGAGGTGACCACCTCGCACACCCACCAGTCGGAGATTCGAGAGGACCACCGATTCGTGACCTGCGAAGTCGTCCCCGCACCCCAGAGTCGGGCAGAGGCAAGACATCACGCGGAGGCGGGCTTGGGAGCCGCTTGTTCAGCTTACACACCCAGGGGCACTTGTGCCCACCAGCCCCACTGCCGTCAGTCTGAGAGGGCCTACCCGTGGACTCTGACTGACGAAAAAACCCCGTTTTGCTGGAAAGGAAGGCCCCTGTTTGCGGCGGGCCTCCTCACCCTTGCTAGTCTAAGGAAGAAGAGTGCTTTTACCTCCCATGACATCCATGACGATGTCATCCAGAGCAGCACCGAAAGGTCTACCACCTATAAATGGTAGATCCGTCAGGAGCTTCCTAAGGCTAGGTCAGCAGACCAGCACTTCAACCAGATAAGACGACGCAATACCACCGCCGAGACAGAGGCCCTGGATATTAAAGGGGCCGCGTCCAACGTGGCGTCGCACACATAAACCAGGCCCTGAACCAGTTGGTGGGCCAAAGCAACTGTGTCTGGAGGAAGATTATGCTCCTGTACAGCTAGATGCAACATTTTTGCCCAACCTGTAAGTGTTTAAGACACAAGGGTCGCCGCTACCACAGGCCGTAGGGCGGATCCCAACAAGGCAAACATGGCTCTGCTCACCACTTCTGACCTCCTGTCAGTGGGGTCCTCAAATGCAGGAGTCTTCTGCGGCTTTTCCCAGACCTTATCAATGAGCTGGTCAAAGAAAGTACATATGGAAAAACCTCTTTAGAAGGCCTGGCCTTAAAAGAACCAAAGGAGACTGTATCCGCCTGAGGTTCTGCATCCGCAGCATTTGAGCTTGAGAGTGTCCCTCACCGCAGTCATGAGTACACTAACAAGCGCCCTGTCATTTACTGACTCAGAACTGGAGTTTTCCTCATAAGGAATGTCCTGTTCAAAACCATCCAATACATTCAGAACTAGGGTCCTGAGCGGTAGTGGCTAGGCCCATATCTGAATCAGCGCACTGCCCTCATGAAGTAAAGTGGGGAGAGGGCGCTTTTTTGCTCCCTTGTGCTTGCACACAGCTCCCATCCTGGTCAGAAATTATTCCAGGACTGCCCACAACTGGTCCCTAGGGACCGCAGGTGCTGAAGCACTGCCTGTTGTCCACTGACATTAAGGGGAAGCTGGTGACAGAGACTCCATATTGCCCCCCTCTGAGACTCCTCAGATAAAAAGTCCACCCCCAGGCTGTGCTGACTGAGGAGGGGGCGCCCAGGGGACTCGCCAAACCGGAGCAGGGACCGCTCAGTTCCGCTGTCTGTACCACGCTGTGTCAGCGCTGGTGAGCTGTGAGGAGATTGTGAGGAGATTCGCGCTGTTACAGCAGCGCTAGAGGCCAAAACTAGTGCTGAAGACCGCGCGGGCTACAAGAAAATGGCCGCCACACTTCACTGAGGCGATCCGCGGCAAGATGGCCGCCATGACTCAGCAAAAGTGAAAGAAACAGCACACACGCAGTGCCACTCGGCGCTCAGGCCCCAAAACACACAAAAAAAGGCCCCAAGCATATCTGCAGACCAGCATTAGCCCCTCCAAGAACAGTGTGACCCCCAGGCACCCCACACAGCACAGCGCCAGCAATGGTGACAGAGAGTGACAATGAAATACAGGGGGAGACAGGGAAAATCCCCCACAGAGAAACACACAGCCTTTTGTACTCACCTGCAGGCAGGAGAGACTACTTACCCGTCCCCTGAGGGACCCACTGGTGTGTTTCTGACAGGACTATCACAGTGCAGTACTGAGTAGCTGTCGGCCCGGTCCACCGCGAAAGATACAGTCAGTCAGGAACTGTTCAGTCTTGAGAGGACCGTGGGAGCATGAAAGCAAACCCGGCCACCCCTGGAGTCATGGGGCCTGTCGTGAACTGAGTCTCACGCACACAAGGCGAGGATCAGCACGCTCGATGGTCGGACAGGGAAGACTACGAGGATATCTTGTACCCAACCTGTTGCCCAGCCGACAGTTGATAGAAAATTCTCAAAAATAAAATAAAAAAGAATTCCAGAAAAGGAATAAAAATAGGTCAGGAGACTGGCTCCTGAGAGAGCCACGTCTTCTCCTTCTGCTAGGCAGAAAAAAACTGAAGTCTGCTGACTGTAGTGGGAGGGTTATGTCCGGAGGGACCGCCCCCTGGGTGGGGCTGTTCAGCTCTGGCTTTTAGAATGTATGTATAACATTTCACATTCTGCCTAGGTCTTCTCCTGCAAGCAGGGACATAACCCACGTGTAAAGTGTAAAGAGACACCGTGTCAGTCCATGGATGGTAAGAGAAAAGCGTTTAGGCTTTACAACCACTTTAAGGTTTTTCACCTTAATGCATTCTATGCATTAAGGTGAAAAACCTTCTGTACTGTAGATCCCCCCTTTCCTTATCTGAGCCCATCCGATCAAGTAATGTGCACGAGTGCAGTTGCTCCCGCCGCGGTCTCTCTCCTCATTGGACAGACTGATAGCAGCGGGAGTGATTGGCTCCCACTGCTTTCAATCAAATCCGGTGATATGGGAGCGGGGTCGAGTCCTGCTGTCTGTGTCAATGGACGCAGCAGCGGGGCTCAGGAGCGAGCATGCACAGGTCTCCCTGGGGGCACCCGATGAAGAGGAGGGGCCTGGAGCGCTGGCTGGGACCCCAGAAGAAGAGGACCGGGGTTGCTCTGTGAAAAACCATTGCACAGATGAGGTAGGTATAGGCATGTTTGTTATTTTTATGAAAAAACTAAGCTTTATAAACTACTTTAAGAGCAGGATGACTGGCAAGAAATGTGGGAGATAAAGACGATAATAATAGGCAACACACCAAGTTTATAAAGGAATACATTTGGATTTAAACTATAAGCTTAAAGTGGAGCTCCACCCTAAAGTGGAACTTCCGCTCATCGGAACCCTCCCCCCCTCCGGTTTCACATTTGGCACCTTTCAGAGGGGAGGGGGGTGCAGATACCTGTCTAAGACAGGTATTTGCACCCACTTCTGAGAGTCCTCTCTGCGGGTATTCTGCGGGTATTCTGCGGGTAGTAAGTCACTTCCCGCAGAATACCCGTTGTGTTCTGGGAAACACTCGGGACCAGTGAGAACGGCGCAGCGTGACTCGCGCATGCGCTGTAGGGAACCGGGCAGTTAAGCCGCAAGGTTTCACTTCCTGGTTCCCTCACCGAGGATGGCGGTGGGGCAGCAGAGTGACGAGCGATTGCTCGTCTTCTGCTGCAGACGTCGCTGGACTCCAGGACAGGTAAGTGTCCATTTATTAAAAGTCAGCAGCTGCAGTATTTGTAGCTGCTGGCTTTTAATATTTTTTTTTTTCAGGGGAGCTCCGCTTTAACAGTTGAGTACTGTCCATCATAATTTGCACTAACAATTACATTTTCAGGACAAGCTTTTGGGGGTTTACCGTTTACTTTTAAGGCAGCTTTTTTCAACCAGAGTGCACCCTGGGGTGTGCCTAGGCAAAAGCCTAAAAATTGCCCCAAATTTGTATACAAGCAAGTGGGTGGATCAAGCCTGCCTTTTAGTTACAACAAAGCCACAGGTTTTCATTGTGCACCATTACAACCTTCCAGCCGCCAGCGTCCTAACAACCAATTATGTCATCAGATAAAAAAAGAGGGCATCGAATACCTACACAGCATCCTTGTTTATCCCTCCCCTGCCCACCTCTGTCAGCACTGGGGTCCCATTAGCTGAGAGATGAAGGAAAACTGAGAGAGAAGAGAAACATCGTGTACTAGTCAGTACCAATGTGCAAAGGTGTATTTGCTTTGGAAAAATACATCACCTGTAACATTGGGTAGCCCATGTGTGTGAATTTTTAGAAGGTGGTGCCTCGAGATTTTGCATAATTTTAAAGTGTGCATTGATCAAAAAAAATAATAATTGAGAAACATTGGTCCAAGCAGTATAGACACACAAGATCTGCAAATGTTGTTTGGAAATCAATGCAAAGTACCCATATAAAATTAAACTTCATAAAGGAGCCATTTGTTGTGTGCATTATTTCCTGCTTTTACTTCTCTCATCTTCCAATATCACAAACACTTCCATTCTCTTATGCCCTGTACTCACGAGTGGAATTTCCGTTGGAAAAAGTTTGATGTGAGCTTTTCATCGGAAATTCCGACCGTGTGTATGCTCCATCAGACTTTTTCTGTCGGAATTTCCGATGGACTTAGATAGAGAGCAGGTTCTCTATTTATCCGACGGAAAAAATTCCTATCGGAAAATCCGTTCGTCTGTATGCAATTCCGACGGGAAAAAAAACATGCATGCTCGGAAACAATTTGACGCATGCTCGGAAGCATTGAGCTTCATTTTCTCGGCTTGTCGTAGTGTTGTACGTCACCGCGTTCTTAACGCTCGAAAAGTTCAGAGAACTTTTGTGTGACCGTGTGTATGCAAGCCAAGCTTGAGCAGAATTCCGTCAGAAAAACCATCCAACTTTTTTTTCGACGGAAATTCCGCTCGTGTGTACATGGCATTAGTGGTGTCGAAACATCTTTTTTGGATTGGTATGTTCACTTTGTAAATTTTTATTTCTTTTTTTTCACCGTTATTTGTGTACACTCAGTATAAATTTTAGATTGAACTGATTTGTTTTCTTTCTGTAAAATGCTAACTATTGAGACCATTGATGGATTATTTTTTATCAGCAGAATAGAACAAAGCGTCCATTTTTAGTAGAGTGTGAGCAGAGTGTTATGTTTTTGTTTTCTTATTGTAATTTTTTTTTTTAAATATAGAGACTATTGAAGAATATTTTTTTGGCAGCAGAATAGCATCTATAACAAAGCATCCATTTTTAGTGGAGTGTGAACAGGTTAGATCCCTTGAAACGTTTTTTTTCCTCTCTGGGTCCCCATTGGGGAGGTTTCCCTCACTTCCTGTGGTGTCAGTAGGAAAGGAAGTGAGCAGAATCTCTCCAACAGCTACCCAGTTAGCAATAAAACAGGATTTCTGTACTCACCATAAAATCCTTCATCAAGGGACACAGGATCAGTATAATCTGAGATTACTAGGCTATGAGGCATTGAATAACTGCATACAAAAAAAGGTGTTGGTCAACCAGATATAATCCCTCACACTCCCATAATGATTCAATAAAAAAAAAAAGAAAAAAACTGTAGTACAGGGGGTCCCCGACTTACGAACGCCCGAGTTACGAACTTCTCCTACTTACGAACCGGGCCCTGCGGGGACCCTCTGCCATTTTGGGCAGACCGTCTGCTGTTCTGCGCATGTGCGGCCAGACGGAGCCTCGGGAAATGTCCGTAATTGGCCACGCATGCGCAGAACGGCATTCAACGGAACGTTGGAAAACATCAGAAATGTCCGTAATTGCCGGTCTGCGCAAGCACGGTCGACTTACGAACATTTCCGATATACAAACAGGAGGAAAGTCCCTAACGGGTTCGTAACCCGCGGAACCCCTGTAGATTATAAACATAGATGGGTGGGACCTGTGTCCCTTGATTGCTTTCAAGAAACTGCACTTTGATAGGAAATGTTGGAACCTTATCCCTAAAGTTGAACTCGTTGGTCCTTTTGCTGTTTAAAAATAATTACCTCTACTGATAACTGTCCCATGTTTGGCTGCTTCTCTATTTTGTAAAAATGTTACATTCATTCAGCCCCCACATAACTGTAACGCCGCGTACACACGATCGTTTTTCACGTCGTTAAAAATGCCATTTTTTAAATTGGGCATTAAAACCGATCGTGTGTATGCTCCAGAGCATTTTTAACGACGTGAAAAACGGCCTAAAAAATTTTAGAACCTGCTCTATTTTTTCACGTCGTTTTTCATGTCATTTTTTTTCCCGTCGTGAAAAACGGTAGTGTGTATGCTTTTACGAGGGGAAAAAAACGCGCATGCTCAGAATCAAGTATGAGACGGCAGCGCTCGTTCTGGTAAAACTAGCGTTCGTAATGGAGATAGCACATTGGTCACGCTGTAACGGATTGAAAAGCACGAGGCTGAAAAGCGCGAATCGTCGCTCAACAAACTTTACTAACATGAAGGGTGGCGCCATTCGAATGGAACTTCCCCTTTATAGTGCCGTTGTACGCGTTGTACGTCACTGCGCTTTGCTCGAGCGTTTTTTTTCATGATCGTGTGTACGCAAGACAGCAAGAGAAAGGGAGCCGCTCAGGTGTGGGAATCCTTCAAATCACCTCCTCCCAGCAGACAAAGGTGCAAGCAATGCTATTGACAGCAAACAGGAACGAAAAAGTCTTCTGGACTGCAGCGCTCAAAAATAAAAGCCTTTATTTTAAAATAAGGAATCCAAAATACACACTGTACAACGGTACACAGGTCAAAAAAAAAAAATTTGGCTGACGGGTGGAGCGTGGCCTGAGGTGAGGGAGAATGGTCGCTCTGTAACCTGCTCCAGGATAACGGGAATCCCCTGAGCGGCTAGAAGCAAACAAAAAGCAGCCCTGAGAACTCAGATAAGCTCCGGTAGCGGCGGAGAACATAAGGTGCAGATGGGGAACAAAAAGAAGAAGGAGAAACCCCTTAAATTGAGTGATTTCCTGAGCCCTGACAGGACTCAGGGAAAACAAGATGGCGCAGGTCCCTCAGCCTCTCAGCACAGTTTAAGGCGCTACTCTGCACTTCAGGAGACTAAGCAGAAATCAGCTATGGAAATACAGCTTCCAAACAGCACTCTCTCACAAGCTGAAATTCACAGCCCTCCTTCTCAGAAAAGAAGATTAGACAATTCAGAAGAGAATGTAAGTGAATCTCCTCATAACTTTGACATGACAGTATACAACAATCCATTTGATGAAAAACTGCATGCCATTCCCACCTCAGGACAGCCTGTCTCAGACTCCACACTTAAAGAGATAGTCATGTCATTAAGGGGGGCTCTGCAACAAGATATGTTTAATTTCATGCAACAGTCCAAGCGAGATTTTGACGCAATTGGTGACAGAGTAGACTACATGGAAAATAAGATGTGCGACTTTACTGAGGCACACAATGACCTAGTTGAAGCCCACTTTGATGTGGAAGAGGAATTAAAAAACCTAAAATTAAAGATCTCAGATCTTGAAGACAGAAGTAGAAGGAACAATGTTAAATTTCGTGGTATGCCAGATACCTAAAAAGAATAAAACTAAATTATTATTCCCAGAATAATAAAGCTGGTAGACTATTAGCAAATCTACTACGTCAACGACAAAACAATAATAAAATATCTAAAATAATACACCATAAAACAGGAAATACCCATTATAACCCCCAAGAAATAGCAGATTCACTGGCAGATTATTATACTTCTCTATATAACCTTCGGGAGGACAAAAATACCTTTCAACCTACTCCCGAGAGTATTTCTGACTTCCTGAAATCAGTAAACCTCCATGAAATTGACCCTACCACCCTTGAAAAACTCAATGAACCAATATCGCGAATAGAAATTTTCAATGTTATCAAACATTTACCCATAAATAAAGCGCCAGGTAGTGATGGTTTATCAGCAGAATATTATAAAGCCTGTGTGGATATTTTAGTTCCATATCTAACCAATCTATTTAACCATGTAGCAAATACCAGTCAATTTCCTAAGGAAATGTTAGAGGCAATCATAATTACAATACCTAAAACAGAAAAAGACCCTACATCCCCCATTAACTACCGTCCCATTTCGTTATTAAATACAGACCTGAAAATTTACGCTAAAATATTGGCTAATAGACTGCTAGAAACTACCCCCTATCTCATTAAACCTGACCAAGTAGGATTTATTAAGGGCAGACAAGCACCAGATGGTACAAGAAGAATTCTAAACCTGATTAACCACATAGATAACGAAAGAACACCTTCCCTTCTCTTAGCTATAGATGCCGAAAAGGCATTTGATAGAATGCACTGGGACTACATATCTAAGGCATTAACAAAATTTGGATTCAAGGGATTTATACATACTGCTATTATGTCACTCTATACACAACCTTCAGCCAGAGTATCTACATAGGGCACAATCTCTAAAAGATTTAATCTCACTAACGGAACTAGACAAGGGTGCCCTCTATCCCCCCTGATATTTTCATTAGCGATAGAACCTTTGGCAGAATCCATACGAATAAACCCGTACATTAAAGGTATAAAAATAGGACAATACGAACACAAAATCGGACTATTTGCGGACGATATCATATTATCATTAACTAACCCAGACGCATCATTACCTGCTGCACAAAATATACTAGACCATTATGGCAAAATATCCTACTACAAAATTAACAAAAATAAATGCAATGTATTACCAATGAACTTATCTCCTGACCAAATTAAAAATATGCGAGAAAAATATGGTTTTAACTGGGATACAACTTCTTTATCATATTTAGGGATTAAACTTACTTACCCGCCCTCCAAAATGTATGAAATGAACTTCCCCACACTCCTAGAAATAGTACACAAAGATCTTCAAAATATACAAAAAACTCAACTCACATGGGTAGGGAGAATAGCAGCCTTTAAAATGCAAACACTACCCAAAATATTATATTATTTCCGCTCCCTCCCTACTATTATTCCCAATAAATTTTTCACACAAATTAATAAGAAACTCAAAAATGTTATCTGGAATGGGAAAAAACCTAGAGTGGCATTTTCCATACTGACTTCCAATAAAACAGTGGGAGGAATGGGATTACCGGAAGTAAAAAGTTACTATTACGCCTCACTATTAGATCAAATGAAACACTGGTTCTCCCCTTCAGAGGATAAATTATGGGCAACTATTGAAAGGGAGGCAACACTAGGATACGACCTGTATGCACTTTCTATGGCTAGCCACTTACTTAAAAAAATCAACATCCCCAACCTAATTAGTATTAGAGCCACCTTGATAGCATGGAAACACGTTTTATCCAAAACAAAAAATTGGGACAATAATGTTACAGTACAAATACCAGTGAAAATAATAGACTACTGCAAAATCCGCATTACATCAAAAGAATGGGTCAAACAGGGATACAACATTTATAATGAACTACCTGTAAGCTATAAAGAGTTGGTAATGGGTAAAATAGCAAAATGTTCTAGACTAAAAAACTTCCTTCCCCATAACAATATAAATATTCCGACCTCAATTTGGCAATATTTAACAAACAATAAAGACCAAAAAGTGAGGGGTATCTCTTTATTTTATGACCTTCTCACCACATACCCCACAGACTACAAAAACCCCCATATGCTCAAGTGGGAAAAAGATTTATCTCAGACTTTCACAGGTACCCAATGGAGGAAAGCAATTTTAATATTCAGGAAGGCTTCCTCTTGTACTGATCACTGGGATAACTCCCAAAAAATTTTAAACAGATGGTATCTGACGCCATATAGGCTATCAAAGATATATCCCACAGCTTCACCGATCTGTTGGAGATGCAATGAGCAAATAGGGAATCTTCATCATACCCTATGGAGCTGTAAAAATATACACAGTTTCTGGAATTCTGTCTCAGTGTTTTTAGCGGATCTCACTGGCAATTTGCTGGATCTCACCCCTGCCATGGCCCTTCTAGGAATAAATCTTGACATATACCCTATAATGTATAGAACTATTGTAGCCCATACACTGATAGCAGCCAGACTCACAATATCCAGTCTATGGAAATCCTTTGAAACTCCAAACCTAACCAATGTCATAATTAGACTGAATATTCAAGCTCAATATGAACTGATGTTGGCATACAAAAATTACAACACAGATAACTTTAAAGAAAAATGGCAAAATTGGATGGTCCACCCTAGAGCTTCTAAATATCTAAAAAACTGTTCTTTGTAGTTCTTTAGTTACCTATCTCAAGCTTAGCTAAGTAGATAATACATTTTTTATAATGAATTTAGCAACAGGTTGATGGGTCTTCCCCTACAGTTTGTTCCCAATATGGGGTGGGCGAGACCTACTAACTTGGAAAATGAAAATATTGGTTAATTGGTTACCTTCATATTTTCGGAAGCTACAGTAAAATATTTATATTCTTATAATGTAGATTAAGTAGGTCATATGTGATGTGTGGAACACTGACATGAGCAGCTGCTCTTATTTATTTATTTATTTATGTATTTACTTATTTATTTTTCATATGTATGTATGTGTGTATGTGTATGTGTATATGTATATATATGTATATGTATATGTGTATATATGTGTATATATGTATATACTGTGAGGGGGTTAACTCGGTAGCGGGTGTGTGTGACCCCCTAGTTGGGCTCCCCACACAAAAACAGGGCCAGCAGACGGAGGTTGTGGTTTTCAAAATCAAAAGGTGCGGTTTATTTCTCTATGTACAGTGACAAAAACACAGCAAAGCCAAAAAGAAACAAACAAAATAAATCCTGGTCAGTTTGACCTCTGACTAAACATGCAGGTTTCCTAAACTAACAACTGGGATCAGCCTGGTGCTGTCCTAGTCCCTAAGTCCCTGGTTTAGTAAAAGTCCAAACAAATAGCCACACAGGCTTTGCCTCACCGCACAGGGGTTCACTCTCCCTAGACAGTCCACACAGGTCTGGTTCCAGGCATGAGCTAACATCTAATGAAGCTGGGAGTTCTTATAGAGGCCTAAATGAGCTGACAAGCTTCAGCTGGTCTCATCAACTCCCTGTCTCACGACGCCCAGCACTCTCCCTAGAGGTATGAGTCATTCATGAGCCCACTAGCCTCAGCTGGGCTTCATCAACTCCCTAGTTGTATAAGTCGGCATAAAGCCTGAATCTGGGAGAAATATATCTACCCCCCTGGATGCAACCAGGTGACTTTACCTTCCTGCTGTCACATACCCCCCCCTCTTGTTTTAACCTCGGGGTTGGAACACCAGCAATCAGGCATTCATGTACTCGAGACAAAGCATCCACATTCCCCATTTGAACGCCAGGGCGATGCTTTACTGTGAAGTTGAATTCCTGTAGGGCCAGGAACCACCTATTCACTCTTCTATTTGTCTCCTTGTTTTGAGCCATCCACTTTAACGGAGCGTGATCCGTAACCATGTCAAAGTGCCTACCTAGCAGATAGTACCGAAGGGAATCTAGAGCCCACTTCACCGCTAAACACTCCTTTTCAACCGTGGCGTAATTTACCTCATGGGACTTCAACTTCCTGCTGAGGTAAATGACTGGGTGCTCTTCCCCGTTCCAGACCTGGGACAATACTGCTCCTAACCCCACATCTGACGCATCACTTTGTACGACAAAGTCTTTAGAGAAGTCGGGTGAGTACAACACTGGCTGGCTACATAAGGCTTGTTTCAAGAATTGGAATGCTGCCTCAGCCTCGGGGGTCCATTTAATCATGACCGACCCTTTCCCTTTCGTCAGGTTGGTTAGGGGCACAGCCTTAGAAGCAAAGTGGGGAATGAAGCGCCGATAATAACCCGCGATTCCCAGAAAGGCTCGTACCTGCTTCTTGCTGTTGGGACGTGGCCAACTCTGGATGGCCTCGACTTTGTTGAGTTGGGGTTTTATTACTCCCCTGCCAATGGTGTACCCAAGATATTTGGCCTCCTCCTGCCCAATGGTACACTTCTTGGGGTTAGCCGTAAACCCCGCTTCCCGGATAGAGTCTAGGACTGCTTGCACTTTTGGCAGATGTGAGGCCCAATCTGTGCTATGGACAATTACGTCATCCAGGTAAGCCGCAGCATACTTCCGATGGGGCCTCAGTATCTGGTCCATTTTCCGCTGGAATGTGGCCGGCGCATTCTGTAACCCGAACGGCATTCTCTTATATTGGAACGCCCCGTCTGGGGTTACAAATGCGGTTTTCTCTTTGGCCGACTTGGCCAGGGGAATTTGCCAATACCCTTTTGTGAGGTCAAGAGTCGTCATGTATCGGGCTGTTCCCAGCCGGTCGATCAACTCATCTATACGTGGCATGGGGTAGGTGTCAAATTTTGTAACTTTGTTCAACTGACGAAAATCGTTACAAAATCGCCAGCTCCCATCCGGTTTAGGCACCAACACAATGGGACTAGACCAATCACTTTGGGACTCCTCTATCACCCCTAAGTTCAGCATTTTCTGTACTTCCTCCCGTATTGCCTCCCGTCGGGCCTCTGGGATCCGATAGGGTTTTAACTTCACCCTTTCACCGGGCGGGGTAATAATATCATGCTCTACCCCAGATGTTTGTCCCGGCAGCTCAGAGAACACCTCCTTGTTGCGAAGCACAAACTCCTTAACCTCCTGTTGTTGGGGTTGTGACAAGGTGGCTGCTATTCCAACCTCCGGAATCACGCAACCAGTTTGAGCTGGTGACCAAGTTTCTGCGACTAGGGACTCTCTATCCCTCCAGGCTTTCAACAGATTAACGTGATATATCTGTTCGGGCTTTCGCCTTCCTGGTTGTCTGACCTTGTAATTCACTTCGCTCACTTTTTCCATTATCTCGTAGGGGCCTTGCCATTTGGCAAGGAATTTACTTTCAACCGTAGGGACAAGTACCAATATCCTATCCCCCGGGGAAAAGGTACGGGTCTTTGCTCCACGGTTGTACACTCTCTGCTGTGCCAACTGCGCTTGGGCCAAATGTTCCTTCACGATGGGCATTACCTGTGCAATTCGATCTTGCATCAGGGCGACATGCTCAATCACACTCCTGTGGGGAGAACTCTCACTTTCCCAAGTTTCCTTGGCAATATCCAACAGCCCTCTTGGGTGTCTCCCATACAGTAACTCAAAGGGGGAGAATCCCGTAGAGGATTGGGGCACCTCCCTAATAGCAAACATCAAATAAGGAAGTAGACAGTCCCAATCCTTTCCATCTCTATCCACCACTTTCTTCAACATTTGTTTTAGGGTTTTGTTGAATCTTTCAACCAGCCCATCGGTTTGGGGGTGATACACAGATGTACGCAATTGCGTCACTTTGAGCAATTTACACAGCTCTTTCATAACCCGGGACATAAAGGGTGTACCTTGGTCCGTAAGCAGTTCTTTACAAATACCCACCCGGCTAAAAACAAGAGATAGCTCTTTGGCTATGGTTTTGGCCGAGGTATTTCTGAGAGGGATCGCTTCTGGATAACGGGTGGCATAGTCCATTATAACCAATATGTACTGGTGCCCCCTAGCGGACTTGATTATAGGACCTACCAAATCCATTGCGATTCTCCCAAACGGGACCTCAATGATGGGTAGAGGGACCAGCGGGCTACGGAAATGTGGCATCGGGGCCGACCTCTGACACACAGGGCAGGAGGAACAATAATTTTCTATGTCCTTCATTACCCCAGGCCAATAGAATCTCTGTAATACCCTCTCTCGGGTTTTCCCCATGCACACAAATAACAGCTACCTTGCTATTCCCAGAGACCTCTGTTTTAACTAATTCAGCCTTTATCAGGGTCACAAGGCTACCTGAATCCAGTAATACCACAACATTTCTACCATTAATACACATTTTGCATAAATGTTTCTCAGTTCCTCGAATGGCAGTGCATGCGACTGTCGCACACAGCGACTGACGTCTGCCCGTCAGAAAGTCACACTGCATGGGTTCCTCCACAACCGGGCAATTGGCTGCAATATGTCCCGCTTGCCGGCAGCGGTAGCAAACGATCCTTCTTGCGGCCTCTTGAGCCGCTGATTTCCCAGGCTGTTCTCGCCAAACTTGGGGTAGAGCTCCCACCCTCTCACTCTCTCCACCCTCACCCCTTGGAATCCTCTTATCCGCCCCTGGGGATGGTCTGGTCTTAGGGTGGAAAGTCCGAGTGTCTCTGGAAGAGGCCGTCAGGTTCTCTGTAGCCAAGTATTTCTCTACACGATCCACAAGACCACCGGCCGTCTCTGGGTCTCCATGGCTTACCCACTTTTGGATGGCAGTAGGAAGAGCTCTCAAAAACCGATCCATTACAACACGTTCCACAATCTCTGGTGCGGACAAAGTCTCTGGCTGTAGCCACTTCCTGCTCAGGTGAATGAGATCATACATTTGAGACCTGGGGGGTTTTCCAAGCTGGAAAGTCCAGTTATGCACACGCTGAGCCCGGACACCCAGGGTGACACCCAGCCTTGCCAATATTTCAGCTTTTAGCATCACATAGTCTTTTGCTTGGTCAGGCTCTAGGTCATAGTAAGCCTTCTGCGATTCACCAGTTAACAGAGGAGCCACCAGTCCAGCCCACTGCTCCTCAGGCCACTTTTCTCTTTCAGCAGTCCTTTCAAATGTGGTCAAAAATACCTCTGGATCATCCTCTCCAGTCATTTTTGTCAATAAACGACTCACCCCAAAGGACGCGGTATTAGTGGGACGGCTTTCCTCACTGGTCTGCGGACGTTGCTGCATTACTGCTTCCATTTGTTGTAGTCTCTGCTCTTGCTTCTGTAACAGGTCTATGAAGCGGGCCTCAGATTGCTGCTGGGCTTGTTGATGAGCTTGCTGCTGGGCTGCAAGGCTCCTTTGCAAACCTGCATTTGTCTGCTGTTGATTGGCATTTGCTAGAGCCAGCTGTTTCAGTATCTCCTCCATGCTGGCTTAAAAAAAACTGCCTGCATTCTCCACCAACTGTGAGGGGGTTAACTCGGTAGCGGGTGTGTGTGACCCCCTAGTTGGGCTCCCCACACAAAAACAGGGCCAGCAGACGGAGGTTGTGGTTTTCAAAATCAAAAGGTGCGGTTTATTTCTCTATGTACAGTGACAAAAACACAGCAAAGCCAAAAAGAAACAAACAAAATAAATCCTGGTCAGTTTGACCTCTGACTAAACATGCAGGTTTCCTAAACTAACAACTGGGATCAGCCTGGTGCTGTCCTAGTCCCTAAGTCCCTGGTTTAGTAAAAGTCCAAACAAATAGCCACACAGGCTTTGCCTCACCGCACAGGGGTTCACTCTCCCTAGACAGTCCACACAGGTCTGGTTCCAGGCATGAGCTAACATCTAATGAAGCTGGGAGTTCTTATAGAGGCCTAAATGAGCTGACAAGCTTCAGCTGGTCTCATCAACTCCCTGTCTCACGACGCCCAGCACTCTCCCTAGAGGTATGAGTCATTCATGAGCCCACTAGCCTCAGCTGGGCTTCATCAACTCCCTAGTTGTATAAGTCGGCATAAAGCCTGAATCTGGGAGAAATATATCTACCCCCCTGGATGCAACCAGGTGACTTTACCTTCCTGCTGTCACAATATGTAATGTGTATGTATGTATATGTATATGTGTATATATGTGTATATGTATATATTTTTTTTTTCTCATGCCTTTTCTTTCTTTCTGTGTGTTGTGTTATAGAAAATTATAAATAAAGAGTTTAAAAAAAAAAAAAAATTGGCTGACATGTTTCGCACTGTGCTAGTGCTTATTCATAGCTATGAATAAGCACTAGCACAGTGCGAAACATGTCAGCCAAATTTTTTTGACCTGTGTACCGTTGTACAGTGTGTATTTTGGATTCCTTATTTTAAAATAAAGGCTTTTATTTTTGAGCGCTGCAGTCCAGAAGACTTTTTCGTTCCTGTTTGCTGTACGCAAGACAGGGTTGAGAGGAAACAAGAAAAAAAACTACGAGAAAAACAACGGTTTTAAAAATTACATTAAAAACGGACGTGTGTACGCAGCATGTGACCAGTGACGACACGCGTAGGAAAGTGCAAGCACCGGAGGTGACGCAGACGCGGACGAGCTCGGCGCTCGTATCTGATGTACCCTGCTCTGAATATTTTAATGTGAGTACTTTTAAACTATGTGATTAAATGTTTTTATAAAAAAAAACAAAAAAAAAAAAAACAATATCACACTATTTGGTATTCCTTCGCTCTTCCCCATCATTACATGCACACGAATCTGTGGAGCCTCTATAGGAATCGCGACCCCCCCTTCCCCCAACGCCCTACATAGAACCAGGTAGGACCCCAGCCAAGGCTGTGAAAGGACCATCTGAATAAGAGGAGGTCGGACAAAAGGCTCTATTATATACAAATGCTGTATGTAACCTCACAGCAGTGAGGTAAGGGGCCACCCATATACTTAAGGAGTCACAGTTTGAAAAGCACGAAGCTAACTGTACCACACACAACCCAGCACTAATCACAGCACGTCAATAAGGGATCTCTTCCCAATCCTGGACCATATTTTTTTTGATGCACGATTGACATTACTAATCCTTCTTTCTTTCTTTTACATTCTCAAGAAGGATAGCCACTTTTACTGGATCCACTTTGGACTTTATTGTTACTGCTTAGTAACATAATTTATGCACATTTGCACTATAATAGCTAGGTACTGCTTAGTACCATCACAGACACATGCACTTTGTATTATATTAATTTTATCTGTCTTTTAGATTTATTTATTACTGTGTCACAGAATATTTGCACTTTTTTGCACTTTACCATCACCACACCTTTGTTGGTAAATTAGTAATTTATTAATGCAAATAATTTTCTGTATGTCTATGTGTAAGTTACCTCAAAATTAATTCCAGGATGTCATATGAATAATTTAAAGATAGAGGTTTAGCACAGAAACACAGTACACTATATACATCAGCTCAGCACTACTCCCATATACCATGTACGCAGCATAAGTGCTCAATATCTGGCATTGATATTTGTAGTTCTGGCTGCAGTAGACTGATCAAAAAAAAAAAAAAAGTATGGGATGCCTGGATCCACCACAATTAAATCTACAATGTAGGGGAGTAATGGTACATTAAAGGAGTTGTAAAGGTACATTTTTTATTTTCTAAATAGGTTCCTTTAAGCTAGTGCATTGTTGCTTCACTTACCTTTTCCTTTGATTTACCTTCTAAAGGTTTGTTTTCTTTGTCAGAATTTCTCACTTCCTGTTTCTCCTCACTGAACTCCACACCATCATCCGAGTGGTGTGGAGTCATCCAGAACAGCTTACTGAACAGCTTACTGAGGATAAACAGGAAGTGAGAAATTCAGACAAAGAAAACAAAGAAAAAAAATATTTAGAAGGGAAATCTAAGGAAAAGGTAAGTGAAGCAACAATGCACTAGCTTAAAGGAACCTATTTAGAAAATAAAAAATGTACCTTTACAACTCCTTTAAGTATTCAAAACTCGTCCACAAGGGGGCCCAAGGGGCGCAGTTGAGGTAGACCCAAATCGCATAAACAAAAGGAGAGAATATAGTTCTCTCAAGTGGGTATACCTAAACACTTCGGATGAATACAAAAAAAAAACGTTATTGATTACAAAAAATGTATATTACAACAATTAATAATTAAATAATTCAAACAGTGGCAAGTAGATTGTGCAAAACAAACTGATTTAAAAATAAGACAACGTTGTCATACAATCTAAAAACAAGGGGAGATCGCAGCTGCACATACCTCATTCACACCAAGGATACCACATGCAAGCAAGATATTGGATTAGCACATATTAAGGAACCTACTCATCAAATGAAAAAATGAAAAATAATAAAAAAATAAAATGTAATAAAGGCAAGTCCACTTGAATACCACTATCCCTAAACAGAAGGGAGAGGGGGGTTCCCACAGAGCAATGTGTATATAGTTCCAAAAAGGCTTGTAAATACGTGGAGTATGATGGTTGAATGTGTGGAATGAAGTACAATCCTGATTACAAAGGAGTTGGATGAGAAGTCCGGCTATCAAGCAGTGGTGCAAACCACAAAGGGCTCCCATTGATGACCGTGCTGGATGGCGTTGCAATGGGCAGGCAGACACAATAAACCTACAGATACCATCCCCAGGTAAATCAAAAAGATATTGGACAGTTCAGAACCAAACTGCAAATGAAAGCGTGTATACTTAATTGCATGCAGCCATGAAGTCTTGAAAAGGAAGGAGCTCCTGTTTTGTATATAATCCGGCTTCTATGATTGTGAAGTGCAGGGGGTAGATAAATGAGTTGATGACTCGTCCTATCCACAGCTGAGAGAGTTGGATGAGAAGTCTCACAAATTGGTGATAATACAGTTTTTAACAGATTAATTATATAGCTTGATAGGAGGGCACTGCAATGTCCAGGCACAGGCAATGATACCAAATTTTTGAGCAGATGCACAGGGACAATGACTTGCAATCCGGGTAAATCAAGCAGAGCTTAAAGTGGTTGTAAACCCCTATAAACATTTTTTTTTTTAAACCCCCTGTAAGAGAAAGGCATAATGAGCTAATATGACTAGCATAATAGCTCATTATGCATCACTTACCTTAGATCGGGGCCCCCGAAGCCGTCCTCGTCTCCCTCTTCAGCCGCAGCCATCGCTGCGGCGATAGCCGGAATGTTACTTCCGGGTATCGCCGCTCCAGCCAATCACAGCGCTGCTCCGGCGCTGTGATTGTCCGGAGCGTCGAAGACGTCACTCCGTGCATGCGCGCGGGAGCCGTCAAATTCGGCTAAGCCCAAGCATTGCTGGGACTTAGCCAAATTTGTGAATAACATTAACCCCATGAATGCGCCGTTGTCTACGGCGCACATGCGCTGTAGACACGGAGCAATGTAATTTTTTGCAAATATCTCCTTAACCGTGTAGGTTTAGGAGATATTTCTTGCACCTACAGGTAAGCCTTAATCTAGGCTTACCTGTAGGTGCAAGTTGCAAAAGTGGGTTTACAACCACTTTAAAGCGGAGGTTCACCCGATTTATTTATTTTTTTAACAGCCAGCAGCTACAAATACGGCAGCTGCTGACTTTTAAAAAATGGACACTTACCTGTCCAGTGCGCCCGCGATGTCAGCGGACGAGGCTGAGCAATCGCTCGGTCCTCAGATGCTTCCGCTGCCATCCTCGATGAGGGAATCAGGAAGTGAAGCCTTGCAGCTTCACTGCCCGGTTCCCTACTGCGCCTGCGCGAGTATCGTGGCGCGCCGTCACTGGCCTCCACTCTCTCCTGGGTACAGTGTGTTTCCCAGAAGACAGTGGGGGGGGGGGGGGGTGATGCGAAGGGGCAGGACTCCCGCGGGAGTCAGAACCCGGAAGTGGTGCAAATACCTGTTTTATACAGGTCTCTGCACCCCCCTCCCCCCTGAAAGAGGCCAAATGTGACACCGGAGGGGGGGAGGGTTCCAAAAAGCGGAGGTTCACTTTTTGTGTGGACCTCCTCTTTAATGGCAGGGGAGACAAATGACCAAACAAACTGGGCAAGTTGTTTTTAGTTTGTTTTTAGATTGTATGAGAACGTTGTCTTATTTTTAAATCAGTTTGTTTTGCACAATCTACTTGCCACTCTCTGATTAATTTAATTGTTGTAATATAAATTTTTTGTAATCAATCATTTCTTTTTGTATTTATCTGAAGTGTTTTGGTATACCCACTTGAGAGAACTATATTCTCTCCTTCTGTTTATGCAGTAGACTGATCATAGCAGGTTACTCGTTGTACACCTCCTCCATTCAGAAAAAGCCTTGTGTTCTTTTTACTAAATGCATAGCTTTCTGTGATGTGAGGAGGGGAGCATGAATGAACAATCATAGAAAGGACACAAGACATTTTCTGAAAGGAGGAGGTTCCCAGTTGTCCCAGAGTCCAGCTTTAGGCCTGAAGTTCAAAAGCCAGTGGGAAGGAGGTTGTGCTTTATGGGGACCCTTACGAATGGGAAAAAGAGTCTGATTGTATGAATAAAGATGCAGCTGGGAGGGAAACACTAATGCCGCGTACACACGGCCGTTTTAAATGTCATAGAAAAAAACAGCGTTTTTCTTTACGTGATTTTTCGTGTTTCCTCTCAAGCCTGCCTTGCCTACACACCAGAGGTGGGGGACTTGAGTCACATGACTTGACTTAAGTCAGACTTAAGTCACCTGTTTGAGGACTTGCGACTTGCTTGACAGAATTCAATAAATGACTCGACTTGACTTTGACTTGTCACTAATGACTTGCGACTTGACTTTGACTTGGGCTATATGACTTGCAATGACTTGGCACCACTAACACTAACCGTAAGCCGCCGTCTGCCTACCTGATCAGCGTGTCATGCAGACAGATGGCGGCCATTGCAGTGTTCAAAAGCCGCGCCTCCTCGTCTGTGATAGGCGGAACACTAAATTTCACAGCAGGCAGTGTTCAGCCTATCACAGACATCCTCTTATCCTCGTCTGTGTTATGAGGATGAGCGGATGTCCGTGATAGGCGGAACACTGAATGCTGGGAAATGTAGTGTTCCGCCTATCACAGACGATTAGGAGGCGCGGCTTTTGAATACTGGATTAGCCGCCGGGATGCCGCCGATCAGGTACATGGCTGACGGGCACAGTGAAGCATGGGCACAGTGAGACACGGGCACAGTGAGACATGGGCACAGTGAGACACGGGCACAGTGAGACATGGGCACAGTGAGACACGGGCACAGTGAGGCATTGGGCACAGTGAGACACGGGCACAGTGAAGCATGGGCACAGTGAGACACGGGCATAGTGAGACACGGGCACAGTGAGGCATTGGGCACAGTGATAGTGCTGAGCTGATGGGAATGATATGTGATGTTCTGTGTCAGTAATGCTGGTTCTCAAATATCCAATATAAAATTACTAAAACTGGCATCCATAAATACTTATTGAGATAGTATAAAATAATAAAACATAAATATTGTGCCTTTATATACTCCTGTATTAGTAAGGTGCTTATATTACCAGCAAGTGCTGGAGCAATGATAAAGTGCAAAAGTGCAAATGATCCGTGACGCAGGAAAAATAAAATAACTGAGACAGTAGTAAAAGGTGCATGTATCCGTAGAGAGAAAAAATGGTACTAAGCAGTACCTGTACCACCAGTAAGGTAAAGTGCAAAGGTGCATGAATCCATGACACAAAAATTTGTACTAAGCAGTAACAAATACTCGTGTAAACAATTGCTGTGTTCATACAAAAAATATGACTGTCCTTTTTAAAATCTGTGAGAGAAAAAGCTTTAAAATAAATGTGCAACAGAGCAACTATGTTGCTGCGAGAAAGTCCAAAAAAGGATTCCTTATGCATACCTCCCAACTGGCACGGATTGTGCGGGTTTTACCCGCAGAGGCTCCTCCTTCCCGCACTCCCGCGAGACTATCATGTTTCCCGCACAGCAGGAAACATGAAGAGGAGCAGCAGCAGCAGGTAGGAGCCCCCCCCCTGCGATCGGCGCACTAGTATGCCCCTCCCGATCAGCGGCCCCCCGCCGCGCCCCAAACAACCCCCCCCCCCCGGTTAAAAATTTTTTTTTTTTGCAAGTCCTTTTTTTTTTTTTTTAAATGTTCCGGCGGCAACCCCCCGCTCAACAACTTCTGTGGCAATTCCCGTTTTTTTTGGCCAATGTCCCGCACCAACCCCCCCCCCCACGCTCAACAACTCTGGTTGGCAGGGGAGAGGGGACATCAGAATGTCCCGCGAAGGGACTTAACAAAGTTGGGAGGTATGCTTATGGACTGAAAGCGGTTCTGTGATAAGGTGCTAGGTGATGAGTGGTTTAAACTTCGTGCCTTCCACACTGACTCCTGTGGTATATGGATGGCCCCTTACCTCACTTACAGCATATAAGAGAAACCCTCTGTTTGTCCGACCTCCTCCTGCCTGGATGGTCCCTTGGAACCTGGGGTAGTTGTGTTGCCTGGTATGGGGGGGGGCGAATCCTCTAGCCATGGAGACTCCAAAGTAATGTACATAAATGGGGGGAAGAGCGAAGGAATCCCAAGATAGTGTAGTATTGTTATGCAAAAGGTTTATTTAAACAGTAAGGTTTGCAAGTACTCACATTTAAAATGTATAAACAGGTATATCAAATACGAGCGCCGAGCTCGTCCGCGTCACATCCGGTGCTTGTGTTGTCCCTACGCGTATCGTCAATGACGATACGCGTAGGGAGCAGTGAGGTAAGGGGCCAGTGAGGTAAGGTAAGTGAGGTAAGGGGCCATCCATATACCACAGGAGTCAGTGTGGAAGGCACGAAGTTTAAACCACTCATCACCTAGCACCTTATCACAGCACCGCTTTCAGTCCATAAGGAATCCTTTTTTGGACTTTCTCGCAGCAACATAGTTGCTCTGTTGCACGTTTATTTTAAAGCTTTTTCTCTCACAGATTTTAAAAAGTACAGTCATTTTTTTTTTTTTTTTTATCAATAACTGTTTTATTTGAAGTTATGTCAGTTACAATTATAATGCGTCGGTCTTACAACAAACAGAGTAATTGCTTTTTCTTCTTGGTTACATGTTTGTAATATTTCCTGAGCTTGCCAGCACCGTACATCTGGCATCTATGCAGATTAATGGTCTCATCAGATTGTCTTATCATTTACATACCGTGCTATCAACCAAACCTTTGAACTGATAAGGCTATTAGATATTCAAGTACATGGGTCCCATAGGGACTCCCAGAGAAAGGGAAAGAGTAGAGAGGAAAGAGGAGAGAAGAAAAGAAAGAAAAAAGAGAGGGAAAGAATAAAGAGGAGGAGGAGAGAGAAGATGGGGGAGAGGGGGGGGGGAATGTCATCAAAGTGTACCTGGCTCTGAATCACCGTGGTCCTCCCGGCGGCGCCACAGCTCCCAGACCATGTTGTGAGAGTCAAGGCGATCATGAATCCTCGCCGTCATCCTCTCCATTGATTCTACATCCCTAATCCTGGCATACAGCGCTCCCTCTGAAGGGGGGGAGCTGCGCTTCCAGTTCAGTGCCACCAAGCAGCGAGCTGCCGTAAGGACATGTCTGGTTAGTTTCTTGTATGGGCGAGGGGCCTTCAGAGACATCAGTCCCAGCAGGAAAAATTTGGGGGTGAATGGTACTTCCGTTTCTAGGAGGTGAGTCAGAAGTTGGTGAACTGAGTGCCAGTAAGGGGTTATCAGCGGGCACTCCCAATAGATATGATATAGTGTTCCCTTTGCTCCCTGGCATCTCCAGCATTGGTCCGAACTGGCCGGGTGGATGGCATGGAGGACATCAGGAGTCAAGTACCAGAAGTACAGTATCTTGTATATATTCTCCTTGTATAGCGTGCATATCGACGTCTTGGACGCTTGATTCCATATGGCCCTCCATTGTTCCAGGGGTATCTCCTCTCCCAATGCCTTTTCCCACTTGATCATGTAATTGTGTTTGCCCATTGAGTCAAAGGGCCTCTCATTCAATATTTTGTAAATATTTGAGATCAGACCTCTCTGGGCAAAGCCTACCAGAATGAGGTTCTCAAAAGGGGTAGGGGGGGAAAATTGCAGAGTTGGTGCGAAGGACAAGGCATAGTGGTGGATTTGGAGATACCCGTAGAAAGCCTGCTTAGGGAGGCCATATTGGGACTGCAGGTCGGCAAAGGGACGCAGTTTACGGGTGCGAGGATCCACCAAATTTCCAAAATGGAAGAGGTTTCTCGTAGTCCAGGGGGAGGACATTTGGTAGGTTAAGCTATCTGGCATTTTGGGGTTACAAGCAAATGAGGTCAGGAGCGAGCTGTCAGAGACCAGTCTATGTTGTTGTGTCAGTTTACGCCACATCCTCCTGAGCTGCGCCATCGGGCCTAGCAATCGTGCTGGCTCTACCTCTGCGTTCGCATTCCACAGAAGGTTGTTTGGGTGTATCGGAGCTAACCACAGTTTCTCTATCTCGGTCCATTTGTTATAGGAATGGAGCGTGAACCAAGAAGTTATTGCCCTCAGTTGTGCCGCCTGGTAGTATTTAGTGAGAGTGGGGAAAGCTAGGCCCCCATCCGACCTGGCCGCCTGCAACACCGACCGTGGGATTCTATGTCTCCCGTAGTTCCAGGTGAATCGTAGTAGGTCGGCTTGTAAGTGTTTCAGTTGGCCATAGGGGACGGGGATGGGCAAGGTCTGAAAGAGATACAACAGTTTCGGGAGGACCGTCATCTTCACAGATGCGATCCTTCCGAGTAGAGAGATGTGGTGCTTTTTCCATTGCTGGAGGAGGGTCCTGATATTGTGGAAGAGGGGGGGGGGGAGTTTTCTTGGTAAAGAGTAGAGTATTGTGGGGTAATATTAATTCCCAAGTATTTTAGGGCAGTACTTTTCCAGCTATAGGGGAAATTGGCTTTCAGGTGTTCTACCTCACCCTCTGGTATATTGAGTGGGAGGGCCTCCGACTTCGATGCATTGATTTTGTATCCCGATAGAGCCCCATAGCGGTCTAGTTCCGCGTGAAGGATTGGAAGGGAAGTCCTGGGTTGAACTAAGGAGAGAATGATGTCATCTGCAAACAGGGAGATTTTAAACTCCCTGTTCCGAACCCCTATGCCCTTAATGTCCGGGTTGCCACGGATTGTCGCTGCTAGGGGTTCAACACATAGTGCAAAGAGCAGGGGTGAGAGTGGACACCCCTGTCTGGTGCCATTGTATTGGCAACGGGGCGGACAGGGCGAAGGGGGTCCTGACTTGGGAAGATGGGTCTGTATATAGGTGTTGTATGGCTCTATAGAAGGGCCCCCTGAATCCCACATGGCGGAGCGTGGCGAACAGGAAGGGCCACCCCAGGCGGTCAAACGCTTTTTCTGCGTCCAAGCTCAACAGCAGGGCCTGTGCGCCCTCCCTGTTCACCACCTCAACCAGGTCTATTATCTTCCTAGTATTGTCACCCGCCTGGCGGAAAGGGACGAATCCCACCTGATCTTTATGGATCAGGGAGGGTAAGACCGTGTTCAGGCGCATAGACAGGAGTTTAGTGAATATTTTAAGGTCCGAATTCAGCAGGGCAATTGGTCTGTAGTTAGCGCAGAGGGAGGGGTCCTTCCCGGGTTTGGGGATCACTGTGATAAAGGAGCTCTGCATATCTCTCGGGATCGGAGTGTCATGAAGGAAGGCATTGAAGAGCCTGCACATGTAGGGGAGGAGGGGAGGGAGAAATTCCTTGTAGTACTCGTATGGGAAGCCGTCCGGGCCTGGGGCTTTGCGATTGGGTAGGGATTTGATGGTCTGCTCTATTTCCTCTTGCGTGATCGGAGCATTCAAAGCATCCAGATCTGTGGACTGAAGCCATGATACACCACTAAGATCTAGGTATTGCTGAATACGGTTAGTCAGGTCAGGCGTGGGGGGGGGTTTGCGGGGATATCAGGGTTATTATACAAGGCCTTGTAGAAGACTTCAAAGGAATGGGCTACGTCAGTGGGGTGGGAGACCAGTCGGCCCGCGCTATTTTGGATCTGATGTGGGGTCGACACTTGAGCGTTGTCCCGGAGCTTCCGGGCTAGAAGCGTATGGGCCTTATTCCCCTTGTCATAGAACATCTGTTTTAGTTTGAGTAAGGCTTTTTCTACCCTGTTCAGGGCTAGGTCTCCCAACGTTGCCCTGAGGGCCGTAATTTTTTTCAGGAGAACCAGAGTGGGGTTGGATTGAAGCTGCTTTTCTAGATTCCTAAGCTCCTGTTCTGTGTGCTTCTGCAGGGCCTGTGAGTCCCTTTTCATGGTTGAGGAGAGGGCTATGCATCTGCCCCTCATCACCGCCTTATGGGCTTCCCAAAATGTGGATATAGATACATCCCCCGTGTCATTGTCTGCCATATAATGTTGTAGCGTGGTATTTAGTTCAGTTTTTGAGGGGAGGTGTTGCAGTAGGAACGTATTTAGACGCCAGGTGCACGGTCTACGTGTTGGGGCATCTAAGTCCAGGGTTAACTCTACCGGGGCATGGTCCGACCACGAGATCGGCAGGATCCGCGCAGTTCGAGTCATACGTAAGGTTGCATTGTTAACAAAGAAGTAATCTATGCGGGAGTGCGTGCGATGGGGGGCCGAATAAAAGGTGTACTGTCGGTCTCCAGGATGGAGAGCCCGCCAGGCATCAAAGAGGGCATACCTTCTGGTAATTTGGCGGAAAAGCTGCGAGTCTCTAAGTGCTCTCGGTGTGGGCGCCCTAGGGCCCACCCCCTGGCGATCCGCCATCTCCGATTGGGTTAGGTTAAAGTCCCCCCCCCACCACCAGCACTCCATGATCCGAGCGGAATAGGCGAGCTAGCATTTTATTTAGGAATCCTGTCTGCCTGACATTGGGGACATAGACCACACAAAATGTGATCTCCTTGTCCAGCCATAGGCCTCTGAGTATGAGAAAGTGGCCTTGGGGGTCGCTGTAGTGGGACGAGTACGTGAAGGGGGACCCTTGTTTGATTAGGATAGCCACCCCCGCCCTCTTGTGGGGTCCTGATGACAGGTAGATTTGAGAGTAGTACCTGGAGGCGAATTTAAAGGTGCCCTCTTTGTCAAAGTGAGTTTCCTGTACCAGTATGACATTCGCTCCTGACTGTCTAAACTCCCTCAGTGCCAGATGCCTTTTACGATTAGAATTCAGGCCATGAACATTTAAGGATAAAATCTTAGCCATGGGAGCTAGGATGGGGGGCATAAATACTCATCTGGTGTTGTTGAGGGTGGTCCGGGCAGTCACGGTCAGGGATGGGCGCCACACGGGAGGAGATCCGAGAGGATTGGTGACTTTGCTTAGTGAGCCAGGCGATGACAGAGGAAGGGAGGGGATTAGGAAAAGCTAGGAGAAAGAGAAAAGTAATTAGTATGGTAATATCATGCATAAACATAGAAAACAACATCCACAGACCCGATGGGACCAGCCGGCCCAGGTCCAGAAGGCCTCCCGTGAGCCTCCCCGCCCCCACCCAGATAGGGTGGGCCAGGGAGACCCAGGGGAGCCCAAAGTCAAACATGCAAGACGGTGATAACCCGCTTGCTCTAGAAGTCTAGTGAACTAAGAGGGGGGAAGGCAGGGGGTGCCTGAACAGTCTCTCTCCAAGGTCTTTTTCAAGACTCGCCCATGATGTCGGTCAGTTCTGTAGCAAGGGCGCCAAAGGTGGATTATTACGTAGCCTATTGCCTGGGTGGCTTTATCGTGGGGTGAAAAATAGAGAGAAAAAATAAAACTTATGAAAAAGGTAGCAAAAAACAGCGAACCATAACGCGTAAACAGGGACAGGGGTGGTCCTTCAGATATGTAGCAAGTCAGATAGTGCAAGACTCAATCAGGATCTCCTCTGCTGCGAGCTCCGACCCCTCGGGGATCTCTCTGGGCCTCGGGAGCGCTTGGGTGGGGGGACCTTCTGCCACACTGTGGGCGGCGGTGGTGGGGTCGCCACAAGATCCCAATCAGGAAGCTGGGGTGCTCTAATCGCCAGGGTGTCACAGAAGGGTTCCAGGTCCTCCGGATACCTCATGGTCGCCGATTTGCCTTGATGCTTGGCCGTGAGGCTGAAGGGGAATCCCCAGCGGTACGGTATATTCTCTTCTTGAAGAATGCGCAGCAGTGGTTGGAGTAGTCTTCTCTTTTGTAGGGTGATCCAGGACAAGTCCGGGAACAGCTGAATGTGATGGTCTCCTAGGGTCACCTTGCGGGCTAGGCGGGCCTGCTTCATGATATCCTCTTTCAAAGGGTATGATGTCAGCCTGCAAATGATATCTCGGGGTCTGGTAGAGGTGCCTTTAGGCCGTAGCGCTCGGTGGGCTCTGTCCATTTCAATAGTATGGGTCGGGTCCGCCCCCAGAAGGTCGTTAAAAAGCGATTGTAGTGTGTTCTGGACATCTTCTGGGCCTTCTACTTCTGGGACCCCCCGAACCCGGATGTTGTTCCTGCGCCCCCTGTTGTCCAGGTCTTCTACGTGGCGTTGCATGTCCCTAAGGAGGGTGTGGTGTTCTGATCCTTGAACTTGGGTTCTGTGTACTGCTAATTTTGTTTCTTGGATTTCTTCCTCCGCCATTTCCACCCTGTCTGCTAGATGTTTGAGGCCCGACTGTAAGGCTTGAATCTCTGATCTGCAGGTGGACTTCACGTCCTCGACAAGCTGCCTGAAGTCGTCCTTTGTCGGCATCGCTTGGAGGTAAGCGTGCCACTGCGGGGGCATTGGGGGGGTTGTCCCTGTGCCCCTCGACCGCCGTCAGGAGCATCGTGGGGGTAGTGGGGAAAAAGCGGGGCTCCCCAGGAGGGGTTCGGGGAGGCCTGGTATTCCCAGGGCTCACTCCAGTCCTGGGTGTGTGTCGGCCAATGGTGCTGGCCACCTGGGCACAGGGGGGGGCCGATGGTGCAGGGAGGCCTTGTGGGTGGGGGTCTATTGGTCTGGAGGGCCTCTGTGCCCTGGGGGAGAGGGTGTCCGGCAGGGTGGTCTCATGTGGGATAAAAGTGCCCGGTGTCCTGCCATCCAAGGGTGAATGGGCTCCGTCCTGTGGGGATGGATAGTCCTCCGCTCCCCCTGTGCTGGGCAGCGAGCTGGCAGCTGTCCCTGTGAGGCCCGGGTCTGAGGCGGTGCGGAGGAGCTGCGGGAAGGCCTCAGAGCATTGGGTGTACGGCTGCTGCCTCGTGGGGAGTCCCAAGATGGCTGCCAGGGACGTGGGGAGGATGGCTGCAGGGAGGGCCGTAGGCCCGAGTGGAGGACTCACCGCTCCCTGTTTCCGGATCGTCTCCCCGGCTGGCTGCTGAGAGGTTTCTGGGCTCAAGGGGTCCCGATGCTGCTCCGGAGCCTGGATGGAGGTAGGATGAGGCGTTGCGGCCTGCCCCGCAGCGCCGGCCGGCGCCATTTTAGCCGGTCCGCCCGGCGGGACGTCCGGCTGGATAAAGTAGTCCCGGAGGTCAGAGGGTGTGCCCGGGGGGGGGGGGTTGTGAGGACCCCCGGGGCTTCGTGGATCTAGTCGTCCTGGAGCCACCCATTACAGTAGGGTGTAAGCACCTTTTTCTGGCTCTATAGCTGCGGGCTGGGAGAGAGCTCTAGGTCTATGCAGCCATTCAGGTCGGGTTCCGGCCACGCCCCCAAGGACAGTCATTTTATTGTATGAACACAGCAATTGTTTACACAAGTATTTGTTACTGCTATGTACAATTTTTTGTGTCACGGATTCATGCACCTTTGCATTTTACCTTACTGGTAGTACAGGTACTGCTTAGTACCATTTTTTTTTCTCTCCACAGATACATGCACCTTTTACTACTGTCTCAATTATTTTATTTTTCCTGCGTCACGGATCATTTGCGCTTTTGCACTTTATCATTGCTCCAGCACTTGCTGGTAATATAAGCACCTTACTAATACAGGAGTATATTAAGGCACAATATTTATGTTTTATTATTTTATGCTATCTCAATAAGTATTTATGGATGCCAGTTTTAGTAATTTTATATTGGATATTTGAGAACCAGCATTACTGACACAGAACATCACATATCATTCCCATCAGTTCAGCACTATTTCTTTATATATATTCACATTCAGGGTCACGGATTATACCTTTCAGTGCTTTGCAGCAGATGAGCTTTTTTATTATAGTAGCGCGGAATTACTTTCTATACACATTGGGCACAGTGAAGCACAGGCACAGTGAGGCACGGGCACAGTGAGGCACGGGCACAGTGAGGCAAGGGCACAGTGAAGCACGGGCACAGTGAGGCATGGGCACACTGAAACATGGACACAGTGAAGCATGGACACAGTGAAGCATGGTCACAGTGAAGCATGGGCACAGTGAAGCATGGGCACAGTGAAGCATGGGAAAAGTGAGGCATGGGCACAGTGAGACACGGGCACAGTGAGGCACAATGAGGCATGGGCACAGTGAAGCATGGGCACAGTGAGGCATGGGCACAGTGAGGCATGGGCACAGTGAGGCACAGTAAGGCATGGGCACATAACCAATATTATTTATTGTTATCCCTCCTATTATTTTTATACAGTATGGGGTAGATCAGTATTTTGACTTGATTTGTGACTTGACCAAAATAAATTACTTGACTTGACTTGCTTGACTTCTAGCAGGGACTCGACTTGACTTGCTTGCTTTTCGTCACAGTAACTTGGGACTTGCTTGAGACTTGAAGGTTAAGACTTGAGACTTGCTTGTGACTTGCACATGTGTGACTTACTCCCATGTCTGCTACACACTATCGTGAAAAAAAATGCTCAAGCAAAGCGAGGTGACATAGAACACGTACAATGACACTATAAAGGGGAAGTTCTATTCGGATGGCGCCACCCTTTGGGACGCTTTTGCTGATCCTCATATTAGTGAAGTTTGGTGAGAGACGATTCGCGCTTTTCAGCCTCGTGCTCTTCAGTCCGTTACAGCGTGACGAATGTGCTATCTCCATTACGAACGCTAGTTTTACCAGAACGAGCGCTGCCGTCTCATACTTGATTCTGAGCATACGCATTTTTTTTCCCCTTGTAAAAGCCTACACACTACCGTTTTTCACAACGTTAAAAAGAACAACGTGAAAAACGATGTGAAAAAATTAGGGCTGTGGAAATTAACGATTAATTCTGCGATTAATCGATTAAGTTTTTTGATCTATCAAAATTCTTTTAATAGATCAAAATTCTGGGTCTTCAGGGAGTTCCGTCGGAGATCTGGTGACGTCACAGACACCGGCGAGGCTTGCCGTGTCCATCTGAAGGGCTCCTTTGCTGTGCCTTCATATCTGCATGCCGGCGGGACCTTACTATCTGCCACACGCAAGGGCTGTTACACTTCCCTCTATCAACCTGGGATTCTACAGCCATCCACTGGGAGTTGTGATTGTTCCCTTCACGGGACATCTACATGCCGACGGACTGATGTTAACCCCTCCTCATCTGGATTCAGCAGTGGTATCGTTGTACACATTTTTATACCAGTATCATACTTAGCTACATGTTTTTATGACTGCTTTTGCTACCGTTTGGTATTACTTGCACCATTTTTACAGTTTATGTAGCTACATTGATTTTATCTCCAGTGCAATATTTATTTTATTTTGTTACCTACTTGAAGACTATAAAAGTTTTAATGCTATTCCCATCGAGCGCTGCCTTTGTGTGTTTTTTGTATCCTGCTAATCATTTTTCCAGTGGTTGGTAGCTGCACTGGGAATCAGCCTGCAAGGAGATCAGCTAAAAGTAGTTGGATCTATGTGCGTTATAATTAATCGAAATTAGTCGATTAATCGATTATAAAAAAAATCAATTAATCGAACACGAAAATTTTAATCAGTAACAGCCCTAGAAAAAATAGAGCAGGTTCTAATTTTTTTTAGGCCATTTTTCACGTTGTTAAAAATGCTCTGGAGCCTACACACGATCGTTTTTAATGACCATTTTAAAAAATGGCATTTTTCACGCCATGAAAAACGGTCGTGTGTACGCGGCATAAGAGCTCTGACTACATCGAAACAATGGATGGAAATCTCCCTAGGATATACAGGAGTCAGACACAGGGATGGAGGCAACGCTGTATCTTGGCCTAGGCCAACAAGGCCCAGGCCTAGGGCAGCACTTTGCAGGAAGGCAATATGAAAAGAGTCCCTGCCAGCTTGCGCTACACTTTTAGTGCCAGTTTTATGAGGTGGACTGGGCCGCAAGACAAAGTGGTCTGGCGGCCACACTGCTGCCAGTATAATAGGGATGGCGCAGACACAAGGGACACTGACATGGTCACCTATACCTGTCAGGTAGGTAGTAGGACTCTCCTGCAATCCTTTGCTTGAGTCAGTTGTACATATTAAAGTGGTTGTAAACCCACTTTTTAAACAAAGACCTACAGGTAAGCCTAGATTAAGGCTTACCTGTAGGTGCATGAAATATCTCCTTAACCTACACGGTTAAGGAGATATTTGTATGTAAATGCGGCGACGCTGACGTCACCCCATTCACAAATTCGGCTAGGTCGCAACATTCGACGACGTAGCCGAATTCGACAGCTCACGCGCGCATGCGCGGAGTCACGTCTTCGCCGCTCCGGCCAATCACAGCGCCGGAGCGGCGCTGTGATTGGCTGCAGCGGCGATACCCGGAAGTAACATTCCGGCTATCGCCGCAGCGATGGATGCGGCTAGAGGAGGGACACGGACGACTTCGGGGGCCCCGATCTAAGGTAAGTGGTACATAATGAGCTAGTATGCTAGTCATACTAGCTCATTATAGCTTTGTCTTGCAGGTTAGTAAAAAAAAAAAAAAAGATAAAAAAGGGTTTACAACCACTTTAAGAAATCTTAATGTTATTTCTGTTGATTGCTGATGAGAAAAATAAACAGATAGATTTATTTGTTCCTGCCCTCAATCCTTCCTTTGCTCACTGCCTGGACCACTTACCTTCATCACTGTGCTAAATGTTTGCTGCTGCGCCACTGGCATGGTTATATCCTCTTAGTCCTCCATAAATTTAGCAGAAATTTGTGCTTAAAGTAGAACTATAGGCAACACTTTTTTTGCAACAAATTCATGTAGTTCTTATTTGTGACTCTTTTAGAGCCGGTTCACACTACCGCGACTTGGGATCCGACTTGTGTCGCCCCAAGTCGCAACAAGTCGCGCGACATGAGAAATTACATGTTAGTCAATGAGAGCCGTCTTAATGTACACTACTGAAGTCGCTCCGACTTCAGAAAAGGTTCCTGTACTACTTCAAGGCGACTTCTAGGTGACTTGTACCCATTGATTTCAATGGAAGTTGCCTCCAAGTCGGATCCCCTGTCTTAACTGAAGCAACTTTCCAGGAAGTAAAAATAGTTTTCTAGGCAAACCCCCCCCTCCCCCTCCCTCCCACAGAGCAGATTATTATGTGATTGACCACTGGCAAAGTCCCTTGTCCTGGAGGTGACTTCAAGTCGCGTTGTAAGTCGCCCCAAGTCGCGCTGTGGTTCGCGCTCAAGTCGTGTCCAAGTCGCCTCGCAAAGTCGCGCACAAAGTCGTGTTGCCCGTGTGTGAACCGGCTCTTACTCTGTCGCTCTTATAAAAAATTCATATAGAAATACCACCATATTGGTGAAAAGGAAAGTAGAGATAAAAAAGACCTCTTGCATGTTGGAGTAAATTGTGTAAGTATTGTCGCACTACTGCGAGACAGATTTCTAATAGTTTTCTTCAACACTTGTTATGAGTTACACAATGTCACATATGGTCTCACAATATCCTTACAATTGCTTGGTACATTATCAATTACTTTTTATAAAGATAATTTCTTCTCAAACACAAACAGTAGTTTTGATTTGATTACATCATGTTTAAGCACTTCAGGACCTGCGCACGACTATATACGTCCTCTTCTTGAAGAGGGATATCTCGGTAACGGCAGCAACTGCTGCCACAACCGAGGTATCCATCTCTTCAGGAGCCGGTCCTGTAAACGATAATGGTGGTCTCTGCGGCGGATTCGCCGCGAGATAACCGTTATCAGCGGCGGGAGAGGGGCCCCCCTCCTCCCGCCGCTCTCCCGTGCCCTCCGCCGCTTACCGGAGCCGTCAATAGCCGCGGAGGCGATCGGGTCCTTCACGTTGCTGGGTATGGAGACGAGTGAGGGAAAGATGGCCCCCACCCGTCTCCATACCATAGCAGGGCGGAAGCGGAGTCAAAGCGTCATTTCCGCCCATACGTCTTAAAGGGACAATTTATTTGAGTCATTATTGCAAATGACAAAAAAAATTAAAAATATTTTTTTATTGCATTTTAGCCTAAAAATGAGATTTGAGGTCTTTTTGACCCCAGATATCATATTTAGGAGGAACTGTCATGCTTTTTTCTATTATAAAGGATGTTTACATTCCTTGTAATAGGAATAAAAGTGATTAATTTTTTTTTCTTTTAAAACTGTATAAAAATAAATAAAATCAAGTAAAATAAATAAGAAAAGTGAACGCATACATAAGTCCCGCCCACATATGAAAACGTTAGAGCGAGAGAAATAATTCTAGCCCTAGACATCCTCTGTAACTCAAAACATGCAACCTGTAGAATTTTTTATATGTCGCCTATGGAGATTTTTAAGGGTAAAAGTTTGACGCCATTCCACGAGCGGGTGCAATTTTCAAGCGTGACATGTTGGGTATCAATTTACTCGGCGTAACATTATCTTTCACAATCTAAAAAAAATTGGGCTAACTTTACTGTTGTCTTATATTTTTACTCAAAAAAGTGAATTTTTTCCAAAAAAAGGGCGGTTGTAAGACCGCTGCGCAAATACGGTGTGACAAAAAGTATTGCAATGACCGCCATTTTATTCTCTAGGGTGTTAGAAAAAAAATTATAATGTTTGGGGGTTCTAAGTAATTTTCTAGCAAAAAAACTTGTTTTTAACGTTTAAACACTGATTCTTAAAAACAGGCAAGGTCCTTAAATGGTTAATTGTAAAAATATTCAATAGCAGGCGGTCAATACCGCAAAACACAATGCAAAAACTCAACATACACAATAAAGACCACCAATGACAAGAGCATAGTGGTATGGAAGTAGAAGAGGAAAAACTATGAGAACACCAAGTGATTCATTGTGCAAAGAAAGAAATTCAACCATTCTGCCAGATACAGATACATAGAACAAGCATAGAGCAATGTGGTCTACACAGCCTCAGCTTTAACAGAAAAAAAAAGGATCTTGCTGAAAGTTTGTCAATTGTTGAAAAGGCTTGAAGAATGGCGATCACAGTTCTTCTGACTTAGGTAGACACAATCTAAAGAATCTCAGCATTGGTCTGTTTACTAAGCATTCAATGCAATTATATAAATACATTTGCATTGCATAGTTGCAGGTCAAAAGCATTAGCAGTAAATTAAGTAAGCATTTATCCATACCAAAAGTATTGGGATGCCTGCCTTTACATGCACATGAACTTTAGTGCCCAAAGAAAGGTCCATAAAGGCATGGACGAGCGAGTTTGAGGTGGAGGAACTTGACTGGCCTGCACAGAGTCCTGACCCCAACCCGATAGAACACCTTTGGGATGAATAAGAGCGGAGACTACGATCCATACCTTCTCATCTACATCACTGCCTGACCTCAAGAATGTGCTTCTTGAAAAATGGTCCAACATTCCCATAAACACACTCCTAAACCTTGTGTACAGTCTTCCCAGAAGAGTTAAAGCTGTTATAGCTGCAAAGGGTGAGAAAACTCAATATTGAACCCTACGGACTAAGACTGGGATGCCATTAACATTCATGTGCATGTAAAGGCAGGTGCATCTTGCCTTCTACTCCAAAATCCAGGAACCCGATCTCTATGGACTATACCTCTGCGAATACCAAGATTTTGTGACTTACTTGTCCTTGCTGTCTTTCAAAGTCATGTGCTATCATCGTTGCTCTTCCACAATATTCACTCTGAAGTCCCTAAAAACCATCTGTAATTTATAAAAGAAGGTCCAATAAGAAGCAGAACATATTTTTTAGCACCCAACTATTTCATTATATAGCAGTTATGCAGAATTTAACATACCTGACTATTTTCCCAAAACAATACACAATTCATTTAATATTTTGTAGAAACATGCATTATTAAAGAATATCTAAACCCAACATTTCATATTCCTGATATGTGCCTGCTGTTCCATGTACTTCTATGAAAACGTTCTCTTTGTATTGCTTCCTTTGTGTGAAATCCCTGGTGTTCCTGCCAGTCCCTCTGCTTTCCTAATAAAAACTGACCACACTAAGCATGGGAGCACAGCGTGGTCATTTCTCTAGCTATGCTGGGAAAACAGCCTGTTCTCCTCCAATGATCAGACTTGTCCTGCAACACCTCCCTGCACGCCGTTCATTGGGAAGATCAGTGTATTGTTGCTTCTCCTCCCCACAGCATGGTCAGTTCTCTAGCTATGCTGGGAACCCAGCCTGTTCTCCTTCAATAAACAAACTTGTCCCGACAACACCCCCCCGCACATCCTTTTACTGGGAAGATCAGTGTACTGCTGTTTTTTCTACTCAGGCTCTGAGCTCCTTATGCAGCTCAGAACAGAGGGTATGTGATCACTTATAAAAAAGCAGAAAAAAATTATTTATAATGTTCTTTATATCTATACACAGAAAATAAAGGCAGATTAAAGAAGCACTGGAATGATAATCATCAAGATGAAACCTCTGTCTCTAAAGATTAAACTGCATCCCATTTGGACAGGATATCCCCAGGGATACAGGCTCAGGTGTATAATACTCCAAAGTTATATCATATCAGGGGAAACCATTTAAGAAAATTTGTTTACCAAACTCATTACAGCACTTGGTGCCATTGAACCCACGTCATAAACAACTATCAATAAATGCTGTATTACATGTTGTTCATACTTAGTCACTATGGGATTCGTTTTCTGTATTCTGCAAAAATCCAGGTTGATCCTGCTGCTCTCTATCTCCCCCTTATGTCAAGTCCCCAATTCAGCGAGGGATTTTACAGCTGTGGTGGCACAGTTTTCAGCGAGTTTCTATGCTGAGCATTTCCTCCCTATCACATCTGAGCAGTCCATGTGATTATAAAGTCACACATGTGAGCATATACATAGTGGAAAATGACAGCCCACTCCCTCCCTCCTCCTCCTCCATGCCCACTTACCAGCTAAACACAATGGGGGCAGTATATGTAGATAAATGGAGGCTTCACCTCCCTCCTTTTCTAAGACACAGGCTGGAGGGGAGTGACACAGCCTGTGACTGGCAAAAATCCACCCACACCAATGTTATTGCCAAAAAATAATAAAGATTTGATTTCAAAGATATATTTGTATGCCAATAGTTTATTGATATTAATTATTTATTTTTACTCTGTATTCCAAACGCTGTATTTTGAACATGTGACCAGTGGCAGAGGACTTAAAGCTCCTCCTGCTTATGTTTTCCTGCAGACAGGCTGGGAAAGAGTTGGGTCATGCGACAGCTGTATATTGATTAGGAAAAAGGTACTTAGTTGTTTTTTTTTATTAAAATGATTACAGTGATCATTCATATACAGGAATAGGGACATGTAAAATAAACAGTATGTATTTAGTATCACTTTATGTGGTGTACAAAATATGATACTACACTTAAGGCTCGTACACATGATCGAAAAATCCGACAAGAAAACCGTGTATTTTTTTCCGACGGAATGCTGGCTCAAACTTGTGTTGCATACACACAGTGACGTACAACACTACAACGAGCCAGGAAAAATTAAGTTCAATCATTCCGAGCATGCGTCGAATTGATTCAGAGCATGCATGTTTTTTTGTGCGTCGGAATTGCATACAGACGATCGGAATTTCCGACAAGAACTTTTCTTGTCGGAAAAATTGAGAGCCAGCTCTCAAATTTTTGTTGTCGGAAACTCCGATGGAGCCTACACACGGTCGGAATTTCCGACCTAAAGCTCACATCGAACGTGTGTACACGGCATAAGAATAATCGGGAAAACATTTTCGTGCAAAGAATTTTCGTACGATTTTCGTATAGTGTGTACACAACTTTTGACAGCCGATTCCGACTTTTCGTACGAAAATTCCCGAAGGGACAAACTCCAAAATGTTTCTCCTATGGGAACAGATTTTCGTTTAATGTATATTGTTCTTGTACAAATTTTTGTACAAGAAAAATCAGAAAAGAAAGAGTGCACATGATCAGAAACAATAAACATGTGATGTCTATGTGGTATGATTTGAGCTCAAATCGCATCGCATCCGCGCCAAAATGGTGCAGGACCCTTTGAATTGCATCGTATGGGTGTTCAAACCCATGCAATGCAATTCTGGCAAAAGCACTGTGTTCTGTGATCTGTTTTGGGGTGTCGTTAATCTAACATTGACACCCACAGCAGATCGCATGGACGCTGTGAGATTGGCAAACAGCGGGATGCGATGCGGAGAAACGCAGCAAATCTTGTGCATTTCCCGCATCACATCAGTTTGAACCAGGGCTTATAATCAGAGTCCCCTTTTTATATGGGTTCACTTTACGCAAACAGTATGCTAGGGAACTTCCCCTGCATCATAATATCAGCTGTATACCAGGGCCGCCATCAGGGGGTGCAGACAGTACACCTGTAAGGGGCCCGGAGGTCCCCAGGGGCCCGGATGGCCCCCCTTTTTTTTTTAAGGGGCCCAGAGGTCCCCAGGGGCCCGGAGTTCCCCAGGGCCCCGAATGTCAACCCCCCTTTTTTTTTTTTTTATTATAATTTTTTTTTATTATTCATTTTTTTATTTAATTTGTTTGTTTTTTTATTTATTTATTTTATTTTATTTATTTATTTATTTTGTAAGGGGCCCAGAGGTCCCCAGAGGCCTGGAGGTCCCCAGGGCCCCGGATGGAAAAATCCCTTTTTTTATTTATTTTTTATTAAAAAAAAATATTATTAATTTTTTTATTTAATTTTTTTTTATTTATTTATTTTATTTAATTACTTTTTTTTATTTTCTTATTTTTTTGTAAGGGGCCCAGAGGTCCCCAGGGCCCCGGATGGAAACCTCCCTTTTTTTATATTTTTTTTTTTTGTAAGGGGCCCAGAGGTCCCCAGGGCCCTCAATGGCAACCCCCCTTTTTTTTTGTTTCTTTGTTTCTCCTCGGCTCCAGGGGGCCCATGCATGAAGCTGTGTAAGGGGCCCCAAAATTCCTGATGGCTGCCCTGTGTATACCCCACACTGGCAGTCCTACCTTACCATTACATACTGTTACTGACTGACCTGCCACTTCATATTGATCACTGACCGCCCTGCCACTACATACTGCCCTGCCATTGCATATAACCTTTAAAGCGGTAGAAAAAAATCCCCTGCCAAGCAGTAGTAGTAAAACAAAATCCCCTAAAAGGCAATGACATAATGTGCTAGTATGCATCGCATACTAGCATATTATGAAATACTTACCTTAGAACAAAGCCCTCCAGTGGTGTGCTATCACAGCTGACAGGGCTTCCATCTTTCCTTCAAACCTTTATGTTTCCTTTTATTCCTTCCAACCCCTGGGTTCGCAGGCTCTGGCTATCTAACTGGCCAAGCCGTGATGACGTCACTCCCGCAGGAGTCATGGTTTACAGCACAGAGCTCTGAAGGGGTGGCACGGCTAAGCTGCTCCTTCAGAGCACAGTGACGTCACTGGTTGCATCCAGTGTGAATATCTACTAAATACTGCAAGTTTAGGAACTATTCACTATACCTACAGGTAAGCCTTATGATAAGCTTACCGATAGGTACAAGTTCAAAAGCAGAGTTTACTACTGCTTTAATTCTCAACAGAACCACTATTAAAGAGTTAGCTCATCTTTACCAAAAAAAAAAAGAGGCCTATAGAGATAAGGGGTGTCTGTGAAGATAACAAGCTTTGCAGTTTTGACTATAGTTGAATAATGCCCTTGCTATAGCTGTAGGCCATTTATGTACCACATGAAGCCTGACTGGAATACTCCCAAGACATTGCTAAGTGAGGCCTAGTCATTACTGCTTACCTTGACCATGACTAGTGGCGCTGACACTCTCTCTCACACTCCCCAGAGCCAGTACAGTTCCACCCCCCACAGACGGGAGAGGAGAGAGGGCTCGATCTGCTCCTCCTCCTCCTGTCCCTACCCCTCCTTGTCTGCCCATCCATACTCTAATCCCTGGCATGCTGTGCCTCAGAAAAGGTATGTGTGGGTGGGATATTTGAAGCCCAGCAGCTAGCAAATACATTATGGATGAAAGGCGCCAATGACTGAGCCTCCATCCTCGGGTGAGTGAACTCACCATCCACCGTCTGTGACTGAAGTCTCCCCCTTGCCGCCCTTTCTCTCTCCTACCTTCAAGAGCGTGAGTACACTAAGGCGAGAGGGACTAAGATGCAAGGGGTGTTCTGCAGACTCTAATGTAGGGGGGGGGGCTTTAGGAATCCTGATGTATCACTGCTCCCGAAAAAACTGCAGTAAAAACTGATGTAAGGGGGAATGCTGGGAAATCTGATGTAAGTGCCTGGGAGGTGCTTTCTAACTGTGGGGGAAATGCTTACCAGAAACACAAGATCTCCATTTTCCTCCCCCACAGAACGACGGTCTTCTTGTTTACATAGGCAGACCTCCATTCTGTCTCTCCTCTAAACGATTGCGGGTGGCGGTCAGCCATCGTGACCCCTGGACCCGCTGACTGGCTCCCGCTGTGTCCAATCACAGTGGGAGTGTGGCTCCGACGGCACGTGCACGTGCCCCAGAGCTGACGGCAGCAATGACATACAGGTAAATGATTATGCACTTAAGGGCCGCCCGCCCGCCTTGCCACAGTACATGTATGTAGGCCGCGGCCCTTAAGTGGTTAAAAAAAGCACCGCAAACGCTGCAAAAGTGAGGCAAACACACTCCATTAACACATATGCGTTTTACTGGAAGTTAGGAAGCAACATCAGTGCTAAGAGATAAACTAGCTTAGTCACTAAGACCTTACACCAATCAACGTACAGTTTACCAACCACTTCCCACCCACAAATTTGGCGACGTTACCTCATAAAGATGGGTTGAGGAGCAAACCAACAGATCCAAAAGAGAGCCTGAAGATAATCCAGAGGTGAGTCCAGATAACGGACCTGAGGTAAATGCTGACTCCACCAATTGACAGTTGAGGATGCTGACTCGCCCAGTGACATTTGAGGATATACAATACAAGTGAAAGTTTACACTCATTGGCCAGATGTTTCACCAATCCAGCGCCCGGCTGAGTGATCTGCCCAGCAGCTGAGGTAAATCCTCTTAGCAACAGCAGGCAACTTGTAACCTGAAACACAAAACAGAAATAACCAGCAAAGCGCCCCAGAGAGACATGGACCTAAGAGTCAGCAAGCCCTCTATCGAGAATATAATAATTTAAAACAAATGGTTGCTAGGGTGGCAATCCCATGGGGCCACCTTTCTAGCTTTTTCTTTTGTGGCCCTAACATTCACACCAACCCGTTGTGCAGCGTTTAAAAACCCAGTCACAACTCAAAGGGCAATTTACCTCACTTTTTAATTAGGGATGAGCCGAACACCCCCCGGTTCGGTTCGCACCAGAACCTGCGAACGGACCGAAAGTTTGCGCGAACTATCGAACCTCATTAAAGTCTATGGGACTCGAACGTTCGAAATCAAAAGTGCTAATTTTAAAGGCTAATATGCAAGTTATTGTCCTAAAAAGGGTTTGGGGACCCGGGTCCTGCCCCAGGGGACATGTATCAATGCAAAAAAATGTTTTAAAAACTGCAGTTTTTTCGGGAGCAGTGATTTTACTGATGATTAAAGTGGAAAAAAAAGTGAAATATTCCTTTAACCACTTGCCGACCGCGCCATGGACGAAAGACGTCTACAGCGCGGTCGAGTTATCCTGAGTGGACGTCCCAGGGACGTCCTCCCAGAATCTTGCTCCCGCGCACCCCCTGGGGCGCGCTCCAGGAAATGTCCGTGACCGCCGGGTCCGGAAGACCCGGCGCATCACGGATCACGGTAGATGGCCGCTAATCGCGGCCGTTTACCACGTGATCGCTCCGTCAAATGACGGAGCGATCACTTGTAAACAGACCGGTGTCATGTGATGACGCCGGTTCCTCCCTCCCCTCTCTGTACCGATCGGTACATTGTGAGAGGAGAGGGGAGGGAGCGGATCATGTCAGCTCCCTCCCCCATGTCAGATCATGTCAGCTGTGGGCTGGATCTGTGACAATTGCAGTCACAGATCCAGCCATCCATCCATCCCTGTGCAATACCCTGCAATACCCTGTACAATACCCTGTGCAATACTCTGCAATACCCTGTGCAATACTCTGCAATACCCTGTGCAATACTCTGCAATACCCTGTGCAATACCCTGTGCAATACTCTGCAATACCCTGTACAATACCCTGTGCAATACTCTGCAATACCCTGTACAATACCCTGTGCAATACTCTGCAATACCCTGTGCAATACTCTGCAATACCCTGTGCAATACTCTGCAATACCCTGCCAATACTCTGCAATACCCTGCCAATACTCTGCAATACCCTGCCAATACTCCTCAATACCCGGCAATACCCGGCAATACTCCGCAATACCCTGCAATACTCCGCAATGCCCCGCAATACTCCGCAATACCCGGCAATACTCCGCAATACCCGGCAATACTCCGCGATACCCGGCAATACTCCACGATACCCTGCAATACTCCACGATACCCTGCAATACTCCGCGATACCCGGCAATACTCCGCGATACCCGGCAATACTCCGCAATACCCGGCAATACTCTGCAATAACCACTTCACGCCCGCCGGCTGTCATATGATGTCCTTAACTTTATGTGGGGATATCTGAATGATGGGTGCAGCTACAGGCATCATTCAGATATTCGCTTTTTCAGCCGGCGATTCCCCACACCATAAGAACGATCATAGCGGCTGTTCCACCGCTTGATCACTCTTATGGGAGGTGAGAGGGGATGCCCCCCCGCCCCCTCCCGCTGCCCTCCGGTGCTTCTACCGACTCACCGCTACGATCAAAGCCAAGATTGTTATTTTTTTGTTTGTTTTTTCAGGCTTCCCAGCCTAGAGGTGAGATGTGGGGTCTTATTGACCCCATATCTCACTGTAAAGAGGACCTGTCATGCCATATTCCTATTACAAGGGATGTTTACGTTCCTTGTAATAGGAATAAAAGTGATCAAAAAAAAATTTGGGGCAGGAAAAACATGTGAAACTAAAATAAATAAAGTAAAATGAACAATAAAATATATATATATATTTTAAAGCGCCCCTGCGAGCTCGCATGCAGAAGTGAACGCATACGTAAGCCCCGCCCACATATGAAAACGGTGTTCAAACCACACATGTGAGGTATCGTTGCGAACGTTAGAGCGAGAGCAATAATTTTGGCCCTAGACCTCCTCTGTAACTCAAAACATGTAACCAGTAAAAATATTTAAAGCGTCGCCTATGGGGATTTTTAAGTAGCGAAGTTTGGCGCCATTCCACGAGCGTGTGCAATTTTGAAGGGTGACATGTTAGGTATCTATTTACTCGGCGTAACTTCATCTTTCACATTATGCAAAAACATTGGGCTAACTTTACTGTTTTTTTTTCTTTTAAGCACAAAACAGTTTTTTCCGTAAAAAACGCGTTAGAAAAATTCTGCGCAAATACCGTGCAAGATAAAAAGTTGCAACGACCACCATTATATTCTCTAAGGTCTTTGCTAAAAAAAATATATAATGTTTTGGGGTTCTATGTAATTTTCTAGCAAACAAATGATGATTTTTACATGTAGGAGAGAAATGTCAGAATTGGCCTCGGTGCTCCAGATTGCCTGAAGGTGCTCCCTGCATGTTGGGCCTCTGTATGTGGCCACGCTGTGTAAAAGTCTCACACATGTGGTATCGCCATACTCGGGAGTAATAGCAGAATGTGTTTTGGGGTGTTATTTGTGGTATGCATATGCTGTGTGTGAGAAATAACCTGCTAATATGACAATTTTGTGAAAAAAATAAAAATAAAAAAAAAAATCTTGATTTTGCAAAGAATTGTGGGAAAAAATGACAACTTCAAAAAACTCACAATGCCTCTTTCTAAATACCTTGGAATGTCTTCTTTCCAAAAAGGGGTCATTTGGGGGGTATTTGTACTTTTCTGGCATGTTAGGGTCTCAAGAATTGAGATAGGCCGTCAGTACTTCAGGTGTGATACATTTTCAGATATTGGCACCATAGTTTGTGGACTCTATAACTTTCACAAAGACCAAAAAATATGCACCAATTTGTACTTATTTTTACCAAAGATATGTAGCAGTATAAATTTTGGCCAAAATTTATGAAGAAAAAATACTAATTTGCAAAATTTTATAACGGAAACAAAGAAAAATTCTTTTTTTTACAAAATTTTCAGTCTTTTTTCTCTTATAGCGCAAAAAATAAAAAAAACAACAGTGATTAAATACCACCAAAAGAAATCTCTATTTGTGTGAAAAAAAGGACAAAAATTTCATATGGGTACAATGTTGTATGACTGAGTAATTGTCATTCAAAATGTAAGAGCACCGAAAGCTGAAAATTGGTCTGGTTAGGAAGGGGGTTTAAGTGCCCAGTTGTCAAGTGGTTAAATATCGTACCTGGGGGGGTCTATAGTATGCCTCTGAAATGGCACGTTCTTCCCGTGTTTAGAACTGTCCCTGCACAAAATGACATTTGTAAAGGAAATAAAAGGAAAAAAAAGTAATTTAAAACTGCTTGCGGCTTTAATGTAATGTCTGGTCCCAGCAATATGGATGAAAATCATTGAGAAAATCGGCATGGGTACCCCCAGCCCACCCCCAGCCCATTTCGGTCTTGTATGGATATTAAGGGGAACCCCGCACCCAAATTAAAAAAAGGAAAGGCTTGAGGGGCCCTCAGGCCCTATATACTCTGTACAGCAGTATACAGGCGGTGCAAACAAGACAGGGACTGTAGGTTTGTTCTTAAGTAGAATCTGTTTGTAATTTAGAACTGGTACATTTTTAAAGTGTAGCTCCAGCCAAAAAATCTATTTTTAAGCTTTTTGGAAAACTTAGGGAAGGGTTATCACCCCTGTAACATTTGTTTTGCTGTCTGTGCACCTCTTCAGAAAATTTCACCTCACTTTCTGTCCCAATGACAATAGGTTTTTGAAAATTTGGGGTTTTTAGTGAAACAAGGATTGGTGATAAAGCATAAGTGGAGAGGAGACACCTTTTTCCCATATTAACTCTTACAGGAGAGAATTTCCCTTCCTAGGGGTAGATTTCCTCTCACTTCCTGTTGTCTCCCTACATTTGCAAGTAGGAGTCGTTTGTAAGTTGGATGTTTGAAAGTAGGGGCCTGCCCTATATACTCTGCAGAAATTTGGGCCTTAGGTGTTGGTGTTGCCACAACACTGTAAGCCCTCACAGTTACTCTTGGTGGGCGCTGGAACCCCCTGCTGTGAAATATTAGATCAAGAATTGTAATTACATGCACCTGTTGAACAGGGGCAGAAAAATTGGGCCTTAGGCACAGGTGCTGGTGCCACAAACCTGCAACCCCTCACAGAAACTCTAGTTGGAGCGCAAGAATGAGCCCTGCTGCAAATTACTGCATCAAAAATTGTAATTACATGCCCCTGTTAAACAGGGGCAGAAAAATTGGGCCTTAGGCACTGGTGCTGGTGCCACAACACTGCAACCCCTCACAGAAACTTTAGTATGAGTGCAAGAATGAGCCCTTCTGCAAATTATTGCATCAAAAATTGTTATTACACGCCCCTGTTAAACAGGGGCAGAAAAATTGGGCCTTAGGCACTGGTGGCGGTGCCTGGAACCAAAAATGTTGTTACAAGCTATCAGCATGAACATTGAGGAGGAAGATGATAGTCATTCAGCATAACAGGATAGTCACTCAGCATCAGCATAGGCAGTCTTGAAGGGATCTCCCATTCAAAAAAAAAAAATTGGTTACATCAGCATCAGGTGCTTGGTAGCTGGTGATCCAAGACTGATTTATTTTTATGAAGGTCAGCCGATCGACCGATTCGGTGGACAGGCGCACCCTGTGATCGGTTACAAAGCCTCCACCAGCACTGAATGTGTGTTCCGAAAGAACGCTGGATGCAGGACAGGCCAGTAGCTCAATTGCATACTGTGCAAGCTCTGGCCAGTGATCCATCCTCAAGACCCAGTAACCCAGAGGATTTTTGGTGGGAAAGGTGTCCAAGTCTGATCTTGCCCCTAGGTATTCCTGCACCATGTAAAACAGACGCTGGCGATGGTTGCTGGAACCGATCATACCTTGGGGCTGCGGACTAAAAAATTGTCTGAACGCATCGGTCAGACGGCCACCTTCTCCACCGCTCCTTCTTTGACTGACCGAAGACTCAGCAACACGTTGTCCAAAACATAGAAATTTTTAGGACTATGGTGCAAGATGAAGCCAGGGAACTAGCTATTCAAAAACATGGATCTAATAAAAATATTTGGGAAGGAATTAAATTATTGTAAGAAAATAAACAAATAGTGGTGAGACCAGCAGATAAGGGGGGAGGTTTGGTGATACTTACTTGTGAATATTATTACCAAGAAATTGAAAGATTACTTAACGACACAGCTACTTATAAAAAGCTAAAAGGAGACCCTACAATCAGATTAAAAGAAGAATTGAATCTTTGGGTAGAGGAGGGAATATCCAAGTCCCTGCTAAACCCTAAGGAAGCAAACTATATTAAAATACAAGCACCAAAGGTCCCGGTACTCTATATAATGCCTAAAGTACGTAAGAACAAGGAGTTTCCACCAGGCCGACCTATCATCAGTGGGCTGGACTCCTTGTTCTCTAGGTTGGGGGAGTACCTGGATGGTTTCTTCAAACCCCTAGTGTCACAAAGCCCTTCTTACTTGAAAGATAGTAAAAACCTCATGGTTCTTCTGAATGAAATTAAAGCCACAGAAAACACAATTATGGTTACAATAGATATTGAATCATTATATACTAATATCAAACATAAGGATGCCCTGTCAGCTATGAAATGGGCTCTTTACAGAGAATCCAAACTCAAAAAGGCCCAGATTAACTATCTGGTTAGGGGCCTAGAGTTAGCTATGGGCAACATTTTTTTCTGGGCTAGGGATGACTTCTACAACCAGACTGGAGGCGTGGCCATGGGGGCACGGTACGCCCCTAGTGTGGCTAATGTGGTTCTCAATAAGTGGGAACTTGAGACCATCTTTAAAGACCAGAATAGATCATTGATCTTTTATAAAAGATATATTGATGATGTCATCTTGCTATGGGATGGACCTATGTCAAGTTTGACATCATTTTTAGAAAAAATGAATGCAAATGAATATGGTCTGAAATTCACGGCAGAATTTAATCTTAATAATGTGAACTATCTTGATTTGACTATAACCAAGAACCATGGGATCTATGAGACAAAAACTTACTTCAAGGCTACGGATAGAAACGGGTTTGTCCCAACCCGCAGCTGCCACCATCCCCAATGGATGGGGGCAGTGCCTAAGGGACAGTTCATGAGACTCAGGCGCAATTGTGCCAATGATGCTGATTTTTATGAACAAGCCGAAATACTTAAAGCAAAGTTCCTAGAGAAGGGATACCCCATGGGGGCACTCACCCAGGTATTAACACAAGTATCCCCCATGGATAGAAAATCCCTCCTAGAAACTAAGGTAAAATCTGAATTTAAAGGGGAAGTAGCTTTTGTGTCAGGATTCAATAGACAGTATAAGCAGGTCGAAGCTATTATTAAAAAACATTGGCCAATCTTGCTTAAGGATCCTGATCTAAAATCCACTATTCCTGCAAAACCCAAGTTTATCTATAGAAGAGCTCCAGGGCTCAGAATAAAAATTGCGAAGAATGTACCGGATCCCCCCAAAAAAAACTCCACTTTCCTTGATAGTGTAGGCTTCCATCATTGCACTAGGTGCAAAGCCTGTAAAACGACTAGAAAAGCAGGGGCACCTAAAAAAAATAAAAAAAAATAAAATAAAATCTCAAACTTTCAGTCCAAAGTTACTCAGGAAAATTTTGATATTAAGTCCTTTATTACGTGCAATTCAGATCATGTGACATATGTGCTGGAGTGTCCTTGCTCCCTCCAGTACGTAGGCCGCACCACCAGAAATCTGAGAATTAGAATAAATGAACATCTTAAAAATATAAAAATCGGCTATCCTAATCATAGTGTTTCAAGGCATTTCAAAATGTTTCATAATAGTGACCCCTCGTTGTGTAAATTCTATGGGATTGACAACATTGCTAGACACTGGAGAGGCACACATATGACCAGAGAGGTCTCACAAAACGAGACCAAGTGGCTCTATAGACTAAAGTGTATGCATCCGCTTGGTATGAATATAGAGCTAGATCTCAATTGTTTCCTCTCCAATGATTAGCATTTTTCTATATGTTTTGACATTTGGTCATATCACCTTTGATTCATTTTTACTGCATATGTATCTATAATAAGAGACTGGTGGAGTTTTCTCTCGCCTCTATATATGCAGTTCTTTGTGGTGTTTTTCTTTGGCACCAATTTGAAGAGGAAGGGTAACCTCTAGTATTTTATCCTAAGGCATCAATATTCCTGGTATCTGTTAGTTAATATCTAGAGTATCCACCATAGTTCATATATTTTTTATGGAAAGATTTTCTATACATACGATCTTCCTTTATATATAATTTTTTCTTAAATGGCTACATGAGGTAGCACACTTCTAACAAATTTGTCTTTGGGTGAAGTTTGTAATACCTACACTAGGGGACACTAGAGCACCTATCGTGTCCTGTGGTCAATAAATGATGAGCCTGAATATTCTCTGAGGGGAGTGTTCGGACTATCAATCTTTGTTATATCACACAATAATAAATGTTTGGTTTAGGTTGGTTATGTTGCCAATTCATATCTATATATCCATTATACCTATCTATGTAAATGCAATCTTTGGTTTTGTTCAGTCTGAACCGAGACTGAGGCTGCGCAATTCAATTTGGTTTTTCCCGGGTATTTTAGTAAACACAATATATAATACGTGACCTCCAGTGACCAGATACGCTTCCTGATGACGTATCATCTTACGAAACGTACGTCGAGGCGGTATCTAGTCACGTGTTTTTTACGCCCATATCCGGCCTATGTGGTCAGCAGAAGGAGGGAGGTGGAACGCACGCTGTCCATGGAAGTGGAACGATCGTAGCGGAATTTCTTATTCAATTCCTCTGAGAGCCTGCAGCCCCAGTGCCGGGATTAGGCACTTGTATATGTGAGTAGCCATTTGGCTCTTTTTATGTTTCTTTTAACGGATCAATAAACGGTTTTACACTATGAAATGTTTCCATCTTAATTTTCTGGTCATGACACTATGAGGAGGAAGGATTTTTCCCAGGTCCAATCCATGTGAACAGTGTGAGGGGGTTAGCTCGGCAGCGGGTGTGTGTGACCCCCGGGATGGGCTCCCCACACAAAACAGGCCCAGCAAACGGAGGTTGTGGTTTTCAAAATCAAAAAAGGTGCGGTTTATTTTCTATTTACAGTGACAAAACACAGCAAAGCAAAAGAAACATAACCAAAATAAATCCTGGTCAAGTTGACCTCTGACTAAACATACAGGTTTCCTAACTAACAACTGGGATCAGCCTAGTGCTGTCCTAGTCCCTAAGTCCCTGGTTTTAAATGTCCAAGCAAATAGCCACACAGGCTTTTTCTCACCGCACAGGGGTTCACTCTCCCTAGACAGTCCACACAGGTCTGGTTCCAGGCATGAGCTAACATCTAATGAAGCTGGGAGTTCTTATAGAGGCCTAAATGAGCTGACAAGCTTCAGCTGGTCTCATCAACTCCCTGTCTGCACGACGCCCAGCCCTCTCCCTAGAGGTATGAGTCATCCATGAGCCCACTAGCCTTATACAACTCTCCACCTAGTTGTATAAGTCGGCGTAAAGCCTGAATCTGGGCGAAATATATCTACCCCCCTGGATGCAACCAGGTGACTTTACCTTCCTGCTGTCACATACCCCCCCCTCTTGTTTTAACCTCGGGGTTGGAACACCAGCAATCAGGCATTCATGTACTCGAGACAAAGCATCCACATTCCCCATTTGAACGCCAGGGCGATGCTTTACTGTGAAGTTGAATTCCTGGAGGGCCAGGAACCACCTATTCACTCTTCTATTTGTTTCCTTGTTTTGAGCCATCCACTTTAACGGAGCGTGATCCGTAACCATGTCAAAGTGCCTACCTAGCAGGTAGTACCGAAGGGAATCTAGAGCCCACTTCACCGCTAAACACTCCTTTTCAACGGTGGCGTAATTTACCTCATGGGACTTCAACTTCCTGCTGAGGTAAATGACTGGGTGCTCTTCCCCGTTCCAGACCTGGGACAATACTGCTCCTAACCCCACATCTGACGCATCACTTTGTACGACAAAGTCTTTAGAGAAGTCGGGTGAGTACAACACTGGCTGGCTACATAAGGCTTGTTTCAAGAATTGGAATGCTGCCTCAGCCTCGGGGGTCCATTTAATCATGACCGACCCTTTCCCCTTCGTCAGGTTGGTTAGGGGCACAGCCTTAGAAGCAAAGTGGGGAATGAATCGCCGATAATACCCAGCGATTCCCAGAAAGGCTCGTACCTGCTTCTTGCTGTTGGGACGTGGCCAACTCTGGATGGCCTCGACTTTGTTGAGTTGGGGTTTTATTACTCCCCTCCCAATGGTGTACCCAAGATATTTGGCCTCCTCCTGCCCAATGGTACACTTCTTGGGGTTAGCCGTAAACCCCGCTTCCCGAACAGAGTCCAGGACTGCTTGCACTTTTGGCAGATGTGAGGCCCAATCTGTGCTATGGACAATTACGTCATCCAGGTAAGCAGCAGCATACTTCCGATGGGGCCTCAGCATCTGGTCCATTTTCCGCTGGAATGTGGCCGGCGCATTCTGTAACCCGAACGGCATTCTTTTATATTGGAACGCCCCGTCTGGGGTTACAAATGCGGTTTTCTCTTTGGCCGACTTGGCCAGGGGGATTTGCCAATACCCTTTTGTGAGGTCAAGAGTCGTCATGTATCGGGCTGTTCCCAGCCGGTCGATCAACTCATCTATACGTGGCATGGGGTAGGTGTCAAATTTTGTAACTTTGTTCAACTGACGAAAATCGTTACAAAATCGCCAGCTCCCATCCGGTTTAGGCACCAACACGATGGGACTAGACCAATCACTTTGGGACTCCTCTATCACCCCTAAGTTCAGCATTTTCTGTACTTCCTCCCGTATTGCCTCCCGTCGAGCCTCTGGGATCCGATAGGGTTTTAACTTCACCCTTTCACCGGGCGGGGTAATGATGTCATGCTCTACCCCAGATGTTTGTCCCGGCAGCTCAGAGAATACCTCCTTGTTGCGAAGCACAAACTCCTTAACCTCCTGTTGTTGGGGTTGTGACAAGGTGGCTGCTATTCCAACCTCAGGAATCACGCAACCAGTTTGAGCTGGTGACCAAGTGTCTGCGACTAGGGACTCTCTATCCCTCCAGGCTTTCAACAGATTAACGTGATAGATCTGTTCGGGCTTTCGCCTTCCTGGTTGTCTGACCTTGTAATTCACTTCGCTCACTTTTTCCATTATCTCGTAGGGGCCTTGCCATTTGGCAAGGAATTTACTTTCAACCGTAGGGACAAGTACCAATATCCTATCCCCCGGGGAAAAGGTACGGGTCTTGGCTCCACGGTTGTACACTCTCTGCTGTGCCAACTGCGCTTGGGCCAAATGTTCCTTCACGATGGGCATTACCTGTGCAATTCGATCTTGCATCAGGGCGACATGCTCAATCACACTCCTGTGGGGAGAACTCTCACTTTCCCAAGTTTCCTTGGCAATATCCAACAGCCCTCTTGGGTGTCTCCCATACAGTAACTCAAAGGGGGAGAATCCCGTAGAGGATTGGGGCACCTCCCTAATAGCAAACATCAAATAAGGAAGTAAACAGTCCCAATCCTTTCCATCTCTATCCACCACTTTCTTCAACATTTGTTTTAGGGTTTTGTTGAATCTTTCAACCAGCCCATCGGTTTGGGGGTGATACACAGACGTACGCAATTGCGTCACTTTGAACAATTTACACAGCTCTTTCATAACCCGGGACATAAAGGGTGTACCTTGGTCCGTAAGCAGTTCTTTACAAATACCCACCCGGCTAAAAACAAGAGATAGCTCTTTGGCTATGGTTTTGGCCGAGGTATTTCGGAGAGGGATCGCTTCTGGATAACGGGTGGCATAGTCCATTATAACTAATATGTACTGGTGCCCCCTAGCGGACTTGATTATAGGACCTACCAAATCCATGGCGATCCTCTCAAACGGGACCTCAATGATGGGTAGAGGGACCAGCGGGCTACGGAAATGTGGCATCGGGGCCAACCTCTGACACACAGGGCAGGAGGAACAATAATTTTCTACGTCCTTCATCACCCCCGGCCAATAGAATCTCTGTAATACCCTCTCTCGGGTTTTCTCTGTCCCCAGATGACCTCCAAGAATGTGCCCATGGGCCAACTCCAACACCAACTTCCTGTAAGGTTTGGGCACCACAAGCTGCTCAACGGTTTCTTCTGCCCTTTTTGCCACCCGATACAGTAGGTCCTTCTCTACGCTGAAGTATGGGTAAGTGCAGGTATTATCTGGGTTCACTAACTCGCCATCTATTTTCACTACGTTTTCCCGTGCCTTTATTAGGGCGGGGTCTTTCAACTGTTCTGTGGCAAAGTTTTCCCTGTGAACCTCAAGATCAGAAAACTCCACAGACGGTAGGTTTTCGTCTGAGGAGGTGGGCTCCTCTCCAGTTTCTTGAGTCTCCCCTGCCAATACTGATAAGGGAAATTCCGGAGAGTCCTCACCACTCTCAGGGGAGTTCTGGCTATCACATTCCTGGTACATAGGGGCACCAGTGAGGGGCTCAGGATCATCCCACAGTTCCCAGAACTTCGGAAAATCCCTTCCCACAATGGCGTCATGCGGTAACTGAGATACTAAGCCCACTGGATGAGAGAGGGTACCTTTGGGGGTCTCGAAACACACTGTAGTCACTGGATACTCTCGGGTGTCCCCATGCACACAAATAACAGCTACCTTGCTATTCCCAGAGACCTCTGTTTTAACTAACTCAGCCTTTATCAGGGTCACAAGGCTACCTGAATCCAGCAATACCACAACATTTCTACCATTAACACACATTTTGCATAAATGTTTCTCAGTTCCTCGAATGGCAGTGCATGCGACTGTCGCACACAGCGACTGACGTCTGCCCGTCAGAAAGTCACACTGCATGGGTTCCTCCACAACCGGGCAATTGGCTGCAATATGTCCCGCTTGCCGGCAGCGGTAGCAAACGATCCTTCTTGCCGCCTCTTGAGCCGCTGACTTCCCAGGCTGTTCTCGCCAAACTTTGGGTAGAGCTCCCACCCTCTCACTCTCTCCACCCTCACCCCTTGGAATCCTCTTATCCGCCCCTGGGGATGGTCTGGTCTTAGGGTGGAAAGTCCGAGAGTCTCTGGAAGAGGCCGTCAGGTTCTCTGTAGCCAAGTATTTCTCTACACGATCCACAAGACCACCGGCCGTCTCTGGGTCTCCATGGCTTACCCACTTTTGGATGGCAGTAGGAAGAGCTCTCAAAAACCGATCCATTACAACACGTTCCACAATCTCTGGTGCGGACAAAGTCTCTGGCTGTAGCCACTTCCTGCTCAGGTGAATGAGATCATACATTTGAGACCTGGGGGGTTTTCCAAGCTGGAAAGTCCAGTTATGCACACGCTGAGCCCGGACACCCAGGGTGACACCCAGCCTTGCCAATATTTCAGCTTTTAGCATCACATAGTCTTTTGCTTGGTCAGGCTCTAGGTCATAGTAAGCCTTCTGCGATTCACCAGTTAACAGAGGAGCCACCAGTCCAGCCCACTGCTCCTCAGGCCACTTTTCTCTTTCAGCAGTCCTTTCAAATGTGGTCAAAAATACCTCTGGATCATCCTCTCCAGTCATTTTTGTCAATAAACGACTCACCCCAAAGGACGCGGTATTAGTGGGACGGCTTTCCTCACTGGTCTGCGGACGTTGCTGCATTACTGCTTCCATTTGTTGTAGTCTCTGCTCTTGCTTCTGTAACAGGTCTATGAAGCGGGCCTCAGATTGCTGCTGGGCTTGTTGATGAGCTTGCTGCTGGGCTGCAAGGCTCCTTTGCAAACCTGCATTTGTCTGCTGTTGATTGGCATTTGCTAGAGCCAGCTGTTTCAGTATCTCCTCCATGCTGGCTTAAAAAAACTGCCACTGGTTCTCCACCAACTGTGAGGGGGTTAGCTCGGCAGCGGGTGTGTGTGACCCCCGGGATGGGCTCCCCACACAAAACAGGCCCAGCAAACGGAGGTTGTGGTTTTCAAAATCAAAAAAGGTGCTGTTTATTTTCTATTTACAGTGACAAAACACAGCAAAGCAAAAGAAACATAACCAAAATAAATCCTGGTCAAGTTGACCTCTCACTAAACATACAGGTTTCCTAACTAACAACTGGGATCAGCCTAGTGCTGTCCTAGTCCCTAAGTCCCTGGTTTTAAATGTCCAAGCAAATAGCCACACAGGCTTTTTCTCACCGCACAGGGGTTCACTCTCCCTAGACAGTCCACACAGGTCTGGTTCCAGGCATGAGCTAACATCTAATGAAGCTGGGAGTTCTTATAGAGGCCTAAATGAGCTGACAAGCTTCAGCTGGTCTCATCAACTCCCTGTCTGCACGACGCCCAGCCCTCTCCCTAGAGGTATGAGTCATCCATGAGCCCACTAGCCTTATACAACTCTCCACCTAGTTGTATAAGTCGGCGTAAAGCCTGAATCTGGGCGAAATATATCTACCCCCCTGGATGCAACCAGGTGACTTTACCTTCCTGCTGTCACAACAGGCACTACCCTGTACAAGCGATTTTGACCTACTTTTTAGTTAAAGTGGTCAACTAGTTCTGGTAAGCAGGATTTACTACAGCACTTTGGGTGTATGTTTTTCCTTGGTGAAGGAGCACAATCCACATCACTTCAAGTTATTGGTTGTCAGCACTGAGTTGTCAGCACTGAGTATTGGAGTCACATGAAAACTTGAGGATTTCTTTTTCAGCAGCAAATTTTGGACATTTTTTCTGTTGAACTTTTGTCTATATAATAAATTGGGACACTAATTTACAGTATTCAATATTGCTATTTATATCAATTGAGATATTGGTACACACACAACTAATTAATCACTATTGGTTTTTCACTTGCACTTATTAGCGCCCCCTATATTTTTTCTACACATCACTGGGAGTTATTCTCTTCTCAAGGGAGCAGCTTTAGTTTAGTTTTGAGGTCGATCCATTTGAGCTGGTGTGTTTTTTTACCTATTTTATAATATTTTTTGTCGCAGAGTTTACTTAAAAATAACACGTTGTCCAGGACCAGGATTTTGTAACCTCTCAGTCTCTGGGAACGCGTTGCACAGACCTTTCTGCAAGGCCTCCCGAAGATGTTTCATCCTCTGTTCCCTCTGCGACGGCAAGATAAGGTCCGCAACCTTACCCTTGTAACGTGGATCAAGGAGGGTTGCCAGCCAGTAATGATCCCTCTCCTTGATCACATGAATACAAGGATCCTTCCGCAGGCTTTGCAGGATCAGGGAGGCCATGCAGCTTAGGTTTACTGAGGCATTCAGTCCGGAGTCCTCTTGGTCACTCAGGACGACATGATCCGCAGCCACCTCCTCCCAGCCACATACAAGTCCATGGGTTTCTTGGGACTGTAATTGATCCCTTGAAGACTGCTGCTGATGCTGAGTGCTAGGCTCCACCTTCATGCTGACACAATCCTCCTCCTCGTCCTCTTCCTGTGTGATAGGCGGGCCAGCTGGAACACTGCCTGGATAAAGGGGGCCTTGAGAGGTAATGAAGTCCTCTTCTTCCTCCCTTTGTTCTGCCTCAAGTGCCCTGTCCATTATTCCACGCAGCGTGTGCTCCAACAGGTGGACAAGAGGGACAGTGTCACTGTCACATCTCAGAAAACTCGTGGCCTCCTCAAATGGTGCCAGGACAGTGCATGCATCCCTGATCATGACCCACTGGCGTGGCAAAAAAAAAACAAGCTCCCCTGACCCTGTCCTGGTGCCATATTGGCACAGATACTCATTGATGGCCCTCTGCTGCGTGTGCAGCTGCTGCAGCATGGCCAACGTTGAGTTCCACCTGGTGGGCATGTCACAGATCAGGCGGTTCTTGGGCAGGTTGTATTGCTTTTGGAGGTCAGCCAGCAGAGCACTGGCATTATATGACTGGCGGAAATGCACACAGAGTTTCCTTGCCTGCCTCAGGACATCCTGTAAGCCCGGGTACCTGCCCAAGAACCGCTGCACCACCAAGTTAAGGACGTGAGCCAAATAGGGCACATGGGTCAGTTGTCGGAGAGCGGAGAGGAGGTTGGTGCCATTGTCGCAAACCACCATTCCTGGCTTAAGCTGGCGTGGAGTCAACCACCTCTGAGCCTGCCCCTGCAGAGCTGACAGAATCTCTGCCCCAGTGTGGCTCCTGTCCCCCAAGCACACCAGCTCAAGCACCGCATGGCATCTTTTTGCCTGCATACTTGCGTAGCCCCTTGAACGCCTACGGAGCACCGCTGGTTCTGAGGACAAAGCACAGGAAGAGGCCATGGAGGAAGAAGAAGAGGAGGGGGTGGAGGAGAGAGGTGTGTCAGAATCACCAGTAGTAGCATTTTGGAGGCGTGGTGGCGAAACAACCTCCAACACTACTGCACCTTGTCCTGCATCCTTCCCAGCTGCCAGCAGATTCACCCAATGTGCAGTGAAAGATAGGTAACGTCCCTGTCCATGTCTGCTGGACCATGAGTCAGCGGTAATATGCACCTTACCGCTGACCGCCCTGTCCAGCAAGACCAAGACATTGCCTTCCACATGCCAGTAGAGAGCCAGAATCGCCTTCCGTGAGAAAAAGTGGCGTTTGGGAACCTGCCACTGAGGAACCGCACATTCCACAAACTCATAGAAGGGGGCAGAGTCTACCAACTGAAAAGGCCGCAGTTGAAGTGCTAGCAATTTAGCCAAGCTAGCATTCAACCGTTGGGCATGTGGATGGCTGGGAGCAAACTTCTTTTGGCGGTGCAGCAGCTGGGGCAGGGAAATTTGCCTGGTACAATCTGACGTTGGTGTACCGATAGCAGATTGCCCGCAAGTACTTGGCTGTGACACACCTAATTCTACACCTTCATTCCTCTCAGTGCAGGTTTCAGAGAGGACTGAAGGTATAGTTGGGTTGGAGATCCCAGCTGATGAGGAGCAAGGAGAGGTCCGCTTTGTTCTTTGGTGTGGGTCTTTTAGGTGTGCTTGCCAACGAACTGCATGGCAGGTCGACATACGTCTGATCAAGCATGTGGTGCCCAAGCGGGTGATGTTTTGGCCACGCGAGATACGCCTGAGACATATGTTGCAAATAGCAGTGCTGCAATCTGATGCACTCGTCTCAAAAAAGGCCCACACCAAAGAACTTTTGGAATAACGCGCAGAGACAGCAGTGCCCTGCACATGCGGAGCTCTGCGGTGTGATGCTGTCGGTGTGCTGCCCTTAAGCTGGCCCCTGGAGGGCATCCTGCCTCGTTGGATATGTGCCTCCTCCTCCTCCTCTTCTCTCCTATCAGGCACCCACGTAGAGTCCGTGACCTCATCATCCCCTCCCTCCTCATCACTGTAGCAAACCTGGCAGTATGCTGCAGCTAGGGGAACATGACTGCCAGATTGCTGTCCTTCTTGGGCACCTCCTCTCTCTGGGCTCACGTTACTGCTTTCCATTAGCTGGGTACCATCATCGGAGCCTTCAAAACGCTGCGCATCCTCCTGCAGCATGTACCCAACACTGTGGTCAAACAGTTCGGGGGACTCCTCAGGAGGACATGGTGGGGCTAGGGAAGGAGTGACTGATGCCATTGAGCTGAGGGAAGAGGCCGCTTTGGCAGCTGCTTTGCCAGACAAAGTACCCTGAGTCTGGGTGAGAGAGGATGAGGAGGATGAGGACGGCTTGATCATCCACTCTACCAAGTCTTCGGCATGTTGCGGCTCAACGTGGCCAGCTGCCGGGAAAAAGGGATGAGCGTGTCCCACGGCCACGTGCTGATGAGGATGCCCCGTGTCCACGACCAGCACTGTTGCCTCTAGACACAGAGCCTCCTTGCCCTCTTTTATTGGCTCGTGACTGTCTGCCTCTCCTTATTGTCCTTCCAGACATACTAATGGCCTGCAGGGAGATGTAGCTGCACAAAGCTGGGATATATATATATACTGATTACACTGCAGCTAGCAGAATCAACTACCTGCCTGTAGTATTATTAGTAAGAGAACACCAGCAATTGTATTCAGGTAGCTTTAGGTGCAGACTGTGCAAATGACACAGTTCACTAAATGAAAATACTGCAGCTCCCTGCCTGTCTTAGTATGAGAACACCAGCAATTGTATTCAGGTAGTTTTAGGTGCACACTGTGCAAAGGACACAGTACACTAAATGAAAATACTGCAGCTCTCTGTCTGTATTAGTATGAGAACACCAGCAATTGTATTCAGGTAGCTTTAGGTGCACACTGTGCAAAGGACACAGTACACTAAATGAAAATACTGCAGCTCCCTGCCTGTATTAGTATGAGAACACCAGCAATTGTATTCAGGTAGCTTTAGGTGCACACTGTGCAAAGGACACAGTACACTAATTGAAAATACTGCAGCTAGCACAATCACCTGCCTGCCTGCCAGAATATTATGAAGGGAATAACAGGAACGGATCTAGCTAAACTGAATACAGTGTATATATACATATATATATATATATATATACACGCACACAACACCTAGGATGCATATATATCCTCTACATCCTGTAACTGCAGCTAACTGACACGCCTGCCTGCTCTATCTAATTCAAATAAGATGACACTATCTCTCTCTCTCTGTCTTTCTTTCACCGCCGCCACAACACACTACACATGGCCGCCACACAGGCGGCCTTATATAGTGTGGGGCGTGTACTAAACCCCCAGACATAATTGGCCAAAGCCACCCTGGCTTAGTATGCGTAGAGGAGAAGCTTAGAGGAGAAGAACCGCTGGTCGATGCCTGGATGCCCTGTTCCCGCCGATGCCTGGATGCCAGATCCCCGCCGCTCCTCGGGTGCCCAATACCCGCCGCTGCTCCTCAGATGCCCGCCACCTAGATGGGGTAATTGCCGGTTGACCGACCGACTGACAGACAGGGGGGAATGGGGGGATTTGAGTTGCCGTGCACGCTTGCAGGGGGGGGGTTTGTTCGGTTGTTTGCCATCCCCCCAAACAAAAAAACACCAGCCGCCACTGCCATCCGTAGACAGGAAGTTGCTACATAGAGGCTAAAGGAGATCAGCAGCACTGAGGAAAAATGCGCTTTAAAGAGTAACTGCACTTTTGTTGAGAAAAAAACATTCCCTTCTGGGTGATCTATGTACATCACAGGGATTTCAACAAATTTGTTACAGATTCCTGCCTTTTGCTACTGTATTCTTAAGCACAAGTTATTTGTTTGTAAGCATCCACGTGCAAAGTGAATGTAATGGGAGTAATTTTATCATTCATAATCAGTTGCTGCACTTGCAGGGTTCTAATGAGGAAAGTGGCAGAGTCTGCATCCTTGTAGACGCGATATCTCTTTGGGAGTATCTCACCAAAAATTATGCCGCGTACACACGACCGTTTTAATGTCATTGAAAAAAACTGCATTTTTCTCGACGTTATTCTTCTCAAGCCTGCCTTGCCTACACACTATCGTGGAAAAAAATGCTTGAGTAAAGCACGGTGACGTACAACACGTACGACGGCACTATAAAGGGGAAGTTCCATTCGGATGGCGCCACCCTTCATGTTGGTAAAGTTTGTTGAGAGACGAGTAGCGCTTTTCAGCTTCGTGCTTTTCAGTCCGTTACAGCGTGACGAATGTGCTATCTCCATTACGAACGCTAGTTTTACCAGAACGAGCGCTCTGATCTCATACTTGATTCTGAGCATGCGCATTTTTTTTCACGTCGTTAAAGCCTACACACGGACGTTTTTCATGATGAGAAAAACGACGATGTGAAAAACGACTAGAAAAATTAGAGCATGTTCCAATTTTTTCATGGCCGTTTTTCACGTAGTGAAAAATGCTCTGAAGCCCACACACGATCATTTTTAATAACCATTTAAAAAAATTGCATTTTTCTCGTCATTAAAAACAGTCGTGTGTACGCGGCATAACACTTTTCTTGCAGGGGATGCCAACAATCTGACTTGTATCTTAGTGCAGACTTCTGGGAAAATCAGTGAGCCAATCACACAAACAGGAAATTATGTTTCTGGGGGCGTTCTGTATACATTCTGTGTACAGAACACCTCCGTGTTGCCATTTTGGATTGCATTTTAAAGAAAATTACAGTGCTGCAGATTAAAAAGGAAAATAAAGGAAAGAAAACATTTTTTTGCACTTCGTTCTGCACTCCTGCAACCCATTTTCATCACTCTAAAGATCACGACTGTAAAAAAAACGCATAGAAAGTAAGTTACCGTATATGGGTTCCAATGGCATAGTTCACACCAGTGCAGTGCTATCCAGTGCGGTTCAGTTCCATACCTCCCAACCTGCACGGATTCTGCAGGACTTACCCGCACAGCCACTTACTTCCCGCATTCCCGCACAGGAAGAGAGGAAGAGGAGGCAGCCTGGCAGGACGGGAGAAGAAGGAGGTAGGAAGATTTCACTCTGCGTCCCCCTGTTATAACTGCACTGTTGGGTGATCGGCGGCAGACCGCGTCCCCCCCTGCAAATCCTCACGAATGTAACGGTAAAAACACCTTCTATTTCCGTCCCGCGACCCCCCCCCCCGATCAACAACTTTGTAGTTGGGAATGGGAACCTTTTTAGTTTTTTTAGTTTCAGTCCCGCGGCAAGTTGGAAGGTATGCAGTTCCAGAAAAAAAAGTATAACATGCTGCATTTTTCCTGCACAAGACTGAACTGGAATGCGGTAAGAGCATTAAAAATGCATCAAAAACGCACCGGACCCCAGTACAGTGAAAAACCCCCCACCTGGAATGCATCCAGAAACGCATCATAAACCACTTGCTGTCTGCCCCATAACAGTTTAACTGCTGCAGGGCAGCAGCTGTGCACCAGATCACGTATATATACTTGATCCAGCTCTTCCGGGTAGGTAGGGGGCACGCATGCCAGCCGCCGGTGGCTCGCTCCCACTGTGATTATACACAGCGGGAGCTGATCAGCAGGTACAGTCGACTCGATGTCTGCCGGCACCCGCCGACCATTCCGTACAGAGGCAGAATGGCAGTCTGCCTAGGTAAACAAGGCAGATTGTCGTTCTGTCAGTATGGAAGACAAGGATCCATGTCTTCCCCTTGTAAAAGCACCTCTTATAGTACACAGAAATACTAGCTAGGCACACAGTTAACTCTTTGATTGCCCCTACCTAGCGAGTGTTATTAGTACATATGTTTTTTAGCACTGATCATTGTATTTGTGTCAATGGTCCACCAAAATTGTCAAACGTTGCAGTATAGCTGTCCCGCTATAAGTCGCTGTTTGCCACCATTACTAGTATAAAAAAAAGAATTTAACAATAAATAAATAAAAATATAGTTTGTAGACACTATAAATTTTTCACAAACCAATCAATATATGCTTATTGGGATTTTTTTTACCAAAAATATGTAGCAGAATACATGTTGGCCTAAATTTAGGAAGAAATTAGATTTTTTTTTCAATTTTTTTATTGGATATATATTATAGCAGAAAGTAAAATAAATGTTCAAGTCAAACTTGTTGGTCTTTTTTTGTTTATAACGCAAAAATAAATAAATAGAAAACGCATTGGTGATCAAATACCACCAATAGAAAGCTCTATTTGTGGGGAAAAAAAAAAAATACATGAATTTTGTTTGGGTACAATGTTGCATGACTGCGCAATTGTCAAGTTAAAGTAACGCAGTGCCGTATCGCAAAATAAGGCCTGGTCATGACCCCCCTGGTAAAGTGGAGGTCAATTGGTTAAAGAATCCCATACTTCTCTTATAAGCAAAATGGCATGCACATAGCTCCCTACTGTCCCTGATTTCGAGGGACTGTCCCTGATTTGGAGAAATGTCCATCTGTCCCTCTTACCTCCTCATTTGTCCCTCAGTTTGGTCTGATCTTTATAACTGTATATAAAATTCACTATTTATCTTTCGAAAAGCGTTCCAGCGCTAAATCTTTCATCCAGTTTCTAAATTGCTGCATTTGTAAATGTCAAACGCCAGTATAAAGCAATAGTAGTGGGGGAAAAAAGCATTTGTGTGTGACTAATCTTTTTTTTTTGTATAATGCTCTTTTAAGGGGGCGTGTCCTATACCTACATACATTTGCTAAGTTTACATTTGTTTTCATCCTGTAAAGCAGTACACCCTGGTACCGCCAGAGGGCGCAATGGCCAATACGCTCACTTGTTTTATTGGTCCTGAGGCAACTAGCTGTGAGATAAACGTCAGCGTTGTTGTGGAAACTCCGCTTTCCCATAATGCCTCGCTCTTCCGCTGATCGGAAACACAGACATTGCTCTATGCTCTTGCGTTATGTTATGGTTCATAGTACACAAGCACGTCATTTCCCATTACGCCTCATGTAGACAGCTGCTGTTCGGTCCGATACAGACACGCTGCGGGTGGCTATGCTGAGTAGCAGGCTATGGCATCAGCTGGCGGTGTGACCCGAGCTCTCAGACTCCCTGCCAGGCACGGCTATGCTGTGGAGTTCTCTCCATACGTCCCATCCAGGCTGGCCTGTGCAGCCTCCCAGAACTATGGCATATCAGGTGAAGGAGGCTCTACTCATCACTATTGTAGACCAGGCTGGCTTCCCTGTGATTAGGGCTCAGCTCGTGCTGTCATTGAATGCAAAGCTCTTTCCTAGAATTCTGAATATAGCTTGTGTAGGTTCACAGGGGCAACCAGAGAGCGATTGATTTGTGGTTTTATGCCACCTGACCGTCCACCTAAAGAGCAAGCAGCCAATCAGGGCTGTACATATGTTGCCATGCCACGGCAAAAGTTAAACCCCCTTGTCGCGTTTGGTGGGCAGTACAACTGTAGAGCCATTCAAGTAAATGGGGGGCCACATCGCAACAGCCTGGCAACCACTTAGGGGCCATTCACGCTGGTGGGCGCACTGCAGATACACCGGTCACGGCATGCTGCGCTTTTCACTTTTTTGTTTAAACTTTATTGAAGTGTCACACAGTGACATTTTATTAAGTGCTTTTGGCCGCGTGGTGGTGTATTGCCTCACACCGCGCTGCAAAAAAGTATGACGGGGCGTTTTTTTAGCAAGCACCCCACCTGAAAGCAGTGGTGTGAACCAGGCACATAGGTGACAAGGCATTTTAACCTTGTCTTGTGGTAGGACTTCGCTGAAATAGCTGTCCAATGCGATCCCACCAAATCCTGGTGTGAATAGAACGTTACACTTGTGGCTGTCTCTGAGAAGCGATCTGCCGTGGGTCACTTTTCAGGGAGCGGGACGGGAGCCGCTGGCAGGCCCTCAGGAGGAGATCCTCCACCTCCTGAATAAGGATGAGCTCAGGCGTGTTCGCAACTCCATGTGCCCGCAGTCAGGAAGCTGACACTGCAGCGCTAATCACAGGTAGTGAGACCTTTCCCGATCTGTGCAGCTGCGGATCGGCAAATGTTTCACTGCCTGTGATTAGCGCTGCGCAGTGTCAGCTTCCTGGCGGGCACGTGGAGTTGTGAACATGCCTGAGCCCAGCCTTACTACTGAATGCCTGTTATTTTTTTGATAGCCGAATATGGTTTTTCTATGGTAATACAGTGCCACAACCGAGGGCCTAGTGATTGGCTTGTGGATTCAGTGCAGCTCCCTTCGCTTGAATGGGTTGCGTTCAATGTCGTACTGCCCGGGGTATCATTTTTGGTTTTGCGGCACGTGTACAACTTTGTCCCACTGCTGTGCTATTTTAACCTCTTCCATGTGTGTTGCATGTGACCACTGTGATTGGATGTTATAGTGGTCACATGATTAGGAACCAGGCCTGCTGGCTCAGTGTTTCTCAACTCCAGTCCTCAAGGCGCCCTAACAGGTCAAGTTTTCAGGCTTTCCATTATTTTGCACAGGTGATTTGATCGGTTTCACAGCCTTAGTAATAACCACAGCCGTATCGTCTGAGGGAAATCCTGAAAACATGACCTGTTGGGGCGCCTTGAGGACTGGAGTTGAGAAACACTGTGCTGGCTATCAAATGTGAATGGTGACCAAAAGCTGTCTTTGACAGCCCGGTCTCTGTGCTGGGAACGAACAGTCAGCACTGAAAATCTGCAGCCCATAAATGTATATGTGCAGCATGTGGGCACTAAAGCCCACCCTCTTGCCACTGCACATATGGGTTATAAAAAAATAGCAAGAAGTCAAGGTGTGCTCAATCTATATTTACTGCTCCCATACTACAGCTGTAAGCGTTCACTTTCAGTATTAAAGTGGAAGTAAAGGCAAATATAACCCAGGTTAAAATGTTGCTTCCCCCTTCCTCATACACATGCTGCATACTGTTTGTAAAATAGCTCCATGTAAATACCTCTTTTATTCCCTTTGGTTCGGTCGCGAGATTTTGTAAGCTGCAGCCCCTTAGGCTCTGTTCACACTAGCGCAATTTGGGGTCTGACTTGTGAGACCCCAAGTCGCAGGACATGTGACATTCAGTGTATTTCTATGAGAGCCGTTCCTACTGACACTACATAAGTCGATGCGACTTCAGAAAAGGTTCTTGCACTACTTTGGTTTGACTTTTGATGCGACTTTGGTCCAGAGAATGTAAAGTCAGATCAAAGTCGCACGGGAAGTCGTGTGACTTTGGAGACTTGTTCATGTAAAAGGAGCCTTAAGCCGTGTACACACGATCGGTTTTACAGATGAAAACAGTCTGATGGACTTTTATCATCGGACAAACCGATCGTGTATGGGCCCCATCGGTCTTTTTTCCATCGGTGAGAAAAAATAGAACATGTTTTAAATTTATCCGATGTGAAAAAAAACGATAGCAAATTCCGATCGTCTGTGTGGAACTCCATCGGACAAAAAAGCCACGCATGCTCAGAATCAAGTCGATGCATGCTCAGAAGCATTGAACTTCATTTTTCTTGGCTTGTCAGAGTGTTTTACGTCACCGCGTTTTGGACGATCGGTTTTTTGACTGATGGTGTGTGGGCAAGACTGATGGAAGTCAGCTTCATCGGATTACCGATGGAAAAATCCATTGGATTAGAATCCATAGGAAATCCGATCGTGTATACAGGGCTTTAGTGTCAGCGAGCAACTAAATAAAGGTGCTTAAAAGAGAAGTTTGGGATTAAAAGAAAAATAAATTAACTTACATACTCACTTATGTGGATACTGCACCTGTTCCCTGCCGCCTTTACACCAAGAACTGAGCGATCAAAGATCGCTAGTTGCTCAGTTATCAGTGTTTAGTGAGGAGGGAATAGTGACTGTACAGTCACCTCCTTTTTACTATGGCCTTTTAGCGCTCACTGGAGCACCATGTTGTGGAGGGGGATGGAGAGGCTGGCTCAGGCTCTCAGCGGCATGCTGAGAGATGCTTAGGCATCTGCGTGGATCCTGACATTAAAGTTGGAATCCCTTCAGAGCCTGGACCAGCTAAGTGACGTCAGTGGACAGAATACGGGTCACAGGAGTGCAGAACCAAGTGCACTCCTGTATCTCACTTCCACAGGTGAAGTTTTTACTTCTCCTTAAATTCCCAAAGCTGTAAAATCCCCTGTCGGCTTCCATTGTCCCCTTGTTTTTGACACTCCCTCTCAGATGCAGCAGCCACTTACTGCCACACTGGTGCCGGAGCTTAGAGATTGCATAACCACTTTGCAGGATATAAACGAAACTCAGAGCTATTTTACAAACAATAGTCAGCATGTGTATGAGGGGGGGGGGGGGGGGGGAGGGGAGCAGTGTTTTAAATTTCAATTATATTAATTTACTTTAATACAGGTGGTGAGCGGACGACTTATCGCCTACCAGCTGCCTGTCAACTCCACTGCAGATCAATTTTCAGAGGGGTGCCAAGGGCTTGCTGCCTGTTTCAGGCTGGGTTCACACCTATGCGAATTGGATGCTGATTTCTCTGCATCCAATTCGCATGACAGGAGATTATGCCTGGCTCTCTATGGAGCCGGTTCACATATCTCTGTTGCAGCTGTGTGCGTCTTTGGCTCAATTTCAGGCCCGAATTCAGGCAAAAACTCGGCCCTGATTCATCCCTGAAACTGAGAACAGGGACGCAATGGGCCCCTGCTGCGAACCGCATCGTTATTGGGTGTGAACCCAGCCTTAAAAAAAGCCTTATAAAAATTAGCAGATTGATTCAGCCATAAAAAGTGTTAACACAACCATGAACGGGAAAAACGTAAGAAAGAGTTTTGCTTTTATCATATTCCTTCCATTATATATACCAGGGATCCTCAAACTACGGCCCTCCAGCTGTTGGGGAACTACAAATCCCATGAGGCATTGTAAAACTCTGACATTCACAGACATGACTAGGCATGATGGGAATTGTAGTTCCTGAACACCTGGAGTGCCATAGTTTGAAGACCCCTGGTATATAGCATTGCATGCTGGTGTTATTCTATGCCACACAAGCTTTGCTTTGATTGTTCAAATCATAGTAATGCATTTGTAGTTCCATAAGCCCAAAAAAAAAAAAAAAAAATCACACGGGTGATTCTCCTAATCCTAAATTTGGTTGACACACTACATGTGCACATTTTATCTGAGAAGTGACACATTCTTGGGGTGGAATATTAGGCCCCTTTCACACTGGGGCGTTTTTCATGTGGTTTAGCGCTAATATTAGCGCTATTATACCGCATGAAAAATTAGTGCCTGTAACTTTCAATGTGAAAGCCCGAAGGCTTTCACACTGAAGCGGTGCGCTAGCAGGACCGCTCCAAAAGTCCTGCTAGCCGCTTCTTTACAGCGGTGAAGGAGCGGTGTGTTCACCGCTCCTTTACCGCGGCTGCCCATTGAAATCAATGGGACAGCGCGGTAATACCGCCCGCAAACCGCGGCAATAGCCGCGGTTTGCGGGCGGTATTAACCCTTTTTCGGCCGCTAGCGGGGGTTAAATTCACCCCCCTAGCGGCCGCATACCGCGGTAAGAACGACGGTATAGCAGCGCTGAAAATCGCGCTGCTATACTGCCACCGCACCTGCCCACCCCAGTGTGAAAGGGGCCTTACTGTGCCTTGTCTGTTTTTCTTTGTGTGACTATAAAGTTCAAAACCATGATCCATGAGTTCACAGTATACCTGCATAAACCCTGGTTCAAGTGGCAATGAAATCGATAAAAAGTAGTGCAGGAACCTTTTTCCTAATCGCAGCGACACGGGTCCATTGCCAGCAATGAGTTGCGACTTCTCATTCGATTTGGAACTGTCAAATCGCATGACAAGTATGTATGGAAAGCTTGTTCTTTTTCCTTTTCTAAATTGCAACTGCAGCCAAACGATACTCTGACTGCTGCATGTACATCTAAACACAGGAGAACTTGATCTGGGAAGAATGAATTTCAGTCAGGCTAGCATGAATGTAGTATTATGCCTGGTACACACAGGCAGTTTTTTTTTTGTTCAACCTAGTGTGTTGAACAAAAAAAAAAAAGGAGTAGCTCGCTGTACTAAATATGCAATGTTTGTACAGTGATATCCCTTCTAAGCTATTGTGTTCTGACAGTAGGACCGCCCCCCGCCAGAACACTCTGGTCAGTGATGGCAGCCGTCGGCTGCCGATTGGCTGCTGGTTTTTCAGCATGTGTGTTTGACAGAAGCCGGACAGGCTGCTATACACACTGGCTAAATGTTGGCCGGTTACTGTTGAAACAGTTTTTGATTTCACTCCTCACTACCTATCACAGTTTTGAAGGCCATAAAATGCCAAAATAGCACAAAACACCCCCAAATGACCCCATTTTGGAAAGTAGACACCCCAAGCTATTTACTGAGAGGCATGTTCAGTCCATGGAATATTTTATATTTTGCCACAAATTGCGGGAATATGACAAACTTTTTTTTTTTTGCACAAAGTTGTCACTAAATGATATATTGCTCACACATGCCATGGGCATATGTTAAATTACACCCCAAAATACATTCTGCTGCTTCTCCTGAGTACGGGGATACCACATGTGTGGGACTTTTTGGGAGCCTAGTCGCGTACGGGACCCCAAAAACCAAGCACCGCCTTCAAGGTTTCTAAGGGCATACATTTTTGATTTCACTCCTCACTACCTATCACAGTTTTGAGGAAAGGAAAAACGTACCGCTCAAAAGCTTAAGAATTCACCAAATAGCTGCTTCCGCCCGGTCACTCACACAGGTGCTGGCTCTGCACTGATGCATGGGAGAAAAAGAAGCCCTGGACTGCCGCACTCTGTATAGACAGTTATTTATTCCAAAATTTCAAGTAAAAAATCCAAATTCAAAATAAATCCATAAATCCAAAACAACAAATGCAGATAGTGTGCATGCAGGGAAGGGTGGCTAACGCGTTTCACGTCACGAATTGACGCTTACTCATAGCTAGTTAGATTTATTTTGAATTTGGATTTTTTACTTGAAATTTTGGAATAAATAACTGTCTATACGGAGTGCGGCAGTCCAGGGTTTCTTTTTCTCCCATACTGTTGAAACAGCCAATATTTGTCCAGTGTGTACCAGCCTTTATACCCAATTTAAATAGGCAAATAGTCTGATGCATTCCAATGTGTCTAAAAACTGCATCTGGACCCTGCAGCACTCTGTGCCATGGGCGCGTACAAACTGAACGATTAGCTGCAGCCAGAAATGTTGGCCCTGGAAGCCAACTATCTGCATTCAGGGACAGTCATGCCTTGTACACACGACTGGATTTTTCGATGGAAAAAGTCAGACAGGCTTTTTTTCATCAGATATTCCGACCATGTGTATGCCCCATCGGACTTTTTCCTTCGGAAATTCCGACGGACTTAGAGAACTTGTTCTATTTTTTTCCGACGGACAAAAATTTCTACCGTAAAGTCCGTGCGTGGAGAAAAAACCACGCATGCTCAGAATCAAGTCGACGTATGCTCGGAAGCATTGAACTTCATTTTTTTCAGCTCGTCGTAGTGTTGTACGTCACCGCGTTTTTGACGGTCAGATTTTAGTGTGACCGTCTGTATGCAAGACAGCTTGAGCGGAATTCCATCTGACTTTTATTCCGACGGACAGTCCGGTCGTGTGTACAAGGCATGAGAGTTCCTAATTGCATGTTAACCCTCAGATAAGTGGCTACATGCCAACAGCAGTGGCAGTGTCCTCTGATTTGTACATGTACAGATCTGGCCGCATGTGCATGAGGCTAGTTTCTGTGCTGGCAAGAATTTCAGATTCTTACTGGCTTTACCATCTGAATGAGTCCCTTGCTATGTAAGTGTACTGGGATATAGTAAAGGAATGAGTATAGAACACGTACAGTAAGTTATTAAAGGCTGGTTCATCACATCTCCATAATGTACTTTTTCTGTATTTTTTTAACAAACTATCAATTTTTTGAGTTGTATTGCTTAATATAGCTTTAACCTATATCGAACTGTAAATTTGCTTCAACAGAAACTAATTTTAGCCTGGGTTCACACTGAAGGCGGGTTTGAAATCGTGCGAGTTCAGCTGAACTTGCACAATTTCAAACCTGCATTTCAGTCCCGACTGCGGGAGCGATTTCAGAGACATCTGTGCGGGTTCCTGCATAGATGTCTATTGAAATGGCTACAAAGTCGCCAAAAGTAGTGCAGGAACTACTTTTGGGAATCGGTGCTGCTCCACAAAGTTGGCGTCGCACCGATTTGGACGTTGCCGTTGACTGCAATTGGCATGTCAAGCCAGCCTGATGTGAACGGGGGCTTAGGCTGGCCATACATTATACAATTGTCTTGTACAACTTTCCTTTAGATTTACCAAAACCATATAATAGGAGGTCAAACCTAAACACTTTTAATTTGTATGCAATCAGGCAAGCCCTTGTACTACATAGTTGAAGGTGAATCTAAAGAAAATTGAATAAGAAAATTGTATGGTGTATGGCCAGCTTTAAGCCTAGGTTCACATTGGAGAAATTTGTCATGCGATTTGAGAGATCAAGTCGCAGCCTGTTGGCGGCAATAGCACTGTTCCAATCGGTGCGACACCGATTTTGCGTTGCCGCACCGATTTGCAAAAGTAGTTCCTGCACTACTTTTGACGATTTCAGGTGCGACTTCAATAGACATCTGTGTATGAAGCCACACAGATGTCTATCAACTAGCACCTGAAACAGCGCGGGCCTTGCTACTTTGAAATTGCGCTACTTCAAGTGAAGTAGTGCGATTTAAAAGTAGCATCAATGTGAACCAGGGCTTAGCCCAGGTTCACACTGGGGCTGCGGGAGTGAAGCCATGCGAGTTCACCTGAACTCGCACGATTTCACTCCTGCCTGTCAGTCCCGATTTCGGCCGCGATTACAGGGACATCTGTGCAGGTTTCTGCACAGATGTCAATGTAATGTGCGGCCCGAAATCGCAAAAAGTAGTACAGAAACTACTTTTTGAAATCGGTGCAGCGCCGCAGATGCGGCGTCGCACCGATTAGGACAGTGCCATTGCCGGCAATTTACAGCAAATATCGCTGATTTGACATGTCAAATCGCATGTCAAATCGCACCAGTGTGAACCAGGGCTTAAGCTCATTCTAGCCCCTTTGTCAAGCTAGTTAGGGATGTGTGATAGCACCTGGAGGCAGTTTTAAGTGAGACCAACACACCTGGGAGTGTAGTCATAAAAGATTTTGCAAATGCCGGCAAAAACAAATGTTACTAGGCTAATTTCTTTCCAGATTGAGGCCCCGTTCACACCTGTGCGAATTGGTTGCGGCTTACACTGCATCCAATTCGCATAACATTTTAAAATATTTTTTTTTTAACGAGGCTGGTTCACATATGTGCGATGCATTCGCGCACTGCACATTGCCCAAAAAAGTGTGCGTTTTCTAGGCATTGCGGTGCGAATTGTCTGCACATTATCTTCTATGGGAATGCATCTGATTCGCAGATGTGTTCCGTTCTGAACAGGAATTCTCTCCCTGCTCCCTACACTTCCCCCCTCCCCTCTCCCAGGTCAGCAAATCATCAGCTACAACGCAGACGTACCGCTGAACAGCTCTGTTTTCTCTTCGCAGAGAAAACAGAGCTGGAATTCGCACCGCACAAGTGTGAACCCAGCCTGAAAAGTTCTTCCTCCTTGAAAAAAATCGCAGTTATTCATTCTGCAAAACTGCATGTACATTCGTTCTGTGCAAATGTCACCCAAATCCAACCTTACTTGGCTAGTTTCTCTACAGGAAATAATTTTTTCATTCATGAGAATAGCATGAATCAGGAACATATTGCATTATGAATACTGGATGAGGCTGATTATAAGAAACAAATACTTATTTAGTAGAAATAAACCAGTAAGAGAAATTTTAAAGCCAGTGTGAACACGTCTCTATAAGATTGCTATTATTTACATGTTGTCAAAATGAAAAATCTGAGTGGTTAAAAACAGTAACTAGATATTGAGATTGTTTCCGACTTTTGCAAAGTAACCTAAAACAAGCATGCATATAGGAAAGTCTGTCACCGTGAAGGCAGATCTCCTGTTCTGCATGCTTATTCTGAGTCAGGGACTTACAAAGTGACATTGGGTCACCATGACAGCACAAAAACTAGTATTTTCACATTTGGACGTCAGTATTGGTAGCTTCTGTACTTGTATACGATAATGCTCTGTTTCTAACTAGGGATAGGTAATCTGACAACAGCCATCGTATAAAAACTGTTCACCCAACTAACAAAGGCTCCCGAAAAAAACTGTGGTCAAAATTTTTAAATTTCTCAACAGATAATCTGCTAGACAAATTATCCTGAGCAGCGGTCGAAAAACAACTAAAATAAAATAAGCGTGACGGTTGGCTATTAACTTTCTGTAGTTTTTCATTTTTTTATTTGTAAGGTATTCTGCAAAAAAAATCAAAAAAAAAATCAACATGTTGCCCACATAAATCAGATGTGTCATTTACTAACATGCAGAAAAAAAACAAAACAATAATATGACTTCTGGCACTGCACCATGGAAGCTTTATTGTTTTATTTTTGAATTCTTTATACATTAGGGTGAATTTTTGATCAATCAGTTAAAAAGTGTTGATTCATATTAGTAGATTTGTGAGTTTAAATCTTGCACAAAATGTCGTTAACAAATTGTTATTATAAACTGTACATGATGTGATTAATAACAATGGTGCATTATAAGGCCCCTTTCACACGGGACGGATCAGTCATGATCCGCCCCGTGAACCTCTGCTTGCTCAGCGGGGATCGCTCCGTTGATCCCCGCTGAGCCGGCGGATGACTGGGCGGTCCCCGCACACTGTGCAGGGACCGCCCTGTCAGAGCGCCGCTCTCCCCTATGGGGGATCGGATAAACACGGACCGTCTGTCTGTGTTCATCCGATCCGCTCCGCAGACAGATAGAAAAATAGAAATTTTTCTATCCTGAAAAACGGAGCATAGCGGACACGGGTGAGATCGGGTGCCAGCGGATGTTCATCCGCTATCCCATAGGGATACATGTATGTCCGTTTTTCATCCGAAAATGAATGGGTGAAAAACGGACATACGGTCCGCCCGTGTGGGGCCTAAGGGACTCTGTATTGTCAAAACAGAATTGTAATTGTTTATTTACTTTACTCTGAATATAGTGACTGAATATTTACTCAAAATGTTTACTCCTTTAGGGTGTGGTACTCTATTTTTATTAGAACAAAACGAAGCTGGACTTGTATGCATTAAAAGGTAACTTATATTATTATATTTTTATCCATTTAATATTTATGACAGTTAACCATTTTAGTAAGAGACTGTAATACCCTTCATTACCAGACCATGTTTTCAGTTCTGTGATAGTTTGACTGACTGTTACTCCGTCATGCAACACTATACCCAAATTATTTCATAATATTTAGTTTTTACCAGGTTGAGCTTTCTTTTGATGTTATTTAAAGGGGTTGTATACCCCTTAAAAAAAAAAAAAAAAAAAAAGACCTGCAAGGCAAAGGCATAATGAGCTAGTATGACTAGCATACTAGCTCATTATCAATTACTTACCTTAGATCGAAGAACCCGCACCGACCCTCGTTCCTCCCCTCCTCCGCCGCCATGATACCCGGCATGCGCCATAGACATCGGTGCCCGCTTTTCTGCAAATATCTCCTTAACCATGTAGGTTAAGGAGATATTGCAAGCACCTACAGGTAAGCCTTAATGTAGGCTTACCTGTAGGTGCATGTATTCTATGAGGGTATACAACCGCTTTATTAACAACAATTAAAAAAAAAAAAAATACTATAGAAAAAAAAAATTGCTTCCCTAATTTTTTGTTAAAATAAAAATGTCAGGACAGTAAGCCCTGGTTCACACCAGTGCGGATTTGAAATTGTGTGCTACTTCAGCGCAATTTCAAAGTCGCCCAAACAGTGCGATTTTGATGTGCCATTTCATTGCGGCTTGCGACTTCATTTAACAGAAGTCAATGTAAGTTGCAATGAAATTGCAAAAAAGTAGGGCAGAAACCTTTTTCAAAGTCAAAACGTTTTGAACTGTTCCATTAGCGGCAGTGGGGGGCAACTTTGACAAATCGCACTGGTGTGAACAAGGGCTAAGACAAAAAATGACCCCTTTTTTTGGAAAGTAGACACTTCAAGGTGATCTAATTTTTTTGGCATCATTGTTTGGAAATGAAAAAAAACATCCTGATTATGATGGGGTTAAAACATGGAACCTAGTAATGGTGCAAAGCGACATACAGGCCATAGACGGAGGGATCAGGAGGTGAAGGAGCCAATGCATAGGTCACATACAAGGGACAGCTAGAGATAAAGGGATTAATCCTTTTAGTACCACCGACATATGCAGTATGTACGTCAGTAGCTTTGACGGGTGTTACACCTACATCGATGGGAGTGTTTGTAGATGTTGGCTATCAGAGGAAAGCGGATTGCTTCAACACATACCCTGGTGGATCGCCCATTGGCGGACCCAGAACGAACATGGTAGGTGCTGTCGGGTAGAAGGGAGGGAGATCGTCTGTGTCCGAACAAGCAACCTGCACTCGTTAGATTCATTGGAGGGCAGGTGAGACATCTTTTAGGGTCTAAGCCCAGGTTCACACTGATTGCGGGTTAGAAATCGATTTCAAACCGGCAATGCAGTCCGACTTCAGGGGCGATTTGACAGACATCTGAGCAGTTCATGCACAGATGTCTATTCAAATCACCCCCGAAGTTGCCAAAAGTATTGCAGGAACTACTTTTGGGAATCGGTGCGGCGCTGCAAAGTCGGTGCTGGCAATAGCCGCCGATTTGGCATGCGATTTGACATGTCAAATCGCATGCCAAATCGGCCCCTTGTGAAAGTGGACTTAATGTCTCATTAAAGAGAATCTGTCACCAAAAATGCATCACATTGGGTACCTAAATGCACCTGTCGGGGGGTGCCTAAATTTGACAAAAATGTTGATTTAGTTACACATTCTGTGCGCTTGCCAGAGTGAGAGCAATAGTTTTATTCATTATTCACAGTTTACTCTAAAATAATGCCCTGCAAAGGCTTTTAAAGTGTCACCTATGGAAAATATAGGGAACTGAAGTTTGTTGCTGTTTCACGGGCGCACACAATTTTAAGGCTTGACATGTTGGGTTTCTCTTTAGGCTGGATTCACACCTATGCAAATTTGATGTAGCTTACACCGCATCCAATTCGCAGGACATTTTAAAATATATAAATTTGAATGAGGCTGGTTCACATATCTGCGGCGCATTCGCACTTCGCATTGCCCAAAATACGTGTACGTTTTCTAGGCAGCGTGGTTCGGCTCCGGTGCGAATTCAGGTCCATTATCGTCTATGGGAACGCATCTGATTCGCAGATGCGTTCCGTTGTGAACATGAATTCTCTCCCCCTCCTCACTACACCTCCCCCTCTCCCTGCTCAGCTGATCCGCAGCTACAATGGAGAGGAAGCGCTGAACAGCTGCTTTTTCTCTTCGCAGGGAAAACGGAGTTGGAATTCGCACCGGACTGGTGTGAACCCAGCCTTAGTCGGCACAATCTCATCTTTTATACTTTGCAAAAAATTGGGTAATATATTGTGTTTATGTGCCATAAAATTAACGTTAGTGTATATTTTACTGAAATTTGTTTTCCATAAACCGTTGCGCTAATATCGTGTGACATAAAAAATTGGGTATCTGCTTTCAGCAAATTTATAATGTTTTTGGGGTTTTACATAATATTCAGGCCTAAAATGTATTTTTTAAATGTGTACATGTGTGTAAACAAAACGAAATGCAATAATGGCTTTGGCAGTGAATGAGTTAATGTGCACGGTAAGGGTTGATATATACAGTTGTGCTCAAAAGTTTGAATACCCTGTCAGAAATTTTGAAATTTTGGCATTAATATTGAAAATATGACTGATCATGCCAAAAAACTGTCTTTTATTTAAGGATAGCAATCACGTGAAGCCATTTATTATCACATAGTTTTTTGGATTCTTTTTAAATCATAATAACAGAAATCAGTCAAATGGCCCTGATAAAAAGTTTACATACCCTTGAATGTTTGGCCTTGGTACGGACACAGAAGGTGACACACACAGGTTAAAATTACAATTAAAGGGAAGCTACCTACATGTCTGGTGGGACTGTGCAGCAATACAACCCCTATGGTCGCAGGTTTTTGCAATATATAACAGCTTCTATGACCGTAAATTATCACCCACCCCAGAAATAGCTTTACTGTCCAAGCTCCCAGGGTCAATAGCCTCTCAAAAGTGCTCCCTGCTGCGTTTTTTCCTATCAGCCGCTAGACAACTTATACCCCTGTTTTGGAAAACTACTACCACTCCTCCCTTGGCCGTCTGGGTCTCCATAGTCAACGACGTCATGCGCATGGAGGAGATTATAGCCCTAGACAATGACACCTTTGACAAATTTAAGGTCCTTTGGCTTATATGGATCGACTACTCTATCTCTGCATCCCTAAAAGTGAGGTTGGCACCCAATAGCCAACCCGGACTTGTCTCCTGATTCCACCATGCAGGTTTGTCGCACCAAGGTCTGCCCAGCACCCCCCCCCCCTCAACCCGCCCTTCCCCTGCAGCTAGCCTGCACCCCCCTCCCTTGCCTTCTCCCTTTTCCCCTCTTTCCTCTATCCCCTCTCTCTCTTTCTTTTTACTCTCCCCTATGTCTGCTCCTCTCTATTTCACACCCAGATATATTCTTACCTGGTTCTAATGTTTAGTTTGGTGATACGTTTAGATTTTCATTGTATGATCTTGAGTGATGACTACATGCATTCTCATTGGAGATATCTACTGGCACATGCTAGCTATATGATTTTCTTTATATGCCTTCTGTATTGAACACCTGTCTCTCACTCATGTAATGTTATCTTGCTTTATCAAAAATATTAAAAATATATTTGACTCTAAAATGACAATTAAATGCTAATTTCCCACATTTGTGGCTTTTTAAATCACAATTAGTGTCTGTGTATAAATAGGCAATGAGTTTGTTAGCTCTCACAATGAAGCACTAAGCAGGCTAGACACTGAGCCATGAGGAGGTAGAAAAGAACAGTCAAAAGACATGCATAACAAGGTAATGAAACTTTACAAAGATGGAAAATATAATATATTGATATAATCACACACATAGTTTGGACTTGTGTCTTTTTTCAACCTCACCTACTATGTAACTATATATACTATGAAAAGGATATAAAAAGATATCCAAAGCATGGAATATGCCAGTCAGTACTGTTTAATCACTTATTAAGAAGTGGAAAATTCAGGGCTCTTTTGATACCAAGCCAAGGTCAGGTAGACCAAGAAAGATTGCAGCCACAACTGGCAGAAGAATTGCTCAGGATACAGAGAAAACCCCACAGGTAACCTCAGGAGAAAAACAGGCTGCTCTCCAAAAAGACTGTGTGGTTGTTTTTAAGGAGCACAAAAAAGAGCTGCATGGTGAAGTTGCCAGAAAGAAGCCTTTACTGCACAAGTTCCACAAAAAAGCCTGGTTACAATATGCCCAACAACACCTTGACATGTCTCATTGGCTTTTTTGTGGCATTGGCGCAGTAAAGGCTTCATTCTGGCAGCTCAAGCATGCAGCTATTTTTTTGTTTAAATATCATTGGATACTTAAAAAAAATAGCTGCATGCTTGAGCTGCCAGAATGAAGCCTTTACTGCGCCAATGCCACAAAAAAGCCAATGAGACGTGTCAAGGTGTTGTTGGGCATATTGTAACCAGGCTTTTTTGTGGAACTTGTGCAGTAAAGGCTTCTTTCTGGCAACTTCACCATGCAGCTCTTTTTTGTTCAAGTATCATCGTATTGTGCTCCTTAAAAACAACCACACCATCTTTTTCCAGAGCAGCCTGTATTTCTCCTTTTTGTTTTTTTTTTGTATCCGAACAGTTCCTGTGTTTCTTGATCTACCTGACCTTGGCTTGGTATCAAGGGATTCCCAAATTGTCCACTTCTTATCAAATGATTGAACAGTACTGACTGGCATATTCATAAACGAATGTAATATACTGTATGCAATCACCACCATTTTAAACCTACTAATTTAGGGTGCCCATCAGGTCTTGAGAGCTGTAGATGACCTTGCCATTACTTTATTGAGAAAAAAAACTGAATTGGCTTTTTAATGGGTTCTCTTTACATTTACATCCATTACAATGCTAAGGGTTTGAAATGTTTTCCCACTGATCATCACATCTCTGAATATATTCTCTGTGCACTTCATAGCACAACAATATTTGATTTTGTTTCAGATTAGTGAGGAAGTTTCCCTACTGGATGTTTACTAATGTCTACAACCCAAGTAGGGAGAATTTCTTCAGTTCTTGATCTGAAGTGAAAGCCCATGTATATTAGAGGTCATAGTCCTTACATTTCTATGGAGAACTCACTAACGGACCTGTGATACTATAATGATGATAGTACAAAATGCACTTTAAAGCCAGTAGTCGGAAGTTGAAACAGTTATAAAGGAAAATTTTAAGCCGCTTCCTATGGGGGTACACCTGTGGGCTTGCATCTGTACACACACACATCCCGGCCCTGTTCCGCACTCCCGTCTTACAGAATTTGATTGACATTAGCAGGAGTCAATAGATCACGCCGCTGCTTCTGTGTCCTGTGAGGAGAGCAGCACCGCACAGACGGGCACAACGCTAGAGATACGACTCAGTTAGGTATATAGTGAGGTGAGGGGACAATATAATTATTGGGACATATTTTACCTTAATGCAGAAAATGTAATAAGGTAAACAATCTCCTCCCTTTAGAACCACTTTAAACTTGCACCCAAGATTTATCTGTCACAATATGACTAGGAGTTGGGTGAAATCTCCTCTCTGGAGTCATGGACAGCAATAAGAGCCCATTCACACAGGGGCAACTTTGGATCCGACTTCAAGTTGCCCCAGGTCGCCTCAAGTCGCGCTGCATGAGAAAATTAATGTAAGTGAATGGAGCCGTCTTAATGCACACTACTGCAGTCGCTACTTCAATCTGACTTCTAGGCAACTGCTAGGCGACCTGTACCCATTGATTTCAATGGAAGTCGCTCAGAAGTCGAATCCCCTGTCTTAACAGAAGCAACTTTCCAGGAAGAGAACATACATTTCTCAGGTAAACCTCTCCCTCCCCCCTCCCTCCCACAGAGCTGATTCTTGTTTGATTGGCCACTGGAATGTCTCCTGTCCTGGAGGCAACTTGAAGCAACTTGAAGTTGCCTTGTAAGTAGCTCCAGGTCACGCTGTGATTCATTCTCAAGTCGTGTCCAAGTTGTCTCCCAAAGTCTCGCTGGAAGTCGTGTTGCCCCTGTGTGAATGGAGTCTAAAGATTGCGAAAGGTGGTTAAAAATTCACTCAAGTCCCCAAAAAAGATAAAAGTAATCTAATAAGTTTTGGCTGGTGAGTTTTTTTTTCTTTTTAAAACCTATACAATTGGAATGTTTTCTTCTGTTGTTCATTACCTGTTTACATTGTCCCTTCCAAAACCTTTCATTTCATATTTTGCCTCCTACAGCTTTGATTGGAGCGATGCTCTCTTTGATGTAACATGGAGTGAGATGAGTGAGAACATTCTTGTAACTTCTAGTGGAGACGGATCTCTTCAGTTGTGGGATGCATCCAAACCACAAGGACCTTTACATGTATTCAGAGAGCACCTCCAGGAGGTATGATACAAATATAACATCCTGCTTTGTTTTTTTGTTTTTTAATTGGAAAGAAGTTGTACAAAGTTAACTTGGCACAAACAAAAAAAAGAAGATATCAGAAATGTAATTGTAAATGCAAAAAAATTGTATAAAATCAATTTATCAGAAATTAATCACTTCAATACAGGGCACTTATACCCCCTTCCTGCCCAGACCAATTTTCAGCTTTCAGCCCTCTCACACTTTGAATGACTTAGTCATGCAACACTGTACCCAAACAAAATTGTTATCATTTTTTACACAAAAATAGAGCTTTCTTTTGGTGGTATTTAATCACCATTGTTTTTTTTTATTTTTTGCGATATACTGTATATACTCGAGTATAAGCCGACCGAATATAAGCCAAGGCACCTACTTTTACCACAAAAAAACTGGGAAAAAGTATTGACTCGAGTATAAGCCTAGGGTGTCCATCTGCATGCCTCACTGTGCCTCACTATGCCCATGCCTCACTGTGCCTTACTGTGCCCATGCCTCACTGTGTCCACGCCTCACTGTGCCCATGCCTCACTGTTCCCATGCCTCACTGTCCCTGTGCCCATGCCTCACTGTATCCTCACTGTATCCATGCCTCACTGTGCCCAATCTCCCTACCTGATCTCCGGCGCTGTGTGACTAGACTGACGTTTAACACGGGAGTCTATGGAAGGGGTGCCCGGCTTCGAAAAATCGGTGCTCCCCGGCCGTAGGTCCCCTGGACAACAAACTTTGCACACTTGTAGATTAAGAGTGGGGCTACATGTGTGCCAAGTTTGGGGTCCAGGGGACCTATGGCTGGCCGGGATCAGGCGCACAAAGGTGAAGATGGACACAGACTCGAGTTTAAGCCGAGGGGGGCATTTTCAGCACAAAAAAATGTGCTGAAAAACTTGGCTTATACTCGAGTATATACGGTAAGTAAAAAAAGAGCAAACATTTCGAAAAAGAAAACTACTTTTTTTTAGTTTGTATTATACAATTTTGCAAATAAGTAATTTTTCTTCATAAATTTGTGGCAAAATTTAAACTGCTACATATCTGGTAATAATAACCCAAACTAGAAAAGCTTTCTGGGGAAATTGTGTGAAGTGTTCTTGCCTCCACCAGTAGTCTACAACTGGAGTGGGCGGAGTAACTGGGTGGAGTGGCTTGAGTAACTGTTGTGTGGTTGGAGTGGCTGGAGCAACTGTGAAAAGTGTTAAAAAGCTTAGTATTTGAAAAAGTAGAAATAGTAGAAAAAAAAGTCCCATCATTAGCTGAAAGAGCAGAACATTTTTTTCAAAAATTATTATTATAAAAAAAAATTCAAAAATTTTTTTTTTTTTCAAAAATGTTTTTATTTTTCAATTTTTTTTTTCAAGGGGTGGTCATAATGTTTTGGCTGATCATGGGGTGGTCATAATGTCTTGGCTGATCATGGGGTGGTCATAAAAACTGGGTGGAGTGGCTTGAGTAACTGTGGAAAGGTTGGACTGGGCAGAGTAACTTTATGGAGTGGGCAGAGTAACTGTGTGGAGTGTTTGGAGTGAGTAAAGATAGTAACCATTACACTAACCAATTGATTGATCAAATGTAAAAAGTGCACATAACTAGAGTGAGAAATGCATTTCAACTTTTATTTATTTATATAGCACATTTTTTTTTTCAAAGTTTTATTGAATTTTATCATAGAATACAAAACAGTGGAAAACAGTATCCGTCGTATTACAGTACATAGTAGAGGTACATAGTAATTCATTTACAGATGACAGAATCAAACGAGTAAGCAAAGTTGAACATTAGAAATGCCTTAGAGAAATAAGAGGCGACGTGCATTGTCTTTACCCCCAGACACCTCAACTGGGAACATACTGTGTCCTGAGGGAAAGACAACACAGCCAACCTCCATGTTACAACAATTTGTGATACAGAAACTCCCCTCCGAGCTGTGTGGGAGAAGCACTAATGCTATAATTCCCCTCAGAGCTTTGTGGGAGGAGCTACAATTCCTATCAGAGCTGTGTGGGAGGAGCTACAATTCCCCTCAGAGCTGTGTGGGAGGAGCTACAATTCCCCTCAGAGCTGTGTGGGAGGAGCTATAATTCCCCTTAGCGTTGCCAGGAAACCAATGTTTGTTTATGCAGGCTCTAAGCACAGGTCAGAGTATTTTCAGCCTCTCCTGAATACTTTTCATTCTTCAAACTGTCGTATTTTAAAAAGTATAAACAACTAAGAGCTTTATATTGTGAGAATCACAAGACCCAGACCTACATTTTGATATATAGTATGTCTCTGAAATATTAAAATTGAAGGCACAGTCGTAGTTTAGATATTGCCCTTCAAATTTTAGGTGGCTACAGTGGAGTTTCAATGAATGTCAATGGATGGCGTGAGTTGCAAACAAATAGTTATATTGTGAAAACTGTCAGGACTATGGCTTAGCCGTGGACATGTGTAGTGGCAGCAGGGATAGCTGAACGTTTTGATATAAGATATGTGTAAGTGGGCTTGAAAATGAGGGAGTGATGGCAGTTTAGAAATCATGTCCTGATTTTTCAGCTTTTGTCAGCTCCCACTCTAGTTTCGCCATTCATTCCTATGGGACCAATTTCGCTGCAAAAACGACGATATTTCGTGAACCATTTGGCGAAACATTCCACAAAGTAATAGCACACTAATCGGGAACAATCCACACCTTTCGGTATATTGTCTATGTAGTGTAAAAGCTGTGGGAGGAGTTAGGGTGGAAAATTTGTCTATAATAAGAATAAGAACTAGAAAATGCGTGGGAATGCTGAATGGCTGAATTGCTAAGCCCACACCAAAGCCATTCACCATAACCACTACACTATCTTTAGGACATACAAGCAGTGTTCCTTCAGTACTTATAAAGCCTCTTTTTGATCATTAATCCCCACACCTAATGAGTGAGAAAAAGTGTGAGAGAACCCTTCAAACAAGCCTTAATAAATCCACAACAGTACATGCTATCGAAACAGCGACTTCACCGTTAGAGAGACACACGGCCTTTGTAAACGTATCGGTATAAAATTTATGTTGATAAACTAAACAATGTGGGCATGTCAGCGATTTAAAAAAGAAGTTCGCTGTGCGTTTCGCTGGGAAATGTGAAGAATTTTATACAGGACAGTCAATGGAAGAAAGTGTAGAACTCTTGTCATTTGGAAGCTCAACCAGCCAAAAGTAAAAGGCGTATCACAAAACTGAGCACATTGCCTGAAACTAGACAAAAATGCTTTGATGTATAAATTGTGTATGACAAGTAGATCTTGTGGGCGTGAGAGCAATTTATAGAGAAGGAACTAAGATAATTTTTTTAATGCTCTCTGCTGTAGCGATGACATCACCCACTCTAACCAGCCCCATAGACACACTGTTAAATCGATAAAATTTCCGGTAAATGATGACTAAACTTAAACAGCTTTTCACAAAAACCGTAAAAGATATCAAACTGAAAAGATATAGCCGGATAGCTGAATATTTTGTGAACATTTTAAAGTTTGTTTGGAATCTGTAGGTGAAAGTATGAAGGAGCTGAAACTTTTGGGAGCGGATGAAGATTTTGAGGATTTGAAGCATGCTGTCATTGAATTCAATGTTAAAAAAAGTGATAAAAAGCTTGATAATTTAAAAAGTATAAATAGTACAAAACAAATTGAAGAAGTTCCATCATTAGCTGAAAGAGCTGAACATTTTAAACGCTGAATGGTTTGAATAGCTGAAAGTATGCAGAAGTTACGCAGAGCCAAAAAACGTACGGAATAAAATTAAAATTAAGAATAAATAAAAATGAATAACAATATTGGGAATGCTTGGAGAGCATTCCCACTAATAATAAAAATCCGAATAACAATACTGGGAATACTTGGAGAGCATTCCCACTAATTAAAATTAAGAATAATAAAAATCCCAATAACAATACTGGGAATGCTTGGAGAGCATTCCCACTAATAACTAGAAAATGCATTTTCTGCATAAAATGCGTGGGAATGCTGAATTGCTAAAGATAACTGGATGAATAGCTTAAATCCATGAGAAAAAGTTGAAGAAGTGAGAATAGTTGGAAAAGTAGGAATGGTTTTAAAATAAACATGAATTTCATTAAAAAAGTTTAACACCACTAATGTATGAAAGATGTGGAACATTTTAAGGTTTTTTGAAAAGCTGACACTAAACTTAATTGTTTTTTCAAAAATTTTATTTTATTTTTTACATGATTTTTTTTTCAAAAATGTTTTTCTTTTCTTTTTTTAAAAAAAAAAATTCAAGAGATTTTTATTTTATTTTCAAAAATGTTTTTTTTTTTTTTTAACCACTTAAGCCCCGTACCATTTGGTAGCTAGAGGACCAGAGGTGATTTCAGAATTTTGCACTGCGCTGCTTTAACTGTAAATTGTGCGGACATGCAATGTTGTACCCAAACGAAATTTGCGTCCTTTTCTTCCCACAAATAGAGCTTTCTTTTAATGGTATTTGATTGCCTCTGCGATTTTTATTTTTTGCGATATAAACGGAAATAGACCGAAAATTTTGAAAAAAAAATGATATTTTCTACTTTTTGTTATAAGAAAAATCGAATAAACTCAATTTTAGTCATACATTTAGGCCAAAATGTATTCAGCCACATGTCTTTAGTAAAAAAATAAGCATATATTTATTGGTTTACACAAAAGTTATAGCGTCTACAAACTAGGGTACATTTTCTGGAATTTACACAGCTTTTAGTTTATGACTGCCTATCTCATTTCTTGAGGTGCTAAAATGACAGGGCAGTACAAAACCCCCCCAAATGACCCCATTTTGGAAAGTAGACATCCCAAGGAAATTGCTGAGAGGCATGTTGAGCCCATTGAATATTTTTTTTTTTTGTCTCAAGTTATTGAATAATGACAAAAGAAATAAAAAATTAGAAAAAGTTGTCACTAAATGATATATTGCTCACACATGCAATGGTTATATGTGGAATTGCACCCCAAAATACATTTTGCTGCTTCTCTTGAGTACGGGGATACCACATGTGCGGGACTTTTTGGGAGCCTAGCCGCGTACGGGCCCCCGGAAACCAAGCACCGCCTTCAGGATTTCTAAGGGCGCAAATTTTTGATTTCACTCCTCACTACCTATCACAGTTTTGAAGGCCATAAAATGCCAAAATAGCACAAAACCCCCCCAAATGACCCCATTTTAGAAAGTAGACACCCCAAGGAAATTGCTGAGAGGCCTGTTGAGCCCATTGAATATTTTTTTTTGTCCCAAGTGATTGAATAATGACAAAAAATAAATAAGATTTAAAAATTACAAAAAGTTGTCACTAAATGATATATTGCTCACACTTGCCATGGTTATATGTGGAATTACACCCCAAAATACATTCTGCTGCTTCTCCTGAGTACGGGGATACCACATGTGTCGGACTTTTTAGGAGCCTAGCCGCGTACGGGACCCCGAAAACCAAGCACCGCCTTCAGGATTTCTAGGCACAAATTTTTGATTTCACTCCTCACTACCTATCACAGTTTCGAAGGCCATAAAATGTCAAAATAGCACAAAACCCCCCCAAATGACCCCATTTTGGAAAATAGACACCCCAAGCTATTTGCTGAGAGGCATGGTGAGTATTTTACAGCTCTCATTTGTTTTTGAAAATGAAAGGAAATATTTTTTTTTTTTTTTCAATTTTCAAAACTTTGTGACAAAAAGCTAGATCTGCAAAATACTCACAATACCTCTCAGCAAATAGCTTGGGGTGTCTACTTTCCAAAATGGGGTCATTTGGGGGTGTTTTGTGCCATCTGGGCATTCCATGGCCTCCGAAACTGTGATAGGCAGTGAGAAGTGAAATCAAAAATTTACACCCTTAGAAAGCCTGAAGGCGGTGCTTGGTTTTTGGGGTCCCGTACGCGGCTAGGTTCCCAAAAAGTCTCACACATGTGGTATCCCCGTACTCAGGAGAAGCAGCAGAATGTATTTTGGGGTGTAATTTCACATATGCCCATGGCATGTTTGAGCAATAAATCATTTAGTGACAACTTTGTGCAAAAAAAAATAAAAAAAATAAAAATTGTCTTTTTTCCGCAACTTGTGTCAACATATAAAATATTCCATGGACTCGACATGCCTCTCAGTATATAGCTTGGGGTGTCTACTTTCCAAAATGGGGTCATTTGGGGGGGGTTTTGAACTGTTCTGGCATTTTATACACAACATTAGGAAGCTTACATCCAGTCTTCTAACGACTTGAAGACAAAGCCCTTTTTGACACTTTTTGTTTACATGAAATTTTTTTTTTTTTTTTGCAAGAAAATTATGTTGAACCCCCAAACATTATATATATTTTTAAAGCAAAGGCCCTACAGATTAAAATGGTGGGTGTTGCATTTTTTTTCTACACAGTATTTGCGCAGCGATTTTTCAAACGCATTTTTTGGGGAAAAAATACACTTTTTTTAATTTTAATGCACTAAAACACACTATATTGCCCAAATGTTTGATGAAATAAAAAAGATGATCTTAGGCCGAGTACATAGATACCAAACACGACATGCTTTAAAATTTCGCACAAACGCGCATTGGCGACAAACTACATACATTTTTAAAAGCCTTTAAAAGCATTTACAGGTTACCCCGTTAGATTTACAGAGGAGGTCTACTGCTAAAATTACTGCCCTCGATCTGACCTTCGCGGTGATACCTCACATGCATGGTGCAATTGCTGTTTACATATGACGCCAGACCGACGCTTGCGTTCGCCATTGGGCAAGAGCAGGGCAGGACAGGGGTGCTTTTTTATTTTTTCTTTTTTTTATTATTAATTTTGCTTTTTTATTTTATTTTTAAATTGTTCCTTCCATATTTTTTTTTTTTTTATAATTTTTATTGTTATCTCAGGGAATGTAAATATCCCCTATGATAGCAATAGGTAGTGACAGGTACTCTTTTTTGAAAAAACTGGGGTCTTCTAGACCCTAGATCTTTCCTCTGCCCTCAAAGCATCTGACCACACCAAGATCGGTGTGATAAAATGCTTTCCCAATTTCCCAATGGCGCTTTTTATATCGGGGGGGGGGACATTCCCTCCCACTGCTTGTAAAAGCAGTCCAGAGGCTAATTAGCCACTAGGATTGCTTTTACATAAAAGCCGGCCGCTGGCTGAAAAGAATGATACCAAGATGATACCTAAACCCGCAGGCATCATTCTGGTATAAACATTCAAAGTCCAGCAACATACCAGTACGTTGCTGGTCCTTGTTGGACATGTATTGTAATCTTTTTTTTTCATGCAGCCAGTTGGCTGAACGAAAAAAAGAGATTGATCGGTGGGTATGCCCACCATTAGAATACCGCCCTTCATCCACCCACTTCTAATGATGGGCATACATGCACCATTTATATATGCCGAAGCATGGGGGCATCCTCCCGCAAAAAAGTTATGCCGCACACACATGGTCGGACTTTTCCACGGGCAAGCCTCCGTCGGAATTTCGACCGTATGTACGCGGCATTAGGAGCAAAATCGCTCCTCCGCTCCTCCGCCCCTGCTGCCCCAATGCTTCGGCATATATGCTTTTTTTTTTTAACTGTGGTGGTGAAATCACCTCCTACAGCACTGGAGTCGCAGGGATCAGGCCTGTCTCTGCGAACGCTGCAGTTATGTGTGTTGTGTTTTGTAAGTGACAGTGATCGATCGATACTGCACTTGGGTGGCCTGGGCTGGACGGAGGGGCAAAACGCAGGTGCTAGCAGGTATCTGGGCTGATCCCGCTAACACTGCGTTTTTGGGAACCCTAAACTGCTGGGGACGCTAGTATAGATCTGATCAGATCAGATATTGATCTGATCAGATACTATACCACTAAGGGGGGTGTATGCTTCACGCATGGGTGTTAGCGTTACTGGCACTAACCTGACGCTGCCTGGGGTGTGACGCAGACCCTCTCTGACGCTAAAACCTAATTGATATCACCCGCCGGGCGATCAGGGGGTTAAACCTTTATTGGGTTATATATACGGCGGGTGCCCTGACACTATAAAAAGCAAACTAACTAACCAGCGTCACCCGTAACACTTATATGGTGATCACTGGTGAAAGGGTTAACTAGGGGCAATTAGGGGGTTAAAACCTTTATTAGATAATATATGGGGGTACCTGACGCTATAAAAACCTGCGGCGAACCTAAAAAAAATTACTGGCTACCGATCTGCATCACCGACGCTAAGACAGCGATCAGAAAAATGATCGCTTAGCGACAGTCGTGATAGGGGTGAAAGGGTTACCTGGGGGGCGATTAAGGGGGTTAAACCTTTATTAGATAATTTATGGGGGTACCCGACGCTATAAAAACCTGCGGCGAACCTAAAAAAAATAACTGGCTACCGATCTGCATCACCGACGCTAAGACAGCGATCAGAAAAATGATCGGTTAGCGACAGTGGTGATAGGGGGTGAAAGGGTTACCTGGGGGGCGATCAAGGGGGTTAAACCTTTATTAGATAATTTATGGGGGTACCCGACGCTATAAAAATCTGCGGCGAACCTAAAAAAAATTACTGGCTACCGATCTGCATCACCGACGCTAAGACAGCGGTCAGAAAAATGATCGCTTAGCGACGGCGGTGCTAGGGGGTGAAAGGGTTATCTGGGGGGGTGATCAGGGGGTTAAACCTTTATTAGGGGGGGTTAGGGGGCTACACTGGACCTAAAACTAAATGTAGTGACACTTTTACAGTCACAAATGTCACTGATTGTGATCAGTAAATAAATGGTCACTGCAATCAGTGACACTGTGACTGGGGGCTGGGGGGTGATCTGGGGGGGGGCGATTTGTGTGCCTATGTGTCCTGGTGTCAGTGTAGTGTTAGTGTACTGACCTGTGTGTCTTCTCTTGTACGGCGCTCGGTATATGTGAGCGCCGCATGAGAGATGACATCACTTCCTCCTGCTTCCTCTGCCTGTGTAAACATTACACAGCAGAGGGAGCATTTCTATTCGCCGGGAGCGATCGCGGGGGGGGGTGGCCGGAATCGAATGGCCGCCCCCTCATGTCGGATCGCTCCCCAACGAATACCGACCGCTCACTGTATAGGAGGGGGGTCCGATTGGACCCCCCAACTGTACAAAGGCAATCACGTACACTGTACGTGATTGTGCCTGTCGGTGCCATTCTGCCGACGTACATATACAGTGAGCGGTCGTTAAGTGGTTAAATGATTTTTTTTTTTTTCAAAAAAATTTTTTTTTTTTTTTCACATTTATTTTATTTTTTTTCTCAAAAATAATTTTATACAGGACAGTCAATGGTAGGAAGTGTAGAACTCTTGTCATTTGGAAGCTCAACCAGCCAAAACTAAAAGGTGTATCACAAAACTGAAACTAGACAAAAATACCTATGTTTTGATGTATAAATTGTGTATGACAAGTAGATCTTGTGGGCGTGAGAGCAATTTATAGAGAAGGAACTAAGATAATTTTTTTAAAGCTCTGTGCTGTAGTGATGACATCATCCAGTCTAAGCAGCCCTATAGACACTGTTTAATCGATAACATTTCCTGAAACGATCACTAAACTTAAGCAGGTTTTACACAAAAACTGTAAAAGATATCAAACTGAAAAGATATAGCCGGATAGCTGAAAATTTTGTGAACATTTTAAAGTTTGTTTGGCGTCTGTAGATGAAAGTATGAAGGAGCTGAGACATTTGGGAGCGGAAGAAGATTTTAAGGCTTTGAAGCATGCTCTCATTGACTTCAATGTTAAAAAAAAGTGTTAAAAAGCTTAATATTTTAAAAAGTATAAATAGTACCAAAAAAATTGAAGAAGTCCCATCATTAGCTGAAAGAGCTGAACATTTTAAAAATTGAATGGTTTCAATAGCTGAAAGTATGTAGAAGTTACGCAGAGCCAAAAAACGTACGGAATAAAATTTAAATTAGTATAATAAAAATCAGAATAACAATACTGGGAATGCTTGGAGAGCATTCCCACTAATAAAAATCCGAATAACAATACTGGGAATGCTTGGAGAGCATTCCCACTAATAAGATTAAGAATAATATATATGTGAAATAACAGTAAGTGCTCTTGCTATGCAAGAACACTTAATAATATATATGTGAGATAACAGTAAGTGGTCTTGCTATGCAAGAACACTTAATTAGTGTATATTATTTGGTCTGTGTGAAAGTTATAGAGTCTACAAGCTATGGTGCAAATCATTAAAAATTTAACACACCTGATGTACTGACGGCCTATCTCATTTCTTGAGGTCCTGAAATGTCCGAACAGTACAAATACCCCCCAAATGACCCCTTCTTGGAAAGTAGACAGTCCAAGGTATTTAGTAAGAGGCATTGTGAGTTTTTTGAAGTTGTAATTTTTTCCCACAATTATTGGGAAAGCTAAGAAATTAATTATTATTATTTTTTTTATTTTATTTGCACAAAATTGTGCAAAAAATTGTCATAATAACAAGTTATTTCTCACACACAGCACATGCATACTTCCAGTTACACCCCAAAATACATTCTGCTACTCCTCCTGAGTATGGTGATACCACATGTGTGAGACTTTTTTACTGCCTGGCCACATAGAGAGGCCCAACATTCTAGGAGCATAAATTACCCATCTAATTTCATGCCTACCTATCACACTTTTGAAGGTCCTGGAGCACCAGGACAGTGGAATTACCCACAGAATTACCAAATTTTGAAAAGCAAACATCCCAATGTATAATCTATGAGGCATTATGAGTTTTTTGAACGGTTCATGTTATTCCCAAAATTTTTGGAAAGCGTGGAAAGAAAATGAAAAGTATTTTTTTAAATTTTTTTACACAAAGTTGTGAATTTATTTTCTAACACATAGCATGTATATAGCAAACATTCCACCCCAAAATACATTTCGCTACTCCTCCTGAGTATGGCGATACCACATGTGTAAGACTTTTGCACAGCCTAGCCACATAGAGAGGCCCAACATGCAGGGAGCACCGTCAGGCATTCTAGGAGCATAAATTACACATTTAGTTTCCTGACTACCTATCACAACTTTGAAGGTCCTGGAGCACCAGGACAATGGAAACACCCACAAAATGACCCCATTTTGAAAAGCAAACACCCCAAAGTATATTCTATGAGGCATGGGCTGGTGACAGGTACTCGGGTACTCTGATAGGCTGGTGACAGGTACTCTAATGGGCTGGTGACAGGTTATTATTTAAGGTCAGCAGCTGTGGTACAGTAGCTGATCACTTTTAATTGTTGTAAATCTGACTGAAGCTCTTCTTTAAAAAGCAGTGCATGTGACAGGGTGAAAAAACAGGGATACAGATGGGACACAGTTGTCACCCTATAACTGGAAGTACCTAAATAAAGACCTTTATGGCAAGATCACGAGTCATTACTTTAATTAAAGCTGCTGATGTAAAACTATTGAAACGTTTCAAGTTACTGTAATATTTTTATGCTTCTATGAGGTTTTAGGTTAATTTAATGTCATGAGTTAAGGTTGAATTACAGTGAATAAATCATATGAAGCAATTGCTATACAGTAATACCTCGGATAACGAGCATTTCGCAATACAAGCTTTTTTTTTTTTTTAAATCCTGACTCGGTTTGCGAGCGTTGTCTTGCAAAACGAGCAGGATTCAAGCCTCTGCGGTCTGCAGTACCGCTTTTGGCCAGAGGTGCGGGGGTGTCGTGACACTCTGAGTCACTTGGATGCACTCGGAAACACTCCGTTTCCGGGCCTCTCCGAATGTTTCCGAGTGCATCTGAGCAGCTCCGATGTGTTTCCAAATGTGTCTCCGGCGCCCCCCACCTCTGGCCACATGCGGTACTGCATACAATGGAAGTCACTGTGGAACAAATTATCTGAGTTTCCATTGACTTCTATAGGGAAACTCGCTTTGATATACGAGTGCTTTGGATTACAAGCATTCTTCTGAAACAAATTATGCTCATAATTCAAGGTACCACTGTAATTTATTTTTGTACATATGGCTTCTTTTGCGGGGCTGCATAGGTGTATCTTTAAATCAGCTGTAAGTGATCTTACACATGGGTACACAAGACTTATGCCGCGTACACACGATCGATTTTCTCGACGGTGAAAACAGCGTCGAGAAAATCGACGGGAAAAATGAGGGAACGGCTTGGTTCCCTACACACGGCCGTTTTTCCCGACATTTTTTTTCTTGGTCGAGAAAAACTACCGTGTGTGGGCTCCGTGGCAGTGTTTCCCTATGGGAAAACTGGCGCGGAAAAAAATGACGGGAATCACGACGAGAAAAATTAGAGCATTTTCTAATTTTTCTCGTCGTGATTAATGGCGTTTTTCCCGTTGGGAAAAATGACAAAAAGCCCACACACGGTCGTTTTTCTTGTTAAAAAAAAATATGTAATTTTTCCCGACGGGAAAAATTATCGTGTGTACGCGGCATAAGGGCTAATGCACACAGCCCAATGAAAATATGGCAACTAGTTCACAGGTTCTTACTGGTGGAGGCTGACATTACGATCTTGTGTAAAAAGTGCTCTGTAAGCTGTGCACATGTAATGTTTGAGCAATGTTTACACTTTTATGGTGATACAGTATATGACTCCTGTTTCTAGGACGCAGTCGGCTTCTCTAGGATGCTGCCTAGTGTCCTTCTGTTGCTCGGACGCAAGTACGCCGCCTAGAAGTTTCCTATTCTAGGCCACGGGTGGCTTATCAAGGAAGTTGCATAGTGTCCTGTTTCTAGGATGCAGGTTTTGCACAAATGTCTACATGCATACAGCATAAATACGGTCCATACACTGTCAGTAGCAGATTTTTTTCTACTTTTTTTATTTTATTTATGAATCTGAATGCAGTACATATTTACTGATCTTTATGCAGTAAATGGGCCACAGCATGGGCCTATTGAAAACAATACAGCCGCATTCAGCATTTAGCCCTTATAACCTGCAAGTTTTTTAAGCTGCTTGTGCAATTTTATCCTATACATTTCAAGTATTACTCATTCCATAGTACTGAGAAAAATATATATAATATATTGGTGGGGGTGCTAGGTGCAATACCTAATAGTGTAAAATAAGTGATCTACATATAAATAAAGCTAATTAGCAAATATATATATAAAATATAGAAAATATTATCCAAACACCAGCCTGCCTATACACACACAATGACAAAATCATGATGTACTTGAAGTGCTAAAACAAATTTGTGCTAGAGTACACTAAAAATTGTGAGGTTGATAACCTGGATGAGCAATAAAAAACAAAGCAACAAGTGCCCCAAGTGCATAGTAATAAAACTTAGACAATAGGTGAATTCACATGTGCTAAATCGGAGAATAATTTGCTGCAAAAGTCCTTAGATTCAATGCATGCTGCATTCAAAAAGTCTTTGTGATAAAAATGCTTAAATCACAACCAGTATGGCCTTAGATTCACAGCTGAATTTAGTTTGATTTCAATAAACTATTTGGATCTCACCCTAGTGAAGAAAGATAACCAAATTGGCACAAGGACTTTTCTTTAAAACCACCGATAGGAATGCCTTTGTGCCAACTAACAGTTGTCACCACCGTGTTGGGGGCAATACTCAAAGGCCAGTACATGCCTCTGGCGTAATTGCGTTAGCATGACTGACTTTGACACACAGGCTGCAATCCTTACTGAAAGGTTCAATGAGAAGGGATATCCACGACATATGCTTCTCAAGGCCAAAAATGACGTTTCCACCATGAACAGAGATACCCTTTTGACCTCCAAGAAGAAAACTCCCTTCGCAGGGGAGTTGGCTTTTGTGTTGGGGTTCCATAGGCAATATAAAAGTGTAGAGCAAGCTTTCAAAAAGTTTTAAAAGATAGGGACCTAGAAACTGGTTTACCTCCCAAACCCAAATTCATTTACAGGAGGGCTCCGGGATTGAGGAACATCATTGCACCCAATGTCCCGGAACCCCCCCCCAAGAAACCTCCTACTTTTTTGGATGGGTCAGGGTTCCATTACTGTACCAGGTGTAAGGCCTGTCGCACTACCACTAGACACGCAAAGAAAATCACCAAATTGAAATCTTTGGTGACCCAGCAGGAGTTCAAAATCAAACCCCTTATAACATGCTATTCCAAACATGTCACATATGTTTTGGAATGCCCATGCTCTCTACAGTATGTGGGGCGTACCACACGGGATCTTAGGGTTAGGATCAATGAGCATGTAACTAATATTGCTAAGGGCTTCCCAAATCATAGTGTGTCACGCCATTTCCTCCAATTTCATGACAAAGACACCAGCCAGCTCACCTTTTATGGGATAGATAGAGCCATCTATAACTGGCAAGGGATGGACCTCAAGAAGGTTATTTCTCAGAATGAGACCCAATGGCTGTATCGATTGGGGACTATGCAGCCGCAGGGTCTTAACATTGATTTGGACCCTAACTGCTTTTTAACCAACGAATAACCCTGCATTTTACCAGTTTAGTCTAAATTAGGTCAGCTTCTTTATGTAGGATATATGGTATTTTATACTTAATATATCATTCATTTTAAATGTTTATCCATGAGTCAATTTAATTTTTTTTATTTTATATATACAATCTACCATTTATGTTTTCTATTATATATATCTGTATGCTTTGTTTTCCATAATATTGTACATGGCATTAGATTGGTATCAGTGTCATATATTTTTTCTTAACTTAATAGCCATGTCAATTTGAGTTGTGTGTATTCTCTTACCTGCTATGCAGAAACGTTAGTAATGATATGCCTAGTGATCCGTGACAGAGGCTGGATTCATTTCTAAACTCCTCCCCTAGGTAGCTAATTGACAGACACATTTAGGTCCATGCAACCAGTGACCTAGTACGCTTCCTGAAAACGTGTCATAAGAAACGTACGTCAAGGTGGTACTAGGTCACACACAGACGTCACTTCCGGTCCCTCTGGCTCACCGCTGTCACAGGTGGAACGCACGCCAGTACATCTCCACTCGGGACATATTTTACCACTAATGGTCACGCTATCCAGCCTCAGTGCCGGGTCTGTGGTACCCCTCAAGTAAGCAGGCATTTGGCTTTTTAATTGTTTATGTTTTGGGCTCAATAAACGGAATTACGCTATTGCAGTTTTACCTTTCATTTGAATATCCTGATCCGAGCCTCCATGAGGCAGGGGTTCGCTCCGGTTCCATCATCTCCATCTATGTCAGCAAGTGATATCTTGCTATAAGCGCAATTGACCTCTTTTTTGATTAAAAGGGTCAACTACTTTTGGTAAGCTGAAACAAAAAAATGGGTGATATGGCGCACTCTGGTTATGGCTCAATAGTAAGAACGAATGGGGGAGAGGAGGGGAACAGGGTGGTAATAACAGTATTTTGGGGTAGTATTAGTCCATGTAAGGTCACAATTAATGATTAACTGTTCAAAGAAGGCTGCCAGTTCAAAAAGTAGAAGTAAAAAGAACAGAGTATTCGTACTCCTTCATCAGGCATTGGATGCATCCAATGCCTGATGAAGGAGTACGAATACTCTGAACGCTAGCACCGCCCCGCTGACCTGACCCGGAAGTGACGTTGTCCACAGTGGACCGCCGACCGAGCCCCTCCCATCCGGGAGCATCGTTGCCAGCCTTGTTCCTGGAGGACAGACTCAACCGCGGACACCCGTCCACTACAGCGACGCCAGACCTATTCTCCCCCTCTCATCTCTCCTGGAAGTCGGGAGCGGATGATCTATACCATGCCTGCTTTCACTACAATCCTGTGAGTGCAATCATTTTATTTTGTTCCTTATTAAAACTTATTTACTGCACTTAGAGGGTGCTGTTCTCTCTTCCCTTCTTACTTTTGGTAAGCTGCCATCCTCACTTTGAGCACGTTTGGGTGTTTGCTTTGCAGTTGGTGAAGGTGGACATTGCTAGCGGTCACTTTTGGACTCTGTTCCTATAGGATGTCTTCAGAGTTTATCACAAAGACTTTTTGAATGCAGCATGCATTAAATCTAAGGACTTTTGCAGCAAATTATTCTCCGGTTTAGCACATGTGAATTAACCTATTGTCTAAGTTTTATTACTATGCACTTGGGGGCACTTGTTGCATTGTTTTTTATTGCTCATCCAGGTTATCAACCTCACAATTTTTAGTGCACTCTAGCACAAATTTGTTTTAGCACTTCAAGTACATCATGATTTTGTCATTGTGTGTATAGGCAGGCTGGTGTTTGGATAATATTTTCTATATTTTCTATATATATATATATATATATATATATTTGCTAATTAGCTTTATTTATATGTAGATCACTTATTTTACACTATTAGGTTTTGCACCTAGCGCCCCCACCAATATATTATATATATTTTTCTCATATTTTGTTTCAGGTACTGGAATTTTGGGGTAGCAGCTTAATTTCATCAAACAATTATTTTACTAGGTGCAAGATTTTTTCCTTTTTCATTCCATAGTACTGCCTAGTCCCTGGTTTAAAGCCATTTTGTGGTTTTGCATAGTCCCCATTTGGGAACTTCTCTTCACTTCCCATCCTGTGAAATCTGTTCAGTGGTGACACAGAAAGCAGTAAAAACCTGACTCTACGGGCGTGTCCAGAAGCCGACCTGCATGGCAGCTTAGATCCACAGCTCTCTCCCAGCCCGAGCTTTACAGGCACTTTTGGGGACAATTCGCTACACTAGGATGGGCAAATCCCGGAACACCCGCTCCACTAAATACAGGGGATCATCCCAGCCTCCGCCCGGATCAGCAGCGGACCTCCGGGACTTCTTCCTACAGCCTGCTTCTTCCCCCGGGAGAACAAGCAAGATGGCGCCGGACCCCTCCATGAACCGCTCGCGGTCCTCCACACAGAAGACTCCGGCGGCATACACGTCCGACCGGACATCTGCTGAATCCCTGCCAGCCTCGGACACCGCGGACTCTCCTTCCACATCAGGTGCTGTGAGTACCCCCAGCCATTTCCTCCTCCATGAGGCGACACCACGAGGAGTGCAGGCCGCCATGCTCGCCCCTCCTCCTCCACCGCACTACACTCAGTGCTCGGATGCCTTTCCCCGCCTGCTGCGGACAGCTTCAGACCCCTGCATGCAGGGACCGAGCCCTGGTTCCCCTTCTCACTCGGAGTCCTCACTGGACTTCCCCACTCTGCCGGGCCCCATATATCCTGCAGTCCAGACACCTCAGGAGCCTGTGAGGCCCCGGGAGGACTTCCAACCCTCCACTCCTATACCGCCCCCTCATGAGGCTCAGAGACTGTCTCCCACACAGGCCCCCAGCTCTCCTGTGGCACTGCAGGTACTGCCAGCTCCCACTAGCACTCAAAAAGGCTGCTCCCCTGCCCCACGTCCACCTAATACTGCAGCCATGCAGCCCCCCATGCCGGACCAGGTGCCATCCTGGGGCGATCAGTGGGCCTCACCTGCTGGGCTGGCGTACCTGGCGCATGGCTACACCACCCCACATTCTCAGCCGCTGTCATCCCGACTGCCTCCACCAGAACAACACCCCATGTTGGCCCACGTCCAACCTCCACCCCCACAGTGGCAATCATATTTGCAGGCGATACCTACTAAGGAGGACTTTAGACAACTGGTGGAGGACGTGAAGTCCACGTGCCGCTCAGAAATCCAAGCCCTACAGTCCGGCCTCAGGCACTTGGCCGATCGTGTAGAAATGGCCGAGGAGGACATTCAAGACACCAAACTAGCTGTTCACAGGGTCCAACTACAAGGTGCAGACCATCGTTCCCTCCTGAGAGATATGCAACGTCATGTGGAGGACTTGGACAATAGGGGGCGCAGAAACAACATCCGGGTGAGGGGGGTCCCGGAATCTGATGGCCCTGAGGACATAAAGAACTCCTTACAGACTGTGTTTAACAATCTTTTAGGGAAGCCCCCCACAACGCGCATTGAAATGGACAGAGCCCACCGGGCCTTGCGCCCCAAAGGCGCCACCTCTAAACCACGGGATATCATCTGTAGGATCAGCTCTTATCCCTTGAAGGAAGAGATCATGCGACAGGCCCGACTGGCGTGCAAAATAATGTTACATGATGCCCCCTTGCAGCTGTACCCGGATCTTTCATGGATCACCCTGCAGAAGCGCAGACTCCTACAACCGCTACTTCATGCCCTGCAAGAGGAGAACATCCCCTACAGATGGGGATTCCCCTTCAGTCTAACGGCAAACCATCAGGGCAAATCGGCCGCACTGAGATATCCCGAGGATCTTCCTGCCTTTTGTGACGCCCTGGGGATGCCCGTCCCCCAACTACCAGAGTGGGACCTCGTGGCGACGCCACCCCGCCACCTGCAACTTGGCAGAAAGTCCCCTCATCTAACCGCCCACGAAATAATGGGGCTTCCCGCAAGGCTGCTCAGCACACCAATGGCTGAACCTGCTGAGACTCTCCCCAAATGTTGCCCCTTACTGAACTGCCTGCCCATATGATTCGCCTGCTGTTTCAGCCCTGGACACTCTTGAACCTCTAGTCCCCTCTTAAGTGTCCTAGCTTAAATTCCCAGTTTCTCTTACGGGCGAGCCCCGGATGGGTCTCGTGAGAGTAGGATTTTTTGTTGCATCCCCACCACCCCTCCCTGGTTAAGTGTTTACTATCTCTTAGTTGAGTTTTTATGTGTCCACTGACCAACTTAGGGCTCCCTTGCATCCGCCTGACCTTTCCTAGTGGACTTTGGTTGGGTGGATCCCTGGGAAACCGTATTGACCTAGGCCTATTAGCCTTTCAAGGTCAAATGCAAGTATTTGTTCTAATTGTCTATTGTTTTCTATGTGCTCACTTTCTTCCTTTTCCTATTTCCCGGTCTCTCTTTCTTCTCTCCCCTTCTTCATCATCGAGTGGCTCTCCGCGCGGTTCGTGGAACTCACCTGGACCGTCTCCCGGGGTGTGCAGGTCCCTGACCCCTGGCCTTCGTCAGCTCCACGCCAAGCCAGGTAAGAGACTTCCTCCCCTCCCCCACCCGTTACTATGGCTAAGGTCTTGTCCCTGAACGTACACGGCCTGAACTCCGACAGAAAGAGGCATCTGGCACTGAGGGAGTTTAGACAGTCGGGCGTGGACGTTGTCCTCGTCCAGGAGACACATTTTGACAAGGGGGGGTCATTTGCATTCGCATCCAGGCAGTTTCCCCAGATCTACTCCTCTTCCGGCCCCCGCAAGCGAGCTGGGATTGCTATACTGATCAAGCACGGGTCTCCATTTACCTGCTCTGGTTATTATAGTGATCCACGTGGTCACTTTGTTATCCTTCGGGGACTGTGGCGCACACAGGCGATCACGTTCTGTGCTCTATATGCCCCGAACGTTAAGCAACATAGATTCTTGTCAGGGGTGTTTGCCCGCCTCTTCAGGACTGAACATGGGCTTTTGGTGATAGGGGGCGACTTTAACTTGGCCCACTCTGCAACTGCGGATCGCCTGGTGGTGAGCCCCCAGGCATCGTCGGCTCGAGCCCTCAGGGACTTAAAGCTTTTCCGCCAACTCTCCAGACGTTACGCTCTCTTTGATGCCTGGAGGGCTCTCCACCCGGGTGATCGGCAGTACACCTTCTACTCTGCCCCGCATCGCACCCATTCTCGTATCGATTACTTCTTCACCAACAGCTCCACGCTCCGAGTGACCCGTGAGGCACGGATACTCCCGATCTCCTGGTCAGACCACGCACCTATCTTGCTTATGTTGGACGTGGGCTCCCCAGTCTCTAGACCCTACAACTGGAAGTTAAACACATTCCTCCTCCAACACCTCCCGTCCAAAACAGACCTGAGCACCACCCTGCAACTTTACTTCACGGAAAACTCCACACCCGACGTGTCCCTCCCCACGTTGTGGGAGGCTCATAAGGCGGTCATCCGAGGTAAATGCATGGCGAAATCCTCAGCTCTGAAGAGGGATGCCTTGGCTGCGAAATTGCAAGCCGAGAGGGAGCTTGGGGTCTTGGAGCGACGGCTGCTGACGTCCTACACCCTCTCCCTTCTTAAAAAAATCACGAACCTGCGTATGACACTAAAGGATCTAGCACTAGGTCGTGTAGAAAAAGCTCTGATTAGACTGCGACAAGTTTATTATGACAAAGGTAATAAGGCCCACTCCCTTTTACCGAGAAAGCTGCGGGATAGCCACCTTGCGACTACGCCTCACCAGATCAAAGACAAATTCGGCTGCATACACTCTCATCCTAAGGACATAGCCCATACCTTTGCTTACTTTTATATGCACCTCTATAACAATCCTGACATCCCCAGCGGCCCCCTCTCCCCTGACCTCTCACTACGCATGACGCAGTACCTAGACCAGAGTGGAGTGTCCAAACTCCAGGACTCTGACCTAACGGCCTTAAATATGCCGATCACCGAAGAAGAGATAGAACAGGCAGTTAAATCCCTGCCTTCCCACAAATCCCCAGGCCCAGACGGCCTACCCTATGAATACTACAAGTCTTTCCTCCCCCTGTTACTTCCCCACATGTGTAAACTTTTTAATGCCTTCCTGCGAGACACTAATGTCCCGGCGGATATGCAGCGCTCCTTCATCACCCTGATCCCCAAACCCGATAAAGACCCTGTTCTGTGTGCCAACTACAGACCTATCGCCCTCCTGAACTCAGACCTAAAAATCTTTACAAAACTACTCTCAATCCGTTTAAATATGGTCCTCCCCTCCCTCATCCACAAGGACCAGGTGGGCTTTGTGCCGCTCCGGCAGGCAGGCGACAACACTAGGAAAGTGATTGATCTGGTGGACGTGGCAGACAGGGAGAAATCGGCGTCCCTGCTCCTTAGCCTGGACGCCGAGAAGGCCTTTGACCGGCTTGGGTGGCCCTTCCTGTTTGCGACGCTCCGCCATGTTGGGCTCCGGGGTCCTTTTTTGCAAGCAATCCAACACCTCTACTCCAACCCGTCCTCGCAGGTAAAAACCCCTTTTGCCCTCTCGCCCTCGTTCTCTATAACCAATGGCACACGGCAGGGGTGTCCGCTCTCACCCCTGCTATTCGCGCTTTGCGTTGAACCCTTGGCAGCCTCCATCCGAGGTAACTCGGCTATCCGGGGAATCTCGGTATGGGGTCGGGAATTTAAAGTCTCCATGTTTGCAGACGATGTTATCCTTTCACTGACGCAGCCTAGGATCTCTCTTCCAAATCTCCACGCGGAACTGGCCCGCTATGGAGCCCTTTCGGGATTCAAAATTAACAACTCCAAGTCAGATGCCCTACCTATTAATATTCCTGAAACGGAACTCGCTCAGCTGCAGGCCAACTTTCCCTATCACTGGAAAAATAACACCTTGAAATATCTAGGAATACACATCACCTCAAAATTCTCTACTCTATATCAGGAGAACTTCCCCCCACTCTTCCGTTCGATTAGAACTTTGATCACGCAATGGAAGCAGCATCGCATTTCTCTATTCGGCCGGATCGCCTCAGTTAAGATGGCGATTCTCCCGAAGCTCCTTTACCTCTTCCAAACACTGCCCATCCCAGTCCCCTACAAACACCTGAGAAGCCTCCAATCTGACCTTATTAAATTTATTTGGAACTACAAGAGACATAGGGTCCCTCGGTCGGTACTATTGGCAGCTCGTTCGGATGGGGGCTTGGCGGTCCCTGACCTAGTCAGGTATTACCAGGCGACCCAGCTCCGTGCTATAGCCTCGTGGTTCACTCAATGGTCCTATAACAGGTGGACGGAGATCGAGAAAATATGGCTAGCCCCGACCCATCCAAATAGTCTGCTTTGGAGTGCGAGTGCGGAGGTCCCCCCCGACCGATTGTTGGGGTCCATGTTTCAGCTAAGACGACTCTGGCGCAGGGTGGCGGGTCCATATGGGTTGAACTCTGAACGTTCGCTCTTGACTTCGTTTGTCTGTAATCCCAAAGTGCCGGATAGCCTCTCCCACCAAATGTCGCACCCCTGGACGTCTCGGAATCTATTTCATTTCGGGAACCTAGTGGATCTCGTAAAGCGCACATTATTACCCTTCCCTAGACTTCAGACCAAATATGGCCTACCGCGCCAGGCATTTTATAGCTACCTACAAATCCGCCACTATGCTCTGACCATAGCTCCCGACTTACACTTCCCCCCCCCAACCCCCTTTGAGTCCTTGGTCCTGGCAGGCTCCGCCCAGAAGGGCTTAATCTCATCCATTTATAAAATACTTAACGCCTATTCCATGGATTCGAGGGGTAAACATTCCTACATGACTAGGTGGGAGAAGGCCCTCAATGAGGAAATTCCCCTAGAACAGTGGCGGATCATATGGTCTCGGGCGGCCAAGGGCTCCCTCTGCACTCTGTACAAGGAAAACACTTACAAAATCCTTCTTTTTTGGTACATGACCCCTGATGTGCTCCACGCCATATACCCCTCCAGCTCAGACCGCTGTTGGCGCTGCCAGAAAGACAGGGGGTCCCTCCTTCACATTTATTGGAGCTGCACTCTACTCACTCCCTATTGGACCGAAGTACAGCAGCTGTTGTCACGGTTGTTGGAAATGCCGATCCCCATGAACCCCAAGTTCTTCTTGCTAGGCCTCTCGCCGCTGCGGCTGATCCCACCCTACAAAAAACTGACAAGCCATATCCTCACAGCTGCACGCTGTCTCATAGCTCTAAACTGGAAAAAACAATCCCCCCCTACTCCCGAGGCCTTGCACGCTAGAATCAAAGACGTGGAGCTGATGGAGAAAATGACGGCCAGGATGCAGGATAAGCTGGACGCCCACGACAAAGTCTGGGGGCTGTGGCACCTTCGGGAGGATCCACTGTGACCAGGTGACTGAGCTACCATGATGATCTCTCTTCTTTTCTTTCCTCTTTTCCTCTTTCTTGCTCTCCCCTGAGAGTATTCTAAGGGCTCCCTTTGTCCCAAATAGTTTGCTGGATGTTTGATTTTGTTTTTCTATGACGCATTTCTGCATCACTTCCATCTTTGGTTGGGTGCCTGCTATTGCTTACAAGTATATGGATAAAACCTTACTGTCTCTGTTCGACAACCTGGAAACGTAATGTACTCCATTTTTTTGAAGTCTTACGTCCCTTTATATTTTCTTTGTAGAAAAACACAATAAAATTGTTATTTAAAAAAAAAAAAAAAAACCTGACTCTACTTCGGTCCACCCCACAATGTCTGTTCCCGCGTTAAAGAGATTTTTCTCACTTCCTGTCTTTAGAGGATCCTGAAGAAGTTACTTGATCAGGATGCAACACGCAGGGCAGAACCAGTAACGTCATTGCGTTGATCAGGAAGTAAGGCAGGCAGTGGGATGAGCACCGCTGCCCATTATATGTTATCTTAAGGAGGCCTTACCAAGTTTTACCTTGATGTGCACATGTAAATCTATATCTGATTAAAGTGGAGGAAGGTGGAGACCAGAACTTCTGAAGGGGATTCAAAGCTGCGGTTGATTTTATAAAGTCTATTATATCCAGAGGTGATTGGAGCCAATTGTCTCACTTGGGGCTGTGGAAAGGAGGATACCAAGGTTTAATACTTTTTTATTTATTTTTTCTCTTTTAAATATGAATTTCTTTCTCGTACATCACGGGACACAGAGCGACATAGTCATTACTAATGGGTTATATAGATACCTTCAGGTGCTGGCACTGGCAACTTCCAAAACCGGAAGTACCCTCCCCTATATAAGCCCCTCCCATCCGGGAGCACCTCAGTTTTTTTTGCCAGTGTCTAAGGTGTTGGCCAAGAAGTAACATGTGTTTTTCACTGAGCTTGCGTACAGGTTCTTTTGGGCCTCAGTAAGCTATTCCGGATCCGACCAAAAAAGCTTCATAGCTAAACGGTCGGTACCCGGGCCTTGCAAGAGAAGAGCAAGGTTTTGCCTGTAATGCCTCTCTTAGGAGGGCTGGACCCTGGGATCCAGAGCTCTGGTCATACCCACGACCAAGATGTTTTCTGTGCAGGGTGCTATACAGGTCCAGGGGAGTGGAATCCTTGGGAACCCGGTCCCTGAAGGTTTGATTACAATGCCTGCCGTGATAGGTGAAGTTTGGGTTTCTGTGGACCAAACAGAGTCCTGCGGCGAGGAAAAGGTAAGTGGGGGCCCTCGGGAACTTGGTTCTATTGAGGGACCCCCAAGCCTATTTTGTCTTTCTGCCTGTTACCTAAGGTATTCCCGCTAATATTCTGTGTATGCCTGTGACTACTGAGAAAATGTAAAAAATGTAATAGTAGGCAAGAAAAAAATAAATAAAAAATGTAAGACCGCGGTACCTGTGTTAGACACTAGAGGCCGCTATGGTTCTTTTTCTTGTAATGTGGATTTTTTTCTTCCAAAATCAAATCCAGGCAGTTGGTAAGTTCTCTGCTGGGAAGCTGTCTCCTCTGCCCTGTTGCTGCGCTCATCCATCCCCGGGCCCTGCGGCAGGGACCCTGGCTCCCATCTAGCTCCTTATTTTTTTCAAAAAAGGCGCCGAAGGCGCACGTGCCCACGCGCGTGCGCGAGCACGCGCCTCTATATATAGAGGCGATCTGGAAAAAGGGGCGGAGCGGGTGGATGACGCTCGGTGTGCGCCGCGGCGCTACTGCGCATGTGCGGGCGTCCAGCGTGTTTTAAAGCACAATCATAGCTGGCTATTGAAGTGCACAGACAGAGCTAGCAACAGTATAAAGGCACACAGAGGCGGTTGATGCAGGCATCCCCTAGAAAGGCACTTTAGTAGACACCAACTGTTATATAGCAGCAATTGTGCTAGACTATTCTCAGTAAAAGTGGTGTATTACGGCTGGAATACCTCAGCTTTAGGCTTAGGAATATGCCGTCCAGAAGCTCCGGAACTGAATCTTCCAGGAAGCGAAGGGGGTCTCATCGGGCTCTGAGGATCTTGGGCATGCTTCTGCTGCACCAGTCTCCCCTGAAGTTCAGAGGTAAGTGACCGTAGAGACCCCGCAGGGGTACTTGGTACTGTGGCTGTCCTCAGTTCACCTGCTCCTGTGTATGTAACAGAGGAGGTTTTTTCCTCAGCTCTGGGAGGATTAGAGAGAGATTGTCAACATTGATCGCTGCCTCCCTGTCAGGGAAAGCACGCCCGATCTCCGTCTCCTCCTTCAGAGTGCCTGTTAGCAGAGCAACAGTCCCATACAGGGATCGACCTGCCTGAAGGGGATCAGGATGAGGTTGATTCTGTTATAGAGGAATCAACAGTGGGGGAACCTTTTCTCAGCATCTCAAGCTGAAAGATTATGGGTTCAGTCTCTGACTAACATGGTCCGATCAGCATTTAAAAATGCACCTTGCGGAACCATCAACCACTACTGTATCCTCGTTGGGGTCACTAGAAGCCCCCAGACTGTCTGTTCTTTTCCACTTCACCCTTTACTGAAAGGGCTCATTTACCAGGATTGGGAACATCCTGAGAAAATATTTATTCCCCCAAGAGATTTCCGGTGGTCTATCCCATGGAGGATAAGTTCATCAAAAAATGGAAGGTCCCTACAGTGGACGCAGCCATCTCTTGTGTGTATAAATCACTGACATGTCCAGTGGATAATGTTCAAGAACCCAATAGATAAATGATTGGAGTCCTTATGAAAGTCTGCTTCTTTCTACAGCAAGCTTGGTGACACAACCAGCAGTGGGGTCTGCTAAGCAGTGAAGGATCAGTTGAAACAGGTCTTGAGGGACTTGACCGATCAGCAGGCCCTTGCCCTAGCTGATCTACCTAGAGCCTTAGGCTTTGCGGTTGACGCCATAAAGGATTCAGTCCATCAGGCCTCCAGCCTTACGCTGTCTATAGTACATATGCGTAGGCTTCTATGGCTCAAAAACTGGTCTGCTGAAGCTCCCTGTAAAGAATGGCTGGTTAGCGTCCCATTTCATGGTGAACGCTTATTCAGGGAAAACCTGGACAAATATATCCAGAAAATTTCCAGCGGTAAAAATACGCTCTTGCCGGTTAAAAACAGAGTTAGAGGTCCCTCTTTAAGAGGCCTGCTTCTCCAGTCCCTGGGGCATCGGCTGTGTAACAGTTCCGACGGCCTCCTCGGTCAATTCCCGGGGGTAAAAAACAGGGACAATCGCAGGGTAATGAGAAACCCTGGGTCAGGGGAGACCTCCCCCAAAGTTAAATTCATTGAAGGGTTGTCCCCACTGAGTCGGGTGGGGGGAGGACTCCAGTTGTTCGCAAGAGACCTGGCGGGACACGATCAAAACAGATGGGTGCTCTCCGCAGTATGTTTCGGATACAGTTTGGAGTTAAAAGACTCTCCTCCTTCCCATTTTTGAGGTCAAACGTGCCAAGGGATCCCCGGAAGAGAGAGTCCCTCCTGTTGGCACTAGAACAACTATTGCTCCAAGGAGTAATTATGGAGGTTCCCCTGGAAGAATGAGGGTTCGGGTTTTACTCAAACCTCTTTACAGTCCCGAAGCAAACGGGGACGGGAGGCCCATATTAATTCTAAAAGGGCTAAACAAATTCCTGTATATCAGGACCTTCCGATGGAGTCGATCTGATCGGTGGCCACTGCCCTACAAAGGGAGGATTGGTTAGCCGCGATCGACATCAAAGATGCTTATTTGCACATTCCCATCTTTCCAGTCCACCAAAAATTTCTACGCTTTGCAGTAGAAGGGCACCATTTTCAGTTCAGAGCCTTACCCTTCGGTCTGGCCACAGCACCACGAGTGTTTACAAAAATTCTGGCCCTTTATTGGCCAATCTAAGAACACAAGGTGTAATGATAATGGCATATCTAGATGACTTGTTGCTGATAGACCACTCAGTGAAAAAACTAGACGTGGTCGTTCACAAGACGATCAAGTATCTGGAATCTCACGGTTGGATTATCAACCGAGACAAGTCAGCCCTAAAAACCAGTCAAAAGTCTGGAATACTTGGGGCTAAGGTTGGATTCAGGCCAGAGAAAAATATTCTTGCCTCGAGGAAAGGTGTTGTCTTTGAAAGAGTTGATCCACTTAGTGGGTACAAAAAAGACAGCCGTCCATACGCCTGTGCATGAGGCTGCTGGGAAAAATGGTGGCATCATTCGAAGCAGTACCCTACGGTCAATTCCATTCAAGGAATTTGCAAGGGGCCATACTGTCAGCCTGGAACAAAAAAGTTCAGGCCCTAGACTTACAATGTCCTTGTCCCCTTCCGTTCGCAAGAGCCTCCGTTGGTGGTTGGTTCCCCAGAATCTGGAAAAAGGGAAATCCTTCAGTCCGATTTCTTGGAAGGTGGTCACTACAGATGCCAGCCTTATAGGCTGGGGAGCAGTACTGGAGCAATGGTCTCTCCAGGGCAGATGGTCAGATGCAGAAAAGGCCCTGCCCATCAATCTCTTAGAGATACGAGCAGCCCGGTATGCCCTAGTAGCATGGACATCCAAACTCCAAGGGTCCCCTGTCAGAATTCAATCAGACAATGCCACAGCAGTGGCATATATCAATCATCAGGGGGGCACCAGGAGTCGTGCAGCCCAGAGGGAAGTAAATTACATCCTGAAATGGGCAGAAAGATATGTCCCAGCCATATCTGCGGTATTCATTCCAGGAGTGGAGAATTGGAAGGCGGACTTTCTAAGTCGCCAGCAATTATGCCCAGAGGAATGGTCCCTTCACCCCAAGGTTTTCTGGACAATATGTCAGCGGTGGGGAACACCGGATGTTGATCTTCTAGCATCCAGATTCAACGCAAAGGTGGACAGGTTTGTCTCTCGGACAAGGGATCCCCTAGCTTGCGGCTCGGATGCCCTAGTGTTCCCTTGGGATCAGTTCAAGCTGATATATGCATTCCCACCGCCACAATTGTTACCTCGATTACTCCGCAGAATCAGGGTAGAAAAGAAACCAGTGATTCTGGTGGCGCCAGCGTGGCCCCGAAGAGCATGGTACGCGGAGATTGTAAAATGTCAGTGGGGAGTCCTTGGACTCTCCCACGTCGTCCGGACTTGCTTTCGCAAGGACCGATATACCACCCTTCCTTACCAGCCCTAGGTTTGACGGCCTGGCTATTGAAGCCCACATTCTAAAAAAGAGAGGGCCCTCTAATCCTGTGGTATCTACCATGATCAATGCCAGGAAGCCGGTATCCAGGCAGATCTACTATAGAATCTAGAAGGCGTACATCGCGTGGTGTGAGGCCAAGAAATGGCATCCACATAAGTACGTAATTGTCATGGATATGCATTAATGTCTGTCTGCCATCTTACCTTCCTCCTCATGTGTTCATCTAGAGACCAGACCTCCTTCACCTGGCTTCCTTTATAATCTCCTCCCAGCCTGACTCCACCCCAGGCCCTATCACTGAACACTATATTAACCTGTGCACTGCAAGCCTGCTTTGCTGATCAACGTGTTTGTTAGGCATTGTGTGTTTGGGTTCCTGCCTGCCGTGTGCTACGTCTGTCTCTCTGTTACGTTATTGGCTTGTCCCCGACCATCCCTGTCTGCTCGTGACCCTTGACCTTCGGCTCGTTCTTCGTTATCCTTGTCTGCTTGTGGCCCCTGACCTTCGGCTTGTTATTCGGTTCTCTCTATCGTGTGCTGCTGCTTCCCCTTATCCTACGGGGCGTGAGCTAGGAAACTCCAGGGGCCGCGACCTGGTCCCAGCCTGCAGCGTAACATCCTCACCACTAGAGGCCCTGGAGAAGACCAGCTGGGTCTTAGACTCCGCGCCCTGGGGAATCTTGGCTCTCGCTTCCGTTGGGATCCCGGTTGTGCTCCTCTGGTCCCGCTTTCCACAACCACCCAGTTTCCTATCCACAGAAGCCAGCCATAGGGTTCACTACCTCGCGGTGCACTCCTGTCCCCCTACGGTGTGCATCTGTCACCTGGCCACAGGTGACCCTGACAGTTTGATCAGCCATGAACCCGGCTGACATCCCGCTTCCCGCGGATGATCCATTGCAGGGCATAGTTCGCAGACTTGAGACCCAGGAATCAAATCAGACCCAGGTGATGCGATTCCTCCAGGATCTGGCTTCTCGATTCGAGCAGCTTCAGGTCTCCTTGGGAACCCCGAATCCGCAACCCCAAGTACAACCAGCGGCTGTACCTATCGCACCAGTCGCAGCCTCACACTCACTAAGATTGCCAGCTCCGTTCCGTTTCTCTGGGGACTCCAAGGCCTGCAGGGGGTTTCTCAGCCAATGCACTATTCATTTTGAGCTTCAGCCTCAAAGCTTCCTATCTGACCGGGCTAAGGTAGCCTATATCATTTCCCTCCTCTCCGGTGAAGCTTTGGCCTGGGCTGCCCCCCTGTGGGAGAGGAACGATCCGGTGGTTTCCAGTCTGTCCGAATTCTTGAAGCTCTTTCGTAATATCTTCGAAGAGCCGGCTCGGGCTTCTTCAGCGGCTAGTGCTGTCTTACGTCTTCGCCAAGAATCTAGTTCAGTGGGGCAATATGCTCTTCAGTTCCGTATCCACACAGCTGAATTGAGCTGGAATAATGAGGCCCTGGTCGCTACCTTTTTACATGGCCTCTCTGACCGAGTGAAAGACGAATTAGCGGGAAGAGCCATTCCCGTCGGTCTGGACGATGTAATTTCATTATGCAACCAGATCGACATTCGTTTTCAAGAGAGGTCCTTAGAAAAAAGACGCCAGCACTCTCTGGGTCCTAGCCAGTCTGAGCTCCCCTCCCTTCATTCCGTGGAGCATCCTCTACCTGCTGAAGAACCTATGCAGCTGGGCCGGACCAGACTAACCCCCGAAGAACGTGCTAGGCGCAGAACTCTGGGCTTGTGCCTCTATTGTGGGGGCAAGGGTCATTTTCGTGACTCCTGCTCGCTTCGTCCGGGAAACGCTCGGGTCTAATACATTTGGAAGGTGGAGTATTGGACCCAGAAACATCACCTTCTCGCCTGCTCTTGCCGGTGTCCCTTCATGTAGGCACTTCTCCTCAGTCAACCCTTGCATACCTGGATTCCGGGGCTGCCGGCAATTTCATGGATTGGAGAACTGCTTCTTCTATGAAGCTTACCCTTTCACCTCTCACTACCCCATTGGTAGTCTCGGCAATTGATGGCACTGTTCTCCCAGGGGGCCCTATTCGCTTCCAGACGCTACCCATTAGGATGTCGGTAGGGATTCTCCACCAGGAGTGGATATCCTTTCTTATTCTACCCAAGGCCTCTACCCCAGTTGTATTGGGCCTCCCTTGGCTACAGCTCCACTCTCCACATGTGGACTGGGTCTCTGGGCAGATCCTGGCCTGGGGTTCCTCATGTTTCTCGTCGTGTCTTCTCAAGGTGACCCCCAAGGAGAGTCTTCCGGTTGCTGCCACTTCTGTTTCTTCTGATCTTCCCGCCGCATACAGCGATTACCGGGATGTGTTCTGTAAAAAATCAGCTGAGGTGCTTCCTCCCCACAGGTCTTTTGACTGTGCTATTGATCTTGTCCCCGGAGCAACTCTACCCAGGGGTCGTACCTACCCTCTGTCCATCCCAGAGACCCAGGCCATGTCGGAGTATGTAGCAGAGAATCTGGAGAGAGGGTTCATCCGGAAATCCTCATCGCCTGCAGGGGCAGGGTTCTTTTTTGTTGCCAAAAAGGATGGTACCTTAAGACCCTGCATCGATTATCGGGGTTTAAATGCGGTTACTATTAAAAATCGATACCCCTTACCCTTAATATCTGAGCTATTCGATAGGTTGAAGGGTGCCTCCATTTTCACCAAGTTGGATCTCAGAGGCGCGTACAATCTCATTCGAATACGGGAGGGTGACGAATGGAAGACTGCATTTAACACTAGAGACGGGCATTACGAATATCTGGTGATGCCTTTTGGTCTGTGTAATGCTCCAGCCGTGTTTCAAAACTTTGTCAATGAAATCTTCAGAGATCTGCTGTACCAGTTTGTTGTCATCTATCTGGATGACATTCTGATCTTTTCTGAAAATCTGCTCGTCCACAGAAACCATGTCCGCACTGTACTTCAACGTCTTAGAGAGAACAATCTCTATGCCAAGCTGGAGAAATGTTCCTTTGAATGTTCTGAGGTCCTGTTTTTGGGGTGCTTTGTCTCATGTTCGGGGCTTCGTATGGACCCTGGGAAGGTCTTGGCTATCACCAACTGGCCTCTTCCTGCTAGCCTCAAGGCCACACAGCGCTTTCTTGGCTTCACTAATTATTATAGGCAGTTCATAAGGAATTACTCTTCCATTGCCGCGCCTATTATCGCTTTGACCAAGAAGGGTGTGAATGCCAGAGACTGGCCTCCCGAAGCTGTCTCTGCATTTCACAACCTGAAACAGGCCTTTGTTTCTGGCCCCCTCTTGAGGAGACCAAATCCTGGGAATGCATTTTTTATTGAAGTGGACGCTTCCTCAATGGGGGTGGGAGCTGTGCTTCTTCAAATCTTTGAGAAGAGACGCCAACCATGTGCGTTCTTCTCCAAAAAAAATTCTCAGGCAGAGAGGAATTATGCCATCGGTGATCGGGAACTTCTCGCAATTAAATTGGCGTTAGAGGAGTGGCGTCATCTCTTGGAGGGTTCCCCTCACTCCATAACGATCTTTACCGATCACAAGAATTTACAGTATCTACAGAATGCTAAACGTCTGAATCCTAGACAGGCCAGGTGGAGTCTCTTCTTTGCCCGTTTTAATTTCACGATTACCTACAAACCTGGTTCCTGCAACGGTCGGGCTGATGCGCTCTCTAGGTCATTTGACACTTTGGACGAGGAGTCCGCCCCTGAACCTGAGCCGATCATTCCCACCTCATGCATTGTTGCCCACTCTACCACCCTGAAGTCTAAAATTCCGCCTGGTAAGACCTTTGTCCCCACTGAGCTAAGAGCTAAGATCCTTCGTTGGGGACATGATTCCAAGGTGGCAGGGCATTCTGGATTCCTCCGATCCTTCCTACTCATCAGTCGTCACTACTGGTGGCCTAATCTCCGCTCAGACGTCAAAGACTACGTTAAAGCTTGTCATGTCTGTGCTCAGTCCAAATCCTCCACACAAGCTCCTGCTGGTCTCCTCATGCCCTTGCCTATTCCTAAGGAACCCTGGGCCCATATTGCCATGGATTTTATCACCGATCTCCCACTGTCTGAGAATAATACAGTCATTTGGGTGGTAATCGATCGATTCTCCAAGATGGCTCATTTTGTTCCTCTTCCTGGTCTTCCTTCTGCCCCTGCCTTGGTTCCCATTTTCATTCGAGAAATTCTCCGCCTACATGGGGTCCCTTCTCATATTGTTTCCGACAGGGGAGTCCAATTCACGTCTCGTTTTTGGAGAGCCTTTTGCAAATCCCTCAATATTGTCTTGGATTTTTCTTCTTCTTACCATCCCCAATCCAATGGACAGACTGAGAGGGTTAATCAGGAGTTAGAGGTCTTTCTTCGCACCTTTGTGTCTTCTCACCATGACGATTGGTCCTCTCTACTCCCGTGGGCAGAATTCTCCCATAACAATCATGTGAATACCAGTTCGCAGAAGACACCCTTTTTCACAGTTTATGGAAAACACCCTCAACTTCCTCTTCCTATGATCTGTTCTCCAGACATTCCAGCTTTGGCTTCGGTTCAGGAGTCTCTCAATTCCGTTTGGGGTCACGTTCATGATTCCCTCCGGGCAGCTGCTGAAAAATTCAAAGGCTTTGCCGACCGCCGCAGGCGTAAACCGCCTTCTCTTCAGCCAGGGGACAAAGTCTGGCTCTCTACCAGGAACATCAAGCTCCGAGTTCCTTCTCTGAAGTTTGCTCCACGATTCATCGGTCCATACACGGTAACTGCTAAACTGAATCCGGTTTGTTTCAAACTCCAGATTCCTAAGAGCCTTAAAATCACTAACTCCTTTCATGTTGCTCTTCTAAAGCCTTTAGTCCTCAATAAATTCTCTCGTCCTCTTCCTACCGTGGCGCCTGTCTCGGAGGATAATCAGGAGTACGAGATCAGTCAAATTCTGGACTCCCGACTCTGTAAAGGCGTTCTTCAGTACCTCGTTCATTGGAAAGGGTTTGGTCCTGAGGAGAGGTCTTGGATCACTGCATCTGAGGTCTTTGCACCTCGTCTGTTAAAGGAGTTTCATCTGAAGTTTCCCTCTAAACCTGGGCCCAGGCGGGGAAGGGGGAGGCCTCGTAAGAGGGAGGGTACTGTCATGGATATGCATTAATGTCTGTCTGCCATCTTACCTTCCTCCTCATGTGTTCATCTAGAGACCAGACCTCCTTCACCTGGCTTCCTTTATAATCTCCTCCCAGCCTGACTCCACCCCAGGCCCTATCACTGAACACTATATTAACCTGTGCACTGCAAGCCTGCTTTGCTGATCAACGTGTTTGTTAGGCATTGTGTGTTTGGGTTCCTGCCTGCCGTGTGCTACGTCTGTCTCTCTGTTACGTTATTGGCTTGTCCCCGACCATCCCTGTCTGCTCGTGACCCTTGACCTTCGGCTCGTTCTTCGTTATCCTTGTCTGCTTGTGGCCCCTGACCTTCGGCTTGTTATTCGGTTCTCTCTATCGTGTGCTGCTGCTTCCCCTTATCCTACGGGGCGTGAGCTAGGAAACTCCAGGGGCCGCGACCTGGTCCCAGCCTGCAGCGTAACATCCTCACCACTAGAGGCCCTGGAGAAGACCAGCTGGGTCTTAGACTCCGCGCCCTGGGGAATCTTGGCTCTCGCTTCCGTTGGGATCCCGGTTGTGCTCCTCTGGTCCCGCTTTCCACAACCACCCAGTTTCCTATCCACAGAAGCCAGCCATAGGGTTCACTACCTCGCGGTGCACTCCTGTCCCCCTACGGTGTGCATCTGTCACCTGGCCACAGGTGACCCTGACAGTAATAGGTAGGAGTCTGGACTTCCTACAGTGGGCTGTAGATAGGAAGCTTGCCTTGAGTACTATCAAAGGTCAGTTTTCGGCCTTGTCAATATTTTTTCAAAGGCCCTTGGCTTCGCATTCACTAGTCAAAGCCTTTAGATAAGGAGTGATGCGTATTAGTCCTCCGGTTAATATTCCCATATGTCCATGGGATCTAAACCTGGTTCTGTCGGTTCTACAGAAACAACCATTTGAACCATTACAGCATATTTCTTTGGTTCTTCTTACCAGGAAATTGTTTTTTCTAGTAGCCATTTGTTCGGCTAAAAGAGTGTCGGAATTAGCAGCTATGTCCTGTAAGGAGCCATATCTGGTTATCCATAAGGACAGAGTAGTGTTACGTCCTCATCCAGCCTTTCTTCCTAAGGTGGTATCGAGGTTTCATTTGAACCAAGATGTGGTTCTTCCTTCTTTTTTCCCCAAACCTACTTCGGTAGAGGAAAAGTTATTGCATTCTTTGGATGTAGTAAGAGCAGTTAAAGCTTATCTAAAAGCCACTGCTCAGATTCGCAGAACGGATACTTTGTTTATTCTGCCGGAAGGCCCCAGAAAGGGTCAGGCAGCATCAAAATCTACTTTAGCCAAGTGGATTCGACAGGTCATAATGCAAGCCTATGGCTTGAGAAGGAGACCGCCTCCGTTCAAAGTTAGGGCGCACTCCACGAGAGCAGTTGGAACTTCATGGGCAGCGCATCACCAGGCCTCCCTGGCTCAAATCTGTAAGGCCGCAACATGGTCTTCAGTACACACGTTTACTAGGTTCTACCAGGTGGACGTTAGAAGTCAGGAGGATGTCGCCTTTGGGCGCAGTGTGTTGCAGGCCGCAAAAGATCCTCATGTCTGATAGCGCTCAGCTTATGTATGGTGTATCCCCCCCCTCGTTGGGCATTGCTTTAGGACATCCCATTAGTAATGACTATGTCGCTCTGTGTCCCGTGATGTACGAGAAAGAAAATAGGATTTTTATAACAGCTTACCTGTAAAATCCTTTTCTTGTAGTACATCACGGGACACAGAGCTCCCGCCCCTCTTTAGGGACACTTATTGCTTTGCTACAAAACTGAGGTGCTCCCGGATGGGAGGGGCTTATATAGGGGAGGGTACTTCCGGTTTTGGAAGTTGCCAGTGCCAGCACCTGAAGGTATCTATATAACCCATTAGTAATGACTATGTCGCTCTGTGTCCCGTGATGTACTCTAAGAAAAGGATTTTACAGGTAAGCTGTTATAAAAATCCTATTTTTATTTGTTTTTTCTTTTTTTCGTAAATAAACAGGGCTAACATAATATTACATAGTTAACCAATAAGTAGTTGTTAATTCTTTCAAACAATTGACTTAGACACATAACATTAATTAGTTTACAGGTATAACATACATTAAATTTGAGACAGAGATAACCTCTTATCACACTATCTCAATAACCTTTATCTCTCCTTCTTCATACCTTATATAATGTAACTCCCCTCTTTATTCCCTATATCTTAAATACAAAATAACAAAATCAAATCAAAACAAAACAAACAAATAGACAAAAAACAACAGCGGTGTCCCCTATAGACATATGCTACTATTGAACCACGTCTCTGTCACTTCCCACAGCTCACATTCCTATAACTATTTCATGTCCCCAGAAGGGATATCCCTTCCTCTGATTGGATAAACAAATTCCATGGTGTCCAAATCTCTCTATATACTTCTTGTCTATCAGATGCTGTCAAAATCAAATCTTCCATTCTTCTAATATCTTCTACCTTCCTCAGCCACATGGCTGTGGTCGGGGGCATCTTTTGTTTCCATAATAGAGGAATGCAAGATTTAGCTGCATTTAATAAATGGCACAAGATAGACTTTTTATAATTTTTAATTGGTATGGTGGTGGCATGTAGTAAGAACAATGCCGGATCATTCGGGATCTGGGAATCACTAAATCTCTGAGATATAGTACGGACCTTTGTCCAGAAAGCTGTTAGTATAGTGCACATCCAGAATATGTGTAACATTGTTCCTCTGTCTTTGCCACACCTCCAACAATATTCTGATGTGTCTGGAAACATTGCATGTAGTCGACTGGGCGTCAGATACCACCTTGTTAATATTTTATAATTAGTCTCTTGAATCTTAGTACAAATTGAAGATTTATAAAAGAGACCAATCATAGCTTGAACTTGATTTGAATTAAATGTACGATGTAAATCTTTACTCCATTTTACTATACATGTTAACTCTGGCTGTTCTCGTGGAGAGTTAAGTAACACATATGTCTTAGAGAGAATGTGAAATATTGGTTCTGTTCCAGAGCAAAGCTCTTCAAATTTAGTCAATTGCCTAGTATATATATGCGGATTTGGTATAGTCTGTAGAAAATGATGCAATTGAGCTGCATTCCAGAATGTAAGTCTATATAGACCCCTATGGTTTGTTAATTCCTCTATAGTAGGCCATTTATTCCCTCTCACGAATTGTGATACATTCATTTGCCCAGTCTCTCGTAACGTCGCAAATTGTGTCTTTGAGAGACCTGGAAGGAATTTAGGATTCCCAATAATCGGAGTCAAAGGAGATGTTTTAGTCGTTTGGCCCGCCTGTAGAGTAGCTTGTGAACATTGTTTCAAGGTGTTCCCTATTAAAGGGTGTAATTCCAAATCTGATGGTACATATTCCCAACACCATAATGCCCTCTCTAATGGTATCGGAGATTGATGATGTTCTATTTGCACCTAAAGCTTCGAGTCGTAATGACGTTGCCAGTCTATTACTCTGCTAAGGTGTACTGCCTGATAATATCGTAGAATATCTGGCAATGCTAAACCCCCGTATTGCTTTGGTAGTGTTAATAAGGTGCGAGATAAACATGTTTTTTTATAGGCCCATACAAATCGTGTAAACATTGCTTGTACTTGTTTAAAATAAGATAGCGGTATCCGTATCGGTAGGGCTTGAAATAGGTATAGGAATTTGGGCAGTATACACATTTTTATTAGATTACATCTACCGAACCACGAATGAAAATTTATATGCCATTTTTCCAATAATAACCTAGATTTTGTAAGCAAGGGAGGGAAATTTAGTTCATAGGTACGAATTATACTTGTTGCAATATTCGTACCTAGATAATTTAATGCCGATGTGGTTCACTTAAAGTGGAAGCCACATCGTAATTGTTCCAGGATTCTTATGGGTAGCCCAACCCCCATTGCCTCTGACTTCGAGAAGTTTATTTTTAAATTAGATAGAGCTCCATATAACTCGAATTGTTTAAGGAGGTTTGGTAATGAAACTATTGGGTTTGTTAAGGAGAATAACAGGTCATCAGCATAAGCCGAGATCTTGTATTGTTTATTACCTACCATCACTCCTTGTATATCAGAGTCAAGTCTTATCGTAGATAGGAACGGTTCTAAAGTTAAGGCATATAAAAGAGGGGATAGGGGGCATCCCTGTCTAGGACCATTCTTAATTGGAAACGACTCTGAGAGCACACCATTTGCTTTTACTTGTGCAGTCGGATTTGAGTATATTCTTGCTATCCGGCCTATCATCACTTCTCCTAACCCAATATGTCTAAGTACGGAGAACATAAATGACCAGTTTACCCGGTCAAATGCCTTATCCGCATCAGTGTTTAACAATACACAAGGGGTATTTGTAGATTGAGTTACATAAAGTAAATTTAACACTTTTGATGTGCTATCTTTTGCTTCCCGTTTGGGAATAAAACCAACTTGATCCAAATGGATCAATTTTTGTAAGTGATTCGCCAGACGGGTAGCTAAAATTTTAGTATATATTTTAATGTCTACATTTAATAGTGAGATAGGCCTGTTACTGCCACATGCGGTAGGGTCTTTCCCCTCTTTATGTATTAAAGCAATGTGAGCTCCCAGAGTGTCTCTAGCAAATGAAAATCCGGAGTCTATCGCATTAAATAAATTTATCAAACGCGGGCCTAGTATCGTAGATAATGTTCTATAATATTGTACCGTAAAACCATCCGGTCCCGGGGCTTTCCCTAATTTCATAGAATTTAGTGCTTGTTGAAATTCCACTAAAGATATGGGGGCATCTAGTTCTTCCCGTATTCCATTAGTCAAAAAAGGCATTTGAGACGCCTGAATATATTCATCTATGTCTAATTCGAGCACCATGTTTTATCAGAATACCTCTAAGAACTGGTTTATGTGCCTCCCATAAGATTCCTGGGTCACAATCTGCTAGGTCATTCATCTGGAAATATATTGTCAGCTCTCTAGTCACTTCTTCCAGAACTTCTGGACTCTTCAAGAGACTTTCATTCAGTCGCCAGAAACGGTGTATAAGTGATTGTGTTCCCATTAGGTCATACGTCATAAACACAGGTGCATGGTCTGACCATGTAATATTGCCTATGTGTGTAGTTCCAACCGCATGTAGATAGGTATGGGGAACCATAAAATAATCAATTCTGGAGTAAGTTTTGTGTGGAGGGGAATAGAACGAATAATCCCTTTCCCCCGGATGTTGAAGTCGCCAAACGTCAATTAACTGGTTTTTATGTAGTGTGACAGCAGGAAGGTAAAGTCACCTGGTTGCATCCAGGGGGGTAGATATATTTCGCCCAGATTCAGGCTTTACGCCGACTTATACAACTAGGTGGAGAGTTGTATAAGGCTAGTGGGCTCATGGATGACTCATACCTCTAGGGAGAGTGTGGGGCGTCGTACAGACAGGGAGTTGATGAGGCCAGCTGAAGCTTGTCAGCTCATTTAGGCCTCTATAAAAACTCCCAGATTCATTAGGTGTTTGCTCATGCCTGGAACCAGACCTGTGTGGACTGTCTAGGGAGAGTGAACCCCTGTGCGGTGAGACAAAGCCTGTGTGGCTATTTGCTTGGACATTTAAAACCAGGGACTTAGGGACTAGGACAGCACTAGGCTGATCCCAGTTGTTAGTTAGGAAACCTGTATGTTTAGTCAGAGGTCAAGTTGACCAGGATTTATTTTGTTTATGTTTCTTTTGCTTTGCTGTGTTTTGTCACTGTAAATAGAAAATAAACCGCACCTTTTTGATTTTGAAAACCACAACCTCCGTTTGCTGGGCCTGTTTTTGTGTGGGGAGCCCATCTCGGGGGTCACACACACCCGCTGCCGAGCTAACCCCCTCACAGTTGGTGGAGAACCAGTGGCAGTTTTTTTTTTTTAAGCCAGCATGGAGGAGATACTGAAGCAGCTGGCTCTAGCAAATGCCAATCAACAGCAGACAAATGCAGGTTTGCAAAAGAACTTCGCAGCCCAGCAGCAAGCTCATCAACAGAGCCTTGCAGCCCAGCAGCAGACAAACGCAACTTTGCAACAGAGTCTGGAGGCTCAGCAACAAGCCCAGCAGCAATCTGAGGCCCGCTTCATAGACCTGTTGCAGAAGCAAGAGCAGAGACTACAACAACAGATGGAAGCAGTAATGCAGCAACGTCCGCAGACCAGTGAGGAAAGCCGTCCCACTAATACCGCGTCCTTTGGGGTGAGTCGTTTATTGACAAAAATGACTGGAGAGGATGATCCAGAGGTATTTTTGACCACATTTGAAAGGACCGCTGAAAGAGAAAAGTGGCCTGAGGAGCAGTGGGCTGGACTGGTGGCTCCTCTGTTAACTGGTGAATCGCAGAAAGCTTACTATGACCTAGAGCCTAACCAAGCAAAAGACTATGTGATGCTAAAAGCTGAAATATTGGCAAGGCTGGGTGTCACCCAGGCTGTCCGGGCTCAGCGTGTGCATAACTGGACTTTCCAGCTTGGAAAACCCCCCAGGTCTCAAATGTATGATCTCATTCACCTGAGCAGAAAGTGGCTACAGCCAGAGACTTTGTCCGCACCAAAGATTGTGGAACGTGTTGTAATGGATCGGTTTTTGAGAGCTCTTCCTACTGCCATCCAAAAGTGGGTAAGCCATGGAGACCCAGAGACGGCCGATGGTCTTGTGGATCGTGTGGAGAAATACTTGGCTACAGAGAACCTGACGGCCTCTTCCAGAGACACTCGGACTTTCCACCCTAAGACCAGACCATCCCCAGGGGCGGATAAGAGGATTCCAAGGGGTGAGGGTGGAGAGAGTGAGAGGGTGGGAGCTCTACCCCAAGTTTGGCGAGAACAGCCTGGGAAATCAGCGGCTCAAGAGGCCGCAAGAAGGATCGTTTGCTACCGCTGCCGGCAAGCGGGACATATTGCAGCCAATTGCCCGGTTGTGGAGGAACCCATGCAGTGTGACTTTCTGACGGGCAGACGTCAGTCGCTGTGTGCGACAGTCGCATGCACTGCCATTCGAGGAACTGAGAAACATTTATGCAAAATGTGTGTTAATGGTAGAAATGTTGTGGTATTGTTGGATTCAGGTAGCCTTGTGACCCTGATAAAGGCTGAGTTAGTTAAAACAGAGGTCTCTGGGAATAGCAAGGTAGCTGTTATTTGTGTGCATGGGGACACCCGAGAGTATCCAGTGACTACAGTGTGTTTCGAGACCCCCAAAGGTACCCTCTCTCATCCAGTGGGCTTAGTATCTCAGTTACCGCATGACGCCATTGTGGGAAGGGATTTTCCGAAGTTCTGGGAACTGTGGGATGATCCTGAGCCCCCCACTGGTGCCCCTATGTACCAGGAATGTGATAGCCAGAACTCCCCTGAGAGTGGTGAGGACTCTCCGGAATTTCCCTTATCAGTATTGGCAGGGGAGACTCAAGAAACTGGAGAGGAGCCCACCTCCTCAGACGAAAACCTACCGTCTGTGGAGTTTTCTGATCTTGAGGTTCACAGGGAAAACTTTGCCACAGAACAGTTGAAAGACCCCGCCCTAATAAAGGCACGGGAAAACGTAGTGAAAATAGATGGCGAGTTAGTGAACCCAGATAATACCTGCACTTACCCATACTTCAGCGTAGAGAAGGACCTACTGTATCGGGTGGCAAAAAGGGCAGAAGAAACCGTTGAGCAGCTTGTGGTGCCCAAACCTTACAGGAAGTTGGTGTTGGAGTTGGCCCATGGGCACATTCTTGGAGGTCATCTGGGGACAGAGAAAACCCGAGAGAGGGTATTACAGAGATTCTATTGGCCGGGGGTGATGAAGGACATAGAAAATTATTGTTCCTCCTGCCCTGTGTGTCAGAGGTCGGCCCCGATGCCACATTTCCGTAGCCCGCTGGTCCCTCTACCCATCATTGAGGTCCCGTTTGAGAGGATCGCCATGGATTTGGTAGGTCCTATAATCAAGTCCGCTAGGGGGCACCAGTACATATTAGTTATAATGGACTATGCCACCCGTTATCCAGAAGCGATCCCTCTCCGAAATACCTCGGCCAAAACCATAGCCAAAGAGCTATCTCTTGTGTTTAGCCGGGTGGGTATTTGTAAAGAACTGCTTACGGACCAAGGTACACCCTTTATGTCCCGGGTTATGAAGGAGCTGTGTAAATTGTTCAAAGTGACGCAATTACGTACATCTGTGTATCACCCCCAAACCGATGGGCTGGTTGAAAGGTTCAACAAAACCCTAAAACAAATGTTGAAGAAAGTGGTGGATAGAGATGGAAAGGATTGGGACTGTCTACTTCCTTATCTGATGTTTGCTATTAGGGAGGTGCCCCAATCCTCTACGGGATTCTCCCCCTTTGAGTTACTGTATGGGAGACACCCAAGAGGGCTGTTGGATATTGCCAAGGAAACTTGGGAAAGTGAGAGTTCTCCCCACAGGAGTGTGATTGAGCATGTCGCCCTGATGCAAGACCGAATTGCACAGGTAATGCCCATCGTGAAGGAACATTTGGCCCAAGCGCAGTTAGCACAGCAGAGAGTGTACAACCGTGGAGCCAAGACCCGTACCTTTTCCCCGGGGGATAGGATACTGGTACTTGTCCCTACGGTTGAAAGTAAATTCCTTGCCAAATGGCAAGGCCCCTACGAGATAATGGAAAAAGTGAGCGAAGTGAATTACAAGGTCAGACAACCAGGAAGGCGAAAGCCCGAACAGATCTATCACGTTAATCTGTTGAAAGCCTGGAGGGATAGAGAGTCCCTAGTCGCAGACACTTGGTCACCAGCTCAAACTGGTTGCGTGATTCCTGAGGTTGGAATAGCAGCCACCTTGTCACAACCCCAACAACAGGAGGTTAAGGAGTTTGTGCTTCGCAACAAGGAGGTATTCTCTGAGCTGCCGGGACAAACATCTGGGGTAGAGCATGACATCATTACCCCGCCTGGTGAAAGGGTGAAGTTAAAACCCTATCGGATCCCAGAGGCCCGACGGGAGGCAATACGGGAGGAAGTACAGAAAATGCTGAACTTAGGGGTGATAGAGGAGTCCCAAAGTGATTGGTCTAGTCCCATTGTGTTGGTGCCTAAACCGGATGGGAGCTGGCGATTTTGTAACGATTTTCGTCAGTTGAACAAAGTTACAAAATTTGACACCTACCCCATGCCACGTATAGATGAGTTGATCGACCGGCTGGGAACAGCCCGATACATGACGACTCTTGACCTCACAAAAGGGTATTGGCAAATCCCCCTGGCCAAGTCGGCCAAAGAGAAAACCGCATTTGTAACCCCAGACGGGGCGTTCCAATATAAAAGAATGCCGTTCGGGTTACAGAATGCGCCGGCCACATTCCAGCGGAAAATGGACCAGATGCTGAGGCCCCATCGGAAGTATGCTGCGGCTTACCTGGATGACGTAATTGTCCATAGCACAGATTGGGCCTCACATCTGCCAAAAGTGCAAGCAGTCCTGGACTCTGTTCGGGAAGCGGGGTTTACGGCTAACCCCAAGAAGTGTACCATTGGGCAGGAGGAGGCCAAATATCTTGGGTACACCATTGGGAGGGGAGTAATAAAACCCCAACTCAACAAAGTCGAGGCCATCCAGAGTTGGCCACGTCCCAACAGCAAGAAGCAGGTACGAGCCTTTCTGGGAATCGCTGGGTATTATCGGCGATTCATTCCCCACTTTGCTTCTAAGGCTGTGCCCCTAACCAACCTGACGAAGGGGAAAGGGTCGGTCATGATTAAATGGACCCCCGAGGCTGAGGCAGCATTCCAATTCTTGAAACAAGCCTTATGTAGCCAGCCAGTGTTGTACTCACCCGACTTCTCTAAAGACTTTGTCGTACAAAGTGATGCGTCAGATGTGGGGTTAGGAGCAGTATTGTCCCAGGTCTGGAACGGGGAAGAGTACCCAGTCATTTACCTCAGCAGGAAGTTGAAGTCCCATGAGGTAAATTACGCCACCGTTGAAAAGGAGTGTTTAGCGGTGAAGTGGGCTCTGGATTCCCTTCGGTACTACCTGCTAGGTAGGCACTTTGACATGGTTACGGATCACGCTCCGTTAAAGTGGATGGCTCAAAACAAGGAAACAAATAGAAGAGTGAATAGGTGGTTCCTGGCCCTCCAGGAATTCAACTTCACAGTAAAGCATCGCCCTGGCGTTCAAATGGGGAATGTGGATGCTTTGTCTCGAGTACATGAATGCCTGATTGCTGGTGTTCCAACCCCGAGGTTAAAACAAGAGGGGGGGTATGTGACAGCAGGAAGGTAAAGTCACCTGGTTGCATCCAGGGGGGTAGATATATTTCGCCCAGATTCAGGCTTTACGCCGACTTATACAACTAGGTGGAGAGTTGTATAAGGCTAGTGGGCTCATGGATGACTCATACCTCTAGGGAGAGTGTGGGGCGTCGTACAGACAGGGAGTTGATGAGGCCAGCTGAAGCTTGTCAGCTCATTTAGGCCTCTATAAAAACTCCCAGATTCATTAGGTGTTTGCTCATGCCTGGAACCAGACCTGTGTGGACTGTCTAGGGAGAGTGAACCCCTGTGCGGTGAGACAAAGCCTGTGTGGCTATTTGCTTGGACATTTAAAACCAGGGACTTAGGGACTAGGACAGCACTAGGCTGATCCCAGTTGTTAGTTAGGAAACCTGTATGTTTAGTCAGAGGTCAAGTTGACCAGGATTTATTTTGTTTATGTTTCTTTTGCTTTGCTGTGTTTTGTCACTGTAAATAGAAAATAAACCGCACCTTTTTGATTTTGAAAACCACAACCTCCGTTTGCTGGGCCTGTTTTTGTGTGGGGAGCCCATCTCGGGGGTCACACACACCCGCTGCCGAGCTAACCCCCTCACAGTAGTAATTTTGTGATCCGTTTGGATTGTCTCGGTAAGATAGATGATTTACCTGTGGAGGTGTCTATTGATGGTATCAAGGGTATATTGAAATCCCCTCCAAGTATCAACTGCCCCTCCATAAAATCTAAAAGTTTCCTCACTACTTCATCCAGAAAGGATGCCTGTTTTTCATTGGGAGCATAAATTGTTGCTAATGTCATCTGTCTATTCCCCAGAAGTCCCTTAAGGTAAGTATATCGACCCATAGGGTCTATCTCCGAACTTTGATGTTGCCATGAAATTTTACTAGAAATTAATATTGAAACACCTTTTGATTTAGCTATTGGATTAATAGAATGGTAAGTCCATGGGTAAAATCTATTTTGAAGATATTGGGATCTGTCTATCCTAAAGTGTGTCTCTTGAATGAAAGCTATGTCAGTACCAGAGCGTTTTAGGTCTTGTAGCAGCATATGTCGTTTCTCAGGTATATTAAGACCCTTAGCGTTCAGGGACATCACTACTATACCGTCAGACGTCATATTAACAAGAACACCAGCAAAACAAAACACAAAAAAAAATAAAAAAAAATCACAATGGGTTTCAACTACCCAAGTTCAACTACATACCCCTGTAATAGCTTCCAGTGGTATCAAAGCAATTTGCCTTATGCACTCTATCTACTCTAAGAGTGCTGACCTATTTGGGGGAGTGGTTAGGTATGACCAGGGACGTCAAAAAAAGAGGAAAAAAATAAATAAATAAAAATAAAAATCAAAAAGTGGCTTCCGAGTCCGCCCCCAGCTCCTCCTTGAAATGAGAAATGAATAAGGGGAGGGAACAAATAGAACTCATGTACCAGGGAAAGGAAAAGAAAATGTAATCTAGTTTTATAATTAAGTCCTTGTGCTCCTTACCTTTTCCTTTAATTTTCCCCCAATTCCCTCCCCCCTATCTTAGTCCGAGGAGTCCCTATTTAATCCCTCAAAGGTCTTTCCATATAGGAAATATTTCGCGAAAATATTCAATATTATTTACTTGAACCCCCCCCAAAAAAAAGGGAAGGGGGGATAAGGGGGGGGGGGGAATCTCCTCATCCCCCCCCCCTATTTCCCCCGCTCTCTTTTTTTATATTTATCACCTTATCACCTTCCCCTTCACCCCCCAAAAAATTACCCTTATCACCTTATCATCTCCCCCCCCCCGCACAACCCATCTATTTATCAGTTCATCAATTCATCTATTCGTCAAAGAACCCCCCCCCCAAAAAAAGAGAGCCCCACCAAAAAAAAAAAAAAAGGGGACAGAATAAAAAAAAAAAAAAATACCAAACCAGCCCTCCCCTAAAAATAATACCTCTCCCCCATGTAGGAAAAAAAAAAAAAAAAAGAGGGGGAGGAGAGAAAAAAAAAAGGAGAGAGGAAAAAAAAAAATATATACATTCTAGTTCACTTGTCTCTTCATGTTTTTGATTATATTACATAGTTCAGGTTCTCGTATATTTTTATCTCCTCGTTAATACTTGTAGCCAGTCTTGGACTGGGAATGGTTCACTATCTAGAAATTTTAAAAGATCTGGTAAGTCTATTTTAGACCGGAGCCAAAACTATGTACCCCCTTTTCATATTAAAACGGAAATCGGGAATCTCCAACGATATGTACCGCCACAGTCTCGTATCCATTCCAGCACCGGGCGTAACAGCGCTCTACGTTGCAATGTAGCCCTTGAGAGGTCCGGTAAATTTTTTATCTGTACCCCCTGAAAGTCTATCCCTCCTGTTTCCCATGCTTTCTTTAATATAGCTTCTCTATGCCTAAAGTAATGTAAGCGGCATATTACGTCCCGAGGGCGTTTTAAATCTTTAGATTTGGGTGCTAGGGCTCTATGAACTCTGTCGAGTTCAAAATTCAAAGGGGTAGCATCTTCTAAAAAATTTAGAAAAATTGTTTTTACCGTGTCCTGGAGATTTTCTTGTTCCGTTGTTTCTGGAATACCTCGAGGTCCTCGATCTGTAGCTGGAGTGCCACCGTTTGTTCGTTATAAGCCAATTTATCTTTCTCTAGATCAGACACTCTTTGTTCCAAAGCTTGTGTAGCTACCTCTTCATCTGTAACCCGCTCTGCTAAATCTTGCACCTCTGTGTGTATCTGTTGCAGTTCTTTATTGTGTGTTTCCTCTACTTTTGTCATGAGTGCTTCAATATCCACTTTAGAGGGGAGAGCCTGTATAAGCATTCTTAGATCTTCTATTTTTAAATTCATAGGCTCCATATCTTCACCCTGTTGAAGCAGTCTTCCCGCCACCACGGCTTGCACTGAAGGAGTCTGTGGAATTACCTGAAGTGCTTCCAAGCTTCTCCTCACCTCTCTTTGTGTTTGTGTCTGGAACCGCACTACTGCAGGGAGCTTCTCCCCCGAATGATATGGTATGGAGATAGCGGCGGCGGGGGTGCTCTCCGTCTCTGGGTCTATCTCTGAATCCAAACCCCGCACCGCCTGATAGAATTGCCGTATCTCCGGTTGCGACGCTCCACTTCCTTCTTTGGGATGTTTCCCTGCCTTCTCCCCCTTCGCTGCTGCCGCTTTGCGGGAGGTATTCGTCTCCCGCTGTCTCCCGGTTTGCATACCGTATTGCTGCTAGGGTGATTCGCTGAGCTGAGCTGGTAAGCTGGTATACAGGGAGACACTCCAGTATCAGTGACCTCTTAGTCCTAGTCCTAATATTTTCTCCAGCTCTCCGGCGCTCTGGCGCTCTGACGCTCCGGCACAGGCACTGGTTCTCGGGCTCTCCTCTTCGCCTCGTATAGGGCTGGTTAGCGTGGACTCGGGAGCTCACATCCCACACGTCCTCACACGGCCATATTCAGACCACGCCCCCTCCCTCTCATTTGCCCATTTGCCTAATGCCAAAACAGGCAAAATACCTTAATACTTTTTATAAGGGAAGGCTGAAGGTGACCTATCTGATATTTAGATCAAAATTGGAGGTGAGAGCATGAGTGATACACCAGTGTGGAGTTTTGAATTTACCATGGATCAAGCACTTCTTGATAAAAATATTTTTGATTATAATATTAAATGGATTGTACCTTACTGTTTCACATGGCGGTTAAAAGAGAAGTATGTTTTTTTATTTTTTTGCTAGTCATACTTACCTAGGTGGATGCAGCATCAGACTGTCCCACTGCGTCTCTGCACTGAGAACCGAGCCACCAAACACCGCCGATGGCTCGGTTCTCACTCCTCCTTGAGCAGAGCGATGCTGACTGTCAGGAGCACTGAGCTGTGGAGGGGCGGGGACCGGCCGTCTCAGCGTTTTGCTGAGACTGCCATCAATCAAGGCAGCTGGCGGATTCAGACTTGGAAGTCGGGATGATGCGCTGCCTCGACTGATGGCAGTGACATCAGAGGAGAGCAGACTTCAGACCGTTCTCCATTGAAAATGGATCACAGGAGTGCAAAATAAAATGCACTCCTGTGACCCAGAGGAGAAGCCCAGCCTAAAAATTCCAGGCTGGACTTCTCCTTTTTAGGACATTTGCTATAATTTTTTTATTTGGAGATATTGAATTATCGTATGATTATGTTTTACACACAATAGAGCAGCACGGCACTTTACTAGAAATAAATCGATGTAGGTGTGGGAACACGTCAGTGTTAGCCGCAGTTTATTAGTAGAGTAGCACTTTGAGTTGCGCACTAGTGTCAAAACGTTTTATATCCAGTACAGTTTATATACCTGAGTGAGTAAGTCTCACAATAGTGAAATACCATTATATGTTATTTATTAAGGGCTAGTTCATGCCACAATTGCCACATTCAGTGTGTATTTCCACATACATGTTTACAAGCATTTTTATTGCGTTTGTAATGTGTTCCAGTGCAGGTTTTTTCCCTCCTTTTTTTTTGTGCCTCCTAGGTTTGACGTATATGTACCTAAGCTGTTAGCATGTTCACTGCTATCCTATTCTGCATCTGAATGATCTGTTGGATTACTTTTGTGAGGTGTGGCCTCTTGCTTCCATTTTGCCCTAGCTATTACCAAGAGTCTTCATGCTGTTTATAATACAAACGTTCATACAGGGAAAATCCAGTGGACAACTGTGGCACTTCCCTTACTAAAAACCCTAAGTATGGTAACAGGGAGCCCCAGTCTTTTTCTTCCTTCTTAGCCACTTTGCTTAGCATACCTTTAAGGGTTTTATTAGCCCATCAGCTTGTGGGTGGTACACTGAGGTGCATATGTGAGTACATTTCAACAACTAATACAGCTCTTTGATTACCTTTGACAAGAAAGGGGTTCCTTGATTTGTCAAAAGTTCTTCAGGAATACTGGTATGGGAAAACGTGCTCCAGCTGTTCTACCATAACCTTAGAGGATGTGTTTCTGAGAAGAATTGCTTCTGCAAAGATTACCAATATGTGCTGGCGCCGTCTAATGGACTTCATCAGTGGTCCGACCAGATCCATAGCAAACCTCTCAAAAGGGACCTCAATTATGGCAAGAATACCATTGAACTTGGATGTGGTTGTTGTCCATTAAGTTGACACTAATGCTAAGATACTGCATGCATTACTATTCAGCTCCTTTGTTAAAGCGGTTATAAAGGCTTTTTTTTCTTAAAATAACAAATATGTTATACTTACCTGCTCTGTGCAGTGGAATTGCACAGAGCGGCCCTGAACCTCCTCTTCTGGGGTCCCCTGTTGGTGTTCTCGACCACTCCTATGCTATGTAAACAGAAGTGCGGGCTTGCTCCCGAGCTAGACTGTGTGCATCTATAGTCAAACACAGAGTGGCTCGTCCCCACTCTATGCTCGCAGGATTTGCTTGACAGCAGCAGGAGCCAGTTGCTCTTTCTGCCTCAGCAAAGCCTGTGAGAGCGACAGACAGACACAGTGCTGAACTGAGTGAGGACTCAGGTAAGTATTTAGGGATGGGGGGGGGGGGGGGCGCGAGGGGACAGTATTGCTACTAGGACATTTTTACCATAATGCAGGGAATGCATTTAAGTGGAACTTTACACATAACAACTTGATAAAAATAATGCTTTAAATGTATCTTTGATACAACTGTCATTTAAACAATCCCTCCACCCTCTGAGTGCTGTCCACCTGCACAAATACTTTCCTTTGTATTTGAAATCATCCACATCCTTTTGCTATGCAGCCCATGTGTGAAGTGATTCCATTTATTCCTTTGAATAAGCTGCACTCTGCTGGAACACTGTAGACTGCCAAGTGTATGGCTTACCAATAGGAATGAATGGGACTATGGTACACATGCGCACTTAGAGGAGAACGCCATCTTTGGCTAAAAAGGCTATGTGGCATCAGGTAGAGCAACACAGCAAAGATTGCTGGATCAGGCAGCAAAGTATTTGTCTAGGTGAGAGGCATTCAGTGATTGGTGGGTGGGGGGGCTTGGATAAAGGGTAACAGTACAGTTGTCCTTTAATCATCTCTCATGGCCATGTAACACTAGTAATCCTGTTGCTTGTGGCTTGCATCTGCTCCTGTGACATTGCTCCTGATGATGTCCAAACCAGCAGAGGTTGCTCTGTTGCTGTACCCATGCTGGGCAGTAGGATTTCATAGAAGGGAGTGGTCTATATAGATTTGCTAGTGTGACATGGCCCCAGCAGGGCAAACACACTGGTGAATTTCTCTGGGGATATAAAAAATAGTGAAAAGGTGGAAGAATATTGCCCTTTTGGGCCTCTGATGAAGTCATGTGATATGACGACACGCGTCAGGACGTAGCACAGACACACCGCCAGCAGATCCGAGAGGAGGCGAGCTCACCGCTCGTAAGGATTCAATACCCGGTTTTTACTTCCAAATGTGAGTTTTTTACTCAAGTTTTAATAAACGTTTAGCGGTTTCAGACCCACACTATTTCTCCTTCCTTTATTTTCTCTACATTCCAACTCTGTGATTGCCGCTGCCGATATCTGATACCTGAGGGTTGCATCGGATGCACCATAGATGCCACACTCTTTCCCACTGGCACGAGCTCGGCGCTCGTTTGGATTGAGGTCCACGCTCACTCTATCACAAGTGAGTGTGTGAATGTATGCATCAGCTACCCCTCTTGCTGCACTCACAGAGTTGCGCTATTGATGTGCCCTCTGTTTTTGTTTTCTCTTATATACTCCAATGAGTAATGGTGCCATAAAGACCAGGCCATAAGGACGCGATACCCCCCTTCACTACAGAGAACTGCTGTATACTGTCCCCCCTTCCAATAGGGAGGTAAGCCAGGTGTGATCACAGGGTGGACGTCAGAGGATTTTCTCCAAGCACTTCATTGGTGACGGGACTTTATCCACATATGACTTATCCATATACCATATATTTACAATAAGTTATTTTGGAAGCATTGGGAAGTCATCACCAGGATTTATTTGGGACTGCCTTTCCTTACTAGTATAGTTCACCTATGCACTGAGTGTGTGATTCCATTTATCCCATCCATCCCACTTTTCCCATTCATGGATTTGTTTGTGGATTATTAATATGTTTAAGTGGTTTTATCTTTATCACGTGTTGCATATCTTGACCATTTGGATATTGGTTTTATATGTCACATTTTTGTTTATTATTCACTGTGTTATATATTTTTCTGATTATTATTGATCAGTCTTTTATTAGTGTATTTTCGTTTGTGTCACTGTGCACATTGCACATCATTGCTAGTTAGCCTAGTACTAGCCTATTACTTACCCACTTCGTCTCTCAGTCTCCCCCTTTTTTCCCCTTTCCCCTTCCCCCTCCTTTCCACACCTTCCACACCCTCACCCTTCTTTGCCACATCCCCTCCGAGTTTATTTTTCTCTCCCTTCCCATCATCCTATTTTGACACACTACAGCGCAGTCACCATCACGTTTTATATATTTGGTTTTACTTTGTTATCAATATTTTGTACATACATAAATAACCAACTCATCTACTGTATAATATATGCTTGCTATTTTCTATTTCTCCCCGTCATTTTGTTAGAAGTGAGAACATAAGTATTGTTATTTTTATATGGTTGATGAGGAAATATTAGATACAAGCTGTGGAAATATGCAGTTCTTGGTATCATCTATCATTATGTGTTCAGAAAGCTTAATTACAGTAATTTCCAGGATTTCTATGTACAAAACTACATCTGCATATGGCACCTACACATAAAGTACCGTAACTTCGGCAGCATATTTTGAAATAGTGCAGAAGAGGACTGTTTAAAATTATCTGTCAAGGTGCCAAGAAATATCTTGACAAAACGAAAATAATTGCGCTTTGATGATCATAATTACCGGTAAATTGTTGTATTGTTTTTTAGATCCCTTTCTGACATTGCTCTTGTTTGCACCTTTGCTAGTCATTAATTATTTGTTGAGAAGTTATCAGATAATACTGGTATGATCAGGAATAAGATCTAATCCTGGTTATATACAGCGAGTAAAATAAGTATTGAACACGTCACCATTTTTCTAGGTAAATATATTTCTAAAGGTGCTATTGACATGAAATTTTCACTCCATGTTGGTAACAACCCATGCAATCCATACATATAAAGAAACCAAAACAAATACGTTTAGAAATTAAATTATGTGTAATAAAATGGAATGACACAGGGAAAAGATATTCAACTTATGAAGAAAGGGAGGTGCAAAAAGGCATGGAAAGCCAAGACACCAGCTGAAATCTGTCAGTAATTAGAAAGCAATTCTGCCCCTTGTCAGTGCAAATTAATATCAGCTGGTTCAGTCTCAACTGATGGCCTCTAAAAAGGTGTCTCATTCCCAAGGTGTCACACAAGAAACATCTCATGATGAGTAAAAGCAAAGAGCTCTCTCAAGAACTTTGCAACCTTTCTGTTGACATTGATGTCATTGGTTACAGAAGGATTTCTAAACTTCTGAATGTACCAGTGAGCACTGTTGGGGGCCATAATCCGGAAGTTTAAAGAACATCATTTCACCATAAATCGGTCATGACCAGGTGCTCCTAGCAAAATTTCTGACAGAAGAGTGAAAATAATTATCAGAAGAGTTGTTCAAGAGCCAAGAACCACTTGTGGAGAGCTTCAGAAAGACCTGGAATAAGCAGGTACAAGTGTTTCAAAGAAAACAATAAGTAATACACTCAACTGCCATGGCTTGTATGCACGCTCACCACACAAGACTCCATTGCTGAAGGAAAAGCATGTTGAAGTTTGTTTATAGTTTGCTGCAGAACACTTAGACAAGCCTGTCAAATACAGGGAGAATATAGTCTGTACAGATGAGACCAAAATTTAACTCTTTGGATGCCATAATACAACGCCATGTTTGGAGGCCAAATGGCAGGGCACATCACCCCAAAAACACCCCCATACCAACAGTGAAGTTTGGAGGTGGGAACATCATGGTATGGGGCTGTTTTTCAGTATATGGTACTGGCAAACTTCATATCATTGAAGGAAGGATGAATGGAAAAATGTACCAAGACATTCTTGATAAAAAATTGCTGCTATCTACCAGGATGATGAAGAAACGAGGGTGGACATTTCAGCAAGACAATGATCCCAAACAAAAAGCCAAGAAAACTCTCACTTTCAAAGAAAGAAAATAAAGCTACTAGAATGTCCAAGCCAATCACCTGGCTTGAATCCAATAGAAAATCTATGGAAATAACTAAAGATCAGAGTTCAAAGAAGAGGCCCATGGAACCTTCAAGACCTTGTGGAAGAATGGGCCAAAATCACACCTGAGCAATGCATGCGACTAGTTTCTCCATACAGGTATCTTGAAGCTGTCATTATTTCTGCTGGGTTTCAGGATGGATCAGAGCAATGTTCTGTGCCGGCGCTGACTAATCAAAATCACTCTGATCCATGCTGGAAGCGCTACAGGGAGAAGAGCAGGGATTTCAAATTTCTAAAGAAAGAAAAGGTACACAGCCAGTGAAGCTCAGCACTAAAACCTACGGACTTTAGAGTAGTGTATATAGCCCATAAATATTGCTGATTAATTGTGAAAAATCAGTCAAAGTGGTAAATAAAAAACAATCCTAATAGGAGTCTTTGGGGGTTAGGTCAGTTAAAAAGTCTCTGATGTTTAAGTGCTACTGGTTGCCAGGCTGCTTCAGGCGCTGGCTGGGGCCCCGGAGACTGTAGAAACAAAAGGGCAGGGAGAGAGAGAAACACCATGCCACTTCTAGTGCAGTATTGTTTAAATAACAAGTAGCAAAATTTTAAAACAAATAAAATGCACTCACATGGTGCTCAATAGGTGAAGGCATGTCAGGTGAAGCAATGAAAGAAGCTGAGGAAACCTTTGATGACAGCAGCGAGCGCCGTGTGTGAGTGGGAGCTAAAGCCTTGAGGAGACTCGGGAAGACCAGTCTCTTTCCTGTTTCTCCTCTAGGCTTCAGCTCCTGCTGACACACGGCGCTCGCTGCTGTCATCAAAGATTTCCTTGGATTCTTCCATTGCTTCACCTGACATGCCTTTACCTATTGAGCACCATGTGAGTGCATTTTATTTGTTTTAAAACTTTCCTCTTTGTTGTTAAAATAATATTTCAAATTTCCAGACCGCTGCACCAGCTGGGAAGTGACAGAGGCCAGTACAGCAGGGAAAGTAATTTTTACCTAAGCAATTTGGAGAAGGTGTAGGGCAGAGGTGCCCAACCAGTGGCCTGGGGGCCACATGTAGCCCGCGGAGCCCTCTGATGTGGGAGACCTCCTGCTTTGGAATAGCAGACGACCCGCCATCCCAGAGCATCAGTGTTCTGAATGAAGCCAGCGGTAGATGAAGCAAGCAGAGCCGCATATGCCAATGCTTCCTGTATAGCGCCGCCTCCTGTCACAAGCAGAGTGATACCAAATGCACTCTGCCTGGGACAGCAACAGCCGGCGATACCTGAATAAAAGACTGTTATGGTAAGTTTATTACTAAAAAGTGTATATATGGGCATATCTATTCTGCAGTGGTTACTGGGCTGCTTTCAAACTGATCCACAGGTGCAGAGCAGTGCACCTTCGGATTACCTGCACTGAGTCATAGAACTCTGTTATTACCTGTGGGTTTGGTGCGCTTTCAGAAAGTGCGCCACACCTGCAGTATATGTGCAGCTACCCAAGGAAAGCCACAGGTCCACTGCGCTGCACCCACAGTGCAGGGAAACTGCAGCACATCAGTGTGAAAGCAGCCTTAGGCCCCTTTTCACATGATCGGTTCAACCAACACGGACACTCCATTCACCTCTATGGAGCAGCAGATGTAAATGGACTTGTGTCCATTTGCACCCACCTACCTCCAAATGTCCCCTTCCATCTGGTTGGATCGGATGGAAGGGCCCACAGTGTAGAGTGGGCTGTGTCCGTGTCCGCTCTGCATATACAGAGTGGACATGGATCTGTCATCCGTCCGCTCCACTTATTGTGGCCCGCGACCTGTTAACAAGTTGCTTAACCACTTAACGACCGCTCACTGTATATATACGTTGGCACAATGGCACCGACAGGCACAATCACGTAGAGCATACGTGATTGCCTTTGTACAGTTGGGGGGTCCGATCGGACCCCCCTTCTGTACAGTGAGCGGTCGGAATTCGTCTGGGAGCGTTCCGAGATGGGGGGGTGGCCGTTCGATTCCGACCACCCCCCCGCGATCGCTCCCGGCGAATAGAAATGCCCCCTCTGTCTGTGTAATGTTTACACAGATAGAGAAAGCAGGAGGAAGTGATGTCATCTCCTGTGCGGCGCTCACATATACCGAGCGTCGTACAAGAGAAGACACACAGGTCAGTGCACTAACACTACACTAACACCAGCACACATAGGCACATAAATCGCCCCCCCAGGCCCCCCAGATCACCCCCCAGCCCCCCCAGATCACCCCCCAGCCCCCAGTCACAGTGTCACTGATTGCAGTGACCATTTATTTACTGATCACTGCAATCAGTGACATTTGTGACTGTAAAAGTGTCACTACATTTAGTTTTAGGTCCAGTGTAGCCCCCTAACCCCCCCTAATAAAGGTTTAACCCCTTGATCACCCCCCAGATAACCCTTTCACCCCCTAGCACCGCCGTCGCTTGGCGATCATTTTTCTGATCGCTGTCTTGGCGTCGGTGATGCAGATCGGTACCCAGTAATTTTTTTTAGGTTCGCCGCAGGTTTTTATAGCGTCGGGTACCCCCATAAATTATCTAATAAAGGTTTAACCCCCTTGATCGCCCCCCAGGTAACCCTTTCACCCCTATCACCACTGTCACTAAGCGATCGTTTTTCTGATCGATGTCTTAGCGTCGGTGATGCTGATCGGTAGCCAGTATTTTTTTTTTAGGTTCGCCGCAGGTTTTTATAGCGTCGGGTACCCCCATAAATGATCTAATAAAGGTTTAACCCCCTTGATCGCCCCCCAGGTAACCCTTTCACCCCCTATCACCACTGTCACTAAGCGATCATTTTTCTGATCGCTGTCTTGGCGTCGGTGATGCAGATCGGTACCCAGTAATTTTTTTAGGTTCGCCGCAGGTTTTTATAGCGTCGGGTACCCCCCATAAATTATCTAATAAAGGTTTAACCCCCTTGATCGCCCCCCAGGTAACCCTTTCACCCCCTATCACCACTGTCGCTAAGCGATCATTTTTCTGATCGATGTCTTAGCGTCGGTGATGCAGATCGGTAGCCAGTAATTTTTTTTAGGTTCGCCGCAGGTTTTTATAGCGTCAGGTACCCCCATATATTATCTAATAAAGGTTTTAACCCCCTAATTGCCCCTAGTTAACCCTTTCACCAGTAATCATCATATAAGTGTTACGGGTGACGCTGGTTAGTTAGTTTGCTTTTTATAGTGTCAGGGCACCCGCCGTATATAACCCAATAAAGGTTTAACCCCCTGATCGTCCGGCGGGTGATATCAATTAGGTTTTAGCGTCAGAGAGGGTCTGCGTCACACCCCAGGCAGCGTCAGGTTAGTGCCAGTAACGCTAACACCCACGCGTGAAGCATACACCTCCCTTAGTGGTATAGTATCTGAACAGATCAATATCTGATCTGATCAGATCTATACTAGCGTCCCCAGCAGTTTAGGGTTCCCAAAAACGCAGTGTTAGCGGGATCAGCCCAGATACCTGCTAGCACCTGCGTTTTGCCCCTCCGTCCAGCCCAGGCCACCCAAGTGCAGTATCGATCGATCACTGTCACTTACAAAACACAACACACATAACTGCAGCGTTCGCAGAGACAGGCCTGATCCCTGCGACTCCAGTGCTGTAGGAGGTGATTTCACCACCACAGTTAAAAAAAAAAAGAAGCAAATATGCCGAAGCATTGGGGCAGCAGGGGCGGAGGAGCGATTTTGCTCCTAATGCCGCGTACATACGGTCGAAATTCCAACGGAGGCTTGCCCATGGAAAAGTCCGACCATGTGTGTGCGGCATAACTTTTTTGCGGGAGGATGCCCCCATGCTTCGGCATATATAAATGGTGCATGTATGCCCATCATTAGAAGTGGGTGGATGAAGGGCGGTATTCTAATGGTGGGCATACCCACCGATCAATCTCTTTTTTCGTTCAGCCACCTGGCTGCATGAAAAAAAAAGATTACAATACATGTCCAACAAGGACCAGCAACGTACTGGTATGTTGCTGGACTTTGAATGGTTATACCAGATTGATGCCTGCGGGTTTAGGTATCATCTTGGTATCATTCTTTTCAGCCAGCGGCCGGCTTTCATGTAAAAGCAACCCTAGTGGCTAATTAGCCTCTGGACTGCTTTTACAAGCAGTGGGAGGGAATGTCCCCCCCCCGGATATAAAAAGCGCCATTGGGAAATTGGGAAAGCATTTTATCACACCGATCTTGGTGTGGTCAGATGCTTTGAGGGCAGAGGAAAGATCTAGGGTCTAGACCCCAGTTTTTTCAAAAAAAGAGTACCTGTCACTACCTATTACTATCATAGGGGATATTTACATTCCCTGAGATAACAATAAAAATGATAAAAAAAAAAAAAAACATGGAAGGAACAATTTAAAAATAAAATAAAAAAGCAAAATTAATAATAAAAAAAAAATAAATAAAAAAAAAAGCACCCCTGTCCTGCCCTGCTCTTGCCCAATGGCGAACGCAAGCGTCGGTCTGGCGTCATATGTAAACAGCAATTGCACCATGCATGTGAGGTATCACCGCGAAGGTCAGATCGAGGGCAGTAATTTTAGCAGTAGACCTCCTCTGTAAATCTAACGGGGTAACCTGTAAAGGCTTTTAAAAATGTATGTAGTTTGTCGCCAATGCGCGTTTGTGCGAAATTTTAAAGCATGTCGTGTTTGGTATCTATGTACTCGGCCTAAGATCATCTTTTTTATTTCATCAAACATTTGGGCAATATAGTGTGTTTTAGTGCATTAAAATAAAAAAAAGTGTATTTTACTCTTTCGTCCATGGACCGACACAGCTTCTCTATTGACAAAGTGGGTATTATCCGTTAATTAGGAGTGACTAGGCAGAAAAACTTGTAAAAAGTGTTGCATCACACCTTCTACAGTACCGCCCAGGGGGCGGACCCTCTGGGTATACCCTCTCAGTCTGCACATCGCAGATCAGTTTTTTTCTGTCTAGCAAGGAGTAGGACATGGCTCCCTTCGGGCCCATTGGTCCGGGGAAAAAAGATATATATATATATTTTTTATTTTTATTTTTTTTGCTACATTTGTTGTTTCCTGCGATCTTCGATCAACTGCTGACTGGGTGGCAGGCTGGATCCTCGATCCTTGTAGTCTCCCCAGTTTCGGCCATCGAGCGTGTGCCGACCCTAGCTACGTGCTGGGTTTTCCACGACATGCCCGTCGCTCCACGGGTGGCCGGTGAGCCTACGCTCCGGGGCCTGCATCGGACCGCTCAGCTTCGGCTGACCTTACGGCCGAGTCGCAGCAGCCTGGCCGGTGAGCTTACGCTCCAAGGCTTGCATCGGACCGCTCAGCTTCGGCTGACCTTACGGCCGAGTCGCAGCAGCCTGTCCGGTGAGCGTCATGCTCCAGGGCATACATATGATCGTCCCTTCTGGGTCCAATCACAGCATGCCTGGCCAACAGTCACCTTCCGTGCGCGGACGATGATCTGTTTGGAATGTCTTCCAGCAGAATACATGCAGGATAGGTAAGTAAAACTCCCCTGCCTCGGCTGGGTGATTTAGCTGGACATTCCTGGAGAGATCAAGTAAGTGGTTGTGGCCCCTTTCTTCCCTCTCTCCCTGCCTTTCCCTCCTCCCTGGGCTTCTAGCTAAAGGTTGCTGGGTGCTGGGGGTCACCTAGGGGGTCCCACTGGAGCGGGGCTGGCTGTAACTGACATTTAAAAGAAATGTCATTTTTTGCTTACCTGTGTTTCTGTGTCTCCATGCTGTCGGCGGCCATTTTGAGGTGGTCCATGCCAAGTTTGGCCTCTTGTAACTGCCTGGCGGCCATCTTCCTGTGGTTCGGCCACACCCACTGGCCCCTATCAGGTGATCGGTGGCCATGTTTGTCCACCCTGTATGCAGATATTGCCGTTCGGCGGCCATCTTTTTGTGGGCTATGGCTGCCTGACCTCTATCTTCTGTCGGCGGCCATTTTCTTAGAGCCCACATTATCTTCCATACAGACGTTTTTGGCAACCATTTTGCGAGAGCCTCCGGCCTCTAGGGTGCATTACACTGGCGCGAAAATTCACACAGGAAGTGCTGATAAAAGAAGCAGACTGACACAGCAGCAAGGGGACAGCATCACAGGCGCAGCATAGCAGTACCTATCCAGGGTGGTGAGTCCTCTGGGTAACCCAGCATCTCTGCAGCACAGGAGGGTGGCCTATTGATATCTTGCCTGGAGCCCTGTGAGTGTCAGCGTGTGGTCAGCATGGCATCTGAGCCAGAGGTCTTCTCCCCTGAAACACCAGATTTAGCAGCTGGTGTCCCTGAGGTGTCTATGGACGCTATGTCGGCAATCCTAGAGGCGTTTGCTGCCAGGGTGGAAGCAGCACACGGGAATACAGGGGGTAATAAACGCCCCCGTCCCCTGCAATCTTCTGGGGATATTTCTGATGCAGAACCAGGTCCAGCTACGGCTCATGGCCCAGATTCTGATGCATCAGAGACTGCAGACCGTGACCGATCGGACAGTGAGGAGGACTCCAAGTCCAGGTCAGTACGCGAGACGGCTTTGGTATCTGACCTTATTACTGCAGTGCGGGATACACTAAAGTTGGAAAGGACTGAAGAAGTAGCAGATACTCCAGTCCCCTTTGGGTTTCGTAAACCTGCCCGCACTGCTAAGGTGTTCCCTTGTGTGTCTTATTTTGACAAACTCTTATACAAGGAATGGGAGAACCCACTGAGGGTCTTTACAGCCCCAAAGAGGTTTGCAGTACGGTACCCCTTTGAGGAGAGTTTTCTGAAGATATGGACCTCTCCCCCTATAGTGGACCCTTCGGTGTCCAGACTTAATAGAGCCACCACTATTCCAGTAGAAGGGGCTCCTGTTTTCAAGGACCCTGTAGATAAGAAGGCTGAAGCACTCGCTCGCTACCTATACTCAGTGGTAGGCTCGGCAGTACGCCCGGCATTGGCGGGGGCCCTAGTGTCTCAGACACTTACTGAATGGGCAAAATTGCTACTCCGGGGGTTAAAGGAGCGAGATGCTCCTCCTAATGAGATAACTTTGGCCGACCAGTTGGTCCAGGGCCTTAAGTTTGTCTGCGAGTCAGACATGGATACTATTCCCCTGCTGTCAAGAGCTTCGGTTTATGCAGTAGCAATACGGCGCCTGATCTGGCTAAAGGGCTGGTCTGCAGACCAGACTTCCAAGAAAGCCCTATTGGATCTGCCTTTTAAGGGCGACAGACTTTTTGGGGCTTCTCTGGATGACATCATCAAGGATGCCACAGGAGGTAAAAGCACTTTGCTTCCCCAAACTAGCAAGGGTAAGGGACCACGCCAAGGGCAAGGGCCCTCCTTTACTGCACGTAAGCGGTTTTTTCGCCCCCTTAAGGCGACAGGGAAAAGACCCCAGGCCGATAAAGCGCCTGCCCAAGGACAAAAGCGTCCTTGGTCCCGCAGACCCAACAAGCCTGCGGACAAATCTGCGTCCACATGAAGGTCCGCCCCCACCCAGCTCTCGGGTGGGGGGACGTCTTCGCAAATTCGCGACTCAGTGGACTGCTCTAGTGTCTGACAGGTGGGTTTGCGAAGTAATCTCCTCAGGCTACAAAATAGAATTTCTCTCTTGTCCACCAGACAGATTCATCACCTCCAATCTCCAGCTACTACCGACCCGTCGGGAGGCCCTGTATGGGGCGGTCCAGGGTCTACTGGAACGCAGGGTAGTTATTCCAGTTCCAGAACAGGAACGGGGTCAGGGTTTTTACTCAAATCTGTTCATTGTGCCAAAGAAGGAGGGGGTTCGTCCAATCTTGGATCTCAGAGCCCTCAATTGCTTTGTGAAGGTACAAAGATTTCGGATGGAGTCGGTTCGATCCATAGTCACGGCTCTCCATCCGGGGGACTTTCTGGCCTCCTTGGACATCAAGGACGCATACCTGCATGTCCCCATATACTCCAGACACCAGAGGTTTCTGCGATTTGCTATCGGGAAGAACCACTACCAGTTTGTGGCCCTCCCGTTTGGCCTTGCCTCAGCACCCAGGACGTTCACCAAGGTGCTCGCTCCGATTCTGGCACTTCTAAGACAGCGGGGTATCGCTATCACAGGTTACTTGGACGACCTTCTGCTGAAGGCCCCTTCAAGCTCAGAATTAGAGGTAAGCGTGTCCATTACCTGTCAGACTCTTCGAGACTGTGGTTGGATACTAAACACGCAAAAGTCAGTATTGGTGCCCACTCAACGCCTAGTGTACCTGGGGTTGATTCTGGATTCCTCAGAGGCAAAGGTATTCCTCCCGGTGGAGAAGTTGCAGACCCTCCGGGCTGCAGTACGGCAGCTGACTTCCAGGAATTGGTCGTCACTCCGTTTTTGCATGCGAGTGTTGGGCCTCATGGTAGCCTCCTTCGAGGCGGTCCCATATGCTCAATACCACACTCGAGTGTTACAGAAGGAAGTTCTGTCCAGATGGAACAGATGCCCTTCATCTCTGGATTATCAAATCCGAGTGAGCCACCTAGTCAGGAGATCCCTGGTATGGTGGCTGACAGCACCGGCTCTAATGGCCGGGAAGTCATTTCTTCCGGTTTACTGGATAATGATCACGACGGACGCCAGCCTTACAGGTTGGGGGGGAGTCTGGGGTGTCCAGTCGGCGCAAGGTCGCTGGACCCCAGAGGAAGCCCTCCTGCCGATCAATGTCCTGGAGATCCGGGCGATCAAGCTGTGCGTCTTCAAATGGTCTCAGAGACTGCAAGGGCGTCCAGTCAGGATCCAGTCAGACAACGCCACAGCAGTGGCATATGTCAATCATCAAGGAGGAACAAGAAGCTCAGCTGCAGCATCGGAGATCGCTCGCATCCTGAAGTGGGCAGAGAGGAGCGTACCGGCACTGTCGGCCGTGTACATTCCGGGTGTGGAAAACTGGCAGGCGGACTACCTGAGCCGCCAGATGCTGGACCAGGGAGAATGGTCCTTACACCCGGAGGTGTTCCAACTCCTCTGCCAAAGATGGGGCACACCAGACGTAGATCTTCTGGCTTCCCGACTCAATCGGAAGGTATTGAGGTTTGTGGCCCGGTCAAGAGACCCATGGGCAGACGCAACGGACGCGTTGGTAGCATCGTGGGGTCAGTATCGGCTAATCTATGCCTTCCCTCCCTTAAGGCTTCTTCCTCTTCTGCTCCGCAGAGTGGAGGCAGAGGGAATTCCAATGATCCTAATCGCTCCAGATTGGCCTCAGCGTCCTTGGTACGCCGATCTAGTACGTCTGGTAGCAGACGTCCCCTGGCGCCTACCACTACGGAAGGACCTGCTATCGCAAGGTCCCATATTCCATCCTGCTTTACAGTCATTGGCTTTAACGGCATGGCTGTTGAGAACCAGGTACTGAGAGATCGGGGCCTGTCAGACTCAGTAATCTCTACTATGAGAAGTGCTCGGAAACCGTCCTCTAGGAAGGTCTATCACCGCACTTGGAGGGCCTACATCTCCATGTGTGAGGAAATGAAATGGCATCCACGTACCTATTTGGTTTCCAGAATCCTGCTGTTTTTACAGCATGGGGTAGACCAAAGGCTTGCCCTAAGTACGATTAAGGGACAGATATCTGCCCTGGCTGTCTTTTTTCAGCGACCCCTGGCGACTCACTCTCTCGTGAGTACATTTGTGCAGGGGGTTCGACATGTGGCCCCTCCGGTCCGGCCCCCGTTACCTCCGTGGGACTTGAACCTGGTCCTCTCGGTGCTTCAGAAGGCACCGTTTGAGAATATTAGAGATATTCCCCTGTTGACACTTTCTCAGAAGGTGGTCTTTTTGGTGGCTGTTACGTCAGTTAGACGAGTCTCTGAGCTGGCAGCCCTGTCCTGCAAGGCTCCCTATTTGATTTTCCACAAGGATAAGGTGGTGCTGCGGCCGCAGCCTTCCTTTCTTCCAAAAGTCGTTTCGGCTTTTCATCTCAACGAAGACATTGTACTTCCATCCTTGTGTCCTCAGCCGTCGAATCCTAAGGAGTCGGCGTTGCATTCCTTGGACGTTGTCCGAGCTTTGAGAGTATACATATCTGCTACTTCCCTGTTCCGGAAGTCAGACTCACTGTTTGTTTCGGTGGCTGGTCCCAAGAAGGGCCAAGCAGTCTCATCGGCCACCATCTCTAGGTGGATCCGACAGATAGTAATCCAGGCTTACGCCTTAAAGGGTCAGGCGCCCCCCTTTCCTGTCACGGCGCATTCGACCAGGGCAATAGGTGCCTCTTGGGCTTTCCGACATCAAGCGTCTGTTTCCCAACTATGTAAAGCGGCGACTTGGTCGTCCGCTCACACATTCACAAAATTCTACAAAGTTGATGTAGGTGCATCTTCGGATGCCTCTTTCGGCCGCAAGGTTTTGCAGGCGGCTGTTTAGAGTTGCAACTCCTCCGTTGGAGGAGTGCTGTTTTGTGTTTTGGGGTGAAGTTTGTTTTTATGCTGTTACCACCCCTCGTTTTTTCTCTGACACTGCTTTGGGACGTCCCACTTTGTCAATAGAGAAGCTGTGTCGGTCCATGGACGAAAGAGTAAATAGGATTTTTTACTCACCGTAAAATCCTTTTCTCTGAGTCCATGGACCGACACAGCACCCACCCCTCCTTTTAAGTTTGTACTGCTTTTTGACGAACTGATCTGCGATGTGCAGACTGAGAGGGTATACCCAGAGGGTCCGCCCCCTGGGCGGTACTGTAGAAGGTGTGATGCAACACTTTTTACAAGTTTTTCTGCCTAGTCACTCCTAATTAACGGATAATACCCACTTTGTCAATAGAGAAGCTGTGTCGGTCCATGGACTCAGAGAAAAGGATTTTACGGTGAGTAAAAAATCCTATTTTTCCCCAAAAAATGCGTTTGAAAAATCGCTGCGCAAATACTGTGTAGAAAAAAAAAATGCAACACCCACCATTTTATTCTGTAGGGCCTTTGCTTTAAAAATATATATAATGTTTGGGGGTTCAACATAATTTTCCTGCAAAAAAAAATATGTTTTCATGTAAACAAAAAGTGTCAGAAAGGGCTTTGTCTTCAAGTGGTTAGAAGAGTGGATGTAAGCTTCCTAATGTTGTGTATAAAATGCCAGAACAGTTCAAAACCCCCCCAAATGACCCCATTTTGGAAAGTAGACACCCCAAACTATATACTGAGAGGCATGTCGAGTCCATGGAATATTTTATATGTTGACACAAGTTGCGGAAAAAAGACAATTTTTTTTTTTTTTTTTGCACAAAGTTGTCACTAAATGATATATTGCTCAAACATGCCATGGGCATATGTGGAATTACACCCCAAAATACATTCTGTTGCTTCTCCTGAGTACGGGGATACCACATGTGTGAGACTTTTTGGGAGCCTAGCCGCGTACGGGACCCCAAAAACCAATCACCGCCTTCAGGCTTTCTAAGGGTGTAAATTTTTGATTTCACTTCTCACTGCCTATCACAGTTTCGGAGGCCATGGAATGCCCAGATGGCACAAAACCCCCCCAAATGACCCCATTTTGGAAAGTAGACACCCCAAGCTATTTGCTGAGAGGTATTGTGAGTATTTTGCAGATCTCGCTTTTTGTCACAAAGGTTTGAAAATTAAAAAAAAAAAAAAGAAAAAAAAAAAAATTCTTTCTTCATTTTCAAAAACAAATGAGAGCTGTAAAATACTCACCATGCCTCTCAGCAAACAGCTTGGGGTGTCTACTTTCCAAAATGGGGTCATTTGGGGGGGTTTTGTGCTATTTTGGCATTTTATGGCCTTCGAAACTGTGATAGGTAGTGAGGAGTGAAATCAAAAATTTGTGCCTAGAAATCCTGAAGGCGGTGATTGGTTTTCGGGGTCCCGTACGCGGCTAGGCTCCTAAAAAGTCCCACACATGTGGTATCCCCGTACTCAGGAGAAGCAGCAAAATGTATTTTGGGGTGCAATTCCACATATAACTATGGCATGTGTGAGCAATATATCATTTAGTGACAACTTTTTGTAATTTTTTATTTTTTTTTGTCATTATTCAATCACTTGGGACAAAAAAAAAAAAATATTCAATGGGCTCAACAGGCCTCTCAGCAATTTCCTTGGGGTGTCTACTTTCTAAAATGGGGTCATTTGGGGGGGTTTTGTGTAGAGGTCGACCGATATATCGGCTGGCCGATATATCGGCCGATATTTGGCCATTTTTGATAAATCGGCATCGGCCGATTTATTATCAAGATTAGGCCGATATTTCAGACTGACCTCCGCTCATTCTTCCTTCTCCACACTCAGCGGCTCTGGCTGCATCAAGCGCCGCGCTGAGTGTGTGAGCAGAGAGGAGCTGTCAGCTTGATGTCGGGGGTGGGCGGGACCCGGAAGCTAAATTACACCAGCCAATGATTGGGCTGCTTTAGAAAGGGGGCGGGGCCACATACACGTAGCGACCCGCCCAGATACCATCCCATTAGCTGGTGTAATATAGCTGCTGGGTCCCGCCCACCCCGGCCCGGGTCCCGCCCACCCCGACATCGAGCTGACAGCTCCTCTCTGTCTCTCTCTCCTCTCTGCTCACACACTCAGCGCGGCGCTTGATGCAGCCAGAGCCGCTGAGTGTGTGAGCAGAAAGGAGAGAGAGAGAGGAGCTGTCAGCTCGATGTCGGGGTGGGCGGGACCCGGCCGGGGTGGGCGGGACCCAGCAGCTATATTACACCAGCTAATGGGATGGTATCTGGGCGGGTCGCTATGTGTATGTGGCCCGCCCCCTTTCTAAAGCAGCCCAATCATTGGCTGATGTAATTTAGCTGCTGGGTCTGCAAAATCAGTGCAATCTGTCAGTGCCGCCAGCCAGTGCCAGTGCCACCCGCCACCGCCAGCCACCGTCAGCACCACCCGCCACCGCCAGCCAGCGCCACCGCCAGCCAGTGCCACCCGCCACCTCCAGCCAGTGCCACCCGCCACCGCCAGCCAGCGCCAGCCAGCGCCACCGCCAGCCAACGCCACCGCCAGCCAGCACCACCCGCCGCCACCGCCAGCCAGCACCACCCACCGCCAGCCAGCGCCGCCCGCCACCGCCAGCCAGCGCCGCCCGCCACCGCCAGCCACCGCCAGCGCCAGCCAGCGCCACCGCCAGCCAGCGCCACCCGCCACCGCCAGCCAGCGCCACCGCCAGCCAGCGCCACTGCCAATCAGTGCCATCTGTCCCAAACTAGTGCCATCTGTCAGTTCCAAACCAGTGCCACTTGCTAGTGCCAATCAGTGCCAATAGTGCCATCTGTCAGTTCCAAACCAGTGCCACCTGCCAGTGCCATCTGTCAGTTCCAAACCAGTGCCATCTGTCAGTTCCAAACCAGTGCCACCTGCTAGTGCCAATCAGTGCCACCTGCCAGTGCCAATAGTGCCATCTGTCAGTTCCAAACCAGCGCCATCTGCTAGTGCCAATCAGTGCCACCTGCCAGTGCTAATCAGTGCCTCCTGCCAGTTCCACACCAGTGCCACCTGCCAGTGCCACCTGCCAGTTCCAAACCAGTGCCACCTGCCAGTGCCAACTGTCAGTTCCAAACCAGCGCCATCTGCTAGTGCCAATCAGTGCCACCTGCCAGTTCCACACCAGTGCCACCTGCCAGTTCCAAACCAACGCCATCTGCTAGTGCCAATCAGTGCCACCTGCCAGTGCTAATCAGTGCCTCCTGCCAGTTCCACACCAGTGCCACCTGCCAGTGCCACCTGCCAGTTCCAAACCAGTGCCACCTGCCAGTGCCAACTGTCAGTTCCAAACCAGCGCCATCTGCTAGTGCCAATCAGTGCCACCTGCCAGTTCCACACCAGTGCCACCTGCCAGTTCCAAACCAGTGCCACCTGCCAGTGCCATCTGTACTGAGGACATCAAGTGTGTGCTAGAGTGACGGGAGTAAGCAGGAAGGAGTGGAGTGGGTGAGGTTTTTTTTTTTTTTTTTTTTAATCGGCCACACAAAAATCGGCCACAAAAATCGGCCATCGGCCGCCCAAATTTCTAAATATCGGCATCGGCCAGCGAAAAACCCATATCGGTCGACCTCTAGTTTTGTGCTATTTTGGCATTTTATGGCCTTCAAAACTGTGATAGGTAGTGAGGAGTGAAATCAAAAATTTGCACCCTTAGAAATCCTGAAGGCGGTGCTTGGTTTCCGGGGTCCCGTACGTGGCTAGGCTCCTAAAAAGTCCCACACATGTGGTATTCCCGTACTCAGGAGAAGCAGCAGAATGTATTTTGGGGTGCAATTCCACATATAACCATGGCATGTGTGAGCAATATATCATTTAGTGACAACTTTTTGTAATTTTTTATTTTTTTTGTCATTATTCAATCACTTGGGACAAAAAAAAAAATATTCAATGGGCTCAACATGCCTCTCAGCAATTTCCTTGGGGTGTCTACTTTCCAAAATGGGGTCATTTGGGGGGGTTTTGTACTGCCCTGCCATTTTAGCACCTCAAGAAATGAGATAGGCAGTCATAAATTTAAAGCTGTGTAAATTCCAGAAAATGTACCCTAGTTTGTAAACGCTATAACTTTTGCGCAAACCGATAAATATACACTTATTGACGTTTTTTTTACTAAAGACATGTGGCTGAATACATTTTGGCCTAAATGTATGACTAAAATTGAGTTTATTCGATTTTTCTTATAACAAAAAGTAGAAAATATCATTTTTTTTCAAAATTTTCGGTCTTTTTCCGTTTATATCGCAAAAAATAAAAATCGCAGAGGCAATCAAATACCATTAAAAGAAAGCTCTATTTGTGGGAAGAAAAGGACCCAAATTTTGTTTGGGTACAACATTGCATGTCCGCACAATTTACAGTTAAAGCAGCGCAGTGCAAAATTCTGAATTCACCTCTGGTCCTTTAGCTACCAAATGGTCCGGGGCTTAAGTGGTTAAGTGGCCCTCGCTCTTCAAAAGGTTGGGCACCCCTAGTGTAGGGTGTTGGTTCACCTTTTTTAGAAAAAATAAAAAAGATAAACTTACACTTTAAATTAAGCAGTATGGTAAGCAATAACTTTTGAATATATTCAAGCCAGATGACTAAATTACAGTTTCTGCTTAGTTTCTAGGACTTACTGCATGTTATGTGCCTAATTATATGCAGCATGTCTGAAAAAAGATATGCCAAATAAACAGAGCAAACACCTCAAACAAGCAATATTTGCTTTCTACAACCCTAGAGTAAACTATCTTTTATAGTATAACACAAAATGTTTCTTAAGCCCAAAAATGAAAAAATACTGGAAAAAAATACCTTTGCTGTGGGGCCATACCACACTACAGTGGTTAACTGCTCATTGAGTCTAGGGGCACAGGGAACAGGAGCAATGCTTATTTTACTCCTAGCTTCTGTAGTCTCCTTGCATCTGTGCAAGCACTCCTCTCTAAAGCCTAGTACACAATACTAGTTTTTTTTCATTCATCCCAGCGGGTTGAACAAAAATAAAGGCTCACAGCTTTGGTTATAGCCGCTGTACTAACAATACAATGTTAGTACAGCGATCTCCCCCCGCTGTGCTATTGTGTTCTTTTTGTAAATTTCTGTTTATTCAGTTTTAGAACATACAAACAATACAGTACACCGATTGTGGAAATCGACCACCGGCTACAACACAATTGCCAGTGTGCGGTGAGCAAAAAAAAAAGGTACAAAACAAAAACTGTAACCAACCCCAAAACAACAGAAATTGCCTAGACGGTTACTTGCATTAATGAACCCTCCTTCCGGAGGTAGACATATATTGACACAGTAATGTCATTTCGAGAATCCCCGTGTAGCTCTGCCGGAAAATGCTAGTACAGCAACCACCCCACCTCCCCCCTCACATCCGGAGGTGAAAATACATATAGGAGAGAACCATTCCCCACTCTAGAGTGATCAGTGCCTCAGATGTTTAGTCAGCTTGCCATCATCTATACCCCCTGAACACTCACAGCCCTCTTGCAGTTAATAACTGGGATCCACAGCCATTGCCTTTTTCAAATCAATCAGACACTGTATCTGTAGAAGCCAACCAACCCCCCCAGACCTTGTCAAATTTAGTCAATGCTCCTCTGTTCAGATAGGTAGCTTTATAAAAGGGGACAGCTTTGTTAACCAATTCCTTCCAGGGCTCCAGAGTTGGAGTCGAAGGGCACTTCCATGATAGGATGAGTCGTTTTTTTGCATAATACAACAATAAGGTAAGAAGAGTCCGTATTGCACTGGTGGTGGCCAAAGGTTCCACCAGATGCAAGAGAGACACCTCGACAGACATGGGGATCGAGATAGAGGTGATCGACCTGATAGCCTGCAACAGCTTGCCAGTAAGGTTTAATCTGAGGACAGTCCCAGAATATGTGCATGAAGTTTGCTAGGGGTGCTGAGCACCTCCAGCATAAAGACTGTTGCCCTACAAACATCTCTGCTAGCCTAGCTGGGGTGTGGTATACTCTATGCAGGAACTTGTAGTGAATCAGTCTGTCTCTAGTAGAGACTAGGTATTGAAATGTAGTCCCCCACATGTCATCCCAGTCTTCTCTGTCCAAGCCCAGGGCTACAGCTTCCCAGGCCCGTCTGCAAGGTTCTAGCAGTTTGGCCGTTTCCTGAAAGAGGTCTTTGTATAAGCTAGATACTGGTTTAGGTAGAGGGTCGCTGCGTGCCAGTAATTCCAAGTCACTGGGCTCAAGGTCAAGAGGCACCGTACCGGAACTAAAAGCATGCCGCAATTGGATATACCTAAAAAAAATGATAGTTCGGTAGGTCGTGTTGGAGTTTCAATTCATCAATTGTCAGTAGCTTGCTGTTTCCTACAATGTGGCGTAAAAGCTTAATTCCATATTTAGTCCAGACTATCGGGTCCGGGTAGTACAAAAAATGAGGTAAATTGGGGTTTTTCCACAAAGCGAGACTAGGGGAAAACCTATTTGGACTAACAGGCCGCAGTCCCTGTGTTACGATTAGGGATGAGCCGAACACCCCCCGGTTCGGTTCGCAGCAGAACATGCGAACAGGCAAAAAATTTGTTCGAACACCGTTAAAGTCTATGGGACACGAACATGAAAAATCAAAAGTGCTAATTTTAAAGGTTAATATGCAGTTATTGTCATAAAAAGGGTTTGGGGGCCTGGGTCCTCCCAGGGGACATGTATCAATGCAAAAAAAGTTTTAAAAACTGCATTTCTTTCTCGTACATCACGGGACACAGAGCGGCATAGTCATTACTATGTGGGTTATATAGATACCTTCAGGTGCTGGCACTGGCAACTTCCAAAACCGGAAGTACCCTCCCCTATATAAGCCCCTCCCACCCGGGAGCACCTCAGTTTTTTGCCAGTGTCTAAGGTGTTGGCCAAGAAGTAACATGTGTTTTTCACTGAGCTTGCGTACAGGTTCTTTTGGGCCTCAGTAAGCTATTCCGGATCCGACCAAAAAAGCTTCATAGCTAAACGGTCGGTACCCGGGCCTTGCAAAGAGAAGAGCAAGGTTTTGCCTGTAATGCCTCTCTTAGGAGGGTTGAACCCTGGCATCCAGAGCTCTGGTCATACCCACGACCAAGATGTTTTCTGTGCAGGGTGCTATACAGGTCCAGGGGAGTGGAATCCTTGGGAACCCGGTCCCTGAAGGTTTAATTACAATGCCTGCCGTGATAGGTGAAGTTTGGGCTTCTGTGGACCAAACGGAGTCCTGCGGCGAGGAAAAGGTAAGTGGGGGCCCTCAGGAACTTGGTTCTATTGAGGGACCCCTAAGCCTATTTTGTCTTTCTGCCTGTTACCTAAGGTATTCCCGCTAATATTCTGTGTATGCCTGTTACTACTGAGAAAATGTAAAAATTTTAATAGTAGGCAAGAAAAAAAAAAAAAAAAAAAATGTAAGACCGCGGTACCTGTGTTAGACACTAGAGGCCGCTATGGTTCTTTTTCTTGTAATGTGGATTTTTTTCTTCCAGAATCAAATCCAGGCAGTTGGTAAGTTCTCTGCTGGGAAGCTGTCTCCTCTGCCCTGTTGCTGCGCTCATCCATCCCCGGGCCCTGCGGCAGGGACCCTGGCTCCCATCTAGCTCCTTATTTTTTCAAAAAAGGCGCCAAAGGCGCACGTGCCCGCGCCTCTATATATAGAGGCGATCTGGAAAAAGGGGCGGAGCGGGTGGATGACGCTCGGTGTGCGCCGCGGCGCTACTGCGCATGTGCGGGCGTCCAGCGTGTTTTAAAGCACAATCATAGCTGGCTATTGAAGTGCACAGACAGAGCTAGCAACAGTAAAAAGGCACACAGAGGCGGTTGATGCAGGCATCCCCTAGAAAGTGCACTTTAGTAGACACCAACTGTTATATAGCAGCAATTGTGCTAGACTATTCTCAGTAAAAGTGGTGTATTACGGCTGGAATACCTCAGCTTTAGGCTTAGGAATATGCCGTCCAGAAGCTCCGGAACTGAATCTTCCAGGAAGCGAAGGGGGTCTCATCGGGCTCTGAGGATCTTGGGCATGCTTCTGCTGCACCAGTCTCCCCTGAAGTTCAGAGGTAAGTGACCATAGAGACCCCGCAGGGGTACTTGGTACTGTGGCTGTCCTCAGTTCACCTGCTCCTGTGTATGTAATAGAGGAGGTTTTTTCCTCAGCTCTGGGAGGATTAGAGAGAGATTGTCAACATTGATCGCTGCCTCCCTGTCAGGGAAAGCACGCCCGATCTCCGTCTCCTCCTTCAGAGTGCCTGTTAGCAGAGCAACAGTCCCATACAGGGATCGACCTGCCTGAAGGGGATCAGGATGAGGTTGATTCTGTTATAGAGGAATCAACAGTGGAGGAACCTTTTCTCAGCATCTCAAGCTGAAAGATTATGGGTTCAGTCTCTGACTAACATGGTCCGATCAGCATTTAAAAATGCACCTTGCGGAACCATCAACCACTACTGTATCCTCGTTGGGGTCGCTAGAAGCCCCCAGACTGTCTGTTCTTTTCCACTTCACCCTTTACTGAAAGGGCTCATTTACCAGGATTGGGAACATCCTGAGAAAATATTTATTCCCCCCAAGAGATTTCCGGTGGTCTATCCCATGGAGGATAAGTTCATCAAAAAATGGAAGGTCCCTACAGTGGACGCAGCCATCTCTTGTGTGTATAAATCACTGACATGTCCAGTGGATAATGTCCAAATGTTCAAGAACCCAATAGATAAAAGATTGGAGTCCTTCTGAAAATCTGCTTCTTTCTACAGCAAGCTTGGTGACACAACCAGCACTGGGGTCTGCTAAGCAGTGAAGGATCAGTTGAAACAGGTCTTGAGGGACTTGACAGATCAGCAGGTACCTCACGCAGCGATCATTGGGACACCCGGGATCCCTACAGATTCTCTGGATTTAAATCAGATTGAAACGATGCACATATTTGCTTCATCACTATAATAGTGCATATTGGATGCAATTTTTGTATTGAGGACTCCCTCTACTTTTGAAGCCATTTCAAGTTTCCACCAGACACCTCCCTGATCTGGAATACTTTTCCATACTGATAATTACCTTACCGGATTCCTTGGTCTCTCTCTGGCCTGTCTGCGTGTCGTCGCCTGGGGACCCCCGTTGTTGGGATATTGGACCCCATCGATCTTGGAGCCCCCTCATTGGTGGGGTGTTCTCTTTTTTCACCCCACATTTACTGCCGTGCATGTGGTCCCCCGGTGCACCAAATATTAATTTCTCTTTGGATAGATTACTAGTTTGTCTGTCTTATTGAACTGTATGTCTACAATTCCCCCGAAGAAGGGCGTAACCGAAACAGCTGTCGGGTTTGACTATCAATGTTTCAATTTTTCTCCTTACCCACGCAACCAATTTTCTGGACTTGTACACAATTCATGTGATTTATATTCATTTGTCCTTTTTGTACTTATTTATTAAATCTATACAATTTCAATATACTTTGTGTGTTTTGCAGTCACTTTCAAAGTCCCACCTCTGAGGGGGTTTTTTGTTTTTTACCTAGCTGATCTACCTAGAGCCTTAGGCTTTGCGGTTGACGCCATAAAGGATTCAATCCATCAGGCCTCCCGCCTTACGCTGTCTGTAGTACATATGCGTAGGCTTCTATGGCTCAAAAACTGGTCTGCTGAAGCTCCCTGTAAAGAATGGCTGGTTAGCGTCCCATTTCATGGTGAACGTTTATTCAGGGAAGACCTGGACAAATATATCCAGAAAATTTCCAGCTGTAAAAATACACTCTTGCCGGTTAAAAACAGAGTTAGAGGTCCCTCTTTTAAGAGGCCTGCTTCTCCAGTCCCTGGGGCATCGGCTGTGTAACAGTTCCGACGGCCTCCTCGGTCAAATCCCGGGGGTAAAAATCAGGGACAATCGCAGGGTAATGAGAAACCCTGGGTCAGGAGAGGTACAAAACCTCCCCCAAACTTAAATTCATTGAAGGGTTGCCCCCACTCAGTCGGGTGGGGGGAAGACTCCAGTTTTTCGCAGAGACCTGGCGGGATGCGATCCGAACAGATAGGTGCTCTCCGCAGTATGTTTGGGATACAGATTGGAGTTAAAAGACTCTCCTCCTTCCCATTTTTTGAGGTCAAACGTGCCAAGGGATCCCCGGAAGAGAGAGTCCCTCCTGTCGGCACTAGAACAACTATTGCTCCAAGGAGTAATTATGGAGGTTCCCCTGGAATGGGGGTTCGGGTTTTACTCAAACCTCTTTACAGTCCCGAAGCAAACGGGGACGTGAGGCCCATATTAATTCTAAAAGGGCTAAACAAATTCCTGTATATCAGGACTTTTCCGGATGGAGTCGATCCGATCGGTGGCCACTGTCCTACAAGGGGAGGAATGGTTAGCCGCGATCGACATCAAAGATGCTTATTTGCACATTCCCATCTTTCCGGTCCACCAAAAATTTCTACGCTTTGCAGTAGAAGGGCGCCATTTTCAGTTCAGAGCCTTACCCTTCGGTCTGGCCACAGCACCGCGAGTGTTCACAAAAATTCTGGCCCCATTATTGGCCAATCTAAGAACGCAAGGTGTAACGAAAATGGCATATCTAGACGACTTGTTGCTGATAGACCACTCAGTGAAAAAACTAGAAGTGGTCGTTCACAAGACAATCAAGTATCTGGAATCTCACGGTTGGATTATCAACCGAGACAAGTCAGCCCTAAAAACCAGTCAAAAGTCTGGAATACTTGGGGCTAAGGTTGGATTCAGGCCAGAGAAAAATATTCTTGCCTCAAGGAAAGGTGTTGTCTTTGAAAGATTTGATCCACTTAGTGGGTACAAAAAGACAGCCATCCATACGCCTGTGCATGAGGCTGCTGGGAAAAATGGTAGCATCATTCGAAGCAGTACCCTACGGTCAATTCCATTCAAGGAATTTGCAAAGGGCCATACTGTCAGCCTGGAACAAAAAAGTTCAGGCCCTAGACTTACAATGTCCTTGTCCCCTTCCGTTCGCAAGAGCCTCCGTTGGTGGTTGGTTCTCCAGAATCTGGAAAAAGGGAAATCCTTCAGTCCGATTTCTTGGAAGGTGGTCACTACAGATGCCAGCCTTATAGGCTGGGGAGCAGTACTGGAGCAATGGTCTCTCCAGGGCAGATGGTCGGATGCAGAAAAGGCCCTGCCCATCAATCTCTTAGAGATACGAGCAGCCCGGTATGCCCTAGTAGCATGGACATCCAAACTCCAAGGGTCCCCTGTCAGAATTCAATCAGACAATGCCACAGCAGTGGCATATATCAATCATCAGGGGGGCACCAGGAGTCGTGCAGCCCAGAGGGAAGTAAATTACATCCTGAAATGGGCAGAAAGATATGTCCCAGCCATATCTGCGGTATTCATTCCAGGAGTGGAGAATTGGAAGGCAGACTTTCTAAGTTGCCAGCAATTATGCCCAGGGGAAGGGTCCCTTCACCCCGAGGTTTTCTGGACAATATGTCAGCGGTGGGGAACACCGGATGTAGATCTTCTAGCATCCAGATTCAACGCAAAGGTGGACAGGTTTGTCTCTCGGACAAGGGATCCCCTAGCTTGCGGCTCGGATGCCCTAGTGTTCCCTTGGGATCAGTTCAAGCTGATATATGCATTCCCACCACCACAATGGTTACCTCGATTACTCCGCAGAATCAGGGTAGAAAAGAAACCAGTGATTCTGGTGGCTCCAGCGTGGCCCCGAAGAGCGTGGTACGCTGAGATTGTAAAATGTCAGTGGGGAGTCCTTGGACTCTCCCACGTCGTCCGGACCTGCTTTCGCAAGGACCGATATACCACCCTTCCTTACCAGCCCTAGGTTTGACGGCCTGGCTATTGAAGCCCACATTCTAAAAAAGAGAGGGCTCTCTAATCCTGTGGTATCTACCATGATCAATGCCAGGAAGCCGGTATCCAGGCAGATCTACTATAGAATCTGGAAGGCGTACATCGCGTGGTGTGAGGCCAGGAAATGGCATCCACGTAAGTACGTAATAGGTAGGAGTCTGGACTTCCTACAGTGGGCTGTAGATAGGAAGCTTGCCTTGAGTACTATCAAAGGTCAGATTTCGGCCTTGTCAATATTTTTTCAAAGGCCCTTGGCTTCGCATTCAGTAGTCAAAGCCTTTAGAGAAGGAGTAATGCGCATTAGTCCTCCGGTTAATATTCCCATATGTCCATGGGATCTAAACCTGGTTCTGTCGGTTCTACAGAAACAATCATTTGAACCATTACAGCATATTTCCTTGGTTCTTCTCACCAAAAAATTGTTTTTTCTAGCAGCCATTTGTGCGGCTAAAAGAGTGTCGGAATTAGCAGCTATGTCCTGTAAAGAGCCATATCTGGTTATCCATAAGGACAGAGTAGTGTTACGTCCTCATCCAGCCTTTCTTCCTAAGGTGGTATCGAGGTTTCATTTGAACCAAGATGTGGTTCTTCCTTCTTTTTTCCCCAAACCTAGTTCGGTAGAGGGAAAGTTATTGCATTCTTTGGATGTAGTAAGAGCAGTTAAAGCTTATCTAAAGCCACTGCTCAGATTCGCAGAACGGATACTTTGTTTATTCTGCCGGAAGGCCCCAGAAAGGGTCAGGCAGCGTCAAAATCTACTTTAGCCAAGTGGATTCGACAGGTCATAATGCAAGCCCATGGCTTGAGAAGGAGAGTTCAAAGTTAGGGCGCACTCCACGAGAGCAGTTGGAACTTCATGGGCAGTGCATCACCAGGCCTCCCTGGCTCAAATCTGTAAGGCCGCAACATGGTCTTCAGTACACACGTTTTACTAGGTTCTACCAGGTGGACGTTAGAAGTCAGGAGGATGTCGCCTTTGGGTGCAGTGTGTTGCAGGCCGCAAAAGATCCTCATGTCTGATAGCGCTCAGCTTATGTATGGTGTATCCCCCCCCCTCATTGGGCATTGCTTTAGGACATCCCACATAGTAATGACTATGCCGCTCTGTGTCCCGTGATGTACGAGAAAGAAAATAGGATTTTTATAACAGCTTACCTGTAAAATCCTTTTCTTGGAGTACATCACGGGACACAGAGCTCCCACCCCTCTTTGGGGACACTTATTGCTTTGCTACAAAACTGAGGTGCTCCCGGATGGGAGGGGCTTATATAGGGGAGGGTACTTCCGGTTTTGGAAGTTGCCAGTGCCAGCACCTGAATCTATATAACCCACATAGTAATGACTATGCCGCTCTGTGTCCCGTGATGTACTCCAAGAAAAGGATTTTACAGGTAAGCTGTTATAAAAATCCTATTTTTTTTCGGGAGCAGTGATTTTAATAATGCTTAGAGTGAAACAATAAAAGTGAAATATTCCTTTAAAATTTCGTACCTGGGGGGTGTCTATAGTATGCCTGTAAAGTAGCGCATGTTTCCCGTGTTTAAAACGGTCCCTGCACAAAATGTCATTTCTAAAGGAAAAAAAGTAATTTAAAACTACTCGCGGCTTTAATGAATTGTCGGGTCTCGGCAATACAGATAAAAGTCATTGAAAAAAAACGGCATGGGTTCCCCCCCCAGTCCATTACCAGGCCCTTTGGGTCTGGTATAAAATTTTAAGGGGAACCCCGAACCAAAAAAAAAAATGCGTGGGGGTCCGCCCAAATTTCATACCAGGCCCTTCAGGTCTGGTATGGATATTAAGGGGAACCCTGCGCAAATTTTAAAAAAATGGCTTAGGGACTCCCTCAAAATTCATACCAGACCCTTTTAGATCTGGTATGGATTTTAAGGGGAACCCCGCGCCAAAATAAAAAAAATGGCGTGGAGTTCCCCCCCAAAAATCCATACCAGACCCTTATCCGAGCACGCAACCTGCCAGGCCGCAGGAAAAGAGGGGGGACGGGAGAGCGGGCCCCCCTCCTGAACCGTACCAGGCCACATGCCCTCAACATGAGGAGGATGTCCCTTAGCAGGATGGGCCGTGGATTGCCAGGATTCCAGCGGATTAACAGCACGGATGGCGGGAGCTCAGGCTTGACACGTCCTCCTCTCACATCTCGGCCACGCCCCATGCTATTGTGTTCTGACAGGGGGATGACCCCCCTGCCAGAACACTCCGCTCAGCGCTCCCAGTCATTGGCTGAGATCGCTGATCGGGAGCCAGTCAGCAGACCATTTTCGGTCTTGACCCTTAGACGAAAATTGGCTGGATTCTGTCAGATCGGCTGTCATACACATGGCCCAATGATGACCGGTTTCTATTGACCTGGCCGATGTCGCCCAGCATTCAGCCTGTGTAGATGGAAAAAAATGTAGGTTGCGCTATCCCAAAATAAAGAACCAATATAGCAAAAGAATAAATATTGGTGCAATAAATAATGGTGCAATAAAATTATTGTGAACACCAACATATGAGTAATAATGGACAATGTTAGTAATCCTTATGTGAGTGAAAAATCAAACACCATGGAAAGTGATGATAAGATCAAACTAAATGATTGGTTTGACATAAAATCAATCTAAAATTATTTTACAATACACCATAAATGAAGAATGGAGTAAGGAAAATGGTGAAACAATAATACAATCTATGTGGATAACCCGGCCATAAATAAATGGCAATGCTGCAAAAAAAAAAATATTGTGCACCCGTGCACCATAAAGTCTATAGTGGAAAAAAAAGGATTTTGTGAAGAATCTTCTCCTTGTAGAAAGAACAGTCCACCACCAAGTGAGATAAGAATGCCTGCTTACCGAAAATCAATGATCCCCCATTACAGAGGATCACAGTGGACCTTGTTTGTATAGGAAGGATCACATCCAAACAGCCTCCAAAGGAATCCAGCCCAAAAGCGGCATATACTACAGCACCCTCGATCCAATATATGCCAGGTTCATATGAACATGTGAAAAGAATGGAAGGCTCCCATAGCGTAAAACAGTTTAGTTTTGCAACGGCACCCCAATATAAAGGAGTAAAACGCCGTTTACGATGTTCCCTCTCCTAGACACACATCCACTCGCTACCAATATCCACAGCTAAACGACCCTTTCCCATAGGAACCAATCCCTCTGGAAGAAAACGAGACGCACTCTGTCTTCTTCTGTAATAGGAATCACTTTATTATTGAGAAACATTGTAACTTTATACACAATTCAATACACCTGATTTAACATGAACAAGGGCCCAGCTCCACCCACACATCCCAAGACTCAACACCTCATCCTGACGTCTGCTAGGCTTCAAAAGATCCCACACAATACACATCTTCTCACAAAGGGTTGGCAGCCAGTCTGTCTGGCACTTTACAATACACACAATGACAGACTTAATGAACAATAGAATGCAAAACACCTTAATTCCTCACAGCAATGATTACATAACCCCCACACACAGTATACATCCAATCTATATACAATGTATATACAGCCTTGAATATGGCTATCAGAGACCATATCGGGGGTTTCTTTTATTCACCCTGTGTCCAAAGTGACCCCACTGTCACACATCTCCCCTTTCGGCAGGGGACTAACAGAGGAGGGGACCCCAGACGGGTCTACTCCGAAGTTAGTCCATGGGTCCATTCTTCCAATGCTGGTATCCACCCAGTACCACAAATGAATTGCTCCAAGCAGAGCATTACTTACCCAGCCAACCTCTGCCTCTCTCAGAGAACATACCCGCCGCTGGGGAGAAGACAGGGTGACTGGGCTCAGTCCGTCATGCTGTTGGGGATCTGGGTCGACTGCCCGGCATCCCTGGGGTATACAAGTGGAGACTGAAGTCCCATCCACTTGTGGTAGGTGGAAGTCCCCCAGTGCTTGCAAAGCAAGGCTGACATCCTCCTGTCTCAGTGTCACACCATTTTCTGGGGTTGTGTCAGTGAGGACTGAAGTCCCATCTACTACCACAGGAACTCCCTCTTCTGTTAGTTGAGAGCAGAGGCCCGTGGCACTCGGCTCTGTTGCCAGCTCTTCTGCTGGGTTGCTGTGAGTGGAGACCGCAGTCCCATCCACCGATATCCGCTCAAGTGGCAGTTGTGTGCAGCAGCCAGTAGCATTCTGCCCTGCTGCCAGTGATTCAGCTGGGGGTGAAAGCTTTACCCCCTCAGCTTGTTGCTGGAGAGAGGGGCCAACTGCCCCGGCTCCCTGAAACTCCCCAGTTGTTTCCGGTGCTGGGCAGAGGTTGCTATCACTCTGCCCTGTTGCCAGCACTTCTGCTGGGGACTCCACACCATCTGCTCTGGCTAGCTGTTGGGGAGGGAAAATGGCTGCTTCTCCTCCCTGCATCTCTGAAATCCACTCGGAAAGAGGAACCATCACCTTCTCAACTCGGGCCTCCAAAACTGCCACGGGTGTAGAGCAGGGGTCTGCAGTACTTTGTCCTGCTGTCAGTACTTGAGCGGGCGATGCATAATCCATAACATCCTCTGAACAGTCCCTTAAGTCCATATCTTCTGTAATCTGTGGCTGGGGAGATGAGCCAACTGCCCTAGCTCCCTGGAACTCCATATCATCCACTTCGGCTTTAAGGGTGGCAATCTTCAGCTTTTCCACTGCCGATTCTTCAGCCAGGCTAGCTCCCTGGGACTCCGTATCATCCACTTCGGCTTTAGGGAGGGCAATCTTCAGCTTTTCCACTGCCGATTCTTCAGCCAGGCTAGCTCCCTGGAACTCCATATCATCCACTTCGGCTTTAGGGGTGGCAATCTTCAGATTTTTCACTGCTGATTCTTCAGCCAGGATTTCATAGTTGTCAACTGGTATTTCCTGATAGTCCCAGGCAAAGGGAGCCCCACCCTGCTGCTGAGCAAATTCTAGCAGCTGTCTGTAGGCGATCTCCGATTGTCGTATTTCCGCCATTCTCCACTCATGTTGCCGCTCTAGTTCTCTCTTTTGTCGCGCATCCTGCAGCCGGATGCCTCTAATGGCTTCCTGAATGGCGGTCTCTGATGGGTTAGCACCATATAATGCCAACCGGTGTCGCACTTGTTGCTGAAACAAATCTTCAACTGACCGGGGTCCTGCATCACCATTTCTCTGGTCCATCTCGGCTCTCAAATTCAAGTCTTTCAGCGTGACTTTCCTGCAGGCTGCATAGCTGGTCATTCACTGTGGTGGCTTGGAGTGTCCCAGGAACTGGAGGGAAGATCCCGCTGCTGCCAACCAATGTAACGGCACCCCAATATAAAAGAGTAAAACGCCGTTTACGATGTTCCCTCTCCTAGACACATATCCACTCGCTACCAATTTCCACAGCTAAACGACCCTTTCCCATAGGAACCAATCCCTCTGGAAGAAAACGAGACGCACTCTGTCTTCTTCTGTAATAGGAATCACTTTATTATTGAGAAACATTGTAACTTTATACACAATTCAATACACCTGATTTAACATGAACAAGGGCCCAGCTCCACCCACACATGCCAAGACTCAACACCTCATCCTGACGTCTGCTAGGCTTCAAAAGATCCCACACAATACACATCTTCTCACAAAGGGTTGGCAGCCAGTCTGTCTGGCACTTTACAATACACACAAGGACAGACTTAATGAACAATAGAATGCAAAACACCTTAATTCCTCACAGCAATGATTACATAACCCCCACACACAGTATACATCCAATCTATATACAATGTATATACAGCCTTGAATATGGCTATCACAGACCATATCGGGGGTTTCTTTTATTCACCCTGTGTCCAAAGTGACCCCACTGTCACAAGTTTATTATTTAAAATAATGTAAAAAACACTTATGCCCCGTACACACAATCGTTTTTAATGTCATTTTTTAAACCAACGTTTTTCTCCTCGTTTTTTTTCATGTTTCCTCTCAAGCCTGCCTTGCGTACACACCATCATTAAAAAAAACGATCAAGCAAAGCGCAGTGACGTTCAACACGTACGACGGCACTATAAAGGGGAAGTTCCGTTCGAATGACGCCACCCTTTGGGACGCTTTTGCTGATTCCGTGTTTCCGCGTGTTAGTAAAAGTTTGGTGAGAGACGATTCGCGCTTTTCAGTCTTCGTGCTTTGAAGATCGTTTTCGGGAGTTCAGATTGCGCCTGTGGGTTCGTATCTGTTTAGCACTGCTTGTAGTCAGTTCGTATCTGTTTATTCAGTGCGGCCTGCTCTGCACGTTCGTGTTTTTCAGCTTGTTCTTCATAGGCCTTGCTGTTCTTCCGTGCGTTCTTCTAGTACGTTCTGTTCAGCCGACCGTTATCTAGCCATGTTGCGGCTACGTACTCGTCGTAGAGTTCGTGCTGTAGTTGGTGCAGGGGTTCATGCTGTATCCCGACTCCATGCCATGAGCAGGGTCAGGAGGAGTTCATGGACCAAGAATTGGTTGCTCCAGCGGCACCAATTCTGTCACATGCCTTTGTTGCGGGAGATCAGGGAGAATAATCCTGATGATTTCAGGAATTTTCTCAGGATGTCTGACCCCGTATTTCAGCAGCTGTTGGCTTTGGTGTCCCCCTATATTACCAGGCAGGACACCGTTATGCGGGAAGCCATCAGTGCTGAGCAGAGGCTCATCGCCACGTTGCGATACCTGGCTACTGGGAGAAGCCTGCAGGACCTTAAGTTCTCCACAGGCATATCCCCCCAGGCTCTGGGGATCATTATACCAGAGACTTGTTCTGCCATCCTTCAAGTTTTGCAGGAGGACTATATTAAGGTAAGTGTTCTTCTTCAAAAATTCACATTGTATGGTTTTTATTTTGGGATATTTTTAATTTGCTTTATTTGCAGTCCCTAATTCACATGATTCTTAGCTGCAGGGAATGTCCCCTTTCTCCCCATGTTTTTTTATTTAAAGTTTGGTGTTTGAGGCCTACCTGTAAATTTGGCTTACCTAACCTCTCCAGCATGCTATCCTGGGGCCATACCTACCTTGCCTAGTCATTTCCATGTTTTTTATTATATGTTCCATCGTAGTGCTTTACCCAAAACGCACTCTAAATTTTGCCTAGGAATGTTTCATTTTTGTTAACTTCAATACAGAGTGCTACAGCCTTCATGTGTGATATTCCCAACTCATCTTCAACCCTTCCCCTCCATAATTTTTTTTTTTTTTCTTGCTTCCAATTTTTTATGTTTTTAACAGTTTCTACCAATGTTGGCCATGAATGTGTGTATGAAATCAGCTTGCAATGTTTCTGGCTCCAAGTATTAATTTGTTATTTCTTTAATTCCACAGTTCCCTTTTTCGCCACATGAATGGCAGAATGTGGCTTCCGAGTTTGCCCAGCGATGGAACTTTCCGAACTGTGGAGGAGCCATCGACGGCAAACATGTTCGGGTCGTCCCACCACCCCATTCGGGATCCTTTTATTATAATTATAAGGGGTTCCACAGCGTCGTGATGATGGCAGTGGTGTCGGCCAGCTACGAGTTCCTCTATGTCAGTGTTTCTCAACTCCAGTCCTCAAGGCGCACCAACAGGTCATGTTTTCAGGGTTTCCCTCAGATGAAATAGCTGTGGTAATTACTAAGGCAGTGAAACTGATTACATCACCTGTGCAAAATAATGGAAAGCCTGAAAACATGACCTGTTGGGGCACCTTGAGGACTGGAGTTGAGAAACCCTGCTCTATGTGGACGTTGGCAAGAATGGCAGGATGTCTGATGGAGGAGTTTTTGCCCAGACGGAGTTTGGAGAACGGCTCCTTTTGGATCTGCTGGCCTTGCCACCCGTGGAGCAGAATGTGGAGGGACTACCTTTTGTGTTTGTGGCGGATGAGGCGTTTGGCCTGGGACCCCATTTGATGAGGCCATTCCCGCAACGCACCCTCACCCCTGAGAGGAGGGTTTTCAATTATCAGCTGGCCAGAGCCAGAAGGGTGGTGGAAAATGCGTTTGGGATCATGGCCAGCCGATTTCGCCTCTTCCTTACCTCCATCCACCTTGCCCCATACAAATGGAACCATGTGGTTATGACGTGCTGTGTGCTGCATAATTTCCTAAGGGTGCATTCAACGAGTTATATATCTTTGAGTGGGCCTGAGGCCTCTTTAATCAATGCAGAAACTTTGGTGGCCCTGGAACCTGGCCGTCCTGGCTTGGCCCCCCCAACCGGACGTGAGGTCCGTAACCAATATGTGGACTATTTTATGGGTAGGGGGGCCATTGAAATGCCAGACAATCTCTAATAATTTTAGACAAAAAAAATAAAACTTTTTAAAAAAGTAAAGATTGGTTTGTCATTTTTATTGTATAATGTTTGATGTTTCTGGTAGGTTTACCTAGTGCATTTGTTTTGCCATGTGGATTAAAAAATCTTTTAATTAGCCTTCATTGTCAGTTGTGACAGCAGGAAGGTAAAGTCACCTGGTTGCATCCAGGGGGGTAGATATATTTCGCCCAGATTCAGGCTTTACGCCGACTTATACAACTAGGTGGAGAGTTGTATAAGGCTAGTGGGCTCATGGATGACTCATACCTCTAGGGAGAGGGCTGGGCGTCGTGCAGACAGGGAGTTGATGAGACCAGCTGAAGCTTGTCAGCTCATTTAGGCCTCTATAAGAACTCCCAGCTTCATTAGATGTTAGCTCATGCCTGGAACCAGACCTGTGTGGACTGTCTAGGGAGAGTGAACCCCTGTGCGGTGAGACAAAGCCTGTGTGGCTATTTGCTTGGACATTTAAAACCAGGGACTTAGGGACTAGGACAGCACTAGGCTGATCCCAGTTGTTAGTTAGGAAACCTGTATGTTTAGTCAGAGGTCAACTTGACCAGGATTTATTTTGGTTATGTTTCTTTTGCTTTGCTGTGTTTTGTCACTGTAAATAGAAAATAAACCGCACCTTTTTGATTTTGAAAACCACAACCTCCGTTTGCTGGGCCTGTTTTGTGTGGGGAGCCCATCCCGGGGGTCACACACACCCGCTGCCGAGCTAACCCCCTCACAGTTGGTGGAGAACCAGTGGCAGTTTTTTTTTAAGCCAGCATGGAGGAGATACTGAAACAGCTGGCTCTAGCAAATGCCAATCAACAGCAGACAAATGCAGGTTTGCAAAGGAGCCTTGCAGCCCAGCAGCAAGCTCATCAACAGAGCCTTGCAGCCCAGCAGCAAGCTCACCAACAGAGTCTGGAAGCTCAGCAACAAGCCCAGCAGCAATCTGAGGCCCGCTTCATAGACCTGTTACAGAAGCAAGAGCAGAGACTACAACAAATGGAAGCAGTAATGCAGCAACGTCCGCAGACCAGTGAGGAAAGCCGTCCCACTAATACCGCGTCCTTTGGGGTGAGTCGTTTATTGACAAAAATGACTGGAGAGGATGATCCAGAGGTATTTTTGACCACATTTGAAAGGACCGCTGAAAGAGAAAAGTGGCCTGAGGAGCAGTGGGCTGGACTGGTGGCTCCTCTGTTAACTGGTGAATCGCAGAAAGCTTACTATGACCTAGAGCCTAACCAAGCAAAAGACTATGTGATGCTAAAAGCTGAAATTTTGGCAAGGCTGGGTGTCACCCAGGCTGTCCGGGCTCAGCGTGTGCATAACTGGACTTTCCAGCTTGGAAAACCCCCCAGGTCTCAAATGTATGATCTCATTCACCTGAGCAGAAAGTGGCTACAGCCAGAGACTTTGTCCGCACCAAAGATTGTGGAACGTGTTGTAATGGATCGGTTTTTGAGAGCCCTTCCTACTGCCATCCAAAAGTGGGTAAGCCATGGAGACCCAGAGACGGCCGATGGTCTTGTGGATCGTGTGGAGAAATACTTGGCTACAGAGAACCTGACGGCCTCTTCCAGAGACACTCGGACTTTCCACCCTAAGACCAGACCATCCCCAGGGGCGGATAAGAGGATTCCAAGGGGTGAGGGTGGAGAGAGTGAGAGGGTGGGAGCTCTACCCCAAGTTTGGCGAGAACAGCCTGGGAAATCAGCGGCTCAAGAGGCGGCAAGAAGGATCGTTTGCTACCGCTGCCGGCAAGCGGGACATATTGTAGCCAATTGCCCGGTTGTGGAGGAACCCATGCAGTGTGACTTTCTGACGGGCAGACGTCAGTCGCTGTGTGCGACAGTCGCATGCACTGCCATTCGAGGAACTGAGAAACATTTATGCAAAATGTGTGTTAATGGTAGAAATGTTGTGGTATTGCTGGATTCAGGTAGCCTTGTGACCCTGATAAAGGCTGAGTTAGTTAAAACAGAGGTCTCTGGGAATAGCAAGGTAGCTGTTATTTGTGTGCATGGGGACACCCGAGAGTATCCAGTGACTACAGTGTGTTTCGAGACCCCCAAAGGTACCCTCTCTCATCCAGTGGGCTTAGTATCTCAGTTACCGCATGACGCCATTGTGGGAAGGGATTTTCCGAAGTTCTGGGAACTGTGGGATGATCCTGAGCCCCTCACTGGTGCCCCTATGTACCAGGAATGTGATAGCCAGAACTCCCCTGAGAGTGGTGAGGACTCTCCGGAATTTCCCTTATCAGTATTGGCAGGGGAGACTCAAGAAACTGGAGAGGAGCCCACCTCCTCAGACGAAAACCTACCGTCTGTGGAGTTTTCTGATCTTGAGGTTCACAGGGAAAACTTTGCCACAGAACAGTTGAAAGACCCCGCCCTAATAAAGGCACGGGAAAACGTAGTGAAAATAGATGGCGAGTTAGTGAACCCAGATAATACCTGCACTTACCCATACTTCAGCGTAGAGAAGGACCTACTGTATCGGGTGGCAAAAAGGGCAGAAGAAACCGTTGAGCAGCTTGTGGTGCCCAAACCTTACAGGAAGTTGGTGTTGGAGTTGGCCCATGGGCACATTCTTGGAGGTCATCTGGGGACAGAGAAAACCCGAGAGAGGGTATTACAGAGATTCTATTGGCCGGGGGTGATGAAGGACGTAGAAAATTATTGTTCCTCCTGCCCTGTGTGTCAGAGGTTGGCCCCGATGCCACATTTCCGTAGCCCGCTGGTCCCTCTACCCATCATTGAGGTCCCGTTTGAGAGGATCGCCATGGATTTGGTAGGTCCTATAATCAAGTCCGCTAGGGGGCACCAGTACATATTAGTTATAATGGACTATGCCACCCGTTATCCAGAAGCGATCCCTCTCCGAAATACCTCGGCCAAAACCATAGCCAAAGAGCTATCTCTTGTTTTTAGCCGGGTGGGTATTTGTAAAGAACTGCTTACGGACCAAGGTACACCCTTTATGTCCCGGGTTATGAAAGAGCTGTGTAAATTGTTCAAAGTGACGCAATTGCGTACGTCTGTGTATCACCCCCAAACCGATGGGCTGGTTGAAAGATTCAACAAAACCCTAAAACAAATGTTGAAGAAAGTGGTGGATAGAGATGGAAAGGATTGGGACTGTTTACTTCCTTATTTGATGTTTGCTATTAGGGAGGTGCCCCAATCCTCTACGGGATTCTCCCCCTTTGAGTTACTGTATGGGAGACACCCAAGAGGGCTGTTGGATATTGCCAAGGAAACTTGGGAAAGTGAGAGTTCTCCCCACAGGAGTGTGATTGAGCATGTCGCCCTGATGCAAGATCGAATTGCACAGGTAATGCCCATCGTGAAGGAACATTTGGCCCAAGCGCAGTTGGCACAGCAGAGAGTGTACAACCGTGGAGCCAAGACCCGTACCTTTTCCCCGGGGGATAGGATATTGGTACTTGTCCCTACGGTTGAAAGTAAATTCCTTGCCAAATGGCAAGGCCCCTACGAGATAATGGAAAAAGTGAGCGAAGTGAATTACAAGGTCAGACAACCAGGAAGGCGAAAGCCCGAACAGATCTATCACGTTAATCTGTTGAAAGCCTGGAGGGATAGAGAGTCCCTAGTCGCAGACACTTGGTCACCAGCTCAAACTGGTTGCGTGATTCCTGAGGTTGGAATAGCAGCCACCTTGTCACAACCCCAACAACAGGAGGTTAAGGAGTTTGTGCTTCGCAACAAGGAGGTGTTCTCTGAGCTGCCGGGACAAACATCTGGGGTAGAGCATGACATCATTACCCCGCCCGGTGAAAGGGTGAAGTTAAAACCCTATCGGATCCCAGAGGCTCGACGGGAGGCAATACGGGAGGAAGTACAGAAAATGCTGAACTTAGGGGTGATAGAGGAGTCCCAAAGTGATTGGTCTAGTCCCATCGTGTTGGTGCCTAAACCGGATGGGAGCTGGCGATTTTGTAACGATTTTCGTCAGTTGAACAAAGTTACAAAATTTGACACCTACCCCATGCCACGTATAGATGAGTTGATCGACCGGCTGGGAACAGCCCGATACATGACGACTCTTGACCTCACAAAAGGGTATTGGCAAATCCCCCTGGCCAAGTCGGCCAAAGAGAAAACCGCATTTGTAACCCCAGACGGGGCGTTCCAATATAAAAGAATGCCGTTCGGGTTACAGAATGCGCCGGCCACATTCCAGCGGAAAATGGACCAGATGCTGAGGCCCCATCGGAAGTATGCTGCGGCTTACCTGGATGACGTAATTGTCCATAGCACAGATTGGGCCTCACATCTGCCAAAAGTGCAAGCAGTCCTGGACTCTGTTCGGGAAGCGGGGTTTACGGCTAACCCCAAGAAGTGTACCATTGGGCAGGAGGAGGCCAAATATCTTGGGTACACCATTGGGAGGGGAGTAATAAAACCCCAACTCAACAAAGTCGAGGCCATCCAGAGTTGGCCACGTCCCAACAGCAAGAAGCAGGTACGAGCCTTTCTGGGAATCGCTGGGTATTATCGGCGATTCATTCCCCACTTTGCTTCTAAGGCTGTGCCCCTAACCAACCTGACGAAGGGGAAAGGGTCGGTCATGATTAAATGGACCCCCGAGGCTGAGGCAGCATTCCAATTCTTGAAACAAGCCTTATGTAGCCAGCCAGTGTTGTACTCACCCGACTTCTCTAAAGACTTTGTCGTACAAAGTGATGCGTCAGATGTGGGGTTAGGAGCAGTATTGTCCCAGGTCTGGAACGGGGAAGAGCACCCAGTCATTTACCTCAGCAGGAAGTTGAAGTCCCATGAGGTAAATTACGCCACCGTTGAAAAGGAGTGTTTAGCGGTGAAGTGGGCTCTAGATTCCCTTCGGTACTACCTGCTAGGTAGGCACTTTGACATGGTTACGGATCACGCTCCGTTAAAGTGGATGGCTCAAAACAAGGAAACAAATAGAAGAGTGAATAGGTGGTTCCTGGCCCTCCAGGAATTCAACTTCACAGTAAAGCATCGCCCTGGCGTTCAAATGGGGAATGTGGATGCTTTGTCTCGAGTACATGAATGCCTGATTGCTGGTGTTCCAACCCCGAGGTTAAAACAAGAGGGGGGGGTATGTGACAGCAGGAAGGTAAAGTCACCTGGTTGCATCCAGGGGGGTAGATATATTTCGCCCAGATTCAGGCTTTACGCCGACTTATACAACTAGGTGGAGAGTTGTATAAGGCTAGTGGGCTCATGGATGACTCATACCTCTAGGGAGAGGGCTGGGCGTCGTGCAGACAGGGAGTTGATGAGACCAGCTGAAGCTTGTCAGCTCATTTAGGCCTCTATAAGAACTCCCAGCTTCATTAGATGTTAGCTCATGCCTGGAACCAGACCTGTGTGGACTGTCTAGGGAGAGTGAACCCCTGTGCGGTGAGACAAAGCCTGTGTGGCTATTTGCTTGGACATTTAAAACCAGGGACTTAGGGACTAGGACAGCACTAGGCTGATCCCAGTTGTTAGTTAGGAAACCTGTATGTTTAGTCAGAGGTCAACTTGACCAGGATTTATTTTGGTTATGTTTCTTTTGCTTTGCTGTGTTTTGTCACTGTAAATAGAAAATAAACCGCACCTTTTTGATTTTGAAAACCACAACCTCCGTTTGCTGGGCCTGTTTTGTGTGGGGAGCCCATCCCGGGGGTCACACACACCCGCTGCCGAGCTAACCCCCTCACACAGTGTAAACACCAAACATTGATTAGTTCACTCAGCACCACATTTACATAATGAAGCCACAATGATTTGTTATGTAAAAATACCTTTATTTTTTTTGTTTAGGTGGGCAACTTCCATAGAAATGTGGATGTTCCCTTAATTTCAGGTGTATTAAAACGCATGACCAGCCATGCATAAACAAACTATAGTTCTCCAAATTTTGAAAAAGCTAAACATGTGCTAGTCATTAAAGGGTAAAATAACCAAAAAAAAAAGAAAACTCTGCAAGTAAAACGTTATTTGGTGTAAAAACATTAGACACGCCCAAGCACAGCCATGATATTTTGGAGCCTTTCCTCCACCCGCTTTGTATTTGCCCTGATCTCTCGCAAATCTCCCTTAATTTTTTCGAGGTCACGACAGCAGACCATCAGGTATTGGATCAGGATCTGGGCACTGTGATGTGACAACTTATTGGGGTCTTCGGCCAGAACTGCACCTAAATGTAAAAATAAATATGTAGGATAGAATATGTAGGCCTACATCTATTTAACATGCATGTGTCTGGTTTCTCTCTGACCTGTGGTGGTGCCACTTTCAACTTCCACAACATCACATTCCTCTCCATCCTGGGGTTCTGGGGGTATTGTTGTAGGTATTGCAATTCTCTTCTTATCTGAGGTAGCTTTTCGAATCCCTAGGGAGATTGAAATAAAAGGAATAGTTTCATTAGTAGCGACTCAATTTTGCTAAAATAAGAAACATGGAAAAAAACTTTTTAATCATTCTTTTGAAGCATGCTCCATTTTAATTTTTAACCCCTGTGCCAACCGGGACAAATGATTGGATACATAGGCCAAAACAGAGCATATACATTTTGTGAACAAATTTGAAACATTGTAACACCCCAAAGTATCTACACTGGATCACCTGTGTGTGACTCCATCAAGCTTTTTGGCTTTAGGCCCACACTTGTACTACTGCGTTCAGATGTTTCATCAGCTGCTGAGCATTCACTCCCTTTAACATTACCATGCATATCGTTTTTCAAAATGAACAAATCTCCTTTGGATTAGCACACCAAAAATAAGTGTGGCCCAAATGTACTCCCCCAAATAAACAAAAAAACATGGGTGTTCACACTGGATGATCCTAAAACATCGTTTGAGGAACTGTACGGAGAAAGAGGTAAAATACGTCCGTTTACTATGCGGACGAACCTAAAAAAGATGGTATCTTTCAGTGTACTATATGAAAGTTAAAAATACACGACAGAATACAAGAAAATAATATGTACCATGGAAACTCAAAAAAAACAACTTACTTTTTAATATAACTTTCTTGATTCTTTTATATTGGTCGGCCTCCCGCAACTTCAGATCTGACCATCGTTTTCTGAGCTGTTCCTTCGTTCTGCACACCCCGAATTTTTGGTGGAGACTTTTGACCACTTTGCCCATAATTCTGGACTTGACCAGATTAGGCCTTTTATACGGACCATGCTTGGCATCATAATCCTCCTTCTTTAAAATGGCGACCATCTCCACCATTTCCTCGAATGACATGTTGGATGCCTTATATCTCCTGGGTCTTGATTTGGGCTCCTCTGTAATTTCATCCTCTGTAGAGGTAATCTCAGCCACCTGTGTCTCCGCCATGTTTTGTTCAGCACTACGAGCGAGAAGGGGCGGGGAAAGTACAATATCGAACGTCAGGGGCGGGGAAAGCGTGCGGAGTTTCACGCATGCGCTGTGTATATAAAGTGAAGATCCATGTCTGGGAAATACGTTCATTTTTCGGGAGAGAGAGTTAGCAACGAACGTCGTGACCAAGGTACCTAACAATTTTACTTTTTGAGGTTCATCAGACGAGGAGATTTGTGTGCTCAAAATATGTAGACAATGCACAGTTGAGGAATGTTGCCTGAAATATATTTTTATTTTGGTTTCTCGCTTTTACAGATATCATGAATACTTTTAAAAACCCAGACTTCATGGGGGAGTTCATCGACAAATGGCAAGAGCTCCCTATATTATGGCAAACCAAAAGTGGCGGAAATAAAAATAAAGACACCAGGAAAGCAGCACTGGAGAGCCTGCTTGCATTTGTGCAAACAAAGATACCCACAACAACTCTCCAAGATGTCAAAAACAAAATTGGGACCATCAGAGGGACATACAGGACCCAGAGGACTATGGTCCTGAGGTCCCAGAGGTCAGGTGCACCAGCAGATAAGGTTTATAAACCCAGTCTGTGGTACTACAGTAAGCTTGCTTTTCTGGATGACCAGCTGGAAGTGCGGGAATCTCTCTCCACCCTTCCCCCCAGAGGTCAATCCAGCCTTCCTTGTACCCAACCCTCCAGCCTTCCCTGCAGCCAGTCCTCCAGCCTTCCTGTCAACCCTGCTCTGGCTTCCTCTGAGGATCAAGATCAGGGCCTTGAGGAGGCAGATTTGGAGATATGGAGCCAGGTAAAGTTTTGCTATCTATATTTCTATCGTACAAAATTGTAGATTTTAAATAGATGTTAGTATTGTTAAAGGTATGTACACTTCTACCAATAAAGTTTGTGAAGAGCAAGATACAGTAGTGGCCTAATTTTATGTGTCCAAGACAACAAAACCAGGATGCGTAATCAATGAAAAGGACATAACTTTTGGCATTGATTTCAACAATGTCTAGAGGTGAACAATGTCTGTGAATGATGATGTGGCAAAATAAATAATGTCCCTTTCTTTTTTTACAGCCAGAGCAGAGCCAGGAAGAGGGTGATGTTGGGGATCAGGAGGAGGCTGGGCCCAGTGGCACCCAGGAGGAGGCAGGGCCCAGGGGCACCCAGGAGGAGGCTGGGCCCAGTGGCACCCAGGAGGAGGCTGGGCCCAAAACAAGAGCCCAGATGCCTCCCCTGGTAGTTAAACCACGAGGGCCAAGGAGAGGTAGGCAGGTGGAGGAGGAAACCAGGGCCTTCCTCAGAGAGGCAACAGCGGCCCTCAGAGAGGCACCCTCTGTTGAAGAGGGATTTGCAGCAGTCCTCGCCCACAAACTAGGGCAAATGGAGTTGCAGCAAAAAATTTACAGTGAGACCCTGCTATTGAAAGTCATCAATAAGGGCGTGCTGGGTGAACTCACTAGGTACACGGACATAACGGAGGTTGTCCCTACTCCTCCACCTCCTCCTCCTCCTCCTCCTACTACTCCTCCTGCCACAACCTCTCCTCCTGATCCCCAGCCTCCAAGGAAGAAACCAACCAAGGCTGCAGAGAAGGCTGGAGAGAAGGCTACAAGGAAGAGGAGAAAATAATGCCTGCTGTAGTACCACAGACTGGGGACATATAGGACTTATCTGCTGTGGCTCCTGACCTCTGGGAGCTCAAGACAAGATTGGGCTCATTTTTTGGGGGGATCTAATCTCTATTTTGGTTTGGACATCTTGTATGGTTGTTGTGGGGTCAAAGGGATGCACAAATGCAAGCAGGCTCTCCAGTGCTGCCTTCCACTTTAATTTGTTAATGTTCTGAAATAAAAAAAAATTGAGTGCCCTTTAAATACTTGACTATGTGATTTGTATTTCAAAAGAGAGCTTGCTAGGAAGCAGGCAGGGACATCTCAAATTATATTATTGTTATTATCAGGGGACACAAACCTCCCTGAGGCCAAATGAGACACATTTGGAAGGTTGTTGTGGTAACTTTACACAAGAATAATTTAAGCCAAAATACTTAAAAAAAGGCCAAAAAAAATAACCAAAAATAATATAAAATTTAAAGAAAAAAGGAGAATTAACTTATTTTATTATTATTAGTATTATTTAGGAGGGAGGTGCGGCTTATAAATAATATTTTAAAATCATTAGAGCAATTTGGAATTACTTTAGAAACAAGTTTGGCATAAAACTCTCAATGTCAAAAGAAGAACGGAATGCGCTGCATTAAAACGATGCTATTAATTCCACCGTGACGAATGTGCCATCTCCATTTCCAACATTAGCTTTACCAAAACGAGCACTCCCGTCTCATAGTTGCTTCTGAGCATGTGCGTTTTTTTTCACGTCGTGAAAGCATACACACTATCGTTTTTCACGTCGTTAAAAAAAACGACATGAAAAACGACGTGAAAAAAGAGAGCATGTCCGGAATTTTTAATGGCCGTTTTTCACGTCATTAAAAATGCTCTGGAGCCTACACACGATCATTTTTAATGGCCATTTTTAAAAATGGCATTTTTAACGGCATGAAAAACGATCGTGTGTACGGGGCATAACAGTGTTGCAGTAATCAAACAGCCTCAAGTCTGCGGTCCTGGCCGGACACAAGCAGACAGACCCGTCCTGACTGGATAGAAGAGGGTGGTGACGTTGACACGCCGCTCCGTGTGTGTACTAGGCTTAAGATACTTCTGGCATGGTCGCTGGATGAGTGATGAAAAATCTTTAGTCTCAATAAACAAATGCAATGTAGCACCCTTTACTTAGGTAGGTGTTAGAGGTGAGATTTTTGTGAGAGAGCAGGTCAATTTAGGCAGGCTCTCCCTGCCCTGGACACTATATAATGGCGTGGAGGTGGACATAGACTCCATGTCCTTGTTTATGTCACTTTTGACGAAACATGTAGAACATAGTCTATGTCTGAACTAACCACCCCAATTGAGCTTGTATAAGAGTCATTTTTATCCTGAGAAACTACCATTTTAGCCGCTGACTTTTCACTGGATTGCTGTGTTTAGCAACTTTTTCTCAAAATAAAGGTTTTGACAGTTTTACACGATGTGGACCCCCTTATTCTTCCTTATTGGTCACGTCCAAGGAACACCAGAGGTTTGTTTGGCCAACCATGTTACCTTCCTTTCTGGTCTAACCACTAAGGGATTCGCCTTGAGTGCTGGATCATTATTTAAACGCTTGTCTAGACTCCTATAACGTGGAGTCTAAAGATCTGGTAAGCTCACATCCTGTTTGTTATCACGGTGGAGGTGCACCAGGTGTATAATCATCTAAACAATCATATTTCTTTGGATATTACTTCAATGGACTTTCTTCATGCGCATGGGAGTCAGTCATTCCAGGACAGCTGCAGTTTCCTGGGAATGCACTCTGAGCTGTGCGTGCACAGTTCACTATACATTTAGTAGATAACTGTAACCAGGTAGGTAAATGTGTCTTATTGCAGAAGAGACTGCCTGCTCCAATATTTTTTAAATTGTATGCTTTGTTCTGCATTAAACCCATGCTCACACTGGTGCGACTTGTCATCCGATTTGACAGTTTCAAATCGCATGACAAGTCACACCCTATTGTCCACATTGGAAGTGGTCAAATTGGTGACTCTGTCTCTGTAGGAGTCACAGGAGGAAGGGAGCCGCTCAGGTGTGGAAGTCCCTGGAATTACCTCCTCCCAGCAACCAAGGGTGCAGGCAAATGCAAATGCAATTGAAGAAAGAAAAGAAGGTCTTCTGGAAGCAGCACTCCGGTTAAAAAGCCTTTATTCCAAAAAAAAAAGGGTTTCAGGAAACCAAAAACACTCTGCACAACACAACAAACTGATCTAGTTTAGCTGACGCGTTTCACACTATTTAAAGTGCTTATTCATAGCTTTCTTTCTTCATCTGTAGGAGTCACACCGATTTTTTTTTTAAGTAGTTCCTGGACTACTTTTTGCAAGTATCTGTGCATGAAGTCAGAGATGTCTTTCAAGTAGGACCTGAAGTAGCATTACCTTTGAAATTCACTTGAAGTAGCAGTAGAAGTAGAAGTGTCACGATCGGTGTGACCTAGGGGTTAAGGGCCAATTCACACTGTAAAAATGGCAAATTGCAGGAGCAGCCGGAGTGATTTGCCGTTCCGGCTGCTCTGCGTTGCCAGCTAGGCTTTTTTTTGTTTTGTTTTAAACACACTTTATGTGAAGTGTACAAAACTTACACTTCATACGCTGCAATGTCGGGCAACGGTATGCCAGTGCGCTGCAATAAAATGCAGTACGTTTGCATTTTATCTCAGCATGCTATGTTGTAGTGGAAATGGAACACATAGGAAGCAATTGTTTCCTGTGTGTTCCTGCGGGGACAGACGTTTTACACAGCAGTAGAATGTATGTCATCGCACATAGTGTGAATTGGCCCTAAGTGGTATTTGGGATCTTGCGCAATGCAAAAATAAAATATGGCAGCTAATGCCCTGTACACACGAGCGGAATTTCCGATGGAAAAAGTCAGATGGGAGCTTTTCGGCTGATATTCTGACCGTGTGTATGCCCCATCTGACTTTTTCTGTCGGAATTTCTGACGGACTTAGATAGAGAGCAGGTTCTCTATTTTTCTGACGGAAAAAAATCTGAACGGAATTTCCTATCGTGTGTACAAATTCCGACGCACTAAATTCTGACGCATGCTCGGAAACAATTTGACGCATGCTTGGAAGCATAGAACTTAATTTTCTCAGGTCGTCGTAGTCTTTTACGTCACTGCGTTCTTGGCAGTCAAAAGTTCACAACACTTTTGTGTGACCGGGTGTATGCAAGGCAGGCTTGAGCGGAATTCCGTCGGAAAAAAACATCCAACTTTTTTCCGACGGAAATTCCGCTCGTGTGTACAGGGCATAACAGTCCATACTTGGCCTTGGGTCCCTTTAGGCAATATCTATATTTTTCTCTGTTCCTGCTAGAGAACATAATTAGCATTTGAAATAAATGTGATTCAGTATTACATTAATACATTCGTCCACTTATTCATATACTTTTTGTAAAGCAGTGCTATCTTACCTGTTGGCATGTGAAGGATGAAAGTATTTTGTTTCCAGTTCTAAAGGCTACATTAATTATAGACAAGAGCGACAGTCTAGTAAGTCTGGTCATTTTAATGAACATTGTTTTTTTTTTGTTTTAGCCTTGTAGAATAGGCTTGAACTTTAGTTCAGCCATTTGCAATTTCCCTTCGCAAAAAAAAATAATAGCTACGTCTTGCAGCCTTGCAGAGAATGCAGATGATAACACATCCTTTTAAGACTGGAAGAAAGTGTTTTCTTTTTATGAAACGTATTTTATGGAAATCTATCTCTGCAAAAGGAAGACATGAATTTTAATAGCCAAAGCAATCAGGGTAAGCAGCCTACAGGAATTTTTTTCTCTAACTCAGCTTTAGGTGCTTCTCTATTAACTTTTTTCTGATGTTTATGAATTAAGCAGCATTGTGTATTTTGTTGTTAAAGTGAAAGTAAGCCAACCATAAGGGTACTTTCACACTGGGGCGGGGGTCCGTTCGAGATGAAGCATCGCTAGTTTTAGCAGCGCATTATCGTTGGTTTAGCGGCAAATTTCGGCCGTTAGCGGGGCATTTTGAACCCTTTCTTCACCCGCTACTGGGGGTTAAAAGCACCCCGCTAGCAGGCCGAAAAGTGCTGCTTAAGCTAGCGGTGCTTTACTGCTAAGGGGAATGAATGGGCAGCGCTGCCTAACCATCCCAAAGATGCTGCTTGCAGGACTTTTCAGAACTTCCCGCAAGCGCACCGCCCCAGAGTGAAAGCACTTGGGCTTTCACACTGGGGAGACATGAGAGGTTCTTTTCAGGAGCTTTACATGCGCAATTTTTAGGGGTGAAAGGGGTCTAACTGCAGGTCCAAGATTAAATAAGCATTACCCAAAACCAAAAATGTAATATATTACAGCTCACCAATCCTTAGATGTGGTGGCTACATTAGTTTTATTTTTTAGGCTTTTTCCTTCTGTTTTCACTCGGTGATCTGGCCAGTACCACACCTCCTGTATTTAAGTGCCCCCACTTAGAATGAAGGAGCACAGATTCACCTTTGGACAGCAGCATTGTTATGCCCCTCACTACACGTGGCTGAGGTGTATTTGGGCACACTGATAACTCCTCTCATACCAATGCATTCCGGTAGGCGTAGAATCCTTTTGAACTTTTATTAATACAAGATAGAGTAAAACTGTAACAGATACAGACAAATAAAATTAGTAAAGATAGTACAATTAGTGCCTCCCTATCTATCTGCCTAGCTGAGTACATAAATAGTAGACATACCGGAGAGGTTTCTGAAGGCTGGAACATATATCTTAGCAGTCCATGTGCATGCTTCCAGGGAAAAAGATGAAATGGCTGAAGAAGGTGACGCAAGGCCTGATGGGATTTAAAGTACGGAGGCTTGCAAGTCCCAAACTAGCTAACTCTTCTAATATTGCTTATGAAAATAGATGCAGTTATACAAAACGGCCACTAGATGGCAACATAGATTAAATGTTATTAAACCAGAAAAAATAGGAAAAATTCAAGCCTTTTTACTAAAGGCATGACACTCCCCACGTGGATTCCCACGGAAACCACATATCATGGCACTTCAGAGGAGAGTAACAAAATAAGTTCAGAAACAGGTCTGAGGAAAAGTTTAGGCTGGCCTTGCCTAATGACCTTAAGTTCAACCTTCCTGACGTTTCCATCTTTACAGGGAAACACTTGGGTTATCAGACCCAAAGGCCACTCGTTTCTCCTAGATTGAGAGTCTTTCATGAGAACGATGGCACCAGGCTCTAAGTTGGGCTTGTTGTCTTGCCATTTCGAAGACATTCTAGTGTTACTGCGTAAGTCTCTTGTTGGACACAGCGGATGATTACATTTTTTGCTTCTGTGAGCTCTTCTACTGTGTATGGCTTGTGGCAGTAATGCCAACCTTTGCAACAACTTGTTCTTATAGGGGTACCTCTAAAGGATCTGGCTATGTGAACCAAGCAAGTTGTAGCTCTTTTGTAAGGACTTCCAGGTGGAGAATTTGTGGAAGCGCTTGGATCCCAACAGTTGGTTAGAAATTGTTGTATGTAGTGTGGAAACCTGAGGACGGATGTCTGAGTCAGATTCAGGTTCTAACAGTACATATGTCTCCTTTACTGGAGTGGTAGGTGCTGGCTTGTACAGGAAGGGTGGTCCTGTGAGCCATGTAGTGTCTTTGAGACGGGATGCTGGCACAGACCTTGTAGCATGATCCGCTGGGTTATGATCAGTTGAGACATAACGCCACTGGGTGGGCTGTGTCGACTTCCTGATTCTAAGGACTCTGTTGTGTACATAGACATAGAATCTTCTACTTTTGTTGTAAATGTAGCCCAACACTACCTTGCTGTCTGTGTAAAACTCTGTGTCCTCGAGTTCTAGATCCATCTCAGATGTAATAAGCTCAGCTAGTTCTACTGCTAGTACAGCAGCACACAGTTCCAATCTTGAAATGGTGGTTTCAGGACATGGTGCTAGCTTGGCCTTGCCCATAACGAACCCAATGTGAATTTGGCCCTCGATGTCTACTGACTTGAGGTAGGTTACTGCTCCTATTGCTTTAACCGAAGCATCACAGAACACACATAACTTCCTAGACTGAACCCTTGCAGGAGGAAAGTGGGTGTATGGTCTATGTACGTGTAGGTTGGATAAAGTCTTTAAAGAGTCTCTCCATGTTACCCATAATGTCTCTTTCTCAGGAGGTAGTGGAGAATCCCAATCACATGTGTCTGCGGTGAGCTCTCTAAGCAGAATCTTACCTTGGATGGTAACCGGTGCTGCAAACCCGAGTGGATCATGTTGATGGTGGATAAGACACCTCGCCGTGTGAAGGGCTTTGGCTCTTGGTCAACCTGAAAGGTAAGGGTGTCAGACTTGAGGTCCCAGTTGAGTCCTAGGCTGCGTTGCATAGGAAGGGAGTCTGTTGCTAAGTCCAGATCTTTGAAGTCACTGGCATAATCTTGGGAAGGGAAGGCCTTCATGACGACTTTGCTGTTTGATGCTATCTTATGCAGTCTGAGATTTGAAGAGGCAAGTGTACTTTGAGTCCTCTTGAGTAGACTTATTGCAGCTTCGGGTGAAGAAAGTGATTTCAGACCATCGTCTACATAAAAGTCTCTTTCAATAAACTGTGTAACGTCTTTCTCACCTTCTTGGGCAGATAGCTTAAGTCCATAGATGGCAAGAGCAGGAGATGGACTGTTACCAAAAACGTGCACCTTCATGCGGTGTTCTGTAATGTTTTTAGTAGGGTCATTGTCTTTGAACTATAGGAATCTCAAGAAGTTCCTGTGTTCTTCCTTGACTTGGAAGCTGTGAAACATTTGCTGAATGTCTGCAACTATGGCAACTGCTTCCTTGCGGAATCTGATGAGGACACCAAGAAGTGTGTTGTTGAGGTCTGGTCCCTTTAGGAGGACATCATTTTGTGAGATTCCTTGATGCCGAGAGCTGGAGTCAAACACTACCCGGATTTTACCTGGCTTCTTGGGGTGGTAGACGCCGAAGATTGGCAGGTACCAGCACTCTTCATCGTCTTTTAGAGGTGGAGCTATCTCAGCATGGTCATTCTCAAACATCTTACTCGTGAATGAGAAGAAATGTCCTTTCATTTCTGGTTTCTTTTGGAAATTGGATCTGAGGGAAGAAAAGCATTTCAAAGCTTGTTCTCTGTTATTAGCAAGACAGGGTCTCTGTGCTTTGAAAGGCAGGGGTGCCACCCAGCTGTTTTCATTGGTTTTGTAGAATCCCTGTCTCATTATCTCCAAGAAGATATGATCTTCAATAGATGGTCCAATTTTGTGATCTTCTTTAGTTTTTTGGAAAACTGAGCACCCTAAATGATCTCTGTCTTCATCACAAAGAAGATTTGTGGTATAAGGGTTTGAATAAATTACACTGGCAGGCTTCTCTCTTATGAGGAATCTGTTGGTGCAAGGCTGAAATAGGGATGGACGTCCGCCTTCTAGTGTCTTTGTAAAGAGAGAGTTCACGCTGGTTGGTTTGTGAACACTCCCTAGGCATACGTTGCCTATGATGACCCATCCTAGATCTAGCTTCTGGGCATAGGGGGAGTTGTGGGGACCATTGATTTGTTTTCTCACCTTGTGAACTCTGATGATGTCCCTCCCAAGGAGAAGCGCTATCTCAGCCTGGGGATCCAGTTCAGGGATGAGATGTGCCCTTCAGATGTCCGTGATGAAGTGCCACCTCTGGTGTAGGGATCTCCTCTCTGTCCGTTGGGAACTGATTGCACTCGATTAGAGTTGGCAGAGGCAGGGTTGTCTGACCATCAAAGGATTCGATTTGGTAACCAATGGCTCTTCTCCCAGTTTCTTCACTTACCCCTGTACAAGTCTTGAGTAAGTATGACGAGCCGGCTTCCTTGATTTTGAAGGTGTCAAAGAAGGCTGAGCTGGCGAGTGATCTGTTGCTTTGATCGTCCAAGATCACGTATAGCTTCACTGCTTTTTCTCTGTGACCCATGGGGTAAACTGTAGCAAGACAAATCTTAGAGCAGGATTTGTTAGACAGACCTTCTCCACAGATTTGGGTGCACTGGGGTGTAACTACAGGAGGTACTGTGTCTTGTTGCTCCCCGCCATGCTCTTCCACCTGGAGTGAGGGTGTAAGAGTCCATGGCGCTGGCCCTGGATGCAGAGCTGTGTTGTGCTCTGTGCTGTTGCACTCAGAGCAGTTGATGCTCACCTTGCAGTCTCTCCCAAGGTGAGAAGTTGATGTGCAGCACCTGTAACAAATTCTGTTTTCTTTGAGGAAGGTTCTGCGATCTTGGAGAGTCTTTTCTCTAAAACCTCTGCACTTTAACAACGAATGAGGCTTCTTGTGAAGAGGACACTCTCTGCCTGGATTCTCAGCTGGAGATACACTTGTTTTGCGTACTGCAACAGGTGCGTCTTTGAAGTTGCGGGTTGGAGCAGGCTTACTTGACCTAGGGAAGGCAGAGTCCGATGATGAGATGTCAAAACTAGGATCATTTTTAACCTTTGCTTGATGGCGAATAAAGTCCACAAAATAAGAGAATGGTGGGAAGGGGACGTTGTGCTTTTGCTTGTAGTCGGAGCCTCGTGTAACCCAGGTTTCTTGAAGGTTGTAAGGTAACTTTTGCACTATAGAGTTAACGCCACGGGCTGTGTCCAGAAAGGCAAGGCCTGGCAAGTCTCCTTCTGCTTTGGCTATTTGTAGTTCTGTAACTAGGTCACTCAAGTCTCTCAGCTTCTGGTAGCCTTTGTTAGGAATCTTGGGAAAGTCCTCTATTCTTTTAAAAAGAGAGTTTTCTATAACTTCTGGGGAACCGTAACATTCATCAATCCTCTCCCATATCATGCTCAGCCCTTTGGTTGGGTAATTAATGTCTCTGATTCTCCTTGCATGTTCTGATGACTCATTCCCCAGCCAATTGACTAAGAGATCGGCTACTTCACTTGCTTTAAAATCAAGATCCCTTGTTGCATTTCTGAAGGACGAACGCCATGCTCTGTAACTTTCAGGGCGATCGTTAAACTTTGCAAGTCCCTTTGCTAACAGTTCACATCGTGCTAAGAACTTGAAGAAATCTGACATACCTTGATCGTTGTGTGAGTAGCCAGGGGGCGCTCTATTGTGCCAGGAACTTGGTGGATAGTTGCGGTTATCAGGGATACTGTCGTTGTATCTTTTAGACCGTCGTTCTTCATTTTTGATTTGGTCAACTGTGACGTAGTGTTTTGATAGTCTGGATGCAGAATGTGCTGAAAACTGACTGAGTGCGGGTTTACTTTCTTGCTTGATATAAGGCGTGTGAATGGCGGGGGTTGATTCCGCTCTTGGCGCTGTAAGCGGGCAGTTGTCTGGTTCAGCGTGTCGCCGCACATATTCTGAGGTACACTCTGTACTGTCGTCAGGAACGGATTTTCTTTCAAACACGTTGCTGAGCCGTTCACTGATGGGGATGGCAAATTCCTCTAAGATGTCTGCCTCAGCGGCTGCTGCTGCTGCTTCCTTCTCTACAGCCAACTTCTCTAACTCAGCTTCTATGCGTAGCTTCTCTGATTCAGTTTCTATGCGTAGTTTCTCTGTTTCAGCTTCTACGCGTTGCTTCTCTAATTCAGCTTCTATGCGTAGCTTCTCTAATTTCATTTGCATCTCTTTTTCTGCAAAGGCAGCCTTTACTTTTGCGGATTCTGCTTTTGCGCGGGCAATGGCGATTGTTTCGCTTTTCACTGACCTCTTTGAGCTTGTGGAGTAGACTTCTGACCTTGTCACAAAGTGCTCTGACTTTGTCTGTGACATGGTGTCTCGCTGTATGGAAGCTGATAACACTGCTGTCTTACTGCTGTTCTGTATGCTAGCCGTGCTTAGAAGCCTTTGTTTTACTGCTGTTCTGTATGCTAGCCGTGCTTAGAAGCCTCCGTTTTACTGTTATGCCCCTCACTACACGTGGCTGAGGTGTATTTGGGCACACTGATAACTCCTCTCATACCAATGCATTCCTGTAGGCCTAGAATCCTTTTGAACTTTTATTAATACAAGATAGAGTAAAACTGTAACAGATACAGACAAATACAATTAGTAAAGATAGTACAATTAGTGCCTCCCTATCTATCTGCCTAGCTGAGTACATAAATAGTAGACATACCGGAGAGGTTTCTGAAGGCTGGAACATATATCTTAGCAGTCCATGTGCATGCTTCCAGGGAAAAAGATGAAATGGCTGAAGAAGGTGACGCAAGGCCTGATGGGATTTAAAGTACGGAGGCTTGCAAGTCCCAAACTAGCTAACTCTTCTAATATTGCTTATGAAAATAGATGCAGTTATACAAAACGGCCACTAGATGGCAACATAGATTAAATGTTATTAAACCAGAAAAAATAGGAAAAATTCAAGCCTTTTTACTAAAGGCATGACAAGCATTGTCAGTCTGGGGAAGGGGAACATAAAGCCTCATACACACGATCGGACTTCAAACAAACTTTTCCGTGGATTTTTGTTTGAAGGGCGTTGGCCGGGAACGCCCATAGCATACACACGGCAGGACTTTTTCTGCAAACTTTCCCAAAATCACGTGTTTTTTCTGCTCTTTTCTGCTTTTTACCGCCACCCTTTGGTCAACTTTTGCTATTGTTGGTTGATTTTAACATTGGTTCTGGGCATGCATGTTTGTACTTTGGACTAAAGTGCGATGGATTTCTGTACACACGATAGGACTTTGCACCGTAGGACTTTTGTTGCCGAAAAGTTTGTCCGTTTGCAGAGCGAACTTTTGTCCGATGAAAACCGAAAAAGTTTGTCCGATGGAGCGTACACACGGTAGGATTTTTTTGAAAACCTGCTCATTTTGAAGTTTGTTGTCAAAAAGTCCTACCGTGTGTATGGGGCTTTAGATGTACTAGCAGATTTAGATACACTAATAAATTAAAGCAAAAACTCCAGCTAATGCTTTATAAGCAGTTACAGCAAACAGTTTTTTTCTTTCTGGAATAAAGGTTTTATATACAGTCAGGTCCATAAATATTGGGACATCAACACAATTCTAATCTTTTTGACTCTGTACACCACCACAATGGATTTGAAATGAAACAAACAAAATGTGCTTTAACTGCAGACTTCAGGCTGTAATTGACTCAAAGGATTTGCAACCAAGTATTAAAAAGTGAAAGTTTGATTTATGATTGTTAATCTGTCCCATTACTTTTGGTTCCTTAAAAAGTGGGAGGCACATATACAAACTGTTGTAATTCCTACACCGTTCACCTGATTTGGATGTAAATACCCTCAAATTAAAGCTGAAAGTCTGCAGTTAAAGCACATCTTGTTTGTTTCGTTTCAAATCCACTGTGGTGGTGTATAGAGCCAAAAAGATTAGAATTGTATCGATGTCCCAATATTTATGGACCTGACTGTAAATAATTAAAAGCTGACCATTGTGAGCACCCCTGTCAGTGTAAAATGGCTTACTGCTTCATCTATAGGAGAGCTTGTTTTGTTCCCGTTTCTCCTCGCGGCCAATCAGGAAGTGGGTCCTGAGACCCGATTGGCCGAGAGTCCTAAGACACTATTGGCCACGAGTCCGAAGTCCTGATTGGCTGGGAGGAGAAGCGACCACTGGGACTTGGAAGGAGACGCAGGGGGGGATGCCACGACCTAGATCGGGGTAAGTGCTGAGCTGGCGGGTGACGGGCTAGCGAAGCAGCGATCGATCAAGAAAATTGAGCACCAGCCACCACTGCCGCCTGGCAATGACACACTTCCAGTGCACACTTCTGGCCTTGTGGTCCACAGTGTGGAGCGTGTGTTCCAGCTACACACACCTGCAGTGCTGGACACAAAGCAATACTGAATTGGCTGCAGTTTTGGCCTTGGGTGGGAAACTTCGGGGGGTGCACCCCTCGATGTGTGATGATTATTGCGAGCCATATTATTTATGATGCCAATAATGCTTGATAATATGTGCAGACATTTTATAATATACACACTCAGGCACATGTGGTTGTGCTGTTGTGTTCATATTTGAGCAGGCCATATAGGGACGGATATGGTGAGGATGTTGTGTTCTTTCATTTGGGGCTATTGATAGCCTCACCCATTCGCTCGTTTGAGTGGAGGGGTGCCTCTGATGTGGAAACATTTAGGCGGTGGTCCAGCATGTGGTTGGGTCAGCTCTGATGAAGGGGGTTTGTCCCCTGAAACGTGTAAGCTTCCCAACCTTGTGGAATTGGAGTAGGAGTTGTTCGATATGCCTGTTTTTAATTCTGGTTTGTGAGTTTAAAATTGTTTATGATATTTAATAAATGGTTATGATGGTAATGCATGTGTGTGTTTTTTCCCCCCTCAAACACTTACCTGACTCCTATTTCAGTCCTGCACTGTGCCGTCTGCAGCGTTACGGCTCTCTCTTCTTGGGCTCACAGGAGACTCTGAGTGCAGCGGGATCCTGTGAAGAGGGAGTGGGGAAGCATGGCCGAGCAACACTGTGTGTGTCTAAGGATGCACACAGCCCGGCTTGGGAGCGATTCTGCACAGGTGTCCCCATAGCACATGGTTTGCTATGGGGGCACTCGTAAGAAGGAGGGGAGAGCACCGATGGTGGGATCACTTAAAGGAAGTAAAGGTCTGGCTCTGTGCAATATTGATGCACAGAGTAGGCATGTAGAACGATCGTCTTTAGAACCACTATAATTCAGTAGCATATTTAGGACTTAGTCTAGGTTCACATCTTTGTGTTCTATGTGGGTGCCTTTGCGCGTGCACTCCAGCCCATTAATTTGAATGGGCTGCTGTACCTACGGGGAAAAAAACTTTTTGACCCTTTTTTAAACCGCAGGTGCACAGAACTGCATGGTGCTGCAGCACCATGCATGTTCGCACACCAGAAAACGTGCTGCGGTTTCCAATGTGTGGGGTGGCCATAAACCATTAATGGCACCCCCGCGCATCTGCTAAAGAGCCATGTGTTTTGCCTGTGAGTCTGTTAACGCATGCGAATAGCATGCGTTCCCTGATCTGCATATGTGTGAACCTAGCCTTAATGTTTTAAAGGAAACGTGGTGGTAAGAATGAAAAAAAACAAACATTTTTAATGTAATATTGCATATGAATAATGTCTGCTCCAGCAGGTAAAGCTTTAGTTTCCTTTCCACATATTTTCCAGAGACTGCTTAGCAGCCTGTTAGTTACAGAGCTCCAAAGCTCAAGCTGCAGCTTGCACCCAGAACATAATGACTCTTCCTAGTGATTCATTCGGTATTGGACAACTTAGTACAAAGTTCAGGTAAAACACAGTGTGAACGTGAAACTTTGGCATTTGGGAAAGCCGCTGGACATGCATGTGCAGGTGAATATGAGTGCAAAGATGCATCAACGTTTACAAGAAAAGAGCCGCGTACAGCCACTCACTTAAATGGCAGGTTGTTTGTTACATGTGCTACTCCCTGGGTGCATGAAAGCATTGCAAGATGTACTCTAGGCATAAAAAAATGCCTAATTTAGTCTTTGTGTATGAATGCTAACTGTCCAAGATCTTACCCCAGCTGCCAATGGTATTGCTATGGTAGTCAAATATTTGGCGAAAAAACACACTTATATAAGTTGTGCTAGCTCACACTGCAGTGGATTGAAAAAATGTACTTCTCACTTCAGCGTAGCATATCTGGCACCAGGGCCAATAATGTTTTATAACCTCCTTCCCTCCCACAAAAATGATCCAGAGTATTAAAGCAGCTTAAAAGAGCATAATGCACTAAAACCTGAGCCTACCCCTCCTATACACAGTACATACAGTATATACCATGTTTACTTTCTAAAATGTGCTTTTATGACTGTGCCTCAATGAGAGTCTAACAGACATGTATAAACCTAAAACCCCAAAATTAAATTGTTCCATTACTTATACTTATCGACACAGCCTATCCTAAACAATAATAAATAAGGGCTCAGGAACACATTAAGCAGAGAGTGCAGGGTCCAAGAGTGGATAGACAAAGAGTGCAGGGTTTAAGAGTGCATTACTCAGAGAGTGCAAGCTTCTATACAAAGTACAGTAAAATATTACCCCCTCTCCCCAGTAGCGATCTCCCCTAAGACCCATATTCCCCACAGTACAGATCTCCCCTAACATTCCTAAATGCCCCTCCCAGCCTACCCCCTCAGTACAGACCTGAGTACAGACTCAAACCTCCCCCCCCCAGCACCACTCCCTTTAGTACAGACTGACCCCACCCCCCCATCACAGACCCTTTAGTAAAGACGGAGACCCCCCCCCCCTAGAAAAAAACCTTCAATACAGAACCCACTCAGTACAGACCAACATCTTTGTGCAGACTCCCATCTTTAGCCCAGATGCAGTGACAGTTAAGAGGGGGGGGGTAAGTCCTCCCTTTGGCTCTGTCATATAACCGAAGCTGAGGAAGAGCTTCCCATTGGCTCTGAACTGCCACTGTCAGGGGAGTAGCTGGTGCCAACTCTTTTGGGGCAACATTTTTTTTTTTGTAAAAACAAATGTCAGGTGGCCACAGTACCTACAGAGAATTGGTAGCTGGTGCACACTGCACCCCCCACACCCCCCTTAGTACCCCACTGTGTCACTCAGTCCGTTGCCACACTGCTTTATGGATGGACAGCTCTGCCTCTATTGCTGAAACCCTCCTAATGTGAGCTGTAGTGTCTGGGAAGGGGATCCAGTCATAGAAGAGCCTTTTGGTTGTACTTTCTAATTTACTGAGGAGCTCATAGGCATAACAGAGAGTAATTTGTGTTAAAACACACATTGCAGTACACTAAATGAAGCACACAGACTGACAGGCTTTCGAATATATCACAAAACTTCACACATTATCAAATGACAGCTTGACCATAGCTTGCAGTAATTGCATTGATGTGGGTTACTTAAATAACTGTAATTACCTGTTGAGACTGCATAAACAGTCTAGACTGCTTATACTGATATCATTTACATAGAGTAACATAAAGGTGTAATATAAATACATTCTGCATACATTTTCTTTGACTTGCTTTACTACTTACATGCCCAACATTTATGCACCCAGTTATACAGTTTACAATTAATTATTTTCTTTTAATGCTGTTTTAAAGGCATATGTTTTAAAAAAATAATAAATATGTTATACTCACCTGCTCTGTGCAATGGTATTGCACAGAGCAACCCTGAACCTCCTCTTCTGGGGTCCCCTGCTCGCAATCATGGTCTCTCCTTTTCTGTGTCTGTCCCAATAGCAAGAGCTTGCTATGGGGGCAGACGTGTAGGTTCAATCCACCACTGGGCTGTGTGGGTCCATTGACACACACAGGGCGGCTCAGCCCCACCTCCTGCTCTCTGCTAACAGGATTTGACTACTAGGACTGACAGCAGCAGGCAAGCTTGTGAGAGCACGTTGAGAGGAGAGAAGACTGGCAGACCAGCAGAGGCTGGATTGATACAGGACTCCTGTATCATGTGTGGGGGGCACAGAAAACATGTGGAAGAAGGTGCTCTGGTCAGATGAGACCAAAATTTAACTTTTTGGCCTAAAATCGAAACGCTATGTGTGTCAGAAAACGAACACTGCACATCACCCTGAACACACCATCCCCACCGTGAAACATGGTGGTGGCAACATCATATTGTGAGGATGCTTTTTTTCAGCAGGGACAGGGAAGCTGATCAGAGTTGATGGGAAGATGGATGGAGCCAAATACAGGACAATCTTAGAAGAAAACCTAGTCTGCAAAAGACTTGAGGTGGAGGTTCATCTTCCAGCAGGACAACGACCCTAAACATACAGCCAGAGTTACAATGGAATGGTTCAAAGCATATTCATGTGTTAGAATGGCCCAGTTAAAGTCCAGACCTAAATCCAATTTAGAATCTGTGGCAAAACTTGAAAATTGCTGTTCACAGACACTCTCCATCCAATCTGACAGAGCTTGAGCTATTTTGCAAAGAAGAAGGGGGGCTGAATACAAATGCACGCCACACTTTTCACATAATTATTTGTATAAAAAAATTTAAAACCATTTATCATTTTCCTTCCACTTCCCAATTATGTGCCACTTTGTGTTGGTCTATCACATGAAATCCCAATAAAATAAATTTATGTTTTTGGTTGTAACATGACAAAATGTGGAAAATTTCAAGGGATATGAATACTTTTTCAAGGCACGGTATAAAGAATGTGTATGCATGCAGCTGCAGGGCAGGGAAAACCGTGACTGCCCCACAGATGATTGCCTCAGTACAGATGATTGGCTCAGTACAGCAACCGCTTCCTGGCGGGTTCGCTAGAAGCTCTCACATTGAAACGAGAGGAATTAAAAAATCTTCTTAACCTCGATACAGCTCGGAAATTCCAACGATATTCGCAAAAATTCTATGAGTGGGGGGACAAACCTAGCAGACAATTAGCAAGATCCCTCAAAGAAAAACAGACTAGATCGTTTATTCCTAAAATAAAGTTATCAAACGGAAATTTAGTCCATGCGACTCCTCACATTGCTAAAGCTTTCAGGGACTATTATGCAGATTTGTACAAAGTGCAGTGTGACTCCCCGTCTCTGACTGTGAAGGAGAGACGTAACCTTATGCTTACATATCTAAAAGAAGCAAATTTGCAAAAACTTTCAAATTTGACTCTCAGGGAACTTGAATCTGAACTTTCGGTTGAGGAATTTCAGGCGGCTCTGAAATCTTCACCGACAGGTAAAGCCCCGGGACCGGATGGTTATACTATCCGGTACTATAAAACATTCAGTGATATCCTTCTGCCCCGCCTTACGGCTTATGCCAATTCAATCTCACAGACCTCGGGACTACGCCCGGAATCTCTTACAGCCCATATTTCAGTTATCCTTAAAGCAGATAAGGACTTTACTCAATGCAGTAGCTATAGGCCAATTTCCCTATTAAATGTTGATATCAAATTATATTCTAAGGTAATGGCCAATAGACTACTCCCTCTTATATCTAGTTGGGTTTCCACGGATCAGACGGGCTTTATGCCACACAGAGAAGCCAAGGATAACTCTCTCCGGGCGATATCTCTTATACAATACGCTCAAAGGTCTTCCCAGTCCACCCTATTTGTATCTACAGATGCTGAAAAAGCGTTTGATAGGGTGGACTGGGATTACTTAAAACTGACCCTGCGACATTTTGGGCTGGGACCCAAGATGTTCTACCGCATTACTTCCCTCTATTCTAACCCCACGGCTCAAATTCGCATAAATGGCACTTTGAGTGACTCATTCCAACTATTTAATGGGACCAGACAGGGCTGCCCTCTTTCTCCCCTTTTATTTGCCCTTACCCTCGAACCCTTTTTGGCAACCATAAGATGTAATTTAAATATACATGGGATTCAAGTAGGTAATAAAACGCACAAATATGCGGCATATGCGGACGATATTTTATTTTTTATCCAACAGCCTCGTATCTCGCTTCCCAATTTAATGTCAGCGTTTTCTACTTTTCAGACACTCTCCAACTTTAAAATTAACCTATCTAAGTCTGAAATTCGAAATATTAATCTACCTGGAAGGGAGGTGGAAAATTTAAAACCCCTCTTCCCTTTTAGATGGGTACAACGAAGTATGAAATATCTGGGAGTGAATCTTGTGCCTCACATTCAGTCCCTCTTTAAATATAATTACATCCCATTATTGAATAATATTAGAAGGGATTTACAAAAGTGGAACACGCTGACACACTCATGGTTGGGTAAAGTGAGTATAATTAAAATGAACATTCTGCCTAGAGTTCTTTTTCTCTTTCAAATGATCCCATTGGGTGTGCCTATAGGATTTTTTTCCCTATTACAGACCATGGTCTCCCGCTTTATTTGGAGGAACAGTCACCCCAGAGTATCTAAGGAAGTATTATTTCGCTCCAAGGAAGCTGGGGGACTGGCCCTTCCAAATTTTAAGGCTTATTATAATGCTGTGATTCTGTCTAGAATATCCGAATGGAAATATGCTGCTAAGTCCAAACTTTGGGTGAGTTTGGAACATGCTCTTAGTAACACAGACCTAGTAACTACACCCTGGCTGCCACGCTTACATAGACACCTTGCTCCAAGTACCTCCACTTTAACCACTTCCACCCTTGATGTATGGAATGCCTTACATAGGAAGTTCTCGTGGTCATATGCTTCTCCTCTGTTACCGCTTTTGGACCACGATTATTTCTTACCTGGCCTATTAGATCCTGGCTATAGGATGTGGTTGCCAGAAGAACCTCTTCTACTACATCATGTTCTTCGAGCAAATGCGCTTAAGCCTCTTAAGGAAATTCTCGGCCTCAAGCCCATTATGTTTCTTGATAAATGGAGATATAATCAATTGCAAGGTTTCCTTAGAACTCTGCCTCAGCCGCTTAGAGGGATACAGGAGTTAAACAGCATTGAGGACGTTTTTAATTCAACGGACCCACCTGAACATTGTATCTCGGTATTCTACAAATTACTCATCAAGCTCCAAGGTGATACTTATCCTCCCTTTCTCGCTAAGTGGGAGGCAGACTTGGAATCTTGCCTCTCAGACAGCCAAAAAGATAAAGTCCTACAGCTGACTCATATCTCTTCAATTGCATCAAGGATGGCTGAGGTCAATTACAAACTACTAACCAGATGGCACTACACCCCATTAAAGCTTCATCAGATGTTCCCCGACAACTCCCCGTTGTGTTGGAGGAATTGTGGGAACAGAGCAACCCACGCTCATATATGGTGGTCGTGCCCACTCATCCGCCCCTTCTGGTCTAGCATTATTCGAATTATCCAACAAATATCTAATATTAATCTTCCTGCTGATGCATGGACCATTCTTTTCCATGCTACTAAGGAACCTGTCAGAAAATACAAATGTTCTTTAGTTCCACATTTGCTTAATATGGCTAAAGCACTTATACCTACCCTTTGGGGTCAGCCTGAGACTCCATCCGTGAAAAAGTGGTTTAAAAAAATTTCAGAGGTCCATCTTATGGAAGATATCACTCATTGTAACAAGAATACTTTTCAACGACACACTTTAACTTGGACTCCGTGGATGGAGTTCAAGGACACCACAACCTATAGAGAGATACTTGCACAAACCCACTGAGACCCGTTTACATCTTTTGAATAAGCTATCTATATCTTAAGGAGGATTCCCTGTGGTTATTCTTTGGCCTATCCCTTAAGAGACTAAAATGTAATGTGACAAACATTTTATTGGATACCATGCATGCCGGCCTTCCCTTCCCTTTCCTCCCTTTTCTTTCCTTTTTTTACACCCCTATTTTTGTTTTCTTATTTTTCTTGGAGAGAGTGAGAGAGGGGGATTAGATTTGTTCTCCCCTGAGGCTTCCCCCTCCCCCCCCTTGTTTTTTTTTTTTTTGGCACAGGCGACGATAATTCTACTTGTTATTTTTCTCTTTACATATATGTTTTGTCACTTAGAAGTTAGAAGACATCAACACTAGAGGGATAGCACCCCCCAGCCCCCCCTTCTAAAATCATCCCCACTCTCCCCCCTTTTTTTTTTTATTAGGCACAGGTGACGATAACTTTACCTCTCACTTTTCTTTTTATATACATGTTCTGTCACTATATCAGTATAGTTACTCATAAATTCATCCCCTAGTCCTTTATACTGTCTACTCTTAGATTTTAACACTTGTTTTTTAGTTTGTAGTAGTTTTTTTAAACCACTTTCTGTCTCCCTTTATTATTTAATTCCACTTTAGAAGACATCAACACTAGAGTGATAGCACATAATATATTTGGGGGAGAGTATGGGGGACTGTATTCCCCCATCCCCCCCTTCCAAAATCATCCCCACTCCCTTCCCCCCCCTTTTTTTTTTCTCTCTCTCTCTCTCTCTCTCTCCATTTCCCTATTTCTCCCTCTTTTTCCCCCCCCCCTTCTTTTTTTTTTTTTTTTGTAATGGGAAATATTGAGACTGTAAATGTGTTTCATGTATTGTAATGTGTGTTATATATGTTTTTGGAAAATTAATAAAAAAGATAATAAACAAAAAAAGAAAACAATGGCCCTTCAAAAACCTTTGCCTATCTTTAGATGGAATTTCTTTGCACAGAATGCTGTAAAATGAAAGGGCCTAATTTTTTGTGTGATTCTTTACTTGATCTTGTTGTAAGCTTTTCGAATATCTTCAGCAATGCCTTGTACCTAAGTAGGCTTTTTTGAGCTGCCACTACCTGTTGTCAAGCATGAAAGGGAGTCTTACTTATTGATGAAAGCTTATAAACTTTGGTTTGTAAGCTCTCAGCATTTCATAGTAGGTGCTTGTAGCAGAACTTGCCCTTCTACTCTGCCCTATTAAATTTTAGAGGCCAATGTACTCCAGGAGAAAACTGGCTGGTCTGAGAGAAGTGTTTATATGCTGTTCGTGAATGTCATTTTATCTTTCCTTATACCGTATATACTCGAGTATAAGCCGACCCGAATATAAGCCGAGGCACCTAATTTTACCACAAAAAACTGGGAAAACGTATTGACTCGAGTATAAGCCTAGGGTGTCCATCTGCATGCCTCACTGTGCCTCACTGTGCCTCACTTTGCCTCACTGTGTCCATGTCCATGCCTCACTGTGCCCATGCCTCACTGTGCCCATGCCTCACTGTGTCCTTGACTAGACTGACATTTAACATGGGAGTCTATGGAAGGGGTGCCCGGCTTTGAAAAATCGGTGGTCCCCGGCCGTAGGTCCCCCAGACAAAAAACTTTGCACACTTGTAGAGGAGAAATGGGGCTATATGTGCGCCAAGTTTCGGGTGCAGGGGACCTACGACCGGCTGGTACCGGGTCCCCAAAATCACCAGAGAAATTACCGTTTAACATGGGAGTCTATGGAAGGGGAGCCCGGGTTTGAAAAATCGGTGCTCCACGGCCGTAGGACCCCCGGACAACAAACTTTTCACACTTGTAGAGGAAGAGTGGGGCTCCATGTGTGCTAAGGTTGGGGTCCAGGGGACCTACGACCGGCTGGTAGGGGGTCCCCAAAATCTGGGAGATCAGGCGCAAAAAGGTGACTCGAGTATAAGCCGAGGGGGGCATTTTCAGCACAAAAAAATGTGCTGAAAAACTTGGCTTATATATACGGTACATTGTATTTGTATAGCGGTGATTTATTTTTTATTCTCTGCAATACTATTTATCAGATAGATGGGTTTTTCTGTAAATGATATGTATATTCAGTACTTACTCAGTCACGGGCTGTTTATTGTGCAATATTGTTTTACAATTCATTTGTGTCAAAATTCCATAATGCATAGAAATGCTTTCATGGTTCTGCATGGATAGAGAAAATGTGTTTTACATTTATTTTCCTCCGTGTCCTTTATAAGCTGACTGGTAATAGACTACACCTTCATATTTCTCTTATAGGTTTACAGTGTGGACTGGAGTCAGACAAGAGGAGAGCAGTTCCTGGTGTCAGGGTCTTGGGATCATACTGCTAAACTAGTAAGTGTAAAGAAGAAAGTAGCACCTAATTTGTCTTCTGGACACAGCTGAGACACTGAAATTGCCTGAATCTTGGTGCGCTTTGTGTATTTCTTCCAGATCCATGCAGTAATCCAGTGTGAAACTGCCTCTGTGAGGGAATTTCCCACATTGACAGTCTGCTCACATTCCTGACATCGAGGGCTTTACTCTTATGGATCACCGGATATTAACTTTTTAAGACTTATGATATAAATGGTTGAGGTTATAGCTGATCACATGTGCGGCACCATGGAAACTGCAGATCAAGCAGAGGCTGAGATAGCTGCTTCCTTGTCTGTAAAGGTATAGACAGGGTTTAGTTCCACGCTGTCTTTTTTTTACAAATGTTTCTGAAGCTGATTTTCGGAAGCACAAAGTGGTGCAGGTGAGAAATTACCAGTGTGGCAAAGCCTGGGTTTTTACTAGAAGTTTTTTTTTTTAAGTAAGTGAGGGGATTCACCAGACAAGTATGCAATAAAAGCTGGCAAGTAAAGATTATTACCGGTACTCATAATTATGCTGCTTGAGAAAATGAATTGCGCTGAATGAAAGGTCAGTGTTACAGCGTTTCCCTAGATTGTAGTACAGTTGCCTTACAATTTGCATTATTTTCTGGCTTCATTAGTTACTTGTGTTATCCAATGTAGCAGTAATTTGTAGCTGCATAGAGCAACATTGTTGTTAGCTACAGCGGCAACTTTGTAGTCAGTAACAAATCGCTACAGAAATATGTGTCAAAATATCTATGTCTAATATCTGCTATAAAATTTTTGGTGGGGTATAGCCCATAAAATGCCAGTTATATTATCCATAGCTGGCTGCATGTGATCTTTCCGTGGGGCATAGCAGAATGAGATTTGGCTGGGTAGTTCAATCTTCTATTGGAGGAAGGGGTTAGGGGTACATTTCTTATCATTGTCTCACTTCTTGTAAATTCCAGTGTTACAAGAGAAATGTAGTGTGATTTGATCTTGTGGACACCCCTTCTCCATTTATTGTCTCCTAAGCTAATTTTTTTTATATATTTTTTTGCTTTTAGTGGGATCCCTTAGTTGAGAAGTCACTTTGCACTTTCACAGGCCATGAAAATATTATTTACAGCACTGTTTGGTCCCCACACATTCCAGGCTGCTTTGCGTCTGCTTCAGGTAAGTGGCTAAAACTGCATTCAGGCATTCAAAATTAATTGTTTAGAGGCATTTATGACAGACCACTGTTATAAATGTTCTAAAACGTTTTCCACTTTACTTTGTTGTTCTAATACAAAGATATCTAAGCTATAGCCCATGGGCCACATTTGGCCAGCTACAAGATTTTATCAGACTCTTACGGCTCGTACACACAATCCGAATATCGGACGAAAACGATCGTCCGAGGAAGAATCGTACGATTTTCGGATCGCGTGTACACTACTTTCGAGAGCCGATCACGACAGTTCATACGATTTTCATTTAGTCAGTATAGTTGTTGTACGAAAATACAATACAAATACATTACAACACATGACATCACTTCCGTTTTTTTTTTCTGTCGTACGGGAATTTTCGTGACTTTAGTAACTTATTCAATTTCTACTTGCGACTATTAACCAAAAAAGTCATACGATCTGTCGTACGATATTTGGATCGTGAGTACGGGCCATTAGCTAGGGTCAGCGGCGTATCCTTAATATGCACAGATTGAGTATAATGCCGCGTACACACGACCGTTTTTCATGATGAGAAAAATTCCATTTTTTTAATTTGGTCATTAAAAACGATCGTGTGTGGGCTCCAGAGCATTTTTCATGACGTGAAAAATGGGCATTAAAAATTTGGAACTCTGATGGGTTTTTTCAGCCTGTAAATATTTGTAAAATATACAATGTGACACTTATACTAAAATGTTTGGAGACTCCTGTTCTAATACATAATTTCAAGAATACTGATAAAGGACACTCTTGACGTTGCATGTGTTATAGAATTTGTCCACTAGGTGGTAGTATTATGTTTTTGATTGAAAGCCAGTACCTAGGAAAAACTTGCAGAAACCCAGACATGATTGCTGTAAACCTGGTAGGCTGGAGTGTGTGCCTTATTTGAGTAGGAGATAGGAAGTAAAACAGTAATCTTGCGAGGTGAAATAGATAAATGCTCACACATCGTAAAGAACAGTAGCAATCTACTCTTACTAAAAGACAGATAAATGCATTGCTGCTAGGTCAGTTGAAAGTTTTGCTGTAACATTTTTTAGAGGCAGTGCAAGCTAGTGCTGATATCTTAATTTGATGTACAATTGACAGTTATTGTAAAAGGAAATCATGATATAATGACAGAATGTTAGTGCTAAATTTTCAAAGTAAAAGGTGCAGACATACTCTGGGTTATTTGAGTATCATTGGGATAATGTATTCAGCATATGTATCGTTGGCCTTAAGTCTCAGCCTGATATTGGACCCTTTTCAAATGGGATTTTAGCTTCAAGTGTTGCCATGCAATATGACAGATGTGCATTTGGTGCAGTGCAAGACAAAGCAAACAATTTGCAGATGACTAGCATGTAATGAACCATATAGCTTAGTGTACTCCTTGTAATGGAAGTATCAAGGAGTGCATGGGTTTTAATAATACCCACTGAACACCACGATTTGTATCTTTGTGTGTGTATTGAGAATTTCAATTTCTCTATTAGCATTATAGATAAAGTTATAAAATATATGAATACAAAAAGAGAGAAGATAACTCATAGTATTTTTCTAAAAAGCTGTGGATGCTCCAACAGTGAGATTTCACTGCCATAGTACCTTCCTTTTATCCTGTCCACTTAGGATTAGTTGTGTTCTGGTGTTTAGACCCAGTGCTGATATCTCACCAATAATGCCCCTTAGAGATTGGAGAAATCTACCACAACTGGCATCTACCCAAAATGTAAATATGAGTTTTGGATTGACTGACATGAGTGCACTTTCCAGCACAGTTTTGCCCCTCCCCCACCCAATTTAATGGACTCCAGCTTCAACTTCCTGCTCCTCATGCATATTTTCTGTATTCTGCAGCCTCATCCTCCATCATTTGTAAAGATTATTTGTGCAGAATCGTTTTTTGTGCTGGCTACGCCTGTTCATTAGTTCTTCATAGACATTTATGTGACTGTTTCTTGAAGGTCTTTGGCTCCTTAGAAGTTACCCTATCCCAGAGACACAAAGGGATCCTTGTCCAAGAATGGGAGTGCTTCACACTTTGTACTATGGATCCATTACTCTTTAGCATAGAAGTTTGGGACCAGGACCTCCTTACTGTTTTCCAACATGTATAAAAAACTTCCTATACAATAATGAGCGTCTCCAACTGCCTAAGGCAATTATTATTTTTCTCATTCAGTGAAATATGGCCTGATAATTCCAGAGAATACACAAATATTTCTTGCAATTATGGATCAGTCTGTGCCCTAAAGCTACTGATATAGCATTTGATGATTAAGTTATTTTCTTTATCATACACCACGGACACAGAGCCTCTATTCATTACATAATGGGTTGTATAGTTCACCAGAGGTGATTGGACACTGGCACAACCAATGAAGACAAGTTCTCCTCTATATTACCCCTCCTATAAGGGCAGTACCTCAGTTTTTTCGCCAGTGTCTAAGGTGTTGGATGCGATAAGGATGTGCTGAAGGAAGCTTTACCAAAGAGACCCTCTGGGGGTAAAGGAGCTACACTTTCGGATCCATCCAAGATGCCTACATAGTTACGCCAAAACTGGATGGTATCTGGGCCTCGTGGAAGCCGATGTGTCGCCTGTAATGTCTCTCTTTGGAGGACTGGGCTCTAGGGTCTAGCACTTTCGCTATACTATACTCTAAAGTACTGGCAGAGTCTTTTACAAGGCCCAGGGAAGAGGTCTCCTTTAAATAGGAACCCATATCCCTGAAGGTTGGCACACAAACCCACCGTGATGGGTGAAGATTGGCACTGTCTGATCTCAGCAGTTCATCGGCAGGGATAAAGTAAGCTAGGGAAAGGTCCTAAGCATGTATCTTAAGGACTTTCCTTGTTTTAGTAGGTGTCTTCTCTGTTTCCACCACTAGAGGTAGTAAAGAGTTGAGTTTCCACTCACCATGCTCCAGTGTAGTGTCAGCTCCTCTTCGGACAGCACACTTCTCCGCTGCAGAGCTCTGCCAGGGCCAGCAACCACGTTCCTCCTCACAAGAAAAGTAGCAGGAGGATCTTTTTTCCTCTCAGGTCACGGCATTTTCCCCCTAGGTCGCGCGCGTACGGGGCACGCTTATGGTGCACATGGAAGAGGTGGGCGCGGAGTTGCAAGCGGGCACGCCATTCTACGGCGCTGAGACAGGCAGGAAGTATTGAAAATAACCCTCACAAGCCTGGAGCTCTCCCTTGACGGTGACACAGCAGCTTACGGGCACGTAAGGTTCTCTATGTGGTTGGTTTTGTGCACTCCCAAAAGAGAGACACCTACTCAGCATGAAACTGTGTGATTAGTTGCATACTTTATGTAGATTGCTAAACTAGCACAGTAGTATATGCATTGTGGTACCTCTGCTTTTGCTTAAGTGATATGTCTTCCCAGAAGAGAAATTCAGGGACAAAGAAAGACGAAAAAGCATTGCCGCCTGAGACGGAAGGCTCTAGCCGTGCCTGCTCGGTATCTTCCTCTTCTGGAAGATATGAAGCACTCATACAGGATGAGCCATTACCCCTATCAGGAGTAGCAGCCTCTCCTGTGGTGCCTGGGCCTGCATATGTCACTGAGGACACTTTGGCAGCAGCCCTGAACAATTTGGAAGGGAGAATCGCTACGTTAATCGCTAAGTCTTCACAAAAGGACAAAAAGCGAAGCAGATCTCCTTCTCTTGTTTTCGATCTCCTTTCAGAAAAATCTGAAGATGATGAGGATGACGTAGCACCTTCAGGGGATAAGGATGGGGAGTCGGATGGATCAGGGATATCAGAAGAACCTTTTTCTGCTTCCCAGGTTCTAAAATTGCAGGTGCAATGTTATGTTGAAGCAGTACGCTCTACATTCAAGTTGCCCTCTTCGGAGTTAACTGAATCACCTGTCTCCTCCCTGGGTTCATTAAAATCCTGCAGGCTGCATGCTCTTTTCCGATTCATCCTTTACTGGAGAATCTTATTTACGCAGCCTGGCAACATCCAGATAAGCGTTTTTCTCTTCCTAGGAAATTTTTCCAAGAAGTGGAGTCTGCCTTCAGTGGATGCGGCTATTTCTTGTGTAAATAAAAGCCTAACTTGTCCTGTGGACAATGCTGTGGACAATGCTCAGGTATTTAAAGATCCTTCTGAAAAGAAATTGTAATCTTTACCAAAATCTTCCTTTCTTTTGGCTGGCGCGGTAACCCAACCTGCTGTAGCGGCAGTTGGTATGTGTCAAGTCTTAAAGGAACAAGTGAAACAGGCTGAAAGATCTGCCTGCAGAGCAGATCAAATTTTGGGAAAATCTACCTAAGGCCTTGTGTTTTACAGTGGATGCCATTAGAGTCTCTGTTCAGCAAGAATCTCGCCTTACGCTCCAGCTGGTGCACATGCGCAGAATTCTTTGGTTAAAGTATTGGTTAGCGGAAGCTCCATGCAAAAAGCTTTTGGCCAGTTTCCCCTTCCATGGCGAACACATCTTTGAGGATGATTTGGAAAAATATATCCAAAAGATATCAAGCGGTAAATCTACTCTGTTGCCGGAGAAGAGGAAAAACAAGCGCCCTTGTTTTAAACGCTCTCTCTCCCCGACTCCCAGAACATCTGCCTCCAGGCAGTGGCAACGGCATTTTCAGCCAGCCACAAAGGCTAAAGACCAAAACCCGGCCCAGAAAAGCAAAAAGCTGTGGGGTCAAAGAGCTAACAAGCAAAGCCCCAAAGATTCTTTATGAAGGGGCGCCCCCGCTCAGCCGAGTGGGGGGACGGCTTCGGCAGTTTTCAGCAGCTTGGCAGACAGAAATCCAGGACAAGTGGGTAGTTTCCGCAGTATCCCTAGGATACAAACTGGAATTTTGAGAAATCCCATCTTATCGGTTCCGAAGTTCAAAGGTCTCCAGAGATCCATTAAGGAGAGAATCTTTCTTCCGAGGATTGGATCACTTGCTGTCTCAAGGGGTGGTCATGGAGGTTCCCCTAAAGGAGCAAGGTTCAGGGTTTTATTCAAACCTCTTTGTGGTTCCAAAACCAAATGGAGACGTCAGACAAATCCTGGATCTAAGAGCTCTGAATCAGTTTCTGAACATTCGCCATTTCCGAATGGAGACTATTCGGACTATGGTCGCCACCCTACAAGGCAGAGAATTCTTGGTGTCTATAGACATCAAGGACGCATATTTACATGTGCCTATCCATCCCGCTCACCAAAAGTTCCTAAGGTTCGCGGTAGAGCATCGCCACTTCCAGTTTGTGGCTCTGCGCTTTGGTTTGGCTACCGCACCCCGGGTATTTACAAAGGTTCTAGCCCCGCTGTTGGCAATTTTGAGGGCGCGGGGCATAGCGGTAACTGCCTATCTAGACAATCTACTTCTGGTAGATCAGTCAGTAGCAGGATTAAATCAAGCTGTGCTCAATACGGTAAGATACCAGGAGCATTTAGGATGGACCATAAACCTACAGAAATCCTCTCTACAAGCCCTAAGAAGAGTAGAGTATTTGGGCATGATCATAGACACAGCCCAAAGCAGGGTATTCCTGCCAGAGCCAAAGGTCAAGTCCCTAAGAGAATTGATCCACAAGGTCAAGGCAAAGAAGGGACCATCTATTCGCCTTTGCATGAGGCTATTGGGGAAGATGGTGGCCTCTTTCGAGGCTGTTCCTTATGCCCAGTTTCATTCGAGACTACTTCAAAGCAGTATCCTAGCTGCCTGGAACAGGAGAATCCAAGCTCTAGACTTACCCATGCGCCTGTCTTCACAGGTGCGCCAAAAGTTTCAGTTGGTGGTTAAAAACAGAGAATCTGCGGAAGGGAAAATCATTTCTCCCGGTCATCTGGAAGGTGGTGTCTACGGATGCCAGCCTGTTGGGCTGGGGAACAGTGTTAGAAGAAGCTTCAGCCCAGGGAACCTGGGCCAAGACTGAAAGAAGCCTGCTCCTTAACATATTGGAAATTCGGGCGGTATATCTGGCCCTCAAAAGCTGGACACACAGGTTACAGGGTCACCCTGTTCAGATTTAGTGCGACAATGCTACTGCAGTAGCTTATATCAATCACCAAGGAGGCACCCGGAGTCGGGATGCTCAGAAAGAGGTGAATCGGATTCTAGCATGGGCAGAAACTCATATTCCTTGTCTTTCTGCAATCTTCATTCCAGGGGTAGAAAATTGGCAAGCGGACTACCTGAGTCGCCAGCAGCTGTCGCCAGGAGAGTGGTCTCTCCACCCCGATGTCTTTCAGGCTATATGCCAGAGATGGGGGACCACAGATGTAGACCTGCTAGCTTCCAGATTCAACAAGAAGTTGGACAACTTTGTGTCCAGGATGAGAGATCCTTTGGCCTACGGAGCGGATGCTCTGATAATCCCCTGGGATCAATTTTCACAGATCTATGCATTCCCTCCGATTCTTCTCTTACAAAGACTACTTTGCAGGATCAAAAAAGAGGGAGAACCAGTACTCCTAGTGGCCCCAAATTGGCCCAGGAGGCCCTGGTACGCCAAAATCATAAAAATGGCGATAGGGAAGCAGTGGGTGCTTCCGCTTCGTCAGGACCTACTGTTGCAGGGTCCGGTGTTCCATCCTTCCTTACAAAAGCTAAATTTGTCTGGCTATTGAGACCTACATTTTGAAGAAGCAAGGGCTCTCGGGTCCAGTTCTTTCTACGCTCATTAATGCTAGAAAGCCGGCATCCAGGCTTATCTACTATAGAGTCTGGAAGGCATATGTTTCCTGGTGTGAATCCAGAGGGTTGAATCCTCAGAAGTATGTCATCAGTAGGATTCTGTTTTTTTGCCACTTAGGAGTGGAGATGAAATTAGCCCTAAGTACCATCAAGGGTCAAATATCAGCTCTATCAATCTTTTTTCAGAGGCTGCTGGCATCTCATTCCCCATTTTGGACTTTCATTCAGGGGGTACTGCGGGTAAATCCGCCAGTCAAGTCTCCCTTGTGTCCCTGGGATTTGAATTGGTATTGTCAGTCTTGCAAAAGCAACCTTTTGAACCTATCTGCCATATTCCATTGATTATTTTGAGCAGGAAATTGACCTTTTTGGTTGCTATCTCCTCTGCTAGGAGAGTATCTGAATTAGCAGCTCTTTCTTGTAAAAAGCCTTATATGTATTTAACTCATCATAAAGACAAAATTGTATTACGTTCCCATCCTACATTTTTACCTAAGGTAGTGTCGACGTTTCATCTAAATCAAGATATTGTTTTACCTTCCTTTTTTCCTGAGCCGCGGTCAGCGGAGGAAACGTGTTTGCACTCTCTAGATGTAGTGAGAGCAATAAAAGTTTATCTGCAGGCAACTGCTCAGATACTTAAAACAGATGTTTTGTTTATTCTGCCTGACGGTCCCAAAAAGGACCAAGCGGCATCAAAATCCACCATTTCCAGGTGGATTCGGCAAGTAATTATTCAAGCTTATGGTTTAAGGAACAAGATTCCTCCTTTTTCTGTTAAGGCGCACTCGACCAGGGCAATAAGTGCTTCATGGGCAGTGCATCACCAGGCTTCTATGGCTCAGATCTGTAAAGCTACAACTTGGTCTTCAGTCCATACATTTACTAAATTCTATCAGATAGATGTAAGAGGGCATGAGGATTCAGCCTTTGGGCGTAGTGGGCTGCAGGCAGCAGTATAGGGCATCTTGTCCGTTGGCGGCCTGCTTGATCTGTGTCTCCCACCCCTCATATTAAGCATTGCTCTGGGACGTCCCACTATGTAATGAATGGAGGCTCTGTGTCCCGTGGTGTACGATAAAGAAAATAGTATTTTTAATAACAGCTTACCTGTAAATTCCTTTTCTTGGAGTACACCACGGGACACAGAGCTCCCACCCTTCTATGGGATTCTTACTGCTTTGCTACAAAAACTGAGGTACTGCCCTTATGGGAGGGGTTATATAGAGGGGAACTTGTCTTCATTGGTTGTGCCAGTGTTCAATCACCTCTGGTGAACTATACAACCCACTATGTAATGAATAGAGGCTCTGTGTCCCGTGGTGTACATGGGCGTCACCAGGGTGGGACCTGAGGGGGCCACGTCCCCCCCAATTTTACTGTGTGCCCCCCCATGTGCCCCCCCAAGTTAAGTTGTTGGTTTTAACACAAAAAATTTCGCCAGCGCCGCGGCTATCTGAGTTTCCATCCGCGGCGCTGAATGACTGAATCAGACTCACTACAGTAACAGACGTCAGTCTGTCACGTGACGTCGCGTCTGACGGCCGCCGCTATTGATTATGGGAATTGTAGTCCGCGGCGCTGGCTACGTCGTGCTCAAGCTCCCTGCTCCAGGGGGGTGGAGTCAGTGAGTCACTGAGAAGAGCAGCGCAGCCAGCCTACCGCATGCTAACTCCCATCGCCGCGGTAGGTTAGCATGAATAATTGATCATATTTTGCCCGCCAACTCCAGTCCAGTCACAGTGCCTCTGCCACCAGTGCTGCCACAGGAAAGGTAGGTCCAAAAAACAGTAAAAATTTGCTTGCATTACCATTTATAATCTGAAATAAATAGCTGGTGGTTCTGGTGCAACAGTAACTTCAAAGATACATAAGACAGAGCTCTCATGGAGGTAACAGAAAAAATACTTAACTAATATTAGAAAAGCATGATGAAAAGATGAAGTAATATTGACTAAATAGTATATAGGAGGCTTTGTTTTTTCTTTTTGCAAAACCCAAACCAATGTGTGTTTTAGAGGTTAAAATATATATCATTGACCCCAATATATAATATTAGTTAAGTATTTTTTCTGTTACCTCCATGAGAGCTCTGTCTTATGTATCTTTGAAGTTACTGTTGTCCGGCACCAGAACCACCAGCTATTTATTTCAGATTTAGGCTCAGTTCACACTGCTGCGATGCGGGAACGCTGCGAATCCACTGCGGGTTCCCGCATCGCAGGTTTTCCCGGCAGCAGTTCACACTGCCCTATGTGAACTGCTGGGAGTGTCAAGTAAAAGTTAATTACACCCCCAAATCAGTTAACATATCGCAGTGCGATCTGCAAACTCGGACAGGAATCGGATCGCATGGGTGTGAACACCCATGCGATCCGATTCTGCTGCGGACAAAAAAAAGGGTCCTGTGATGTGCACTTGCAGTGCGGTGCGGATCACATGCGAACTCTGACATCGCAGCAGTGTGAACCTAGCCTTAAATGTGAACTTGCGTGCGTGTCGGGTGCGATGCAGGAATCCGCAGTGGATTCGCAGTGTTCTCGCAACGCACCAGTGTAAACCGGGCCTAAGAAATATTTTTTTCAGTTTACAAAGTGCATGCAATGATAATTGATAAGGATTAAACAATAAATTGATATTTTACCATGAATGAGTTAAAATTTGCTGACAACGTAGGTGAACCGTGAATTAAGAATTCAAATTTCATATTTGTGCGTTTTGTGTGCATTGTCAGGAATATTTCATATTTGTGCGTTTCGTGTACATTGTCAGGAATATTTCATATTTGTGCGTTTCGTGTACATTGTCAGGAATATTTCATGTTAATGCGTTTCGTGTGCATTGAATTTGTCTGGAATATTTCATTTTTGTGCTTTTCATGTACATTGTCAGGAATATTTCATGTTCATGTGTTTCGTGTGCATTGAATTTGTCTGGAATATTTCATATTTGTGCGTTTCGTGTACATTGTCAGGAATATTTCATGTTCATGCGTTTCGTGTGCATACACACACACACACACGTTTTATGGTTGGCCCCCCTACTTTTGTCCTTGTCCCCCCATGTGCCCCCCCTAAATATGAAAGCTAGAGACGCCACTGGTGGTGTACTCCAAGAAAAGGATTTTACAGGTAAGCTGTTATTAAAAATCCTATTATTTCTGCATGTAGTCAGACACGTGAAAAGGATCCACTGCTTCACACAAAATACTTGACCGCCATCTACTCGGCTCCATGTGCCAGCTCCCTCATTTATTGCATATAATGTAATAGATAAAGGAAAAGAGGTGCACTCTGAGCCAGTTATTGTCTGTATAATTTACTCAATCACCTGCTACGTCAACAATCTATCTGGGCTCCTCCGCTGATGCGTTTCGCTTGATAAGAGCTTACTCATAAACTCTGATTAAGCTCTTGTCAAGTGAAACATAGAAGAGGAGATCAGGTGGATTATAAATGTTGATTAAATAAGTTATGCATTCTGTAACTGGTCTGCAGTGCTGCCCTTTTCCCTTTTCCATTACATGATATAGCTAGGCAGTATGGAGATGCAAACCATTCAAGAAGAAATAAATGCAGTATGTATATGTGGTTAGCATGCATTTGTCCAATTTATTTCTTACACAATTGATTACTGTATATACTCGAGTATAAGCCGACTCGAGTATAAGCCGAGGTACCTAATGTTGCCTCAAAAAACTGGGAAAACTTACTGACTCGAGTATAAGCTGAGGGTCATCCTTACTGCTCCTATCCTCACTGTTCTCCTATCCTCACTGTTCTCCTATCTTCACTGTTCTCCTATCCTCACTGTTCCCTAGCTCGCTATTTTACATTGTAAATCGTACCTGTAAAGAAGTTGCGGCTGCGGCGTCCATCGTTCGAATTCCGCGGTCTCTTCCTGTTCCTTCCGTGATAGGCGGAGAGTGTCTGATGAGAATCGCCTATCACGATCATTCTCTCATCCTCAGTTTCCCAGCAGACACTGTGTTGGGTGTTCCGCCAATCACAGACGTCTGCTGGGAAACTGAGGATGAGAGAATGATCGTGATAGGCGGAGAGTGTCTGATGAGAATCGCCTATCACTGAAGGAACAGGAAGAGACCGCGGAATTCGAACGATGGACGCCGCAGCCGCAACGTCTTTACAGGTACTATTTTCAATGTAAATTTTTTTTTGCTGACTAGAGTATAAGCCGAGGGGGGGACTTTCAGCCCAAAAAAAAGGTCTAAAAATCGCGGCTTATACTCGAGTATATACGGTATATAGATTTGGCATGTATATGTCCAGTAAAAACCTGAAAGATGTTTTAACCTTTCTTTATTCTTCTAAATATGCCCTTTTTCAGTCCTTGTCCTATATTACAAGAGACTTTTCATTAATTTCTGTCCTTCTCTGCCACCTGTCAAAGGGACAGAAAATTAATGAAAATCTCCCAGATGGGGACACAGTTGGCAAAAAAAGCTCCCTAGTTTAAAAACAAAAATAAATGTTTTGACTGAAGTTGAACCCTAAATGTGTGGACATTGCAAAGAGAATTTGTCACTTTGAAATTCAGGACAAAGTGACTTGACAATCCTCCCCTCTGCTCCACTTTTCTGGCACTCTGCTCGCCTGTTGGATATTGTAAGGCCCCTTTCACACTGAGGCGTTGCGGTTTTACTGCGTTTTTACAGCGATTTTACCACGATAGCGTTAAAAATAGCGCTAACGCCTATGCGTTTTTACCACGATTTTACCGTGTTAGCGCTATTTTTAGCGCAAACGTGGCAAAAACGCATAGGCGTTAGCGCTAACGCCTATGCGTTTTTACCGCGGTACTCATTCATTTAAATGAGGATAGGCGTTTTTACAGCGCTATTTTATGCGCCCCAAAGATGCTCCAAAAAAGCTGTTTGCAGGATTTTTTCCAATGCACAGCCAGCACAACGCCTCAGTGCTTTCAGCCCTCAAGGCTTTCACATTGAGAAAGCTGGGGCAGGATTATTTCAGGCGTTTTTACAGCGCTATTTTTAGCGCTAAAACGCCTGAAAAACGCCTCAGTGTGAAAGGGGCCTAAGGGGGGGTGGGGTTGTCATGTAACCTTACAAACAAATGGCAACCGCCCCAACCTATAACTAGCCTTTGCAGCAAGGAGCACATGGAACGGCAATGCATGCCAAAAAACAAGCAAAAATTCTCAGCTCATTTGCCAGCCAGCCTGCAACAAACTGAATTGACCCTGTCTAACAATCATAGTAAAAACAGGGGGGTTTAGTTTGCACACATTTGCAAGATATATGCGTAAGTTGCAGCGGCACCCTGGTGTACTGCAATCCTAACTCTGTTATTTTGAGAGTCCTCCAAATTGAAGCACATATATAATAATGAGTAGATTATGGCCAGGTATGCCTGGAGGGAGCCCATCCCTCCTTAAAGGCACAGGGATGCCTCGGTCACTAGCAATAGCGCAATGACTGCAATGTTATCCAGTCATTCCCTTACTAATTCACTACAGTACAAACAAATGGCAATCACTCCAACCTTTAACTAGCCTTTGCAGCAAGGAGCACATGGAAGGGCAACGCGTGTCAAAAACCAAACAAAAATTCTCAGCTCACTTACCAGCCAGCCTGCAACAAGCCAAATTTACCCTGACTCTGTCTGTTGTGAATTGGTGAGGGGACGCACTGGATACCTTTGCTGCCATTGTGCTATAGATGGGTGTCCAGTGCGATCCTGTACCTTTTAAGGAGGGGTGGGCTCCCTCCAGGCATACCTGTATTTAATCTATCCATTATTATAAATGTGCTCCAAATTGGGAGACTCTCACAATTATAGAGTTAGGACTGCAGTACACTGGGGTGCCGTGACGTGGCCGTTACCGTGTATTGTTAGACCGGGTCAATTCAGTTTGTTGCAGGTTGGCTGGTAAGTGAGCTTAGAATTTTCTTTCTCGTACATCACGGGACACAGAGTGGCATAGTCATTACTATGTGGGTTATATAGATACCTTCAGGTGCTGGCACTGGCAACTTCCAAAACCGGAAGTACCCTCCCCTATATAAGCCCCTCCCATCCGGGAGCACCTCAGTTTTTTGCCAGTGTCTAAGGTGTTGGCCAAGAAGTAACATGTGTTTTTCACTGAGCTTGCGTACAGGTTCTTTTGGGCCTCAGTAAGCTATTCCGGATCCGAACAAAAAAGCTTCATAGCTAAACGGTCGGTACCCGGGCCTTGCAGAGAAGAGCAAGGTTTTGCCTGTAATGCTTCTCTTAGGAGAGCTGGACCCTGGGATCCAGAGCTCTGGTCATACCCACGACCAAGATGTTTTCTGTGCAGGGTGCTATACAGGTCCAGGGGAGTGGAATCCTTGGGAACCCGGTCCCTGAAGGTTTAATTACAATGCCTGCCGTGATAGGTGAAGTTTGGGCTTCTGTGGACCAAACAGAGTCCTGCGGCGGGGAAAAGGTAAGTGGGGGCCCCTCAGGAACTTGGTTCTATTGAGGGGACTCCCAAGCCTAATATGTCTTTCTGCCTGTTACCTAACGGTATTCCCGCTAAATATTTATGCATGCCTGTAACTACTAAAAAATGTAATAATTTTAATAGTGGTCAAGAAAAAAAAAAAAAAAAATGTAGACTGCGGTACCTGTGTTAATCCACTAGAGGCCGCTGTGGAACGTTTCTTGTCATGTGGACTAGTTTCTTTTCATCAGAGCAAGTCCAGGCAGATGGTGAGTTCTCTTGTGGGAAACTGCTTCCTCTGCCATGTTGCAATGCTCGTCCATCCCCCGGCCTGTGGCAAAAGGGGCCCTGGCTCTTGTCCCTAGTTTCCCTTTTCAAAAAAGAGCGCCGAAGGCGCACGTGGCCGCGCGCGTGCACGCGCCTCTATATATAGAGGTGAGCTGGGAAAGGGGGCGGAGCTTGGGGGATGACGCTCTGTGCGCGCCGCAGCGCTTCTGCGCATGTGCGGGCGTCCCAGCATGTTAAAAAACACAATTATGTGTTGTGAGCTGGCTATGGAGTGCAGAGACAGAGCTGGCAACATTTAAAAAAGGCATACAGCAAGCGGTTGATGCAGGCATCCCCATAGAAAGGCACATTAGTAGACACCAACTGTTTTTATAGCAGCATTTGTGCTAGACTATTGTCAGTAAGTGGTGTATTTCGGCTGGAATACCTCAGCTTTGGGCTTAGGAATATGCCGTCTAAAAACTCCGGGACTAAAAATCCCAGGAAGCATAGGGGGTCTCCATCGGGCTCTGAGGATCTTGGGCATGCTTCGGCTGCACCAATCTCCCCTGAAGAATCAGAGGTTAGTGACCGTAGAGCACCCTCAGGAGTACCTGGTACTGTGGCTGTCCTCAGTTCACCTGCTCCTGTGTATGTAACAGAGGAGGTTTTTTCCTCAGCTCTGGGAGGGCTGGAAGAGAGATTGTCAGCATTGATCGCTGCTTCCCTGTCACAGGGAAAAAGCGCTCGATCTCCGTCTCCTCCCTCAGAGTGCCTGTTAGCGGAGCAACAGTCCCATACAGGGATCGACCTACCTGAGGGGGATCAGGATGAGGTCGATTCTGTTGTAGAGGAATCAACAGTGGAAGAGCCATTCTCAGCATCACATGCTGAAAGATTATGGGTTCAGTCCCTGACTAACATGGTCCGATCAGCATTTAAAATGCCCCTTGCGGAGCCATCATCCACTTCTGTCTCCTCGTTGGGGTCGCTAAAAGCTCCCCAGACTGTTTGTTCCTTTCCGATCCATCCTTTACTGGAAGGGCTCATTTACCAGGATTGGGAGCATCCTGATAAAATATTTACTCCTCCCAAGAGATTTCAGGTGATCTATCCCATGGAGGATAAGTTCGTCAAAAAATGGAGGGTCCCTACAGTGGACGCAGCCATCTCTTGTGTGAATAAATCACTGACATGTCCAGTAGATAATGTCCAAATGTTCAAGGACCCAATAGATAAAAAATTAGAGTCCTTATTAAAAACTGCTTTTGCTACAGCAGGCTTGGTGACACAACCAGCAGTGGCAGCTATTGGGGTCTGCCAAGCAGTGAAGGATCAGTTGAAACAGGTCTTAAGGGACTTGCCAGATCAGCAGGCTCTTGCCCCAGCTGATCTACCTAGAGCCTTATGCTTTGCGGTGAACGCTATAAAGGATTCAATCCATCAGGCCTCCCGCCTTACGCTGTCTGTAGTACATATGCGCAGGCTTCTATGGCTCAAAAACTGGTCTGCTGAAGCTCCCTGTAAAAAATTGCTGGTCAGCTTCCCCTTTCATGGTGAACGCTTATTCGGGGAAGACGTGGACAAATATATCCAGAAAATTTCCAGCGGTAAAAGTACACTTTTGCCGGTTAAAAACAGAGTTAGAGGTCCCTCTTGTAAGAGGCCTGCTTCTCCAGTCCCTAGGACATCGGCTGTGAAACAGTTCCGACGGCCTCCTCGGTCAAATCCCGGAGGTAAAAATCAGGGACAATTGCAGGGTAACAAGAAGCCCTGGATCAGGAGAGGTACAAAACCTCCCCCAAAGTCAAATGCATTAAGGGTTGCCCCCACTCAATCGGGTGGGGGGAAGACTTCAGTTGTTCACAGAGACCTGGCGGGACACGATCAGAGACAGATGGGTGCTCTCCGCAGTAAGTCTGGGATACAAATTGGAGTTAAAAGACTCCCCTCCTTCCCACTTTATAAGGTCAAACGTGCCAAGGGATCCCCAGAAGAGAGGATCCCTCCTGTTGGCACTAGAACAATTATTGCTCCAAGCAGTAATTATAGAGGTTCCCCTGGAAGAATGGGGGTTCGGGTTTTACTCAAACCTCTTTACAGTCCCGAACCCAAACGGGGACGTGAGGCCCATATTAAATCTAAAAGGGCTAAACAAATTCCTACATATCAGGACTTTCCGGATGGAGTCGATCCGATCAGTGGCCACTGCCCTACAAGGGGAGGAATGGTTAGCCTCGATCGACATCAAAGATGCTTATTTGCACATTCCCATCTTTCCAGCCCACCAAAAATTTCTACGCTTTGCGGTAGAAGGGCACCATTTTCAGTTCAGAGCCTTACCCTTCGGTCTGGCCACAGCACCACGAGTGTTCACAAAAATTCTGGCCCCATTATTGGCCAATCTAAGAACACGAGGTGTAACGATAATGGCATATCTAGACGACTTGTTGCTGATAGACCACTCAGTGGAAAAACTAGAAGTGGTTGTTCACGAGACAATTTTGAGTATCTGGAATCTCACGGTTGGATTATCAACCGAGACAAGTCAGCCCTAAAACCAGTCAAAAGTCTGGAATACTTGGGGCTAAGGCTGGATTCAGACCAGAGAAATTTTTTCTTGCCTCAAGAAAAGGGGTCGTCTTTGAGAGATTTGATCCACCTAGTGGGTACAAAAAGACAGCCATCCATACGCCTGTGCATGAGGCTGCTGGGAAAAATGGTGGCATCATTCGAAGCAGTACCCTACGGTCAATTCCATTCAAGGAATTTGCATACTGTCAGCCTGGAACAAAAAAGTTCAGGCCCTAGACTTACCAATGTCCTTGTCCCCTTCCGTTCGCAAGAGCCTCCGTTGGTGGTTGGTTCCCCAGAATCTGGAAAGAGGGAAATCCTTCAGTCCGATTTCTTGGAAGGTGGTCACTACAGATGCCAGCCTTATAGGCTGGGGAGCAGTACTGGAGCAATGGTCTCTCCAGGGCAGATGGTCGGATGCAGAAAAGGCCCTGCCCATCAATCTCTTAGAGATACGAGCAGCCCGGTATGCCCTAGTAGCATGGACATCCAAACTCCAAGGGTCCCCTGTCAGAATTCAATCGGACAATGCCACGGCAGTGGCATATATCAATCATCAGGGTGGCACCAGGAGTCGTGCAGCCCAGAGGGAAGTAAATTGCATCCTGAAATGGGCAGAAAGATATGTCCCAGCCATATCTGCGGTATTCATTCCAGGAGTGGAGAATTGGAAGGCGGACTTTCTAAGTCGCCAACAATTATGCCCAGGGGAATGGTCCCTTCATCCCGAGGTTTTCCGGACAATATGTCAGCGGTGGGGAACACCGGATGTAGATCTGCTAGCATCCAGATTCAACGCAAAAGTGGACAGGTTTGTCTCTTGGACAAGAGATCCCCTAGCTTGCGGCTCGGATGCCCTAGTGTTCCCTTGGGATCAGTTCAAGCTGATATATGCATTCCCACCGCCACAATTGTTACCTCGATTACTCCGCAGAATCAGGGTAGAAAAGAAACCAGTGATTCTGGTGGCTCCAGCGTGGCCCCGAAGAGCATGGTACGCGGAGATTGTAAAGATGTCTGTGGGGAGTCCTTGGACCCTCCCACATCGTCCGGACCTGCTTTCGCAAGGACCGATATACCACCCTTCCTTACCAGCCCTAGGTTTGACGGCCTGGCTTTTGAAGCCCACATTCTAAAAAAAAGGGATTTTTATAACAGCTTACCTGTAAAATCCTTTTCTTGGAGTACATCACGGGACACAGAGCGACTTAGTCATTACTAATGGGTTATATAGATTACCTTCAGGTGTTGGCACTGGCCAATTCCAAACCGGAAGTACCCTCCCCTATATAAGCCCCTCCCACCCGGGAGCACCTCAGTTTTGTAGCCAAGCAATAAGTGTCCCAAAAAGAGGGGTGGGAGCTCTGTGTCCCGTGATGTACTCCAAGAAAAGGATTTTACAGGTAAGCTGTTATAAAAATCCCTTTTTCTTTTTCGTACATCACGGGACACAGAGCGACTTAGTCATTACTAATGGGACGTCCCAAAGCAATGCCAAATGAGGGGAGGGATACATAAGCTGGGCGCCATCAGGCATGAGGCTCTTTTGCGGCCTGCAACACACTGCGCCCAAAGGCGACATCCTCCTGACTTCTGACGTCTACCTGGTAGAATCTAGTAAACGTGTGTACTAAGGACCATGTTGTGGCCTTACAGTACTTGAGCCAGGGAGGCTTGGTGATGCACTGCCCATGAAGTTCCAACTGCTCTTGTGGAGTGCGCCCTAACTTTGAACGGAGGCGGTCTCCTTTTCAAGCCATAGGCTTGTATTATGACCTGTCGAATCCACTTGGCTAAAGTAGATTTTTGATGCTGCCTGACCCTTTCTGGGGCCTTCCGGCAGAACAAACAAAGTATCCGTTCTACGAATCTGAGCAGTGGCTTTAAGATAAGCTTTAACTGCTCTTACTACATCCAAAGAATGCAATAACTTTTCCTCTACCAAACTAGGTTTGGGGAAAAAGGAAGGAAGAACCACATCTTGGTTCAAAAGGAACCTCGATACCACCTTAGGAAGAAGGCTGGATGAGGACGTAATACTACTCTGTCCTTATGGATAACCAGATATGGCTCCTTACAGGACAAGGCGGCTAATTCCGATACTCTTTTAGCCGAACAAATGGCTACTAAGAAAATCAATTTCCTGGTGAAAAGAACCAAGAAAATGTGCCGCATGGTTCAAATGGTTGTTTCTGTAGAACCGACAGAACCAGGTTTAAGTCCCATGGACATATGGGAATACTAACTGGAGGGCTAATACGCATCACTCCTTGTATGAAAGCTTTGATTAATGAATGCAAAGCCAAGGGCCTTTGAAAAAAAAATATTGACAAGGCCGTCTGACCCTTGATAGTACTCAAGGCAAGCTTCCTATGTACAGCCCACTGTAGGAAGTCCAGAATCCTACCTATTACGTACTTACGTGGATGCCATTTCCTGGCCTCACCCCACGTGATGTACGCCTTCTAGATCCTATAATAGATCTGCCTGGATACCGGCTTCCTGGCATTGATCATGGTAGATACCACAGGATTAGAGAGCCCTCTCTTTTTTAGAATGTGGGCTTCTATAGCCAGGCCGTCAACCTAGGGCTGGTAAGGAAGGGTAGTATATCGGTCCTTGCGAAAGCAGGTCCGGACGATGTGGGAGGGTCCAAGGACTTCCCACTGACATTTTTACAATCTCCGCGTACCATGCCCTTCGGGGCCACGCTGGAGCCACCAGAATCACTGGTTTCTTTTCTACCCTGATTCTGCGGATTAATCGCGGTGGGAATGCATATATCAGCTTGAACTGATCCCAAGTGAACACTAGGGCATCCGAACCGCAAGCTAGGGGATCCTTTGTGCGAGACACAAATCTGTCCACCTTTGCGTTGAATCTGGATGCTAGCAGATCTACATCCGGTGTTCCCCACCGCTGGCATATTGCCTGGAAAACCTCGGGGTGAAGAGACCATTCCCCCGGGCATAATTGCTGGCGACTTAAAAAAGTCCGCTCTCCAATTTTCCACTCCTGGGATGAAAACCGCGGATATGGCTGTGACATACCTTTCTGCCCATTCCAGGATGCATTTCGCTTCCCTCTGGGCTGCACGACTCCTGGTGCCACCCTGGAGATTGATATATGCCACTGCTGTGGCATTGTCTGATTGAATTCTGACAGGTGACCCTTGGAGTTTGGATGTCCATGCTACTAGGGCATACCGGGCTGCTCGTATCTCTAAGAGATTGGTGGGCAGGGCCTTCTCTGCTTCTGACCACTTGCCCTGGAGAGACCATTGCTCCAGTACTGCCCCCCAGCCTATGAGGCTGGCAACTGTAGTGACCACCTTCCAAGAAACCGGACTGAAGGGTTTCCCTTCCCAGATTCTGGGGCACCAACCACCAATGGAGGCTCTTGCGAACGGAAGGGGACAGGGACATTGGTAAGTCTAAAGCCTGAACTTTTTTGTTCCAGGCTGACAGTATGGCCCTCTGCAAGTTCCTTGAATGGAATTGACCGTAGGGTACCGCTTCGAATGAAGCCACCATTTTTCCCAGCAGCCTTATACACAGGCGTATGGATGGTTTTTCTTTTTTGTACCCACTAAGTGGGTCAAATCTTTCAAAGACGACACCTTCTCTGGAGGTAAGAAAATCTTTCTCTGATTTGAATCCAGTCTTAGCCCCCAAGTATTCCAGGCTTTTGACTGGTTTTAGGGCTGACTTGTCTCGGTTGATAATGCAACCGTGAGATTCCAGATACTTGATTATCTTGTGAACGACCACTTCTAGTTTTTTTTTTTCACTGAGTGGTCTATCAGCAACAAGTCGTCTAGATATGCCATTATCGTTACACCTTGTGTTCCTAGTTTGGCCAATCGTAGGGCCAGAATTTTTGTGAACACTCGTGGTGCCGTGGCCAGACCGAAAGGTAAGGCTCTGAACTGAAAATGGCGCCCTTCTACTGCAAGGCGTAGAAATTTCTGGTGGGCCGGACAGATGGGAATATGCAAATAAGCATCCCTTATGTCGATCGAGGCTAACCATTCCTGCCCTTGTAGGGCGGTGGCCACCGATCGGATCGACTCCATCCGAAAAAAGTCCTGATATGTAGGAACTTGTTTAGCCCTTTTATATTCAATATGGGCCTCATGTCCCCATTTGGTCTGGGGACTGTGACAAGGTTTGAGAAAAACCCGAACCCGTTTTCTTTCAAGGGAACCTTCATGATTACCCTTGGGGCAATAGTTGCTCTAGTGCCAGAAGGAGGGATCCACTCTTCTGGGGATCGCTTGGCACGTTTGACCTTATAAAATGGGCAGGAGGAATGTCTTTTAACTCCAGCCTGTATCCCAGACTTACTGCGGGGATCACCCATCTCTGATGGTGTCCCGCCAGGTCTCTGTGAACAACTGAAGTCTTCCCCTCACCCGACTGAGTGGGGGCAACCCTTCATGACTTAGGGGGAGGTTTTGTACCTCTCTTGACCCAGGGTTTCTTGATACCCTGTGATTGTCCCTGATTTCTGCCCCCTGGATTTGACCGCGGAGGCCGTCGGAACTGTTTCACAGCCGATGTGCCAGGGACTGGAGAAGTAGGCCTCTTAAAAGAAGGACTTCTACCCTTGTTCTTAACCGGTAAGAGTGAACTTTTACCGGCAGAAATTTTCTGGATATATTTGTCCAGATCTTCTCCAAATAAGCGTTCTCCATGAAATGGGAAGCTAACCAGCAGTTTTTTACAGGGAGCTTCAGCAGACCAGTTTTTGAGCCACAGAAGCCTACGCATATGTACTATAGACAGCGTAAAGCGGGAGGCCTGTTGGATTGTATCCTTTATGGCGTCCACCGCAAAACACAAGGCTCTAGGCAGGTCAGCTAGGGCAAGAGCCTGCTGATCTGGTAAGTCCCTTAAGACTTGTTTCAACTGATCTTTCACTGCTTGGCAGACTCCAATCGCTGCTACCGCAGGTTGTGTCACCATGCTTGCTGTAGAGAAAGCAGATTTTAGTAAAGACTCCAATTTTTTATCTATTGGGTCTTTGACATTGGAACATTATCTACTGGACATGTCAGTGATTTGTTAACAGAAGAGATGGCTGCGTCCACTGTAGGGACCCTCCATTTTTTTATGAACTTATCCTCCATGGGATAGATCACCGGAAATCTCTTGGGGGGAGCAAATATTTTATCAGGATGCTCCCAATCCTGGTAAATAAGCCCTTCTAATAAAGGGTGGATTGGGAAGGAACAGACAGCCTGGGGAGCTTTTAGCGACCCCAGCGAGGAAACCGTAGTGGATGGTGGTTCCGCCAGAGGCATTTTAAATGCTGATCGGACCATATTAGTCAGAGACTGAACCCATAATCTTTCAGCCTGAGATGCTGAGAAAGGTTCTTCCACTGTTGATTCCTCCATAACTGAATCAACCTCATCCTGATCCCCTTCAGGTAGGTCGATCTCTGGGACTGTTCCTCCACTAACAGGCACTCTGAAGGAGGAGACGGAGATCGGACGCGCTTTTCCTGAGACAGGGAAGCAGCGATCAATGCTGTTAATCTCTCTTCCAATCCTCCCAGAGTTGAGGATAAAACCTCCTCTGTTATATATACAGGAGCAGGTGGACTGGGGACAGCCGCAGCACCAGGCATTCCTGCGGGGTTTCTACGGCTACTGACCTCTGAATTCTCAGGGGAGATTGGTGCAGTACAAGCATGCCCAATATCCTCAGAGCCCGATGGAGACCCCTTTGGCTTCCTGGAAGATCTATTTCCGGAGCGTCTGGACGACATATCTTTAAGCACAAAGCTGAGGTATTCCCGTCGTCATACACCAATTTTGCTGGTAATAATCTAACACAGGTGCTGCTATATACCAGCTGGTGTCCACTAAAGTGCCTTTCTATGGGGATGCCTGCATCAACCGCCTCTGTGTGCCACTGTTTGTTGCTAGCTCTGTTTGCATCCAGCTGACACTTGTACTGTGTCTTTTAACTATGCTGGGACGCCCGCACATGCGCAGAAGCGCCGCGGCGCGCATCGAGCGTCATCCACCCGCCCCGCCCCTTTTTTTCATAGGAGGCGCGTGCACGCGCCCACGCGCGCGCCCGTGCGCCATTGGCGCCCTTTTCGAAATCAAACAGGGGACTAGGAGCCAGGGCCCTTTTTGCCGGAGGGCCTGTGCGGTGGATGAGCGCAGCAACAGGGCAGAGGAAGTGGATTCCCACAGAGAAACTTACCAGCTGCCTGGATCTTTTGACTTGAGAAAACCAAAGATCCACATGACAAGAAAAATGGACTACAGCGGCCTCTAGTGGTTTAACACAGGTACCGCGGTCCCCTTTTTTTTTTTTTTTTCTTGACTACTATTAAAATTTTACATTTTCAGTAGTTACAGGCAAACACAGATATTTAGCGGGAATACCGTTAGGTAACAGACAGAAAGACAAATTAGGCTTGGGGGTCCCCCAATAGAACCAAGTTCCTGGGGGCCCCCACTTACCTGATCCCCGCCACAGGACTTTGTTTGGTCCACAGAAGTCCAAACTTCACCTATCACGGCAGGCATTGTAATTAAACCTTCAGGGACCGGGTTCCCAAGGATTCCACTCCCCTGGACCTGTATAGCACCCTGCACAGACAACATCTTGGTCGTGGGTATGACCAGAGCTCTGGATCCCAGGGTCCAGCCCTCCTAAGAGAAGCATTACAGGCAAAACCTTGCTCTTCTGCTGCAAGGCCCGGGTACCGACCGTTTAGCTATGAAGCTTTTTTGGTGGGATCCGGAACAGCTTACTAAGGCCCAAAAGAACCTGTACGCAAGCCCAGTGAAAACACATGTTACTCTTTGGCCAACACCTTAGACACTGGCAAAAAACTGAGGTGCTCCCGGGTGGGAGGGGCTTATATAGGGGAGGGTACTTCCGGTTTGGAATTGGCCAGTGCCAACACCTGAAGGTAATCTATATAACCCATTAGTAATGACTAAGTCGCTCTGTGTCCCGTGATGTACGAAAAAGGAAGAGAGGGCTCTCTAATTCTGTGGTATCTACCATGATCAATGCCAGGAAGCCGGTATCCAGGCAGATCTACTATAGAATCTGGAAGGCGTACATCGCCTGGTGTGAAGCCAAGAAATGGCATCCACGTAATAGGTAGGATTCTGGACTTCCTACAATGGGCTGTAGATAGGAAGCTTGCCTTGAGTACTATCAAGGGTCAGATTTCGGCCTTGTCAATATTTTTTCAAAGGCCCTTGGCTTCGCATTCACTAGTCAAAGCCTTTATACAAGGAGTGATGCGTATTAGCCCTCCGGTTAATATTCCCATATGTCCATGGGACTTAAACCTGGTTCTGTCGGTTCTACAGAAACAACCATTTGAACCATTACAGCATATTTCCCTGGTTCTTCTCACCAGAAAATTGATTTTTCTAGTAGCCATTTGTTCGGCTAAAAGAGTGTCGGAATTAGCCGCTATGTCCTGTAGGGAGCCATATCTGGTTGTCCATAAGGACAGAGTAGTGTTACGTCCTCATCCAGCCTTTCTTCCTAAGGTGGTATCGAGGTTTCATTTGAACCAAGATGTGGTTCTTCCTTCTTTTTTCCCCAAAGCTAGTTCGGTAGAGGAAAAGTTATTGCATTCTTTGGATGTAGTAAGAGCAGTTAAAGCTTATCTAAAAGCCACTGCTCAGATTCGCAGAACAGATACTTTGTTTATTCTGCCGGAAGGCCCCAGAAGGGGTCAGGCAGCGTCAAAATCTACTTTAGCCAAGTGGATTCGACAGGTCATAATGCAAGCCTATGGCTTGAGAAGGAGACCGCCTCCGTTCAAAGTTAGGGCGCACTCCACGAGAGCAGTTGGAACTTCATGGGCAGTGCATCACCAGGCCTCCCTGGCTCAAATATGTAAGGCCGCAACATGGTCTTCAGTACACACGTTTACTAGGTTCTACCAGGTGGACGTTAGAAGTCAGGAGGATGTCGCCTTTGGGCGCAGTGTGTTGCAGGCCGCAAAAGATCCTCATGTCTGATAGCGCTCAGCTTATGTATGGTGTACCCCCCCCTCATTGGGCATTGCTTTAGGACATCCCACATAGTAATGACTATGCCGCTCTGTGTCCCGTGATGTACGAGAAAGAAAATAGGATTTTTATAACAGCTTACCTGTAAAATCCTTTTCTTGGAGTACATCACGGGACACAGAGCTCCCACCCCTCTTTGGGGACACCTATTGCTTTGCTACAAAACTGAGGTGCTCCCGGATGGGAGGGGCTTAAATAGGGGAGGGTACTTCCGGTTTTGGAAGTTGCCAGTGCCAGCACCTGAAGGTATCTATATAACCCACATAGTAATGACTATGCCGCTCTGTGTCCCGTGATGTACTCCAAGAAAAGGATTTTACAGGTAAGCTGTTTGTCATGTGACCTTAACCATTTACTCCCAGGATGCAGTGCTTGGGAGAGAGGGGCCAATCACTAAGCCAAAATACTATCTTGTAGGGCAGCCTTTCTCAACCTTTTCAACACAGAGGAACCCTTGAAATAGTTCTCCGGTCTCGGGGAACCCCTGCTAAAATTGAGAAATCTACAACTCATGATACATTAGTGTGACAGTCAGTTGGAAGAATGGTCCTTACACTTGTGGCAATTGAGAAGAATTACCTCCTTACATATAGCTACAAAGATCAATGGGGTCAGTGGGAACTTATCTGAGAGGCAGAAATTGCCCAATGCTGAAGGAACCCCTAGCAACCTCTGGAGGAACCCTAGGGTTCCACGGAACCCTGGTTGAGAATCACTGTTGTAAAGGATTGGAGAAGGCCCTTAACGCTATGTAAGCTCCAATATTGACCGACACAGAGCTTACACTGGAATCTGACTTGGGGCTCTGACAAGCAAACATGGTGATAGGGCAGTGCAAAAAAGGTAAGTGTGAGTGGGTGCTGCAGCAATCATCATAAAAGAAAGAAGTTGTTATATACAGTATAATTTTGCTTGACGTGACGGAAAACAAGAAAAACAAGAAAAACGATTTTATCATGTTCCACATGAATGCAATGTATCAATAGAGTATACCCCTTAGCATTAAAACTGCTGGAGCAGCCCCTAACATGAACTGTGCTTTTATCTAGATGTTTGGCTAATAATAAACAAGACTGGATGATAATGTGGTACTTAACGCAGCACTGACAAAATATCACATGAACAAACAGAGAGCAGGCCTGCTGCCACCCAGACAAGATCTCTTTGTAGTGCATGGGGACTAATTGGATGTAATCCCTAATTTAGGTTGTCTGTTTCTAGGTTACTGATCTTTATGGCTTTCCAAGGTACAAACCACTCTGACTCGGCCTCAGCATATTGTAATTAATACATAATTGTTGCTTTTGTTTTAGATGAAGAAAAAACTTCACTGATTTTCAGCAGAAATGTAGTTTGCTTTTTCTAAATGGGGCTTTTGTGCACATTTTGTACAGTGCCATTTTAGATGTTTTGTTATGTTAACGCTAGGATATTTTTGTCTCTTCTCTGCGCAATGAGAAGCAAATTTGCAGCTTTAGTCTGTATGTGAAACATAAATTGCTAGTAAAAAGGGATACTCATTACACCACACGCCAGTAACTACAGATATTTATATTTGAAGTTTTGCCATCTGTGATGTTTTATATACCGGGCTGGCATTGGAAGTTTTCCACTTAAACTTCAGTTTCATGCTTGTTAAAGAAAAAAACGTTCTCAGCGTCCCAATTGAATTCTATGGGGCCCAAAAATGCTCAAATCTGCCTGCAAAACAGCTCCTGTACTTTTTCAAGCGGCAGGCACCTGAGCGCTCAGGTGTGAACAGGCACCATTTAAAAAAAAATAAAAAATGAAAGTTTTAATATCAAAGTTAAATGTTTTGGATAGAGTAAGGGTTGCTTTTAACCCCTGTCAGGTTTTTGTGTTCCATTGCAGAAAGTGATAGGAAATCCTTCCATAGTGAGGGAATACTTGGTTGTCACCAGGGCCAACCAGAACTATCTCCCCCATTGGAAGATCTCCCCTCTATTACTGTTCTGGGGGCAACCCAAAATTTGGGGTTTTCTTTCACTTATAACGGTAAACAAAACAAATAGAGACAGTGAATCTTCTAAACGGGGTGCACAGATAGCAATATAGACCTGACATACACTATACGAGTATAGAAGATGCCACCACACCAGCAGATAAATTGCAAGTAAAATATACATTTATTTGTATGGCATAACATAGATTCTTCAGGGCTGCATAAGCACCCCTTCGTTCAAGATGACAAACTAAAACAGGGTATACATGGGGAGTTTTATTTTGTTCAACCAGCAGGTTGAACGAATATAAATACCCTCACAGATCCCAGCATTCTGCACAGCAGGGACCTCTCCCCTGTCAAAATACACAGATCAGCGCTGCAGCCATTGGCTGCAACCACTGATTGAATTCTGGTTTCCAGCAGGACGATTTTTCTCTCCTCTTTTTTGTAACCTTAAATAAGGACTTGTGTATTCCAGTGCATATTGGTGCATTTAAGTGCGTTCTGGTGCGTTGCAGTACAGTTCAGTGCAGAAAAATGCAGCACTGGGACTGACCACACTGGTGTGAATTATGCTACTGAAAACCATATAACTTACTATACTTGCATTCTTGATGCATGTGGTGTGAACTGGCCCTAAGTAAAATTTCTCGCTTTTCTGACAACTTATTAAATGTAAATAGTGCAATACTTACAATGGAATTAATGTGTGTATTCATGTATGCTAACACTATTTTGGCTTTCTAAAGCTGCGTCAATTAAAGAGTATGAACTGATAATCGCGTCAGTCTTTTATTGAGACCATTCATGGACTGATGTCACAGGTAATTTCAGAGCTGATAAGATAAGCCAGGAGCCAGCGAGGATGTGCTTCAGTAGTTGAGGACCTGATCAATGTCTAGCCAACAAAGAAACTCCTGTCATCTGGAAAATGTGATTAAAGAAATGACATAAATAACAGGGACCCAATGCTTGAAAAGGATGTTGTGAGTCATTGTGTAGTTTATACCAAATCTCTTTTTACTACCTGGAAATCAGACTGCTTTAGAGTCTCAGTGGAAGAACAAACACAAATCTTTTTAATTCTGTAAATAGCAAGATATGATGGTTTCTAGGTTCAGCTCCAGAACAAAAAAAAAAACAGTATATTATATCTTAAAGGGGTTGTAAACCCTTATGCCGCGTACACATGACCGTTTTTCATGACGAGAAAAATGCAATTTTTTAAATTGGTCATTAAAAACGATTGTGTGTGGGCTCCAGAGCATTTTTCTTAACGAGAAAAATGGCTATTAAAAATTTAGAACATGCTCTATTTTTTCTCGTCGTTTTTCACGTCGTCGTTTTTCTCATCGTGAAAAACGGCCGCGTGTACGCTTTAATGACGGGAAAAAAATGCGCATGCTCAGAAGCAAGTTATGAGACGGGAGCGCTCGTTCTGGTAAAACTAGCGTTCTGAATGGAGATAGCACATTCGTCACGCTGTAACGGGCTGAAGAGCACAAGGCTGAAAAGCACAAATCGTCTCTCACCAAATTTTACCAACACGAGGATCAGCAAATGCAGCCCAAAGGGTGGCGCCATCCGAATGGAACTTCCCCTTTATAGTGTCGTCGTACGTGTTGTCGAATCTGTTGTACGTCACCGCGCTTTGTTCAAGCATTTTTTTCCCCGATAGTGTGTATGCAAGGCTGTCTTGAAAAGAATCACGTTGAGAAAAACATATTTTTTTTCAATGACATTAAAAACGGCCGTGTGTACGCGGCATTAGGGGTCGAATCTGTTGTACGTCACTGCGCTTTGTTCAAGCATTTTTTTCCCCGATAGTGTGTATGCAAGGCTGTCTTGAAAAGAATCACGTTGAGAAAAACATATTTTTTTTCAATGACATTAAAAACGGCCGTGTGTACATATAGAATGTCGTGTGTACATGTAGGATATAGAATAAAGTCCGATGGTTTGTTAGAGGTTTAAATTTGATATAAGGAGACGACACTGTGCCTGGTGATATTTGACTTCTCCAATGTTGTTCAGGTAGATCTCCACCTCTTTAAGGTTGCTTACCCCTGCTATAGAGCCTTCTTCCACCTGACATGAAGTGGATGTAAACCCTCACATATACCCAGTGAAGTGAACAGCCTAAGATGATACACAGAGATGAAACAAATCTCCCTACATGAGTTTTACAGGTATATGTGCTGTCTTCAGCTTTATAGACTCTTTAGAAAGTGCAAATCATGTTAGAAATTTTTCTTCCTGTTTCAGCCGTGGGAGAGGAGTCTGGGCATACATGTGTGTGAGCTAATAGGAGGAAAAGCACCCTCCCCCTCCACATAGGCGGAGGAACGAAGAAACTTGCAGAGATGTGCTGTGAATAGACCATCTCTCTGCTTATCTGTCTCTAAGCACCCTCCCCGACACAAATTTCCAGCTGCTTTTATCTCCTGTGTCGGATATCATGCTGTTAACAGAGGAACGGAGCAGCAGACAGACATGGGACTTAGGGCTTTGGAGAGAGATAAGTAAACACTACAGATATGTATGCCCAGGTCAGATTTCATGAATGAAGTTTACATCCACTTTAAGTCTTCCACATGCCCTTTGTCAAAATATAAGTGAGATGCCTTGTGAGCTTTGGTTAACAGTGACTTTCTTTTCATCACTGGGCTATAAATCTGCGACTAAGGAAGAAGTACCTGGGCAACATTTGTTGTATGCATAGTCTCTCCAATCTCAGCCAGTGAAGCCTGTAACGCCTTCAGGGCTGTTATAGCTCACTTGGTGGCCTCCCTTAATAATCTCTTTATTGCACAGTCTCTCACTGGACAGCATGTTCTTGGTGGATTTACGGATGTACCTTACTCCTTACATTTCCTTATAACTTATATAACTGTGTTTCAAGGGACATTCCGTGAACGTGATATTTTCTTGTATCTATCCCTTAGCTTGTGCTTTTCGATTCCCTGTTAACAGATTTGTCTGTAGGGTTTTTTTTTCTTCATGGTTGTGCCATGATACTGACTCAAAATACATGTTTATTTTTGCTGCCACAGCACCTTGCTTTTTTTGTATCCTTGGTATGTTCCCTTGTTCCCCCTTCTGTTTGGTGCTAGTTAGCATTACCGTTATTTAGACACAATGCCTTACCTTCCTATTTTTTATTTTTTTTATTTCCTACATCCACTACAGAATTAAAGTGATTGTAAACAATCACCTTGTAAAACTACTCATTCGGTTGAAAATTGAAATGAAAGGCAAAATATTTGTGTATAGATATAAAAAAATAATAATATATATATATATATATATATACCGTATATACTCAAGTATAAGCCAAACCCGAGTATAAGCCGAGGCTCTAATTTTACCACAAAAAACTGGGAAAACTTATTGGCTCAAGTATAAGCCTAGGGTGAGAATGCAGCAGCTAATGTATGAAAAGAGGGTCAACAATGCCCATTTGCAGCTTCACTGTGCCCATTTGCACACCTCACTGTGCCCATTTGCACACCTCACTGTGCCCATTTTCAACCTTACTGTGCCTATTTGCAACCTCACTGTGCCCATTTTCAACCTCACTGTGCCCATTTGCAACATTTTGCATTTGCAACCTGTGTTCAGTGTTCCGCCAATCAGGGACCTTCTTTCATCCTCAGACAAGAGGACGTCTGTGATAGGCGGAACACTGAACACAGTGTCTGCTGGGAAAGTCAGAGGATGAGAGGACCTCCGTGATAGGCGGTAGCAGAACACAGTGTCAAACGCCTATCACGGAACGGAACGGGACCAGGAGGAAGCCGCGACTTTTGAAAAATGGACGCCGGCAGTCCTTCAGGTACACTGTCTCGAGTATAAGCCGAGGGGGCTATTTTCAGCTCTAAAAAAAGGGCTGAAAAACTTGGCTTATACTCGAGTATATACAGTATATACCTTTTATTCCCTTTTTTATAACTGATCACATTCCCTCTGTTCCTTCTGTTTTCAGCTGCATAGGATCTTGGGTGGAGAGGCAGTAACACACTGAACTTTCCAGTGAATAGCTGTCCTGGGGGGAGGGGGGGGTTTCAGGACAAGTCTGATCATTGGAGAAGAGCAGGCTGAGTTCCCAGCATAGCTGACCACACTGTATTCTCCTGCTTAGTGTGGTCAGTTTTAAATCGGAAAGCAGAGGGACTGACAAAGGAAGCAATACAAAGAGAACAGTATAGTTGTTTATACAAGTACATAGTACAACAAACACATATAAAGAACATGAAATGCTGGGGTAACAAACACTTTAAGGCCCCTTTCACACGATAAGCCCGCTTGGATCCGCCTGTCCATTTTTCAGGCGGATCCGAACGGGCCACCCATTAACTCCTATGTGTCTGCTGACCCCCGTCTGCCATCTGATTAAAACAGACGTATGGCGATACGTTCGTCATCCATCTGGCCGATTGGATGGGATCTGATGAAAATGGACATGCTGCGGTCTTCGTCCGATCTCCCCATAGAAATCAGCGGGGTTCTGACAGGTCTGTCCCTGTTCAGTGAGCAGAGATGGACCTGTCATCCGCCGGATCAATGGATCGATCTCCTGCTGAGCTAGTTGAGTCCGCTGAGAGGATCCGCTCCGTGTGAAAGGGGCCTTAGGCATGGGAAAGTAGCCTTCTTTCACTTCAAAAGACTGGAAAAATATTATCTTTATTGCACTTATCTGAAGTAAACATAGGTTGGATTCAACTTATGTGTCCCTTCAAAGAGTTAAGCTGAGTGTGGATTTTGCCAAGTCACAAAGTGCCCATACTGCATACAAGAACTTGCTCTGCTCATCAGATTGCTAGGTTCTCAATCATCAGAGTAAATTAGGAGATAAACATCTGTTCGCATCCATCAATCTTGGATAGAAGAGATTGGAGTAAATTTACAGAAGCTCTATAGTAATCAAACTTACCTTATTTATAAGATTATTAGACTTTCCTTGATTATTCATTAGAGGCAACCAGAGGTTTTAGTAACTAAATAATAATTTTCTTGAGCTTAAAAGAGAAGTATGGGCTTTAAAAGAATAAAACATTATTTTTCTTTCGTTCATGGACGGACACAGCATCTTAATCTTGACATTAGGTATTAGCCTTCTATCAGGAGAGGACTAGGCAGAAAACATGTTAATGTGTTAAAACATCAAAACTGTACAGTACCGCCCAGGTGGGTGGTCCCTCTGGGTACAACCTCTCTCCCTGCTTGCAGCAGCTCAGTTTTTTCTGCCTAGCATAGGAGAAGGACATGGCTCCCTGTGGGCCCATTGGTCCTGGAGTTTTTCTACTTTTTTTCAATTTTTTGATCCTGAGATCTACTATCAACTGCCGACTGGGTGACAGGCTGGATCCCCGATCCTTGTAGTCCCCCCAGTTTCAGACATCGAGCGTGTGCCGACCTTTAGCTACGCGCTGGGTCGTCCATGACATGCCCCGTTGCTCCAGGGGTGGCCGGTGAGCTATATGCTCCGGGGCACACATATGACCGGGCTCTATGTCCGTGTCACAGTGTGCCGGGCCGACAGCCATGCCGTAACCGTGTGGACGTTGGGTCTGTCAGGAATGCCTTCAGCTAGTCCACGCAGGACGGTCTTGGCCACTATGCTGCAGCTCAGTTTCAGGGTCTTGGCAATCTTCTTATAGCCTAGGCCATCTTTATGTAGAGCAACAATTCTTTTATTCAGATCCTCAGAGAGTTCTTTGCCATGAGGTGCCATGTTGAACTTCCAGTGACCAGTATGAGAGAGTGAGAGTGATAACACCAAATTTAACACACCTGCTCCCCATTCACACCTGAGCCCTTGTAACACTAACGAGTCACATGACACCAGGGAGGGAAAATGGCTATTTGGGCCCAATTTGGACATTTTCACTTAGAGGTTTACTCCCTTTTGTTACCAGAGGTTTAGACATTAATGGCTGTGTGTTGAGTTATTTTGAGGGGACAGCAAATTTATAAGTTTACAGTTATACACTCACTACTTTACTTTACTGTAGCAAAGTGTAATTTCTTCAGTGTTGTCACATGAAAAGATATAATAAAATATTTACAAAAATGTGAGGGGTGTGCTCAATTTTGTGAGATACTGTAGGTCTGGATTTTGATGGGAGCCCTGGGAGTGAATGAAAAAAAAATTGGGGAACAGAGAGAGATGCTTCCAAATCAATCCATAGAGGAGCATGATTCACTGTGTATATGGAGATTATTAAGGTTAGCTGTGCAGCCAAAAAATATTTAGTGAAGTTTGGGACACCCAGACCTCCCTGTTTCTTATGTGTGAGGCTGCATTCACACTTCAGCGTTTTGAATCACGGGCAGATTTCCCGCTAATCTGCCCGTGATTTGAAAGCTCTGATGTGTGAATGACAAATCATGGGACTCGCATTTGAGATGCCATTCATTTGAATGACACCTCAAATCGGATCTGCCGCGATTGTAGCACAATCTAAAGTGACAGACCCGCGCCACGATTTGAAGTGTGATTCAATTGAATGGCATCTGAAATGCGAGTCCCGTGATTTGTTAATCACACATCAGAGCTTTCAAATTGTGGGCAGATTCGCGGCAAATCTGCCCGCAATTCAAAACGCTGAAGTGTGAATGCAGCCTCACACGCAAGAAACAGGGAGGTCTAGGTGTCCCAAACTTCAAAACGCTGAAGTGTGAATGCAGCCTGAAGATAGTGCGTCTTGATATTCATGGGAAAAACTACTGTAACTACACTTGCAAAGTCTATTTTTTTGAGTAAATCCACCCCTTTGTAGACATTTGTTTTCACTTGTAAATAAAATAATCTTTTAACAAAAAAAAACAAAACAAAAATGATTTATGTGTGTGTAAATCTTTTGAACATGAAAAACACCATTGTCCCCCTTTGTAGTTTCTTTGTACGACTCCCTTGGAAACACTTTTTCCTTACTGTAAAAAGTGCCACCTCTGATAATTCGGAGTTTTGAAACAATAGGCCTTAGGGTAATTCAGTTTGAAGCTCAGCATTAGCAAATGGTGTGTGATCTTCAGCATGTTTAGTAATTAGCCTCTGGCCAAGTTCTTGGTTGACTTAAAATTCTGATAGTTAAATAATGTGTAGAACATGAAAGAATTGAAGGCAGTGAACTGAAAGCTCGCAATCTGGATGGTTATGTCACTTGTGTTACTCACCAAAGAAACTTAAAGCTGAACTCCAGGATAAGAAAATATTATCTAAATTCAAGAGGCATGTGTTTCCTTACTTAATGCCTGACGTCCTCCTGTGTCTTTCTTCCAGATCTGTGCCTGTAAAAAAGACCAGTCCTTGCTGCCCTTACTCCTTGTGCAGGGATAACGCTTTTCCCCATGTCTGCCCCCTCCTGTAGTAGATGTAACTGCTGGGTCCCTCCCACAGCTCTGCTCTCTGCTATGCACAACACTGTGATAATATCACTGCTACTGGTTTTTCAAAAGCATTTGGTATTATTATTACTATTATTTTACAGGTTTTATATAGCGCCAACAGTTTACACAGAGCTTTAAAGTAAAATGATATTCTTTTTGGCTACTGAGAGAGATTTAAATGAAAGTTTTAGTGCACACTGGGCGTAAAAAAAACACCCATATAAAGTGTTTTTGTAAACAGTTTTTAGGCGAGTTTAGGAGAGTTTAGTGTTTTCTTCTGCCAGAAAGCTCCATTCAAAAAATCAGAAGAGTTTTTTTTCCTGCCTGTAAATGCTAAGCTTCAAATATGCCTCTAATTGTCCTAATGTGTATGGACACCTAGGAGAACACTGAGCTGCTTCTACAGGAAAAACACTAAACTTCTGGCAGAAGCAGTGATTTTTAAGCCAAGTGTGCATGGACCCTTATATGTTCCCACTCACACAGCATACTTGGAAAAAAAATATATAAATACAATTTCTCAGCAGAAGACCTAATAGCTAACTGCAAGCATATCTGAACAATCCAAAGCTGGCCATAGATGACTGAATTGGATAAAAAACTGAATGGATTCCCCCATCCACACGAGCGAGGTGGAGGAGGAAATCCTCCCTGCTACGCTATTATATTCTGACAGCGGGGGCTCCTCTGCTCTCAGAATACATTGATCATTCCTGTAGTCAGTTTGCTGCAGTGCTGATTGAATAGAAATGTACAGTCCTCTTCAAGTTATGTTATGTGAATGGGAATAGGTAACAAATATAAAGTAGGTGTATCCTTATTTGGCTGCAAAAGTAGAAATACAGTAAGCCCCCGCTCTATCGCGGTTCAGTTTTTGCGGTCCCGGTATATCGCGCTATTTTAATTAGGACCTATTCTGATATCGCCGTAATATTTCGCCATTTTGCGGTTATGTAGCAGTGAATCAGTACTGTACAGTATACTGTTAGCACAATATTTTTGTGTTTTACTCTTGCTCTCTCTCTATCTTTTATCTGTTTCTATTGCTTAAAAGTGTGTTTAAAGACCTTTAAATGCTATTAAAAAGTTAACAAAACATGCCTAGGGTGTATTTAAATAGGGTCTTTCTATTTCGTGGATTTTCACTTTTCGTGGGTGGGTCCGGAACATAACCCCCGCGATGGAGGAGGGTTTACTGTACTTTAAGTGGAGAATGTATGTAAAACATTCATTATCCTAATTTCAGCATGGTGGAGTTGAAACTGCTAGTTGCTAAGTGTAACAGAAGAAGCTATTATAAGTAATTTAAAGTTATCCCTCCCACCCCTTCTGTTTGATCTCTGGAGAACAAAGGGACTTAAAGTGGAGTTCCATCCATTTTCTGCACTTTGTCTGTATTACATCCCCTTAGCTCAACTTTTTTACAATGTAATTTTTTTTTTCTGCTTCGAAATGCCTATTTTTTTCTGTTATTTCTTCTTTACTTCTGCCCATCCCCGCCTAGGCGGTTACGTCACTAGGCAATTTGTAAGGGTTCCTGGGATAGCGGTGTCATGTATCCCAGGAGTCCTTGCGAATCGCCTACTGACAAAATCTTGCGTTATTTGCAGAGAGGAAATGACGCAAACGGGACATCCGACTTCTATTACCTTCCTCTCCTCTGATTGACAGGTTGCTATAGCAATGGACGCTAACATCGCTATGGCAACCTATCAGGAACAAGGATGGCCTCGGGATCGGGAGGTACATGCTGGGTAGCCAGCTGCACAGAAATCCAAGAAATGAACACAGGAGAGCTTCAGATGCCCACAGCTATAATGGAACCTGCCTGCTTTGGAGATCTGTGAATAACAAACTATTTTTAAAGAAAGTAAAAGCGCCAAAAATTGACATGTTAGAAATGTTAATTTACAGGTTTTGACAATTACAGAGCAGTCTTTAAAAGAAAAAACTGGGCAGGAAAGCCCTGGAAACTATTTCTTGCGTGGAGTAAACTTACTGTTGTGGCTCTACCACTAACCTACAAAACCCCAACATGTCACAATAGTATAAATGTTATTAAATATAAAATAGTTGTGTTAGGCTACTTGGACAATGGTCATATAATGCAATCTGAAATATATAGGCTTGCACGGAATACTTTAGATTTTGGCATAAAGAACCAGTTTTGAAGGTAGCTATTGAAACATACTGTGCAATTGCATATTTTATGCCACATACACAATATCTTATACTTAACGTTTAAATAGTCATCAGCATCAGCCTTTTTTTTTACCTCAAAAGATAATTTAAATCTTAGATGGACAAGTGTCTTAGCAAGAAAGATAGGCAGAGGATGAGATGTCAGTCTCCAGTCCTCTCCCAGACTTGGCTGACAAAAGCAAGCAGCAGCACACAACAGGGCGATATTCTAATAAATAAATTATGGTTGTAGTAAAATATAGCATCTTATTGTTTCCATCATTTACCTTGTTTTTTTTTTTTTATATAGTATCAGAAATGAAGGGAGAGCATAGGAATATATATGATTTGTGAAGTTTAAAAGTATGTATATATGTGCCGACCATAGTCTAGTCCAGAGTACATAACAAAAGAATTTAACTTATCCTTCAATTAAATATGCAGTTCAGTGGAGATAAAGAGCTGGAACTCTTGGGGTTTATTTCCAGATATTTAGACGGGTAGAACCCTTGGGTTAAATGTCAGGACATAGTTAATTGCTACTTTCCATTTTCAAGAATAAGAATACTATTACTAATCCATGGCTGCACAGTGAGTTTTCGTGCGTGAAATAGTGATTCATTAAGGCTTGTTTTAGAATTTTTGTGCAAGTCACCAGTTTTTCTAAGAAGATAGGCAGATATAGACGGGCAGATATATGGACAAGCAGAAAGATATCTGCTTAACCCCTATACAAGATAAGCAAAGGATAGGACCAACAGTAATATTTGTCTTTTGCTGAAAGGTGCACATGAGATACTTGCCTTCACTTTTCTCACTAGAGGAGTGAAGGATCGTGATCGGCTTTCAGGGAGATTTTTTAGCAGGATAAAAAATTCCCTTGTGCAAAAGGAAGTGTCTCTACTTGCCTGGGGTGCTTGTTGTCACTCTGAAGAAACAGCTCATTAATAGTAAACCATAAAAATCTCAGGTCTCCAATTGGTCATCTTTTGCTGAGAAAGGAGAAGATTGGGCTGATTAGAAAACCAGCCCTGAGTGCCGGTTCACACTAGTGCGATGCGAGAACCCTGAAAATCCAGGCGGGTTCCCGCATCGCACCTGAATCGCACAGTGGTTCACACTGAGATTTGCGAACCACTGTGGGTGTCAATGTAAAGTTAACAACACCCCCAGATCGGTTCGCAGATCGCAGTGCAAACTGTAAAATGGTGCAGGAATAGGATCGCATAAGTGTGAACACCCATGCAATCTGATTCCAGTAAGGACCAAAAAAGGGGTCCTGCACCATTTTGGACCACATAAAAAAAGGTAGGTTTTCCCAGTAGACAGAAGTTGTCTACATCCTAAGGGCACTAAGAGAAAAACTGAGGCTTGTTAGGAGTGTGAGCAGTTATATAGGGCTGGAGCTTTCTTTTTTGCCAGTGTCCTATCATCTGAAGGTAGCTGCATATACCTTGGTATGACTAAGAACCTGTGCTGTACTCCAAGAAGCAGATTTTACTGAAACTATACTATGTTGCAGATTAATAGTTCAGCTCAGCACAATCAAATGTTGCAGTGACCTGCTAAAAGCCTACAACAAGCAAAATGAAGGCAACAACATGGTTCGGGATTAAATCAAAACTCCAGTCTTATTCATTTTTTTTTTTTTTTTAACTGACAATTTTATTAAGATAGATTTTCATAGAAAAGCTCACAGGATATCTACCAAGCAGGAATAAAGCATCATTCAGGCACAATAAACATCACAATACAACAATTAAAGCCGTCATAGTGTGTACTCACAATGCTAACAAGTAATAAGTAGTTGTACGTACAGAAAATGCAGCAAATAGCTATGAAAGCCAGGGATAAAAAGCCGTAGGTATCAATTAAACAGATCACAAATAACCACAATAATAACCAAGGAGAAAAAAATCCTAGCACAGTCAACAGGGATATACAGTTTAATCCAGCATACAATGCCATATAGGGATACCTGTGGTAAATATCATAAATAATAAAAAACAAGAAAAAAGGAAAGAAAGGAGAAATAGGATAAAGAGAGAGAGACATGGAGCCCAGACAGATCGTAAGCCAGAGCCACATCATATGGTTAAACTCAATCTAGGGTTTTCCAGGTAATTCCAGAGTTCCCAAACCCGATTATGTTTATCCAAGGAATTGTTAAGGGAAGCTGTAAGGTATTCCAGTCTGAATTTTTATTGCATATTTTAAAAAGCAATCCTGTAAACCCAATCTCCACACATCTTTTGATTTACACCAGCAGTACCTAAATAAACCACTTTAAAATATTAGATCCACAGTAGAGCTCCACGATTCTGGCTAAAATGAGAATCACAATTTTTTTTGCTTAGGATAAAAAACACGATTCTGTCACAATTCTCGTGGCGTAACATCATCTTTCATATTATACAAAAAAAAAATGGGCTAATATTACTGTTTGGTATTTTTTTTAATTCACTGAAGTGTATTTTTTCCCCAAAAATTGCATTTGAAAGACTGTTGCGCAAATACAGTATATATATATATTTGACTGTTCTTTTCTACCTCCTCATAGCTCAGTGTCTAGCCTGCTTAGGGCATCCAAGTGAGAGCTAACAAACTCATTGACTATTTATATACAGACACTAATTGTGATTTAAAAAGCCACAAATGTGAGAAATTAACCTCTAATTGCCATTTTAACCTTCTGTGTCTGTACCAAGGCCAAACATTCCAGGGTATGTAAACTTGTCATCAGGGCCATTTGGGTCATTTCCATTTACCATTGTGATTTTAAAAGGAGCCAAAAAACTATGTGATAATAAATGGTTTCATGTGATCACTATCCTTGAATAAAAGACAGTTTTTTGGCATGATTAGTCATTGGTGATTTATGTTATCATTATGATTTAAAAAGGATCCAAAAAACGATGTGACACTGATTCTAGTGACCTGGGGGACCCCAAGGGATTCCCTTATTTTGCAGGGATTTCCTCTCACTTCCTGTTTGGCTTAGGACAGGAAGTGAAGAGAAATCTTAACAATGGGACGCAGATGGCAACAGGGATTATATAATGTGACCCAGATGCGATCTGTAAAAAAATAATAATATATATATATATATATATATATATATATATATATATATATATACAATCCACTGTGCAAATAGTGCTCAAATATAACAAGCTTATATAATGAATAAAAGGCGGAATTAATAATTGGATATAAAACAATTCAAATCAAATTCGATGTTTAAACCGTTAGGAGCAAGGGTACGCATTTCATGTATCCATCTGGATTCGCTTTTACCAAGCTCCCTCACTTTATGGCTACCCCTCCAGTGAGGTGTATATTTTTCTATAGCCCAGAATTTTAATTCTGTGGGATTTTGTTGGTGACATCGTGCAAAATGGCTTTGGAAAGCCATTCTCAATATTCTGCACGTTTTAATGTCATAAATAAAGGCTTTTCAAGGTGTATCAGCATAGCGCCCATCAGCAATGATGTTCTAATGATCCCTGTGTGCTGTCATGGCAACCAGTACGCCACTGTGTATAAATACACTGCTTTTCTTGTCACATGGCATACCCATGACTAAGTCACGTGATGTGTGACGTAACGCGTAGGGGGAGGAGCCTAATCACGCTACCAGCGGCACTTGGAGGTGTCGGAAGCCAGAGCTGTGAAGGAGAAGCGCTCTACTGAGCTGAACTGTGGCTGGCTATTGCGATATACTTATGTTGGTCACGTGAGTGGAAGCGCTGTATGCATTATATTACCTCTGTGTATGAGAACACTGCGCAATGAGGTTTTCTTTCCTTTTGTCTTCCATGATTCGTCCATATGAGTTATAACTGAGATTGCTCAAGTTATAACTGTGACTGCTCAAGGTATCTAATCTGACAGCTTTGCTGACCTGTGATTAGTTGGAAAAAGGGGGATTGTGGTGATAGAGTGCTCTGATTGGTCTACAGAAAAGGACTGAGAAACTGTTTATGCTTTCAACTCAGAGTGTTTTGGTGCGAAGCAGCCACAACAGGAGTTCTCTTCCAGGCTGTTTTTTTGTTGTTTTTTTGTTTTTGATTTCTTTTTTTGCACTGGATTGATCCCATCGGGGGTCCTGAACACTGGTTATAAGCTTGTTAGCACATATTTGAGCACTATTTGCACAGTGGATTGTATATATATATATATATTTTATTTTTTTACAGATCGCATCTGGGTCACATTATATTTAGTTATATGTTATGGTTTATTTATCTAGGGTTGATTCATAGCGCATCAATATCACATTGCACATTCACTTATATGTTATCAGACACATTGATTGATTGCAGCTGAATCATTTGGTTATCCTAGGTTTACTTCACAGATTTGTATTGCACTCTTGCACCATTTTAGCGCTTTAGTATTTTATTTTTTTATTTTTTTTATTTTTTAACAGGGATTATAACCCTCCCTTCACAAGCAAACAAAAGTTTTCGCAGCACACTTACCGACCAGCCTGCAAAACAACTGATTGGGCCCTGTCTAACAGTTGGTGTTAAAAACAGAAGGCTTTGTTTGCACACATTTGCAAATATATGCATAAGCCACAGTGCCCACGCCAAGAGACCTCTGTATATACTGTGGTCCTAACTCTAAATTTCCAAAGCCTCCATAGTAGGAGCACAGCCTTGTTCTATCCAAGATAAAGAAAAAGTTTTGCCTATAGCTCTACTTTTTTTTTTTGGTTTAATTGTTTATTTATGTAAATTTTTCATGAGGCATTACAAGTATATATCACAATCAGCAAATATGAACATTGTACAATTTGCATGTGCAGACATAAAGTTATATAACAAGGGGAGAAAACAAGTTGTTCGAGTGAACCGTTAGACAGTGTAAGGGTCACGTAGAGGGGAGGTAGTGTGTTATTAATAGCATATCAAGGTATCATGTTAGCACGAAGGTAATCAGTGATGGGAACTGGAGCTAAAATTTCCTGAACAGACAGTGAGATACCCAGAAAGACCATTTCCTTATCTCGGTTTGAGGGTCTAGTATTCCGAATTATTATATTCCGATGTATCCCATTTTTCCCAAATGACCTCAAATTTTGGTAGTGCATCCTCTATGATTGCCGTGATATGTTCCATTTTACGAATATCAGTGACCGCAGAAAGGAATTGCGTAAAGGTAGGTGGAACAGTGGAACGCCAATGTTGCGGGATTACTCGTTTAGCTGCTAGTAAGATGAATGTCAGTAGTTTGTTAATAGTTTTGGTGGTATTCCGAAGAGGTAAGCCTAATAGCAGGTGTATGGGTTGGAAAGGGATCTGGATCTCCAATATCTTTTCCAGCAAGGCATGAACATTGGTCCAAAAGGGGACCAAAATAGGGCATTCCCAAAATATGTGAAAGTGCGAGCCCACAGAGGAGCCACACCTCCAACAGTGACTAAATGGAGCTAGTTTATGAGTTGCTAGAAATTCAGGGGTCCTGTACCAAAACATTAAGATTTTGTACGCCGTTTCCCTCTGGGCCACGCATCTGGAGACTTTAGAGGTAGCATCCCATATCGCCCCCCACTGAGCTATAGAGATAGGACTATGAAGGACCTGGGCCCATTTCCTCATATATGAGTGGGTCTGTTCAGAGATGGGATCAGTGCTCTGGAGGATCTTGTAGATGCAAGAAATTTGTTGAGGTTCATGTGGCCTATAGCTCTACTTTAAAAACATATTTCTTAGAAATGCTGTGAGTGATTTTATATAATTTATTGTTAGGATTGGATTGAACATTGGGAACAGATATTATGAAAAATGATGGTCAATCTGGAGTTCAAACATGTTACAGCTACCCATGTGGCTGGTTGTTATCAGTGATCAAGCAGTACTTCAGCTTTTTATGGTTTAAAGTATTGTGATATTCAATACCAATAGAATTACCATTTGGTCTTATTTGTAATCTGTCTCCACATCTGCAATATATTTTTTCTTTATGACTTGCCTGGTTCTTTGCAGGAAGGACACCTGGTCTTCACAGCTGTAACACCAATACTGTCCTGGTTTTGTTTTCTTTATACTGGACTTTAAATGGCTGAAATACAGTATGATTAGTGTTCTGTCTGCAAATAAGTTCATCTCGTGTATGCTGACAACCTTTATTTTGTGTTTTTTTTTAGCGTAGCGCACAATGGCCTTTTCAGTAAGTGCAGGTATTTAATGAATGGTGAATGTGACAAACCTGGTATTATAAAGACTGCTGCTCACCTCCTAAAACAAGGCTCACGTTCCTCTCTCTGATTGTCAGATTGTCGCTCTTTTCTCTTTTTTTCAACCCCTTCTGTATGGAGCACTTTGAGCAATTCAAAATCATTTTGTTCAGGATCGCGCTTGAACAGCTGCTATGAAAAGTAAGCAAAAATAACGGCGAAAACAAGTTATGATTAGTAAGACATTATTTTCACTGTGGAAATAATAGAACAATCAAGTTTAAGGACGGATAAATATGCATGAGTATGGTTGTTGACACTATACAGTATTTGCAGTAATTTTGAAGAGTTTACTATTATTGTTTCGTCTGCTCATTACAGGACATTCAGATACTTCCGAAGTGTTTTTGGCAGATATGATAATTAGAGCTTTTCTCAGCCACCTATGACATTGTTGTATCTCAAGTCAAAAATATATCAGCTTGTGGCATAACACTTATAGTCGATATTTAAAGTAACAGTCTAGTTAAAGCGGTGTTCCGCCCAAAAAAAAAATAATAATAATTAAAAACCAGCAGCTACACATACTGCAGCTGCTGGCTTTTAATAAATGGACACTTACCTGTCCTGGAGTCCAGCGATGTCAGCACCCACAGCTGATGTTTCCATCAGCTGTCGGGTGCTGCCCCCGCCATTGCGCGTAAGGGTATCCGGCAGTGTAGCCTTTCGGCTTCACGCCGGGAACCCTACTGCGCATGTGCGAGGCCCGCTCCTCTCTCCTACTGGCCCGGCGGCCGGGGGAGGGAGCCCCACGCTGACGTCACGGGCCGTGGCCCGTACTCCCGGAAGTGGGAGAGGATACCTGTCAAAGACAGGTATCCTATCCCCCCCTCCTCCCCGAAAGGTGCTAATTGTGGCACCAGAGGGGGGGAGGAATCCGATGATCTGAAGTTCCACTTTTGGGTTGAACTCTGCTTTAAAGAGGAATTCTGCTAATATAATGTGGGGAAGAAATCAAACCTTTAAAGATGAAAACTGCATGCTAAACAGATATTGTCGAAATATATAATGCCCTACTAAAATCATGCGGATCTATTTATGAATGTTTTCACTCAAGTTTCACAAAACTTTCACCCAGATTTTCTGCAAACAGCTTGTAGTGGTAGAGTCTCCTTGACCCCACCCTCAGCTCAGAGGATTTAAAGTATATCCTTTGTATATCCTTTTATCAAAACTAGAGAAGACTGAATCTGGAACAGCTGTGCTTGGCAACCAGTCAGCTTCTATCTTAAATTTGTTCAATTAAGCTTTGAAAATGAATGATAGCAGCTGATTGGATGCCGAGCAGAACTGCTCCAAATTCTGGCTACAATTCCCCACCTTGTGTTGAGCTTTAAGCCTCGTTTCACACTTGCATGTTTTTCCATTTTTTTCTCCTATGCTGGACAATGCTCATCATGCAGAATACTATTCTTTTTAATTGTCCCTGTACACACTTGTACACTGTACACACTGCGTTAAAAAAAATGCAATTTTTTAAAGTGGAGTTCCACCCAAAAATGGAACTTCCGCTTTTCGGAACCCTCCCCCCCTCCGGTGTCACATTTGGCACCTTTCAGGGCTAGAGGGGTGCAGATATCTGTATAATACAGGTATTTGCACCCACTTCCGGGAGAGACTCCCGCGGGAGTCACTCCACTTCCCGCCCCCCTGGTTGTCTTCTGGGAAATACACTGGTCCCAGGAGACAGCGGGGACCACTGGGAACGCTCCGCGCTACTCGAGCATGCGCAGTAGGGAACCGGGCAGTGAAGCCACAACGCTTAATTTCCTGATTCCCTCACCGAGGATGGTGGCGGGGGCAGCTGAGAGATGAGCGATTGCTCGACTTCGACTGCCGTCATCGTGGGCACCCTGGACAGGTAAGTGTCCATTTATTAAAAGTCAGCAGCTGCAGTATTTGCAGCTGCTGGCTTTTAATTTTTTTTTCTTTTTTGCAGGACCTCCGCTTTGAGCGTATTCAGGCATTTTTGATTCTATAGGCCAGCCTGTTTAAAATGGTGCCTTGGCAAAATAACTAGAAATTGCCCAAAAACTGTATACATGTCAATGGGTGGATCAAGCCTGCCTATTAGTTAAGCAATGCTAAAATTTAGGTGTCTGAACTACCAATAATCTCATCAGGATGCAGGCACCTGCACAGCATCCTTGTTTTCCCCTCTCCTTCATCACCAGGGTCACATTACATGAGTGAGGGAGATGAATTGGGGTACAAGAGAAACATTGGAAAACGAATCAATACCATTGTGCAAAGGTGTCTTTGCTTTGGAAGAATTAATCACCGCTAATGTTGGGTGTCCTACGCATGTGGATGTTGCTACATTATGCACACTATTAGTTTTGTTTGTTTTTTTACTTAGAAAGGGGTGCCTCAAGATTGTGTGGAATTGTAAAGGGTGTCTTGACTGAAGAAAGGTTGAGAAAGATTGCTATAGACTTTAAGAGCATCTGTAAACGTATAAGATATGTGTTTTTTAAGTGCCTGAAGACCCCCTTTCCACCTCTACAGGGCCGTAGATAAAAAAAATTCCTCCAGGGGGTTCAGCCTTAGGTACCCAGAGGACAATAATTAGCATGCCTGCCACACAGTAAGAAATTGTGGGTGTGGAAAAATTGTGCTAGCAGTGGGAGGGGTATAAAACTTGACCCTGCTCACTGTGCACAAAATAGCATATCTCACAGCCCTTGTACCCAAATAAATATGCTTTATTACTGTGCTACAACCAGGACTCTAACAGACTTTGTAAAATATGAACATTTTCCCACTACATATTCTTTCCTAAACACAGCCTACCCTGAAGAAGAACTTCATTAACAGTGACTACTAAGCAATTAGCATCTGTACAATATTGCATAAAGATAAAAGAGGTCAGTAGGGTTCCCACTAGTCCAGGATTCACCTGGACAGTATGGGTTTTGAATGGTGTGTCTGGGTTTCAGATCACCTGAAACCTGGACACAATATTCAGAATGGACTGTGGCTCCTCAAGTACCACAGCTGCAGAGTGCATAGGTGTACACTTGTGCACACGGACAGGAGAGGAGAGAGGGCTTGATCTGCTCCTTCTCCTCTCACCGCCTACCCCTCTGTCTGCCCACCCACACTGCAATCCCTGGCAATCTGTGCCTCAGCAAAGAGATGTGTGGGCTGGAAGTTTGAAACTCAGCAACTGGCAGATACATCGTGGATGAAAGGTGTCGATTCCTAAGCCTTAATCCTTGGGTGAGTGAGCTCACCATCCATTGTCTGTGGCTGAAGTCTCCCCCCTTCTCTCTCTTGCCTCCAGCGATTGAGTACACTAAGTTAAGGGGGACTCAGATGTAAAGGGTGCCCTGTGGACTCTGATGTAAAAGGGAGCTTTGGAAACCTAAATTTAGGGGGGATCAGAGTTTCCCATTACACCAGAGTCCACACCGTTCCCAATTAAAAATAAAATTTCTCTTATCGTCCATGGACTGACACAGCCTCTCTTACACTTTACACGTGGGTTATGTCCCTGCTTGCAGGAGAAGCCCTAGGCAGAATGTGAAATGTTATACATACATTCTAAAAAGCCAGAGCTGAACAGCCCCGCCCAGGGGGCGGTCCCTCTGGACATAACCCACCCACTGCAGTCAGCAGACCTCAGTTTTTTTCTGCCTAGCAGAAGGAGACAACGTGGCTCTCTCAGGAGCCAGTCTCCTGGAAGATTTATTTTTCAAAAAAAAATTCCCTTTGGGAATTTTATTATTTTATTTTTGAGACCTTCAATCAACTGTCGGCTGGGCAACAGGTTCGGTACACTGGTATCCTCGTAGTCTTCCCTGTCCGACCATCAAGCGTGCTGATCCTTGCCTTGTGTGCGTGAGACTCCAGGGGTGGCCGGGTTGCTTTTATGCTCCCGCTGTCCTCTCAAGATTGAACAGTACCTGTCTGTATCTTTCGCGGTGGACCGGGCCAACAGCTACTCAGTACTACTCTGTGATTGGTCTGTCTGAAACAAGCCAGTGGGTCCCTCTGGGACGGGTAATTAGTCTCTCCTGCTGCAGGTGAGTACATGCTGGCTGTGTTTCTTTATATGGGGGGTTTCTCCCTGTCTCCCCCCTGTTATGCTGCTCTCTGCACCCTGTACTGGTGCTGTGCTGTGTGGGGGTACTTGGGGGTCGCTCTGGCCTGACGGGGGGCGCTCATGTCTATGTAGTGGGTGGACTCTGGGAAAGGAGCAGTGTTCTGGTATATGAGGGTTTGAACTTCATTGTGTGCGCCATTAGCGATGTGTGGTGATTTAAAAAATCGCGCTCGCCGGCCATCTTGCCGTGGGTCAATGGCACAGTAATACATGCGGCCGGCGGCCATTTTCTTGAAGCCGCGGCGCTTTCACTTTTGGTGTCGGCCTCTATCGGCGCTGCTGCGGCGCAAATCTTTTTTTTGCCAAAGGTGGTCTCGGCCTTTCACCTAAATGAGGACATTGTCTTCCCGTCATTGTGTTCTCACCCATCGCATCCCAGAAAGTTTGCGCTTCACACATTGGATGTGGTACGTGCCTTGCGGGTGTACCTGTCTGCTACTGCTTCTATTCGGAAGTATGACTCACTGTTTGTGTCTGTCTCTGGTCCAAAACAGGGCCAAGCGGTTTTGTCTGCCACCATTTCTAGGTGGATCAGACAGACCGTTATACAGGCCTATGCCCTCAAAGGGCGGGCGCCTCTCCTTCCAGTTACGGCGCATTCCAACAGGGCAATTGGTGCTTCCTGGGTTTTCCGGCATCAAGCGCCGGTTGCACAAGTGTGCAAGGCGGCGACCTGGTCGTCCGTTCATACCTCTTCTAAGTTCTATGAGGTTGATGTGGCTGCATCTTCGGATGCTTCCTTCGGCCGCAAGGTGTTGCAGGCCGCTGTTTAATGTTGCAACTCCTCCGTTGAGGAGCTCTGCCTTGTTTGGAGTGAAGTTTTTGGTTTTCCATTTATACTGCTCCCATCCCTCTTGACACTGCTTTGGGACATCCCACGTGTAAAGTGTAAGAGAGGCTGTGTCAGTCCATGGACGATAAGAGAAAATAGGATTTTTGTACCCACCCTTCTTTTCAAGGTTTGTACTGCTTTGTTACGAACTGAGGTCTGCTGACTGCAGTGGGTGGGTTATGTCCGGAGGGACCGCCCCCTGGGCGGGGCTGTTCAGCTCTGGCTTTTTAGAATGTATGTATAACATTTCACATTCTGCCTAGGTCTTCTCCTGCAAGCAGGGACATAACCCACGTGTAAAGTGTAAGAGAGGCTGTGTCAGTCCATGGACGTCAGAGAAATGGATTTTACGGTGAGTACAAAAATCCTATTTTTGCCATGCGTGTTCGGGTTTGGCTTGAAGAAAAGGTGGCAACCTTAGGGGTCAAGAGTATGTCATATACAGCCTAACATATGCAGTTCCCTTTAGGCAAAACTCTACTGGTGGCAGCAAATCCCTGTAACAGCAAACACTGTATGAAACAAAAAAGGATGGGTGAAGGCCTCTCACCACACGGATGACCTCCTGATAGCGATCAATCTCCCCTATTCTGATCTAACCAAGCAGGAAGTAGCCAGCAATGCTCTGGGCCCCCCTTTTGTACCTTGTGTCCACATGGTCCCCTGGCTCTGCAGTCCATCGACCTATGGCCAATGTTCTGTTGTGCGAGATAAGGGAGTTGAAGGGTTAATATACAGGTAACTGGCAACACCATGGAGGTATTTATATGTGTATGAGAAGAAGGGGGCATGAAGAGGCAAAAAAAAAAAAAATACACTGGGTGAAACTGAAATAAAGACTGTGCCATTGACTGTAATGACACAGATCTTATGCGTTTTGAATGTAGTTTTACATACTTTCAGCTATCTCCAAAATGCATAAGTTGAACAGGGTTTCAATGGTAAAAAATTATTTTGCTTTACTGCTCTTACATTACAAGTCTGTGAGTCAGGTCTAACCAGTGTTGCCAACCATCAGTATTTTTACTGGGAGCCAGTAAAAAACAGGCACCTTTCTCCTGCCAGTAGAGGCCAGTGACAGGAAAAGGTTCCCAGTAAAAAAATGTTTCTGACGCTTTGCTGGGAACTGCGCATGTGCTGTTGCACACTGCTGTCAGTGTCACTGTGAGAGTCAATTTCATATGTCTGTGCCTGCCCATTCTAATTTCTTGCCCTCCTGAGTCCCGTTCCTGAGCTACTTACTTACTATATCAAAAATATAATATTTGTTTTGCAGCGTATTGCTAGTTTTTTCACAATCAAAATTTATTGAAAGTTTATGAAAAATGACAGTGACATCATAGCATACATTAAATAAAGATTGAGTATTTATGTCAGCTTTCAGAAATATAAAAAAACAAATGAAGGGGCGTGGTCTGACCTCGCTGGAAGATGGCAGCTTAACTCCTGAGCTCCCGCCGCTGCAGTTTCTTTCAGCCTGAGGGAGAACCCATTACCGCCCGTACGATCGCACGATTATGGGGACGGCTTCGCGGAACTCCTCTGCCTCACGTTCCCGATCTCCTCGCGGACAAGCGATCGGTAATAGCCAATACGCTCCCCGCACATCCAGATCTCAGAGACGCAATATGGCGGCGTCTCGACAAGGCCCCTCACAGGATTCGATACCACTTGTGACGGAGACGCTTCCTCACTTGTCCGCTCCTGAACCGGAGGGAAATTCGACGCAGAGACAACAACACCCCAGCCTGTATGATCTCCGTTCGGTGGCGGCGGACATTAAAGATACCCTGTCAGCTGCTATTGCTGAACTGCGCATTGACATCCGCGCCATTCCTGACAGGGTACAAGATGTGGAAAAAAACGCTGAACGACAGGGAATGGTCCTCTGCCGAATGACCCGCAAGGTTGATGCCCACACATTACAACTTAGGGATCAACAAAGACATTTAGAGGACCTCGACAATAGAGGATGCCGCCGCAACCTTCGTAGTAGAGGCCTATCTGAAACGGTGGATGCGGAACAGCTTACTGCCGCCATTACAGGCATATTCAATGATCTGTTGGACAGGCCTTTACAGTCAGTCATAGAGATAGATACGTATACATTGCGCCCTTAGACCTAGGGGGAAAGCCACTGATCCCCCTAGGGATGTGATTTGTTGCTTGGTAGATTTCAAATTGAAGGAGGAGATCATCACGAAAGCTAGACATAGAATCCGAATCTCTCATGGAGGCTCTGATATTCACATTTACCAAGATCTTTCTAACATAACATTGCAACATAGAAGAGATCTGAGACCTCTCCTGGATGTTTTACGTGATAAGAACATAACTTATAGGTGGAAATTCCCCTTTGGCCTTTTAGCCACTACTCAAGGCCGTTCAGCATTGTTGAGGGTCCCAGAGGACATTAAGCCATTCTGTGACACTCTAGGCATACCGGTGGTTGATGTCCCGAACTGGTACGCGGAATTCCGTCACTCAACTTCAGGAAAGGACCAACAACGTGAAGAACCTATGGAAGCCCAGATGACCAGTTACCGCAGGAGGCGTTCCTCGTCCGAGGAGAGATCTTATACTACACCGAGTGGATCTCATGTTGGATCGAGCCCAATTGAGGCCCACCGCTCAAGACGGTTCCGAAGAGATTATTAATGGACTAAGGACTTCTCGTCTGATCTGACTGTTCTTGGTTATATATGCTGACGTAACTTTGTCGGTATAATTTTTTGACATTTTATCCACGAGACTTGAATGCTCCGTTTTATATCCTTTTTTTCTGAAGTTCCCCTTGTTCGGCACTGTATGTCAGGTTTGTGTCTTATCATTCGTTGGGATACTTATATATGTTTTTCATTGTTATTTAACTTCAGTGACAGAGATTACACTATGTAAAGTTCACTACTTGGATCATTTGACCCATCGGTACTTTTAGTTTAAACATGTATGGTGTGTTGCTTGATATATTCTTTTGCCTTTTGATAGGCGAAACTCGGTCCGAGTATCATACCAGTGTATTCACATGTATACTGCGTATATTCTTCATTTATATCTCTTTATTACCTTCTTTTGTGATTGAATTATTAGATTTGCCAATGCAATTAAGATTTATTATAGTTCATTTTTGTCACCAGTTTTGATGCAGTTTTTTCTTACCTTTTTGTATACGGTCAAGTTATATCAAATACATTGATCCTTTTTTGGTTCTCAGGTTTTTCATGCGTCACAACTCCTCTTCTCGCTTATACTTTTATTGAGGTAGTTCACGGATCCCTCTTGCTATGCTTTGTATATGATTCATTAGTGATGCTCTTCTTCCCCCATATGGAATTGGTATTTTGGCACGATCTCCTTTAATTCCACTATTTCATTTGTATTTAATGTTCTGTAGCGGCGGGATGTTAATGACACTCGTGTTCTTCTTCCGGCCAGAGTTTTTTCCAACCCTCAAATAGTAGTGAAATATAGTGGTTTACTTCTTTAGAGTGGTCAGCCACTGTCTTTCCTCTATATCTTGCCGTCCTTTGTATATTTTGAAGAGGGGGCAGGTCCCATTTCTTCTCGGTCTTTTGTTCAGGAGTGTTAATCTTCTGTTTTTTTTTCCTTTTTTTTCCTTTTTTTTAAGTATAGTCGATAGGAATTACTTCATTCTATATGCCTTCCTCGAACAATGCACTTCCTCCTCCCCAGGTCAAACTATGCTCTTTGAACATCAAAGGGCTAAACGTTCCCGAAAAAAGATCTAAATTATTTCTACTTTTACGTAAAGCCAAAACTGACATAGTTTTTCTTCAAGAAACCCATTTTAAAACAAATAACATACCGACTCTAAATACTAAATTATTCCCCATACCTTATCACGCTACTAATCCTGATTCTAAATCAAAGGGAGTTTCTATACTCATTTCAAAAAATTGCCCTATCCAAATCCAACATACCTTGATTGATGACACTGGACGCTACGTTTTTTTAAAGGGTACTTTATACAATAAACCTGTCACATTAGCTAACATTTATGTCCCAAATGCACAACAAATTCCCTTCTTGAGACACACTATTCAACTTCTCACTTCCTTTCAATCTGGTTTGCTTATCCTGGGTGGGGACTTTAACTTGGCCCTAACTCCCTTGATTGACACTTCCTCGGGCTCCTCCTCATTACCTTATACCGCCCTTCGTGCAGTTAAAACCCTGCTTAAGGGACTGACTCTCCACGATACATGGCGCACTTTACACCCTAACACTAAAGATTTCACTTTCTTTTCCCCACCTCATAACAGATATTTAAGGATCGATTATTTCTTTTTAACGCAAGCGGACCTTGACTCTCTGGTTGCGGCTTCTATAGATCCCATGATCCTCTCAGATCATCATCCTATCTCAATTACACAAACATTTTCTTCCATGCCCACTAAATCCTCAATTTTGGAGGCTTGACAATTCCCTTCTTACTGATCCTGCTAATGTGAAATCTCTGGACTCTCGTTTGCACCATTATTTTCAAGAGAATGAATCCCCTGAAACTCATCCTTTGACCTTATGGTCAGCACATAAATGTGTGATTAAGGGGGAATTTATCTCCATTGCCTCCAAAAGAAAGAAAGCCAGATAGGCACTCTTAGCAAATCTTTCAGATCGGATCCATTTTCTTGAGAGTAAGCATAAGCGATCGCTGGCGGCGGAAACCTTTACAGAGCTTCAAAAAGCTAGAGAATCCCTACTTGATGAACTCGGGAAAAGGACCAGACGCGCATTTGCATTGTCAAGCAAACTTTTCTATATGAATTTGGCAATAAGTCGGGGAAATTGCTAGCTAGAGCTCTTAAATCTAAAAAGGCTGATTCAACTATTCATTCCATCTCGGATCCCTCGGGTAATAAACTTTGTACCTCATCGGATATTGCCAAACATTTCAAAAATTTCTACTCCAAATTGTATAATTTGACTACGCAGACTCCTATAGATCAGACCACTCACAGACATGAATTGATAAAAAAATTTTTATCACAATATAGTCCGAATCCCATTTCCCAATCGGACGCTGAAACTTTGGAAAAACCAATAGATCTAGAGGAAACTCTCAAGGCCCTTAAACAATTGAAAACAGGCAAGTGTCCTGGACCTGATGGTTTATCGGTGAGCTATTATAAATCTTTCCCGGACACTATCATCCCTTATTTTTTGAAAACTTTTAATTCTATTCCTTCATCTTCCCAAGGTAGTAGAGACCTTCTTGAAGCACACATCTCCATGATCCCGAAGCCGGGTAAAGACGCTTCCCTAGTTTCGAATTATAGACCCATTTCTCTCCTCAATGTGGATGTGAAATTGTACGCAAAAATCCTCGCTAATCGATTACTTCCTTTTCTCCCTAGCTTAATTTCCTTAGATCAGGTTGGATTTGTCCCCGGGAGGGAAGCTCGGGATAATACTTTGAAAGCCATTGACGTTCATCATTGGTTGTCTAATGCTTCTACTCCAGGTTTCTTTCTTTCTCTTGAGGCCGAGAAGGCGTTCGACAGGGTGGCATGGGACTATATGTCGGAAGCTCTGAAAGCACTGGGGATTAAGGATCGGATGCTTCAATTTATCCTTGCACTTTATTCTTCGCCAACTGCGAGAATCAAAATCAATGGTTGCTTGTCGGACGCCTTCTCCGTGTCAAATGGCACCCGTCAGGAATGCCCCCTATCCCCTATTATCTTTATACTTACTTTAGAACCCATCCTTCGTAGAATACGAGAAATCCCAGACATTAAAGGCGTTGACATTAAAAATCGGCACTATAAATTAGCTGCTTACGCAGACGACATTTTACTTTTCCTCACTGATCCTATCACCACGATACCCAACTTGCTAAAAGATTTTTCCTTTTTTAATTTAATTTCGAACTTACAAATTAATTTTTCAAAATCAGAGCGCTTAATATTACTCTCGCCCCCGATATTGTTTCTTTATGCAAACTTAATTTCCCCTTTGGTTGGGAAGATCAAGCTCTGAGGTACTTAGGCATTAGAATTCCTCTGAAACTCCAGAACTTATATTCTGAAAATTTCCTCCCTATCCTTAAAACTGTACAAAACGATCTCCTACGCTGGGACAAGGGCCTCTTCTCTTGGTTCGGGAGGGCAGCTGTAGTAAAAATGAACATCCCCCCTAGACTCCTTTACCTTATGCAAACCATCCCAATCAAGTTGCCTGCTTCTTTCTTTAACATGTACAAGACACTATGCTCTAAATTCATTTGGGCTTCTAAACAACCTAGAATTAAATGGGACAAACTGCTTGTTCCTAAATTACTCGGGGGCATCGGCCTACCTGATCTCCGGAAATATTATTGGTCCTGCCATTTGACACGCATAGTTGACTGGCACCTACATTCCAAAACGAAGGCCTGGATAGACCTTGAAGGAGCGACTTCTAAATTTCCATTACAGCATTTGCCTTGGATTAATTCTCGCAAATTGCCGCGTGACGTTAGTCAACATCCTCTCACTGGTCCCACACTACAAATTTTTAGATCACTTTGTGAAAAATTTCACATTTCATCATCCCCTGGTTCCCTTGTCCCTATTAATCACAATCCAGACTTCCCCAAAATTGCCTCCAAATATTGTACCCCTGATTGCTTTCCCATTCCCTCTATTAGGGCGGAAAAAAAATTTGATGAAGGAAAATTCGTTACTTTCAATGATTTCCTTCTCAAATACCCCGACTGAGGTATTTCTTTTTTAGATTTTGGTAAGATTAAATCAATCTTACTTTCCTCCAGCTCATCCTCCTCATGGTACAGGAAAAAGACCTCCTTTGAATGCCTATGTGCCAAACTCGAACCTCAGAGACATTTAATTTCGAGTATGTATACTCTCTTTTTTTCAACTCTTAATCCCAAGGACGATGAGACTTGTAAAAAATGGGAAAGGGAACTTGATATGAACATCTCTCCGAAAGAATGGGAACATATTTTTACATGCATACATGTCCTTACACAAGAAAATGGCTTGAAACTGTATTCAAGATGGTATAGAACACCTGTTATAATTCATAAATTCAATCCTAGTGTTCTTCCTGTGTGTTGGCGTTGTGAAACTGAACAAGGGACACTTCTTCACATCTGGTGGTATTGTCCCCGTTTACAACCTTTTTGGAAGGAAATTCACCGCCTCATTTCTCTTGTCACAACTTCTACCCCTGATTTTACTGCAGCACAATTTTTATTTCATCATACTTCTCTTTCTCATTTGACTTACAAAAAATCTATTATTTTACATCTCATTAACGCAGCTAGGCTTTGTATCCCGGTTCATTGGAAAGACTCTTCACCTCCCAGTATTTCCGAATGGCTTCAGAGGGTTGGGAGAATTGCCAAAATGGAGGATTTGATCCAACAAGCCAGGGATTCCCCAACAAAATTTACTGAAAAATGGGCTTGCTGGCTTCGTTTCGTCAGTTCTGCGGAATTCCATTCTCTTTCTAATGCCGCATAAATGCTTGATATGAATAGGTTATCTTTTGTTACTATATCATTACCCTGCAGAGGTCTGTACCTGATTGTCTTCGGGTGAAGTTTGGGAGTCTCTTTCTCTTTCCCCTCGCTCTTCGATCTCCCCCCTCTTTTGAGAAGATTTTTAGATGATTAGAGGTCCTTTCATATTTCCTTGGGGGGGGGGAAGGGGGGAGGGGAGGGAAGAGGAATGGAAGATGTGTAGGAGGGACAAAAAATGTTCCCCCCTATTTTTTTTTTCTTCTTCCTTCTTTCTTCTCTCTCCCTTGTCGGAATATTATATTATATTTTATTGTTATATTTGGCTGATTGGTATATTATATATTTTGACAAATTGATATGTATGTTTTGTTTTGTTTATTTCATACCTTGCTTCGTACTTTATATCATTTCATTATATACTTCTTTTTATGTATTTTGTGATATACCAATAAAAGAAAGATTTGTTGAAAAAAACAAAAAAAACAAATGAAGGTGTAGACATTTAAAATAATAAATTGGGGAAAGCATAATGTGTATTGTTCTTTTATGAAGAGTACAATAAGAATATAAAGGATATTGCAAATTGTATTGAATGGGGTAGTAAGGGAGGTAGAAGTTTTTGTGTACAATTAAATAAAATTTAAGAAAATACGTTCAGATAAATGTCAAAATGATAATGCAAAATATGAATGTACTGAAAATACACTACAGTTTCCCATTAGGGTTATCATTCTTCTTCAATTAGTAGTCAATAGTTAAAGACAACTGTCATTATCATGGACATTTATCTTTTAGTGATTCAGAAGAGAGTTGCTTTGCCATTAGCTTGCTGTTCTTGTGCTCCAGCAAGATATATATATATATATATATATATATATATATATATATATATATATATATATATATACATACATACAGTATTTAGTCAGCCACCAATTGTGCAAGTTCTCCCACTTAAAAAAATGAGAGAGGCCTGTAATTGTCATCATAGGTATATCTCAACTATGAGAGACAAAATGTGGAAACAAATCCAGACAATCACATTGTCTGATTTGGAAAGAATTTATTTGCAAATTATGGTGGAAAATAAGTATTTGGTCACCTACAAACAAGCAAGATTTCTGGCTCTCACAGACCTGTATCTTCTTCTTTAAGAGGCTCCTCTGTCCTCCACTCATTACCTGTATTAATGGCACCTGTTTGAACTTGTTATCAGTATAAAAGACACCTGTCCACAACCTCAAACAGTCACACTCCAAACTCCACTATGGTGAAGACCAAAGAGCTGTCGAAGGACATCAGAAAAAAAATTGTAGACCTGCACCAGGCTGGGAAGACTGAATCTGCAATAGGCAAGCAGTTGGTGTGAAGAAATTAACTGTGGGAGCAATAATTAGAAAATGGAAGACATACAAGACCACTGATAATCTCCCTCGATTGTAAAAATTACAATGGTCCCAAAATAGTGTCAAAAGTGTCCGATGTGTCCGCCATAATGTCGCAGTCACGAAAAAAATGACTGATCGCCGCCATTACTAGTAAAAAAAAAAAAAAATTTATAAAAATGCCATAAAACTATCCCCTATTTTGTAAACACTATAACTTTTGCGCAAACAAATAAACGCTTATTGCGATTTTTTTTTTATACCAAAAATATGTAGAAGAATACGTGTCTGCCTAAACTGAGGAAATTTTTTTTTATATATGTTTTTGGGGATATATATATCAGGGCTCGACAAACCCTGGGCGCCAGGTCGCCATTGCGACTAGAAGTAGCGACCTGGAGCCTGGGGCAGCACAGCTGGGGTATCCTGTGTCTCCGTGCCCCCCCCTCCGCGCCGCGGGATCGCGTTGGGCCGCGGCGGCCGGTAATTGAGGCCGCGGCTTTCGGCCTTCTGCAGGCCTATGCTTCCTTCTGTGGTCTAGCGCCATCTTGTGGTGGCCGTTGGTATTGCAACCAGCAATGCTAATGGAGTTTCCCTGTCTGTTTTCCCTGCCATCTCCTTCCCTCTAATTAGAACCCCCAAACATTATATATATTTTTTATTCTAACACCCTAGAGAATAAAATGCCGGTCGTTGCAATACTTTCTGTCACACCGTATTTGCGCAGCGGTCTTACAAGCGCACTTTTTTGGGAAAAAATACACTTTTTTTTTTATAAAAAAATAAGACAACAGTAAAGTTAGCCCAGTTTTTTTTTTTAATTGTGAAAGATAATGTTACGCCGAGCAAATTGATACCCAACATGTCACGCTTCAAAACTGCGTCCGCTCGTGGAATGGCGACTAACTTTTACCCTTTAAAATCTCCATAGGCGACGTTTAAAACAATTCTACAGGTTGCATGTTTTGAGTTACAGAGGAGGTCTAGGGCTAGAATTTCTGCTCTCGCTCTACCGATCGCGGCGATACCTCACGTGTGGTTTGAACACCGCTTTCATATGCGGGCACTACTCACGTATGAGTTCGCTTCTGCGCGCAAGCTCGGCGGGACAGGGCGCGTTCCTGGCTCCTAACTTTTTTAGCTGGCTCCTAGATTCCAAGCAAATTTGTCAAGCCCTGATATATACTATTATAGCAAAAAGTAAAAAATATTGATTTTTTTTCAAAATTGTCACTCTATTTTTGTTTATAGCGCAAAAAAATAAAAACCGCAGAGGTGATCAAATACCGCCAAAAGAAAGCTCTATTTGTGGGAAAAAAAGGATGCCAATTTTGTTTGGGAGCCATGTCGCACGACCGCGCAATTGTGAGTTAAAGCGTCGCAAAAAGTGGCCAGGTCTTTAAGCTGCATAATGGTCCGGGTCTAAGTGGTTAAAGATGATGCACAAGAAAACCTGCAAACAGTTTGCAGAAGACAAGCAGACCAAGGACATGGATTACTGGAACCATGTCCTGTGGTCTAATGAGACCAAGATAAACTTATTTGGTTCAGATGGCGCCAAGCCTGTGTGGAGTACAACCAGGTGAGGTGTACAAAGACAAGTGTGTCTTGCCTACAGTCAAGCATGATGGAGGGAGTGTTATGGTCTGGGGCTGCATGAGTGCTGCTGGCACTGGGGAGCTATAGTTCATTGTGGGAACCATGAATGCCAACATGTACTGTGACATACGGAGGCAGAGCATGATCCCTTCCCTTCGGAGACTGGGCCGCAGGGCAGTATTACAACTTGATAATGACCCCAAACACACCTCCAAGATGACCACTGCTCTGCTAAAGAAGCTGAGGGTAAAGGTGATGGACTGGCCAAGCATGTCTCTAGACCTAAACCATATTGAGCATCTGTGGGGCATCCTCAAAACGGAATGCGGAGGAGTGCAAGGTCTCTAACACCCACCAGCTCTGTGATGTCATGGAGGAGTGGAAGAGGACTCCAGTGGCAACCTGTGAAGCTCTGGTGAACTCCATGGCCAAGACGGTTAAGGCAGTGCTGGAAAATAATGGTGGCCACACAAAATATTGACACTTTGGGCCCAATTTGAACATTTTCACTTAGGGGTGTACTCACTTTTGTTGCCAGTGGTTTAGACATTAATGACTGTGTGTTGAGTTATTTTGAGGGGACAGCAAATTTACACTAGAAAGAAAAAACCAAAGAGAGACAAACTCTCACAGAGCGGGATTTTGAGGGGAGATACCAGTTTTGTTAAAGGTGAGTACACTTGAGACAGTAAATATATAGAAAAATAAATTTATTCATAACATCTTAAAATTACAGTAATACAAAATAATATCATAAAAGCTTGGAAACAAAGAACTAGAATGTGCAAATAGCCGACATGTTTCGCACGGCTGTGCTTCGTCAGGGCTAAGCATTTCTCTGTTATCTCATCAAGTCTATAAGACATAAGGATTTGTAATTAGTATCAAACAGAAATTGAGTATCAATATATATATACATTTATTACATAATACATCTTTAATGCATAGTAACAAGCTTACAAAAAAGTTTTAACGTGCTCACCTAGTTCACTCCAAGTAGATTGTATGGAAACGCACTCCACCGAACATGTGTGTCACGTACCTGATGGTGACGAGCCCGGATCTGCAGAGGGAGGCCTCTCACGGCTTCCACCGGCGGCCCCTGGTACTGAAGACAGGAGGCACAGAGGTAGAAGGGGTACGAGTGCCTGGCAGGATGGATCAAGGTAGAGTAGAGTCTGAAGACTGGGACGGATCCAGGCACCCAGGAAGTATGGCAGGCTGAACCGGAACCAGGAACACAGCAACTGGACTGGAACTGATGAGACTGACTGGACTGGAACCAGGATACAGCAACTGGACTGGAACTGAAGAGGCAGACTGGACTGGGACCAGGAACAAGCAACTGGACTGGAACTGATGAGGCTGACTGGACTGGAACCAGGACACAGCAACTGGAGAGATTGGTCGGACAAGCCGGGTCGGTAGAATTGGCTGGCGGCAAGGTACTGGAGGATCAGGCAGAAGATTGGTCAAACAAAGCCGGGGGTCAGAGGCAGGCAGGAAACTGGAAGGGTCAAGGTAAGCCGGGTCGGATGCAGGTAAATTCACAAATCAGGTCTCTTTGGGTACTACACGCTGTAGAGCAGACAGCAGGGACTGTCTGTCACAGGTATGTTTAAATAGCTCTTCTGGCGCGCTTTGTGGAGCGTGCGCGCGCCCCCGCGCGCACGTGCTCGCCATCGCGCGCGCGCGTGGACGTGCCCGAGATTCGGAATCAGGAAGTCCAGGAATCCTGTAGCTGACAGGATTTCTATGACATTGCCCCCCCCAAGGGGCAGCCTCCGGATGCCCAGCCGGGTGAACCTTCCAGGGTGAGTCCTTTTGAAAGCCTGTATCAAACTCCTGGCATGGATATTCTCCTCGGGTTCCCATGAGTTTTCCTCGGGTCCGTAGCCCTTCCATTTAATTAGGAATTGGTTCTGGTTATTTCTTCTCCTGAAGTCCATGATAGCTTCTACTTCGAATTCCTGCTCACCGTCAATAATGATCGGATCAGGGTGATCCGGCTTCCGATCTGGAAACGGATTAGAGACTGTGGGTTTTAGGAGAGAGACATGAAAAACTGGATGGATTCTAAGAGAGTCAGGAAGTTCCAATTCATAAGCTACTTCATTAATTTTCCTCTTAACAGGGAATGGACCTAAAAATTTGGGGCCCAGTTTTTTAGAAGGGCATGCCATTCTTAGGTTTGTGGTAGATAGCCATACTTGGTCGCCGGGTACCAACACTAATTCACCCCGTCTCTTCTTGTCATAGATTGTCTTGTTGCGTTCTTGAGTCTTGGTCATGGTCTCTTGTAGAAGCTGGTTATTGACCGAGAAAAAATTTAACTTTTCCTGGACTGCAGGTACAGGACACTCAGGAAGGGAATTAGGCAGAAAAGTAGGATGAAAACCATAGTTTGCAAAGAAAGGAGTCTGGCAGGTAGCGGAGTGGATGGAATTGTTATACGCAAACTCGGCCAACGGAAGTAGGGAAACCCAGTTGTCCTGAGCAAAAGAGGAGAAGCATCGCAGGTATTGCTCGAGCGTCTGATTCGTTCTCTCCGTCTGTCCGTTGGTCTGTGGATGGTAAGCAGAGGAAAACGATAATTCGATTTTCAAGGTTTTGCAAAGGGATCTCCAGAATCGAGAGGTAAATTGAACCCCGCGATCGGAAACAATATTGGCTGGTACCCCGTGGAGTCTGACTATTTCTCTGATGAATACCTGTGCGGTTTCAGGAGCGGAGGGAGTCCCTTTCAGATGATGAAGTGTGCCATCTTGGACAGACGGTCCACAATAACGAAGATGGTGGAATGGTTCTCAGCCGGGGGTAACTCGACAATGAAGTCGATGGACAACATTCTCCAGGGCCTATCTGGAACGGGTAAGGGTTTTAGTAATCCCCAGGCCTTGGATCTGGAACCCTTGTTTCGGGTGCAAGTTGTACAAGAATCTACAAACCTCCTACAGTCTTCACGTACTCGAGGCCACCAGAAGGTGCGCTGTACCAGGTCAGTGGTCTTGGCAACGCCAAAATGCCCGGCCAGGGCGTGGTCGTGGCAGAGTTCTAATGCGGTTACTCTTAGTTTCTCAGGTACGTAGATTCTGTCTTGGTACCACAATAGTCCATCCTTAACCTGCAATTCCGGCTCGGAGAACTGTCTCTGCCCGGTGGAAGCTTGTTTGATTTGAGTGAACAGGTTCTCCTGTAGAAGAAGGAAATTTCCGGGGGCAAGGATGGTATCAGGCGGAGAAGTCTCCTTGGACTTATGGAACATCCGAGACAGGGCGTCAGGCTTAATATTCTTGGCCCCAGGACAATAAGTAACATGAAAAGAGAACCGGGAGAAGAAGAGTGCCCACCTGGCTTGCCGTGGATTCAATCTTCTCGCGGCTTTCAGGTACTCAAGGTTCTTGTGGTCAGTGAATATCAGAATCGGATGAGCCGCGCCCTCCAGCAGGTACCGCCATTCCTCTAGTGCAGACTTGATCGCTAGTAGCTCCCGATCCCCCACGTCGTAGTTCCTCTCTGCTGCAGAAAGCTTGCGGGAGAAGAAGGCTACTGGGTGGAGCAAGACTTTGACTCCCTGTCTTTGGGACAGTATTGCTCCTACCGCTATTTCGGAGGCGTCTACCTCAAGTACGAATGGTAGTGAGGAGTCTGGGTGTTTCAAGATAGAGGCTGAGGTAAATAGGGCCTTCAGGCGTTCAAAAGCTTCTTGGGCTTCAGGAGACCAGTGAAAACGTGTTCCTTGCTTGGTGAGTTGAGTAATGGGTGCGATAATAGCTGAAAACCCCCTGATGAACTTGCGGTAGAAGTTGGCGAATCCAACGAAACGTTGGATTCCCTTCTTGTCCACCGGTTCTGGCCAGTCCAGGATTGCGGTAATCTTTTGAGGATCCATCTTGATGCCCTCGCTGGAAATGATTAACCCCAGAAATGATATACTCTCTTGCTCGAACTTGCATTTTTCGGCCTTCGCATACAGGCCATGCTGGCGGAGCCGACCCAACACATTTTTGACATGTCTGCGATGAGAATCAAGGGAGGAAGAAAAAATTAAGATATCATCAAGATAAACAATAACAAAGAGGTCTAGGAAGTCCCGTAGAACATCGTTGATAAAATACTGGAAAGTGGCAGGGGCGTTACACAACCCGAATGGCATTACCAAGTACTCAAAATGTCCATACCGGGTACGGAAGGCGGTCTTCCATTCGTCCCCTTCTTTGATACGGATCAAGTTGTAGGCTCCGCGGAGGTCAAGTTTGGTAAAGATGGTGGCAGTTCCTAGTCTCTGAAATAACTCTGGTACCAGGGGGAGAGGGTAGCGATTTTTTACTGTAATTTTATTCAATTCCCGGTAATCCACACAAGGTCGAAGGGTGTGGTCCTTTTTCTCTACAAAAAAGATGCCTGCGCCTGCAGGGGATGTGGAAGGGCGGATGAACCCCTTTTGCAAGTTCTCATCAACATAATTTTTTAAAGCCCCTTGTTCTACCTCCGTTAAAGGGAAGACTCTACCGAACGGAATCTTTGCTCCAGGAAGTAGGTCGATGGGGCAATCGTAGGCCCGATGGGGCGGTAGAGTCTCTGCCTTTTGTTTACTAAATACGTCAAGAAAGTCGTGGTAAACTTCTGGGATGGATTGACGGGTGCCATCTTCTGTGTCAATGCATAGTAACGAGGCCGGCCCAGGAGGTTTATATGAGCCACAGGACTGTTGGCAATAGGAAGAAGGAAAGGCAACTATTCCCGTAGTCCAGTTGATAGTGGGATTGTGGGCTTGTAACCAAGGCATACCAAGGATCAAGGGAAACAACGGAGAAGAGATGATGTCCAGACATAAGCATTCTTGGTGGGTTCCAGAGGTGGTAAAGATGGTAGCGGGTATAGGAGTGGTCTCCTGGGTCACAGGTCCGGACTTAATGACGGAACCATCAGCCAGATGGACACGAAGTCCGTGGGTCTTGGTACGAAGGGGGATTTGGTGTTTAATGGCAAAGGTTGAGTCCATAAAGCAGCTGCATGCTCCGGAATCAATAATGGCGGGTACTTGCAAAGTCCTTCCTGGGAGCTGTAATGAAACAGAGAGGGCAAGGTGAGATGTGGTTTTGGCTTGTAGGTTAGTCATGTTAGAAGAAACTGAAAGAAACTTACGAAGCTTCAGGGGACAGGTTCTAATGAAATGTCCGGGGTCCCCGCAGTACAGGCACAGATTATTTATTCGGCGGCGCTGGCGTTCCTCAGGAGCGAGGGATGGACGAAGGAGCCCGAGCTGCATTGGTTCAGGCGTGTCAGATGTGGGAGTTGGAGGTGTAGCAGGAGCCGAGTACAGGTGACTAGGAGCCCGAGGAAGCATCCAGGTTGGGCGGGAGAAGCCAGTGGTCCTCTCAGCCCTCCGTTCCCTCAGACGTCGGTCAATCTGGATGGTTAGATCAATCAACAGGTTGAGTGTCTGTGGTACACCGACTCTAGCTAGCTCGTCCTTCAAGGAATCGGAAAGTCCTAAGCGAAACTGATGGCGGAGGGCGGCATCATTCCAATTGGTATCCGCACTCCACCGCCTGAATTCTGCCACATAGTCCTCCGCTGGTCTGCGTCCTTGTTGAAGGGAACGCAAGGCGGCTTCTGCGGTTACTGAGAGTTGGGGATCTTCGTATAGCTGGGCCATGGCATCGAAAAAAGCAGCGAGGTTGTTTAGTGATACATCCTTCTGTTCAAAGAGACGGTGGGCCCAGCTCTGAGGGTCTCCAGCGAGCAAAGAGACCACAAAGCCCACCTTGGTGGCCTCTAGAGAAAAGGTACGGGGCTGTAGGGCAAAATACAGTTCACACGAATTCCGGAAGGCCCTAAACTTGCTCCGATCCCCGGAAAATCTTTCGGGTGTAGGAACCTTAGGTTCAGGAGGAAGCATGACCACTGTGGGTGAGGAACTTGTTCCGGCTGTGGAAGCAGAGGCGTGGGGCCCCTCTTGGATGGCAGAAGGATCGGAGAGGGCCCGCACTTGTTCTTCCAAGCGGGTGTATCCTTGTTGAAGACTCTTGACTGCTTCAGACAAACCTGCCAGGTGCCGACAGAGTTCCTCCATAGGTGAGGCTCCCTGCCCGGGCTCAGACATGGCTGTCTGCTACTGTCACGTACCTGACGGTGACGAGCCCGGATCTGCAGAGGGAGGCCTCTCTTACGGCTTCCACCGGCGGCCCCTGGTACTGAAGACAGGAGGCACGGAGGTAGAAGGGGTACGAGTGCCTGGCAGGATGGATCAAGGTAGAGTAGAGTCTGAAGACTGGGACGGATCCAGGCACCCAGGAAGTATGGCAGGCTGAACCGGAACCAGGAACACAGCAACTGGACTGGAACTGATGAGACTGACTGGACTGGAACCAGGATACAGCAACTGGACTGGAACTGAAGAGGCAGACTGGACTGGAACCAGGAACAAGCAACTGGACTGGAACTGATGAGGCTGACTGGACTGGAACCAGGACACAGCAACTGGAGAGATTGGTCGGACAAGCCGGGTCGGTAGAATTGGCTGGCGGCAAGGTACTGGAGGATCAGGCAGAAGATTGGTCAAACAAAGCCGGGGGTCAGAGGCAGGCAGGAAACTGGAAGGGTCAAGGTAAGCCGGGTCGGATGCAGGTAAATTCACGAATCAGGTCTCTTTGGGTACTACACGCTGTAGAGCAGACAGCAGGGACTGTCTGTCACAGGTATGTTTAAATAGCTCTTCTGGCGCGCTTTGTGGAGCGTGCGCGCGCCCCCGCTAAGCGCGCGCGCACGTGCGTGGACGTGCCCGAGATTCGGAATCAGGAAGTCCAGGAATCCTGTAGCTGACAGGATTTCTATGACAATGTGCATCAATGAATCGACAACCGGCCCAAATCGTAATGTGGCTTACCCGATGGATGCCAGATCCAACAGGATGAAATATGGGGGTTTTGACCATGTGGGCTGACCAAATATTATCTAATATATACCGGTCTAGAACAAAATAAGAAAAGGGGGAAAACCATATAGTGAACAATATATGTATATATTTTTTGTTTTTGTTTGCTATTTGCGAGATCTTGATATTTATTTTATTTATCAACTTTGTTTCATTCCAGTTGGTTGGGTGGCCGCGCACCTTGTGAACAGGATGCGTCATTGCTCGCTGCCTTCCCTTTCCCTCTTGTGGCTTTGGATTGTATGGGGATTTCCGTGTGTCCTATGCTGTGGATTAAGGGAAATTCCCTCCCCCTTCTCCCATCCTCCGTCCGTTTCCTTTGGACGGCGGATCGCGTCTGCGCGGTGCGTCATTACGCTCGCGCATGCGCGGCACAGTGACACCCGGACCGGAAGTGATGTCAGGGGTCGTTCTCGACTCTTCACTTCCGGGTGACTATGTACATTTAGGATGGTGCAGTCGGCGGTAGAGGACGTGCACCATCTTGCTGCATCCGTTGACCGCAGGACTTCAAACCAGGAATACTTACGTGGATTTCTCTGTGGCATCGCATTAGATACGAGGGGGACTTTAAGCAGGTATTGAGGCTATATTTGAACCAACCTACTCTTATTACCCCTTGCAAATATGGTCTGGCCGTTACACTAGTGGGGACCTTTACTTACCATATTCATGGTGAATGCATTGTCTGTCTTTTGGCCACTCTAATTATTAATTATTATTACTTTGCCTAGCTTACTACCTAATGCTATTAGCCCATGTGCTTGTATATATAGCCCCTATTTCCTCTGCCCTTTGCTATCCAATCACATATCATGTCATCATTTGATGACATAGTGTGGTGAGTAAAATATGTCCCTAGAGAGAATCTTGCTCTCATTTACGTTCTATTAGGTGATTTATAGTTTCACACCCTCTGGTATTGATTTTCCATGTTACCATAGTAATTTGTAGTACACCAGGCTCCAGGGTTCATTTATCTCTATTAATTTAGTAGTAGACCCTGTAGTTTAGTGGGATAAACATATAGATATATATATACATATATTGTTCACTATATGGTTTTCCCCCTTTTCTTATTTTGTTCTAGACCGGTATATATTAATAATATTTGGTCAGCCCACATGGTCAAAACCCCCATATTTCATCCTGTTGGATCTGGCATCCATCGGGTAAGCCACATTACGATTTGGGCTGGTTGTCGATTCATTGATGCACATGTTCAGTGGAGTGCATTTCCATACAATCTACTTGGAGTGAACTAGGTGAGCACGTTAAAACTTTTTTGTAAGCTTGTTACTATGCATTAAAGATGTATTATGTAACAAATGTATATATATATTGATACTCTATTTCTGTTTGATACTAATTACAAATCCTTATGTCTTATAGACTTGATGAGATAACAGAGAAGTGCTAAGCCCTGACGAAGCACAGCCGTGCGAAACATGTCGGCTATTTGCACATTCTAGTTCTTTGTTTCCAAGCTTTTATGATATTATTTTGTATTACTGTAATTTTAAGATGTTATGAATAAATTTATTTTTCTATATATTTACCGTCTCAAGTGTACTCACCTTTAACAAAACTGGTATCTCCCCTCAAAATCCTGCTCTGTGAGAGTTTGTCTCTCTTTGGTTTTTTCTTTCTAGTTTTTATTGGGACTGGGAGATTTGACAGTTTTGTTTCTGGAAACTATCCAATAAACCTTTTATATACTTTAGCAAATTTACACTGTTATACAAGCTGTACACTCACTACTTTACATTGTAGCAAAGTGTAATTTCTTCAGTGTTGTCACATGAAAAGATATAATAAAATATTTACAAAAATGTGAGGGGTGTACTCAATTTTGTGAGATACTGTACACACACACAAAAAAAATGAACTTAAATGATTTTAGCAAATGGCTGCAATATAACAAAGAGTGAAAAATTTAAGGGGGTCTGAATACTTTCCGTACCCACTGTATATATATATATATATATATATATATATTGTAAGATTAGGGGTTGTTAGCTCTCGTAGTAGATGCGTTTTTTCAGTGATGCAAGCCAGTCAGGAACTCTGTTTAAGGGCATGGTAGCCCATGTTTATTTAAAAGCACAAAAGTTCACAAGTACATCTGTAGTATTCACAGGGGGGGTTCCACCATTCCTGTCTCTTGCATACTTAACCGTTTAGCCTTGTAGCTTTACCTTCTTGCTATCCCGGCCTTTAGCCTTGGGTCTGCTCCTCAGACCCAAACAGTTTCCAAGAGTTTAAGCTTTCTCCTTGCTTACCCCTGGTCAGCACCTTTGTTGCTGTATCACTAATGATGTCTGCCTCCTGCAGACATGCACCGCCTCTGACTCCACTCAGAGGATGAGAGTCCACCTGACTCCCATGCACACAGACTTCCTCTCTGTTGGGTGGAGCCCTGATCCATAATCATGTCAGAACTAAATAGCCCAAGACACAGCTGCTCAATCAGCATGTCTTTCTTTACCAAATCTGGCGTAAACCAACACTCTTGAAGGTCGCACAGAGTCGCACCCTCACAATATATATATATTGTGAGGGGGTTAACTCGGTAGCGGGTGTGTGTGACCCCCTGGTTGGGCTCCCCACACAAAAACAGGGCCAGCAGACGGAGGTTGTGGTTTTCAAAATCAAAAGGTGCGGTTTATTTCTCTATGTATAGTGACAAAAACACAGCAAAGCCAAAAAGAAACATAAACAAAATAAATCCTGGTCAGCTTGACCTCTGACTAAACATGCAGGTTTCCTAACTAACAACTGGGATCAGCCTGGTGCTGTCCTAGTCCCTAAGTCCCTGGTTTAGTCAATGTCCCAAACAAATAGCCACACAGGCTTTGTCTCACCGCACAGGGGTTCACTCTCCCTAGACAGTCCACACAGGTCTGGTTCCAGGCATGAGAAAACACCTAATGAATCTGGGAGTTTTTATAGAGGCCTTTAAATGAGCTGACAAGCTTCAGCTGGTCTCATCAACTCCCTGCCTGCACGACGCCCAGCCCTCTCCCTAGAGGTATGAGTCATCCATGAGCCCACTAGCCTCAGCTGGGCTTCATCAACTCCCTAGTTGTATAAGTCGGCATAAAGCCTGAATCTGGGAGAAATATATCTACCCCCCTGGATGCAACCAGGTGACTTTACCTTCCTGCTGTCACATACCCCCCCCTCTTGTTTTAACCTTGGGGTTGGAACACCAGCAATCAGGCATTCATGTACTCGAGACAAAGCATCCACATTCCCCATTTGAACGCCAGGGCGATGCTTTACTGTGAAGTTGAATTCCTGTAGGGCCAGGAACCACCTATTCACTCTTCTATTTGTCTCTTTGTTTTGAGCCATCCACTTTAACGGAGCGTGATCCGTAACCATGTCAAAGTGCCTACCTAGCAGATAGTACCGAAGGGAATCTAGAGCCCACTTCACCGCTAAACACTCCTTTTCAACCGTGGCGTAATTTACCTCATGGGACTTCAACTTCCTGCTGAGGTAAATGACTGGGTGCTCTTCCCCGTTCCAGACCTGGGACAATACTGCTCCTAACCCCACATCTGACGCATCACTTTGTACGACAAAGTCTTTAGAGAAGTCGGGTGAGTACAACACTGGCTGGCTACATAAGGCTTGTTTCAAGAATTGGAATGCTGCCTCAGCCTCGGGATTCCATTTAATCATGACCGACCCTTTCCCTTTCGTCAGGTTGGTTAGGGGCACAGCCTTAGAAGCAAAGTGGGGAATGAAGCGCCGATAATAACCCGCGATTCCCAGAAAGGCCCGTACCTGCTTCTTGCTGTTGGGACGTGGGCAACTCTGGATGGCCTCGACTTTGTTGAGTTGGGGTTTTATCACTCCCCTGCCAATGGTGTACCCAAGATATTTGGCCTCCTCCTGCCCAATGGTACACTTCTTGGGGTTAGCCGTAAACCCCGCTTCCCGGATAGAGTCTAGGACTGCTTGCACTTTTGGCAGATGTGAGGCCCAATCTGTGCTATGGACAATTACGTCATCCAGGTAAGCCGCAGCAAACTTCCGATGGGGCCTCAGTATCTGGTCCATTTTCCGCTGGAATGTGGCCGGCGCATTCTGTAACCCGAACGGCATTCTCTTATATTGGAACGCCCCGTCTGGGGTTACAAATGCGGTTTTCTCTTTGGCCGACTTGGCCAGGGGAATTTGCCAATACCCTTTTGTGAGGTCAAGAGTCGTCATGTATCGGGCTGTTCCCAGCCGGTCGATCAACTCATCTATACGTGGCATGGGGTAGGTGTCAAATTTTGTAACTTTGTTCAACTGACGAAAATCGTTACAAAATCGCCAGCTCCCATCCGGTTTAGGCACCAACACAATGGGACTAGACCAATCACTTTGGGACTCCTCTATCACCCCTAAGTTCAGCATTTTCTGTACTTCCTCCCGTATTGCCTCCCGTCGGGCCTCTGGGATCCGATAGGGTTTTAACTTCACCCTTTCACCGGGCGGGGTAATAATATCATGCTCTACCCCAGATGTTTGTCCCGGCAGCTCAGAGAACACCTCCTTGTTGCGAAGCACAAACTCCTTAACCTCCTGTTGTTGGGGTTGTGACAAGGTGGCTGCTTTCTTGTTCATACATCACGGGACACAGAGCAGCATAGTCATTACTATGTGGTTATATAGAATTACCTTCAGGTGCTGGCACTGGCAACTTCCAAAACAGGAAGTACCCTCCCCTATATAAGCCCCTCCCATCCGGGAGTACCTCAGTTTTTTGCCAGTGTCTAAGGTGTTGGCCAAGGTTAACATGTATTCATCTGGGCTTGTGTACAGGTTCTCTGGGCCTTAGCAAGCTATTCCGGATCCGACCAAAAAAAGCTTCATAGCTAAACGGTCGGTACCCGGGCCTTGCAGAGAAGAGCAGGGTTTTGCCTGTAATGCCTCTCTTAGGAGGGCTGGACCCTGGGATCCAGAGCTCTGGTCATACCCAAAACCAAGAGGCTATCTGTGCAGGGTGCTATACAGGTCCAGGGGAGTGGAATCCTTGGGAACCCGGTCCCTGAAGGTCTAGTACAATGCCTGCCGTGAGAGGTGAAGTTTGGGCTTCTGTGGACCAAACAAAGTCCTGCGGCGGGGAAAAGGTAAGTGGGGGCCCCTCAGGAACTTGGTTCTATTGAGGGGACCCCCAAGCCTAATATGTCTTTCTGCCTGTTACCTAAAGGGTATTCCCGCTAATAGCTGTATATGCCTAAGAAATCCTAGAAATGTTTTTTCATAAGGGAAATTTTAAAAAAACTGTAAACCTGGAAATGTTTTTTCATAAAGGAGGTTTTAAAAAAAAAAAAAAAAAAAAGACAAAGGTGCGGTACCTGTGTTTGTCCACTAGAGGCCGCTGTGGAACGTCTTTTTTCTTGGGACTATTCCTTCCATGGTGAAAGTCCAGGCAGATGAGTGAGCTCTCTATCAGGGAAGCTGCATTCCTCTGTCATGCTGCCAAGTAGTTTCCTTCCATCCCTGAGTCCTGGTGAAACAGGGACCCTGGCTCCTCTCCCTACATGGCGCCAAGAGCGCACACGTGCGCGCGCGCGCACACATGCTTTCCTTTTATAAGGTTTAGCTTCAAAAAAGGGGGCGGAGCCTGGCGGATGACGCGCTCTGTGCGCCCAGCGCTTCTGCGCATGTGCGGGCGTCCCAGCAAGATAAAAGGACTCAGTCCACGCTGCTTGCTATGGACACAGAGCATGAAAAGGAGCTGGTAGCATGGTATAGGGGCTTACAGCGGGCGGTTGATACAGGCATCCCCAGAAAGACGCATTAGTAGACACCCACTGATGTACATAGCAGCAAATTGCATTAGACTATTTCAGTAAGGGGTGTATTGCGGCTGGAATACCTCAGCTTTGAACTAAGGAATATGCCGCCTAAAAAACTCCGAGATATACCTCTCAGGAAGTGTAGGGGGTCTCCATCGGGCTCTGAGGATCTGGAGCAGTCATCTGCACCCTCCTCCCCTGAGAAATCAGAGGTTAATACCCATAAGGAACCCCCGGGAGTGCCAGGTACTGCGGCTGTCCTCAGTCCACCTGCTCCTGCATATATAACAGAGGAGGTTTTTTCCTCAACTCTGGAGGGATTGGAGCAGAGATTGGCTGCATTGATCGCTTCTTCTCTACAGGAAAGAAAGCGCGCCAGATCTCCATCACCTCCATTAGAGTGCCTGTTGGCAGAGCAACAGTCCCAGGAAGGGACCGACCTACCTGAAGGGGATCAGGAGGAGGTTAGCTCTGTTTTTGAGGAATCGACAGTAGATGAACCATTTTCAGCATCACAGACTGAAAGATTGTGGGTCCAGACCCTAACTGACATGGTTCGATCTGCATTTAAAATGCCTCTCGTTGAACCATCAACTACTGCTGTCTCCTCATTGGGGTCGCTAAAAGCTCCCCAGGTTAATTGCTCCTTTCCAATACATCCATTATTGGAAGGACTTATATACCAGGACTGGGAACATCCTGATAAACTATTTGTTCCGCCTAAAAGGTTTCCGGTGATCTATCCCATGGAGGGAAAGTTCACCCAGAGATGGAATGTTCCTACGGTGGATGCAGCCATCTCTTCTGTGAACAAATCACTGACATGTCCAGTAGATAATGTTCAAATGTTCAAAGATCCAGTGGATAAAAAATTGGAATCTTTATTAAAATCTGCTTTTTCCACAGCAGGGGCTGTTACACAGCCAGCAGTGGCAGCTATTGGGGTCTGCCAAGCTTTAAAGGATCAAATGAAAATGGTCCTGAGGGATTTGCCAGACCAGCAGGCCCAGGCTCTGGCTGATCTGCCTAGAGCATTATGCTTTGCGGTTGACGCCATCAAGGATTCTATCCATCAGGCCTCCCGCCTCACGCTGTCTTTGGTACATATGCGTAGGCTTCTGTGGCTCAAAAACTGGTCTGCTGAAGCTCCCTGTAAGAAGCTCTTAGTTAGCTTCCCATTTCATGGGGAACGCCTTTTTGGCGAAGACCTGGATAAGTATATCCAGAAGATTTCCAGTGGTAAAAGTACTCTCTTACCGAGTAAAAAGAGGTCTAGGGGTCCATCTTTTAAGAGGACTACCTCTCCTATCCCTGCGACGTCTGCTACTAAGCAGTTCCGACGGCCTCCTCGGTCAAACTCAGGAGGTAAAAATCAGGGACAGCCACAGGGTAATAAAAAGCCCTGGATCCGAAGAGGTACTAAACCAGCCTCCAAGTCAAGCCTATGAAGGGCTGCCCCCACTCAAACGGGTGGGGGGAAGACTTCAGTTGTTCGCAGAGACCTGGCGGGAGACGATCAAAGACAGATGGGTGCTCTCCGCAGTAACTCTGGGATACAAGTTGGAGTTAAAAGAGTCTCCTCCGTCCCATTTTATGTGGTCAGGCATGCCAAGAGACCCTCTGAAAAGAGGGTCTCTCCTATTGGCGTTAGAACAACTATTGCTCCAAGGAGTAATTATGGAGGTTCCTATGGAAGAGTGGGGGTTGGGTTTCTACTCAAACCTTTTCACAGTCCCGAAGCCAAACGGGGACATAAGACCCATATTGGACCTAAAGAGTCTAAACAAATTTCTAAACGTCCGGTCTTTCCGGATGGAGTCGATCCGATCGGTCACCGCTGCCCTACAAGGGGAGGAATGGTTAGCCTCGATCGACATCAAAGATGCTTACTTGCATGTTCCCATCTTTCCAGGTCATCAAAAATTCCTACGCTTTGCAGTAGAAGGGCGCCATTTTCAGTTCAGAGCCTTACCATTCGGTCTGGCCACAGCACCACGAGTGTTCACAAAAATTCTGGCCCCACTGTTGGCCGATCTAAGAACACGGGGTGTAACGATAATGGCATACCTAGACGACCTGTTGTTGATGGACCACTCAGTTGCCAAGCTAGAAGTGGTAATTGTCGATACAATCAAGTATCTAGAATCTCACGGTTGGGTCATCAACCTGGACAAGTCAGCCCTACAGCCAGTGAAAAACCTGGTATATCTAGGGCTACGGCTGGATTCAGACCAGAGGAAGATTTTCTTACCTCTAGACAAGGTATCCTCTTTGAGGGCCTTGGTCCGTCTGCTTTGTGCAAAAAGACAGCCGTCCATACGCCTGTGCATGAGGCTGCTAGGAAAGATGGTAGCATCATTCGAAGCTGTGCCATACGCCCAATTCCACTCAAGGAATTTACAAAGGGCCATATTGTCAGCCTGGAACGGAAAAGTTCAGGCTCTAGACTTCCCGATGGCTTTGTCCCCTTCCGTTCGGAAGAGTCTCTGCTGGTGGTTGATCCCCCAGAATCTCCAGAAGGGAAAACCCTTCAGCCCGATATCTTGGAAGGTGGTCACTACAGATGCCAGCCTTATAGGCTGGGGGGCAGTACTGGAGCAATGGTCTCTCCAGGGCAGATGGTCAAATGTAGTAAAAACCCTGCCCATCAATCTCTTAGAGATACGAGCAGCCCGGTACGCTCTAGTAGCCTGGACATCCAGACTCCAAGGGTCCCCTGTCAGAATTCAATCAGACAATGCCACAGCAGTGGCATATATCAATCATCAGGGAGGCACCAGGAGTCGTGCAGCCCAGAGGGAAGTAAGTCACATCCTGGAATGGGCAGAAAAGCATGTCCCATGTATATCAGCTGTCTTCATTCCAGGGGTGGAGAATTGGAAGGCGGACTTTCTGAGTCGCCAACAGTTATGCCCAGGGGAATGGTCCCTTCATCCCGAGGTCTTCCGAGCAATATGTCAGCGGTGGGGAACACCGGATGTAGATCTGCTAGCATCCAGATTCAACGCAAAGGTGGACAGATTTGTCTCCCGGACAAGGGATCCCCTCGCTTGCGGCTCGGATGCTCTGGTGTTCCCTTGGGATCAGTTCAGACTGATATATGCATTCCCTCCGCTACAATTGTTGCCTCGACTCCTTCGCAGAGTCAGGTTGGAGAAGAAGCCGGTGATCCTGGTGGCTCCAGCGTGGCCCCGAAGGGCCTGGTACGCGGAGATCATCAAAATGTCTGTGGGGAGTCCTTGGACCCTTCCACGTCGTCCGGACCTGCTTTCGCAAGGACCGATATACCACCCTTCCTTACTAACTCTAAGTTTAACGGCCTGGCTATTGAGTCCCACATCCTAAAGAAGAGAGGTCTCTCTAACTCTGTGGTATCAACTATAATCAATGCCAGGAAGCTTGTATCCAGGCAGATCTACTATAGAGTTTGGAAGGCGTACATCACTTGGTGCGAGGCCAGAAAATGGCATCCACGTAAGTACGTTATAGGCAGAATTCTGGACTTCCTGCAGTGGGCTGTAGACAGGAAGTTTGCCTTAAGTACTATCAAGGGCCAGGTTTCGGCCTTGTCAATACTATTTCAAAGGCCCCTGGCTATGCATTCACTTGTCAAATCCTTTATGCAAGGTGTGACTCGTATTATTCCACCGATTAAGGCTCCCATATGCCCATGGGATCTAAATTTGGTTCTGTCGGTTCTGCAGAAGCAGCCATTTGAACCTTTGCGGCACATTTCCTTGGTTCTACTCACCAGGAAATTGATATTTTTAGTAGCCATATGCTCGGCTAGAAGAGTGTCGGAATTAGCCGCCATGTCCTGTAAAGAGCCATATCTGGTTATCCATAAGGACAGAGTAGTATTACGTCCTCACCCAGCCTTTCTTCCTAAGGTGGTATCGAGGTTTCACTTGAACCAGGATGTGGTTCTTCCTTCTTTTTTCTCCAAACCAAGCTCGGTAGAGGAAAAGTTATTGCATTCTTTGGATGTAGTAAGAGCAGTTAAAGCTTATCTAAAAGCCACTGCTCAGATTCGTAGAACGGATTCTTTGTTTGTTCTGCCGGAAGGCCCCAGAAAGGGTCAGGCAGCATCAAAATCTACTTTAGCCAAGTGGATTCGACAGGTCATAATACAAGCCTATGGCTTGAGAAGTAGACCGCCTCCGTTCAAAGTTAGGGCGCACTCCACGAGAGCAGTTGGAACTTCATGGGCAGTGCATCACCAGGCCTCCCTGGCTCAAATTTGTAAGGCCGCAACATGGTCTTCAGTACACACGTTTACTAGGTTCTACCAGGTGGACGTTAGAAGTCAGGAGGATGTCGCCTTTGGGCGCAGTGTGTTGCAGGCCGCAAAAGATCCTCATGCCTGATGGCGCCCAGCTTATGTATGGTGTATCCCCCCCCTCATGTGGCATTGCTTTGGGACGTCCCACATAGTAATGACTATGCTGCTCTGTGTCCCGTGATGTATGAACAAGAAAGTAGGATTTTTAAAACAGCTTACCTGTAAAATCCTTTTCTTGGAGTACATCACGGGACACAGAGCTCCCACCCCTCTTTTGGGGACACGTATTGCTTTGCTACAAAACTGAGGTACTCCCGGATGGGAGGGGCTTATATAGGGGAGGGTACTTCCTGTTTTGGAAGTTGCCAGTGCCAGCACCTGAAGGTAATTCTATATAACCACATAGTAATGACTATGCTGCTCTGTGTCCCGTGATGTACTCCAAGAAAAGGATTTTACAGGTAAGCTGTTTTAAAAATCCTACTATTCCAACCTCCGGAATCACGCAACCAGTTGGAGCTGGTGACCAAGTTTCTGCGACTAGGGACTCTCTATCCCTCCAGGCTTTCAACAGATTAACGTGATATATCTGTTCGGGCTTTCGCCTTCCTGGTTGTCTGACCTTGTAATTCACTTCGCTCACTTTTTCCATTATCTCATAGGGGCCTTGCCATTTGGCAAGGAATTTACTTTCAACCGTAGGGACAAGTACCAATATCCTATCCCCCGGGGAAAAGGTACGGGTCTTGGCTCCACGGTTGTACACTCTCTGCTGTGCCAACTGCGCTTGGGCCAAATGTTCCTTCACGATGGGCATTACCTGTGCAATTCGATCTTGCATCAGGGCGACATGCTCAATCACACTCCTGTGGGGAGAACTCTCACTTTCCCAAGTTTCCTTGGCAATATCCAACAGCCCTCTTGGGTGTCTCCCATACAGTAACTCAAAGGGGGAGAATCCCGTAGAGGATTGGGGCACCTCCCTAATAGCAAACATCAAATAAGGAAGTAGACAGTCCCAATCCTTTCCATCTCTATCCACCACTTTCTTCAACATTTGTTTTAGGGTTTTGTTGAATCTTTCAACCAGCCCATCGGTTTGGGGGTGATACACAGATGTACGCAATGGCGTCACTTTGAACAATTTACACAGCTCTTTCATAACCCGGGACATAAAGGGTGTACCTTGGTCCGTAAGCAGTTCTTTACAAATACCCACCCGGCTAAAAACAAGAGATAGCTCTTTGGCTATGGTTTTGGCCGAGGTATTTCTGAGAGGGATTGCTTCTGGATAATGGGTGGCATAGTCCATTATAACCAATATGTACTGGTGCCCCCTAGCGGACTTGATTATAGGACCTACCAAATCCATTGCGATTCTCTCAAACGGGACCTCAATGATGGGTAGAGGGACCAGCGGGCTACGGAAATGTGGCATCGGGGCCGACCTCTGACACACAGGGCAGGAGGAACAATAATTTTCTATGTCCTTCATCACCCCAGGCCAATAGAATCTCTGTAATACCCTCTCTCGGGTTTTCTCTGTCCCCAGATGACCTCCAAGAATGTGCCCATGGGCCAACTCCAACACCAACTTCCTGTAAGGTTTGGGCACCACAAGCTGCTCAACGGTTTCTTCTGCCCTTTTTGCCACCCGATACAGTAGGTCCTTCTCTACGCTGAAGTATGGGTAAGTGCAGGTATTATCTGGGTTCACTAACTCGCCATCTATTTCCACTACGTTTTCCCGTGCCTTTATTAGGGCGGGGTCTTTTAACTGTTCTGTGGCAAAATTTTCCCTGTGAACCTCCAGATCAGAAAACTCCACAGACGGTAGGTTTTCGTCTGAGGAGGTGGGCTCCTCTCCAGTTTCTTGAGTCTCCCCTGCCAATACTGACAAGGGAAATTCTGGAGAGTCCTCACCACTCTCAGAGGAGTTCTGGCTATCACATTCCTGGTACATAGGGGCACCAGTGGGGGGCTCAGGATCATCCCACAGTTCCCAGAACTTCGGAAAATCCCTTCCCACAATGGCATCATGCGGTAATTGAGATACTAACCCCACTGGATGAGAGAGGGTACCTTTGGGGGTCTCGAAACACACTGTAGTCACTGGATACTCTCGGGTGTCCCCATGCACACAAATAACAGCTACCTTGCTATTCCCAGAGACCTCTGTTTTAACTAATTCAGCCTTTATCAGGGTCACAAGGCTACCTGAATCCAGCAATACCACAACATTTCTACCATTAATACACATTTTGCATAAATGTTTCTCAGTTCCCCGAATGGCAGTGCATGCGACTGTCGCACACAGCGACTGACGTCGGTCCGTCAGAAAGTCACATTGCATGGGTTCCTCCACAACCGGGCAATTTGCTGCAATATGTCCCGCTTGCCGGCAGCGGTAGCACACAATCCTTTTGGCTGCCTCTTGAGCCCCTGACTTCCCAGGCTGTTCTCGCCAAACTTTGGGTAGAGCTCCCACCCTCTCACTCTCTCCACCCTCACCCCTTGGAATCCTCTTATCCGCCCCTGGGGATGGTCTGGTCTTAGGGTGGAAAGTCCGAGAGTCTCTGCAAGAGGCCGTCAGGTTCTCTGTAGCCAAGTATTTCTCTACACGATCCACAAGACCACCGGCCGTCTCTGGGTCTCCATGGCTTACCCACTTTTGGATGGCAGTAGGAAGAGCTCTCAAAAACCGATCCATTACAACACGTTCCACAATCTCTGGTGCGGACAAAGTCTCTGGCTGTAGCCACTTCCTGCTCAGGTGAATGAGATCATACATTTGAGACCTGGGGGGTTTTCCAAGCTGGAAAGTCCAGTTATGCACACGCTGGGCCCGGACAGCCAGGGTGACACCCAGCCTTGCCAATATTTCAGCTTTTAGCATCACATAGTCTTTTGCTTGGTCAGGCTCTAGGTCATAGTAAGCCTTCTGCGATTCACCAGTTAACAGAGGAGCCACCAGTCCAGCCCACTGCTCCTCAGGCCACTTTTCTCTTTCAGCAGTCCTTTCAAATGTGGTCAAAAATACCTCTGGATCATCCTCTCCAGTCATTTTTGTCAATAAACGACTCACCCCAAAGGACGCGGTATTAGTGGGACGGCTTTCCTCACTGGTCTGCGGACGTTGCTGCACTACTGCTTCCATTTGTTGTAGTCTCTGCTCTTGCTTCTGTAACAGGTCTAAGAAGCGGGCCTCAGATTGCTGCTGGGCTTGTTGCTGAGCTTCCAGACTCTGTTGGTGAGCTTGCTGCTGGGCTGCAAGGCTCTGTTGATGAGCTTGCTGCTGGGCTGCAAGGCTCCTTTGCAAACCTGCATTTGTCTGCTGTTGATTGGCATTTGCTAGAGCCAGCTGTTTCAGTATCTCCTCCATGCTGGCTTAAAAAAACTGCCACTGGTTCTCCACCAACTGTGAGGGGGTTAACTCGGTAGCGGGTGTGTGTGACCCCCTGGTTGGGCTCCCCACACAAAAACAGGGCCAGCAGACGGAGGTTGTGGTTTTCAAAATCAAAAGGTGCGGTTTATTTCTCTATGTATAGTGACAAAAACACAGCAAAGCCAAAAAGAAACATAAACAAAATAAATCCTGGTCAGCTTGACCTCTGACTAAACATGCAGGTTTCCTAACTAACAACTGGGATCAGCCTGGTGCTGTCCTAGTCCCTAAGTCCCTGGTTTAGTCAATGTCCCAAACAAATAGCCACACAGGCTTTGTCTCACCGCACAGGGGTTCACTCTCCCTAGACAGTCCACACAGGTCTGGTTCCAGGCATGAGCAAACACCTAATGAATCTGGGAGTTTTTATAGAGGCCTTTAAATGAGCTGACAAGCTTCAGCTGGTCTCATCAACTCCCTGCCTGCACGACGCCCAGCCCTCTCCCTAGAGGTATGAGTCATCCATGAGCCCACTAGCCTCAGCTGGGCTTCATCAACTCCCTAGTTGTATAAGTCGGCATAAAGCCTGAATCTGGGAGAAATATATCTACCCCCCTGGATGCAACCAGGTGACTTTACCTTCCTGCTGTCACAATATATATATATATATATATATATATATGTATAAATAAATATCTTCTAGATTGTAAGCTCTAACGAGCAGGGCCCTCTGATTCCTCCTGTATTGTATTGTAATTGTACTGTCTTCCCCGATGTTGTAAAGCGCTGCGCAAACTGTTGGAGCTATATAAATCCTGTATAATAATAATAATAGCTGTTGTTGAAGTAACTTGTTTTCCTTAAAAACAGTAAAAAGATGTTCTACTCCGAGGTCTTCCAGATAACAAATTCCTTAGTCTAATACAAACTTGATTTTTTTTTATCCGCTCGGTATCTCCAGCCATTAGATACTGCAGTGTTCATCAATCCTTTAAGTATCTAATCTCTTTGAAAATGTGACTTCTTTACCTTAAGGCAGTTTCCTGACTGTGACTGAGTTAACCATTTTTATTTTGCTGCAGTTCAGTAATTTAATGTTAGGGTAGCCCAAAACCGCAGAAGACTCATCAAAAATTATGTGTTTAATTGGTTGACGTGTGTGGCCACCCTTACGTATAACTTTAACTTTTTGCTCAATACTAATTGACTTTCTGTAAAGCTTTTAAAGTCCGGTAAATGTTTTCTTTTTAGGGGCCTCCTGCAGGTATATGCCATAATGTGCTAGAATGCACATAATATTTAACATGTTATGGCAGACTTACCTGTCAAAGAAGCCCTCCAGCGCCTACTCCTATACAGTCACCCAATCGGGGTGTAGTCAGACAGCGCCCCATCTGTGGCCTACATAAACCAAAAAGGGGTACTAAAAGTCAGGCAGCCCTGAAAGAAGCAAGCCTGATTCTCAACTGAGCAGAGAACCACATTCAAACTCTCTCTGTGTAATCTACATTCCAGGTGTGGCAAAATTGATAAGCAGACTTCCTAAGTCACCAGCACTTGGACTGGGGAGTGGTTTATCCACCCTAAAATATTCCTGATGATTTTTGTCAGAAATGGATAACACCAGGCGTGGACATCATAGCCTCGGGATTCAAAACAGTTTTTGGCTGGGTCCAGGGTTCACCTTGTCTTTGCGATGAATACCATGATGATTCCTTGGTCCCTTTTCAGACTGGTGTATGCATTCCCCCCAGTGAAGGTTATACTTAAAGTGTTCTGCAAGATAGAGGAAGAAAGGAGTTTGTGGTTCTTAATGGCTCCCAATTGGCCCAGCCAGAATTTGGTACGCAGACATACACAGACTCCTGGTGCACAAGCTTTGGCCTCTTCCAACCACACCAGACCTCCTGCCACAGGGCCCTCTAACCCACCCTGCTTCTCAGTCACTGGCTTTAACAGTATGACAACAGTAATACACAGACTCCTGGTGGACAAGCTTTGGCCTCTTCCAACCACGCCAGACCACCTGACACAGGGCCCTCTATCCCACCCTGCTTCTCAGTCACTGGCTTTAACAGTATGACAACAGTTGAAACCCATGTCCTAAAGCAGGGGTATGCAACCTTAAAGCGGTGGAGATCAACCTAAACAACACATCTCTCGATCTAATGACTTTTCAGTGTACAGTATGTGGTTTTCATTAAGAAATTACATTCATTTTAAAATTGAATGGTGAAAGCAAGTGAAATTTTCGAATGACATTCGTCCATTTATTGAATGCACAAAGACATTGTCTGAAAAACGATATGTGTATGGCCAGAATAAGACCATTAACAGCAGCATGCTTTTTTTATTTTTATCCCCTGTCATGATGGTGTTAAAAAAAACAAAAAATAGCCCTTTATATTAAAAAAAAACAGCAGATAATCACTACTGTAAGGGGTTAATTTATATTGCGAATGTAGTAATAACATATATATATATTGTGGGAGATTAGCTTGCGAGGGATTAACTTTTCTGAAGGAAGGTCAGCAAACAGGCACTTTCTTTAAAATGTGGCGGATGCCAGGTTTATTTACAGGAGGTTTGCAAATACAAATAAACAAAACAGTAAATTAATCATTGCCGTCCAGCGCTAAACTAAACAAAATAGTCTCCTCTCTATACAGTGCGGGGCTGGTCCCCGTCACCCTCAAAACATGCGGTAAAGCAAAACTTTCAGTCCAACACACAGAGCTCCTCTGACTCAGGTTCCTCCCTGAGTCTCCAGCCAGAGCACTGCTTTGCTCTCTTTCTAGTCTTTTAAAGTCCACCTGAGTGTGGACTCAAGTGGACCAGAACATCAGGACCGGAACCTAGCCTGCCACAGAGGCTGAAAAAACCTGGGCCGGATTCTGGTTCATTCCCTTACAATAGAGCGAATGCGAGGTGAAATGTAGCGATTATCCACTACATCTTCTCGCATACCATCACATATCCTCCCGCTCTGCTCAAGCCCCTGTGGCTGAGCAATTGACCCAAGCATACAGTGCATGCGGGAGAGGGCATCTGCATTGTTTTGGAGCTTGCCTGGCCTATGCTCTACTGTAAATTTAAAGGGCTGTAGAGCCAGGAACTATCTTGTTACGTGGGTATTTTTCTCCCTGTTGTCACACATCCACTTTAGGGGAGCATGGTCGGTGACCAGCTTAAAGCGGTTGTATAGTCTTTTTTTTTACTTTTACCTACAGGTAAGCCTATACTAAGGCTTACCTGTAGGTAAAAGAAATATCTCCTAAACCTACACGGTTTAGGAGATATTTGCAAAAAAAGACATGCACCGATGTCTACAGCGCATGCGCGCCGTAGACAACGGTGCATTCACAGGGTTAATCCCATTCAGAATTCCGGCGCTGCCGGAATAGAAAGCTCCAGCGCGCATGCGCGGAGTGACGTCTTCGCTGCTCCGGCCAATCACAGCGCCGGAGCGGCGCTGTGATTGGCTGGAGCGGCGATACCCGGAAGTAACGTTCCGGGTATCTGAGGAGCGATGGCTGCGGTAGCAGCGGGGGACGAGGATGGCTTCGGGGGTCCCGATCTAAGGTAAGTGATTCATAATGAGCTAGTATGCTAGTCATACTAGCTCATTATGGCTTTTTCTTGCAGGTGATTTGAAAAAAAAAAATTTTTGTCGGGGTTTACAACCTCTTTAAATGATCTACCCAACAAGTAATACCTCAGGGAGTCTAAGGCCCATTTAATAGCGAGAAACTCCTCGACAATAGCATAGTTTCTTTCATGCTTGTTCAGTTTTTGGCTCTCTGGGATAGCACAGCCCCTATGCCCACCTCAGAGGCGTCCGTCTGTACCACAAACTCCTTTGTGAAGTCTGGGGTCACCAACACCGGTAGTGCACAAATGGCCTGTTTTAATTTCTGAAACGCCTCCTCTGCCTCAGGGTTCCATTTGACCATGGAATAACAAACAAAATGACGGCGCGAGGAGCAAGCCAAAAGATACACAAATACAATATTAGGGATAAATAAAAATGTTGTTTTTTCATCCTACCACACAACAGTCGTGCATAACGTCCATATAATGATAATAATGATGATGATGACGGATGAGGTATAAATTACATACCATACACACACTATGATCCAGCGCTCATGGAATGTACCCAATAACTATTGAAAACTCTTGAAATAATGATGAAAAAGCTTGATCCATTTATTGATTGCAATAAAAGAAGGGATCCAATCCCAAATATACAGGAGGCAGATGAATCTTGACTCTCTAGCCGCCAGTGATAACAACCTTATTTGGCTTGCAATAAAATCCGTGGAGCAAGGAGGGGTTAAAGAAAGTCAGCACAAAGCCTGCAGCCTGATCGCAGTATGGGCACAGTACCTTGGATGATGACAGACCAGCGTGTGGAGGGCCCTCCAGCACGAGGGATGCAGAACCAGGTTCATAGCGCGGCTGGGACAGGGGGAATCACACACTGCGTTCCTCTGGATCGATGACGTCACCCGGCCGCGATGCCGGCTGGTGTGTCAGAAAGCAGACAGTGTGATGAGAGGAATAGTGCTGTCCAGCAAGTTCATCTCCTACGGAGATAACGACACCACTGCTCTCTTGTGGAGAAGTAGGAGAATGACCACTTCAGGAAGTAAAAAATATATATTCAGACCAGCTCATGGACACAGTAGCCTGGAAGGTTCCTATGCAGAGCAATTCATGAAAAGTATAAAAAATGTATAAAAGATGTATAATATATAAGTAGGAAGGGTATAGTGCCTCGACTAACGTTTCACGCTCCCTGAGCGCTTTATCATGGGTGACGTCATCGATCCGGAGGAACACAGTGTGTGATTCCCCCTGTCCCAGCCGCGCTACGAACCTGGTTCTGCATCCCTCGTGCTGGAGGGCCCTCCACACGCTGGTCTGTCAGTTTACATCATCCAAGGTACTGTGCCCATACTGCGATCAGGCTGCAGGCTTTGTGCTGACTTTCTTTAACCCCTCCTTGCTCCACGGATTTTATTGCAAGCCAAATAAGGTTGTTATCACTGGCGGCTAGAGAGTCAAGATTCATCTGCCTCCTGTATATTTGGGATTGGATCCCTTCTTTTATTGCGATCAATAAATGGATCAAGCTTTTTCATCATTATTTCAAGAGTTTTCAATAGTTATTGGGTACATTCCATGAGCTCTGGATCATAGTGTGTGTATGGTGTGCATTTTGTACTTCCGGGTACGGATTTTGTTCTTGCCGCTCTGGATCCTGGTCCTCCCCCTTGTTTGTACTTCCCAAAATATTTGGGATTTTTTTATGATTATTCATTCATTTATTTTTTACTCATTTTCCACCTATTTAGCGCTTGTGACCTTTGTTGTTTTCTTGCAGTATAAATTACATAGGCACCGTTGGCAGCACTTTAAAGAGTGAAGCAAACTCTGTAATGGCAAGAATAAACAAGAAAAATGCGCCTTCTAAGTGCAGTATGTAAACACAGGTTTTTAATTAATAAAGATCAGCCAAATGGCTACTCACAGAACGGTGGTGAAACCACGCATTAAAATGGTGTTGGTAGGGTCATGCAGGGGGTGTCACTCTGGCGTCCAAAGTTGTCTGCAAGTGTGGTGTCTCCTCCGGTATAGAACTGTCCGGTATATGGCTGTCCGTAGCTTGGCTGGGGGGAGCGTAGTGAGGCTCATTAGCAGCCGGCAAAGCCGGAACTATCCACACAGCGGCATGCGTATCCGCCTGGAGCGCAAGCGGCTGTCGGCGACAGGAAGTGACGTCAGAACGGGCTCAGGTTGATGACGCGTTTCAATGCTTCCGCATTTTCCTCAGATCTCTGTGTTTACATACTGCACTTAGTAGGCACATTTTTCTTGTTTCTTCTTCCATTTGACCATGACCGACCCTCTACCCTTAGTCAGGTCGGTCAAAGGGATGGAAATGGTGGCAAAGTCGGGTATAAACCGTCGGTAATACCCCATAATGCCTAGGAAGGCCCGAACTTGTTTACTGGTTGGGGCCACTTTTGAATTGCCTCAATCTTATCGGTCTGAGGTTTGACAAGTCCCCGGTCAATCACGTACCCAAGTACTTGGCCTCCTCAAGGCCTATGGCACACTTTTTTGGGGCAGGTGCGATTCCCAATCTGGGCTGTGAATGACCATATCATCCAAATAAGCAGCCGCATACGGGCGATGTGGTCTTAAAGTTTTGTCCATCATTAATTTAAAAACGATGCAGGGGCCCCATGCAGACCAAAAGGCATCCGCTTGTACTGAAACGAGCTCTGAGGAGTGGAAAAGGCAGTCTTCTCCTTGGCCGATTCAGTGAGCGGTATCTGCCAATAGCCTTATGTTAGGTCTAGGGTCATTATGTAAGAAGCCTGTCCCAACCTGTCCACGAGTTAGTCGACCTGAGGCATTGGGTATGCATCGTATTTGGACACGCTGTTGAGTTTTCTAAAGTCATTACAAAACCTGATAGTGCCATCAGGTTTTGGGACCAGCACTATGGGGCTCGATCACTCACTGTGGGACTCTTCTATCGCGTCCAACTCTAACATATTTTTGATTTCTTTCACGATTGCCTCTAGCCTGGCCTCTGGGATTCTATATGGCTTTACATTTACCCGAACCCCTGGTTCTGTCACTATGTTGTGTTGGATCACGTTGGTCAGTCCGGGTAAGGGGGAGAAAAAGTCTCTATTTTTGTACACAAATGCCCTAACGTCACTTTGTTGTGCCACGGAGATGGAATCCGTTATGGGGACGTCAGGTATCCACCGGTACCCGGTCTGTTGGAGGCGGGGATGTGGCCAATAAAGTCTCTCTGTCCTTCCAGGGCTTTAAGAGATTCACATGGTAAATTTGGTGTAGTTTCCTTTTCCCTGGCTGGTAGACTTTGTAGTTTACCTCCCCCACCCTTTCGACAACCTCAAAGGGACCCTGCCACTTGGCGAGGAACTTACTTTCCACCGTGGGAACCAGTACCAACACTCTGTCCCTGGGGCTGAAAGTACGGACCTTGGCACCCCGGTCATAGACCCTCCTCTGGGCCTCCTAGGCTTGCTTCATATGTTCTCGCACCAGGGGCAGGACAGCTGCAAATTGATCCTGCATCAAGGAGACATGCTCTATGATGCTTCTATATGGGGTGGCCTTTCCTTCCCACGTTTCTTTGGCGACATCTAGCAGCCCCCTGGGATGTCTACCGTACAAAAGCTCAAAAGGAGAATAGCCTGTGGATGCCTGCGGAACCTCACGTATGGCAAACATGAGATATGGTAACAAAAAATCCCAGTTTCTCCCATCTTTGTCGACCACCTTTTTCAGCATACTTTTTCAAAGTTTTATTATATCTTTCGACCAGACCATCCGTTTGGGGGTGGTAGACAGAGGTACGGAGATGGGAGATTTTGTATAATCTACACAGTTCCTTGGTAACCCTGGACATAAATGGGGTGCCCTGATCGGTTAAGATCTCTTTTGGGATCCCCACTCGACTAAACACCTGGACCAATTCCTTGGCGATAGCCTTAGCGAAGGTTTTGCGCAAAGGTATGGCCTCAGGATAGCGCGTCGCATAGTCCAGGATCACCAGAATATGCTGGTGACCCAGGCAGATTTCACAACCGGCCCCACCAGGTACATGCCAGTCCTCTCAAAGGGGACCTGGATTAATAGTAGAGGGACAAGGAGGCTGCGAAAATGGGACGGCGGTGCCGACATTTGGCACTCGGGGCACGATTCGCAGTACTTCTTGACATCTGCATGCAACCGGGGCCAGAAAAATCTCTGGGCGATTCTCTCCCTGTTTTTTTCAACACCGAGATGTCCCCCCATTACATGACCATGGGCCAGGTCTAGCACCACCCAGCGGAAGGGTTTGGGAACCAGTAAACTGTTCTACCTCGTCCTCTCCATGTTTTATCACTCAATACAATAAATTGTTTTTAATGGCCATGTAGGGGAAAGACACCACCCAATTAGGATCCACCGGTTCCCCATCCAACATCTTGACGTTTTCCCTGGCTCTCATGATGGTGGCATCTCGCAGTTGCTCGGTACAATAATTCTCCCTCCTGACCTCTAAGTCGGTTACCACATTTTGGCTACTCTCATGGTCAGGGTCAGAGGTGTTCTCCTGTTCAATACCCTCGGGCTGGGAGCTAGCTTCCAGGTCCTCCGGCTCCCCAGCCCCATGACAGGGAAAGGAAGAGGATCTCCGGCTTCCTCAATCCCACCAACAGCAACCCCTTCCCTTTGGCAAAAAGGGTCTGGTGAGAGTTCCCGTGCTTCCCCAGCAGGGGAAGCTCTATCTACCAGCCTCCCTTTGCTCTCCCATAAATTCCAAAAATGGGGAAAATCTCTCCCCACTAAAGCTTCATGAGTTAGTGAAGGTACCACCCCGACTGAATGTGTTACACTGCCCCAGGGGGTATCAACCTCAACCACCGCTGTCTGGTAGTCCTGAATGTCCCCGTGGATGAAAATTACCCCAATAGTACTGGGTGTAGTTTTGTGGGGTTTACATAATCATTCCTGACTAGGGTCACCACACTACCAGAGTCTAGCAGGGCTGTCAGTGGCTTTCCATCCACTGAAATAACACACATCTGTTTTTCAATGCGACTCTAATAAGATGCAGTAAGTGCGACCTGTGCAAACAAAGAAATGCGTCTTTTCATATAAGCATAATCGCATTGCATAGGTTCATCATTTATAGGACAGTTCATGGCAACGAAAACATTGTATATGCTCTACCCCCAGTCCTCTTAATGGTCCAAAAGACCTTCCTGGCTTCTTTGGCCAGTCTCCAGGTCTAGGACCCACAGTCTCATCAGCTGTAACAACAGTCTTATCAAATTTCCCCATGTTCTTGAACCCCAGAACAGTCTTACCAGAACCGCTGGGAGATCTTGCACCCCTAGACACACCGAAGTGGGGCGTAGATGGGTTCACCAAGTCCTCAGTAGCACTGTACCTCTCCACTAGGTCCACCAGTTGGGCTGCAGTTTTGGGGCCCCCCTATCGACCCACTTCCTCAGAGCAGCAGGGAGCGTACGCAGATACCGGTCCATTACCACACGCTCCATGATCTGAGGGCCAGTCAAGGTCTCTGGCTCCAACCACTTCCTGGTGAGGTGGACCAGGTCAAACATTTCTGAACGGGGTTTGTTGCTGGAGTAGGACCACTGATGCACTCGCTGGGCCCGGACTGCCATGGTGACACCCAAGTGTGCGAGTAGCTCTGTCTTTAGAGTCTCATAGTCCTGTGCCTTATTGGGTTCAAGATCAAAATATGCCTTTTGAGGTTCTCCTGTTAGAAATGGGGCCAACAGACCCGCCCACTGTTCTTTTGGCCATCCTTCACGGACAGCGACTCTCTCGAAAGTTGCAAGGTATGCCTCAACATCATCCCTAGGTGCCATTTTTTGCAGGTGGTAGGAGGCACGTACCAACTTTGGTTCCGCTGACACAGGAGGTGCGGACCCCTTTTTTAGTTCCACCAGAGCCTCTGCGAACTGCCGGTTCATCTCCTGCTGGGCTGCCTGTTGTGCTGCAGCGGCCTCTTCGATTTGCCAGGTCATCTCCTGCTGAGCCTTCCGTTGTGCTGCAGCGGCCTCTGCAACTTGGCGGTTGGTTTCCCGCTGAGCTGCATTGGCCTGTAGCAGGGCCTTTAACATCTCCTCCATCTTCAGAAAGTGCCTGCTGAATCCACCACGTGTGGGAGATTAGCTCGTGAGGGATCACCTTTTCTGAAGGAAGGTCAGCAAACAGGCACTTTTTTTAAAATCTGGCGGATGCCAGGTTTATTTACAGGAGGTTTGCAAATAAAAATAAACAAATCAGTAAATTAAATCCTTGCCGTCCAGCGCTAAACTAAACAAAATAGTCTCCTCTCTATACAGTGCGGGTCTGGTCCCCGTCACCCACAAAACATGCAGTAAACCAAACCTTTCAGTCCAACAAACAGAGCTCCTCTCACTCAGGTTCCTCCCTGAGTCTCCAGCCAGAGCACTGCTTTGCTCTCTTCCTGGTCTTTTAAAGTCCACCTGAGTGTGGACTCAAGTGGACCAGAACATCAGGACCGGAACCTAGCCTGCCACAGAGGCTGGAAAAACCCGGCCCGAATTCTGGTTCATTCCCTTACAATAGAGCGAATGCGAGGTGAAATGTAGCGATTATCCACTACATCACCTTGCATACCATCACAATATATATATATATATATATATATATATATATATATACACACACAGTGGAACCTTGGATTACGAGCATAATTCGATCCAAGAGAATGCTTGTAATCCAAAGCATTAGCATATCAAAACGAGTTTCTCCAGAAATCAATGGAAATTAAAATAATTCATTCCACATTGACTTCTATGGCATGTAATACCGCATGTGGCCAGAGGTGGGGGGTGGGGAGTATTTCCGAGTATTTCCGGACAACTCCGATCGCAACACTCGCAAACCGAGTCAGGATTTAAAAAAATAATTGCTCGTATTGCGAAACGCTCGTTAACCGCGTTACTCGCAATCCGAGGTTCCACTGTATATAAATATATATATATATATAACTTTTATCATTAATAATATTAAATATATCCAGAAGTAGTATATACTTGGTATTTTAGGTTTCAATGTATCTTTATTGGGGGTTTTAATAGAAAGTCTCCGCAACTGCAGAGCAGGAGAGCAAGAACAAGGTAGGGAAACACATAAAGAGCCTCGCAGGGCAACATAGCTTCCAACGTACATTGATAGAATATTAACATAGATGTCTGAAATATCAGCAATACACATCAGGTTTTCACCTTGGTATTGTGAAGGGAGTACCAGGATGACCAACCTTGCCAAGCAGCTTTAAAAGACTTCAGTGAGTCTGATGTATATGCTATAATTTTCTCAAATTTGTACATTGAGTGAATGATGGTTATGACCTCTGAAAGATTGGGTGCCTAGGCTCCTCTCCACTGCCTGGTGATCGTTAGACAAGCTGCCAGCAAAATACCAGTAACTACTCTTCGGTGCCCCACAGAGAAATCATCTATGCCAAGATTTAGTATCGCCAAGTCAGGCATAGGATCTGTTAAGCACTTAACGACCGCCCACTGTAAATATATGTCGGCAGAATGGCACCGACAGGCAGAATCACGTACATATACGTGATTGCCTTTGTATAGTTGGGGGGTCCGATCGGACCCCCCTTCTTTACAGTGGGTGGTCGTTTAACCTTCGGGAGCGATCCGGCATGAGGGGACGGCCGTTCGATTCCGGCCCCCCCCTCTCGATCGCTCCCGGCGAATGAGAGCTTCCCCTGCCTGTGTACTGTTTACACAGGCAGGAGGAAGTGATGTCATCTCTCCTGCGGCGCTCACATATACCGAGCACCGTACAGGAGAAGATGCAGGTTAGTGCACACAACACTACACTGACACCAGGACACATAGGCACATAAATCGCCCCCCCAGGCCCCCCCAGACACCCCCAGATCACCCCCCAGATCACCCCCCAGCCCCCAGTCACAGTGTCACTGATTGCAGTGACCATTGATTTAGTGATCACTGCAATCAGTGACATTTGTGACTGTAAAAGTGTCACTACATTTAGTTTTAGGTCCAGTGTAGCCCCCTAACCCCCCCTAATAAAGGTTTAACCCCCTGATCACCCCCCAGATAACCCTTTCACCCCCTAGCACCGCCGTCGCTAAGCGATCATTTTTCTGATCGATGTCTTAGCGTCGGTGATGCTGATCGGTAGCCAGTAATTTTTTTTAGGTTCGCCGCAGGTTTTTATAGCGTCGGGTACCCCCATATAATACCTAATAAAGGTTTAACCCCCTTGATCGCCCCCCAGGTAACCCTTTCACCCCCTATCACCACTGTCACTAAGCGATAATTTTTCTGATCGATGTCTTAGCGTCGGCGATGCTGATCGGTAGCCAGTAATTTTTTTTAGGTTCGCCGCAGGTTTTTATAGCGTCGGGTACCCCCATATATTACCTAATAAAGGTTTAACCCCCTTGATCACCCCCCAGGTAACCCTTTCACCCCCTAGCACCGCCGTCGCTAAGCGATCATTTTTCTGATCGATGTCTTAGCGTCGGTGATGCAGATCGGTAGCCAGTAATTTTTTTTAGGTTCGCTGCAGGTTTTTATAGCGTCAGGTACCCCAATATATTACCTAATAAAGGTTTAACCCCCTTGATCACCCCCAGGTAACCCTTTCACCCCCTATCACCACTGTCGCTAAGCGATCATTTTTCTGATCGCTGTCTTAGCGTCGGTGATGCAGATCGGTAGCCAGTAATTTTTTTTAGGTTCGCCGCAGGTTTTTATAGCGCCAGGTACCCCCATATATTATCTAATAAAGGTTTAACCCCCTGATCGCCCCCCAGGTAACCCTTTCACCCCCTATCACCACTGTCGCTAAGCGATCGTTTTTATGATCGTTGTCTTAGTGTCGGTGATGCCGATAGGTAGCCAGTAATTTTTTTTAGGTTCGCCGTCAGGTTTTTATATAGCGTCAGTTACCCCCATATATTACCTAATAAAGGTTTTAAACCCCCTAATTGCCCCTAGTTAACCCTTTCACCAGTGATCATCATATAAGTGTTACGGGTGACGCTGGTTAGTTTGCTTTTTATAGTGTCAGGGCACCCGGCGGGTGATATCAATTAGGTTTTAGCGTCAGAGAGGGTCTGCGTCACACCCCAGGCAGCATCAGGTTAGTGCCAGTAGCGCTAACACCCACGCGTTAAGCATACACCCCCCTTAGTGGTATAGTATCTGAACAGATCAATATCTGATCTGATCAGATCTATACTAGCGTCCCCAGCAGTTTAGGGTTCCCAAAAACGCAGTGTTAGCGGGATCAGCCCAGATACCTGCTAGCACCTGCGTTTTGCCCCACCGTCCAGCCCAGGCCACCCAGGCCACCCAAGTGCAGTATCGATCGATCACTGTCACTTGCAAAACACAACACACATAACTGCAGCGTTCGCAGAGACAGGCCTGATCCCTGCGACTCCAGTGCTGTAGGAGGTGATTTCACCACCACAGTTAAAAAAAAAAAAAGCATATATGCCGAAGCATTGGGGCAGCAGGGGCGGAGGAGCGATTTTGCTCCTAATGCCGCGTACATACGGTCGAAATTCCGACGGAGGCTTGCCCGTGGAAAAGTCTGACCATGTGTACGCGGCATAACTTTTGCGGGAAGATGCCCCCATGCTTCGGCATATATAAATGGTGCATGTATGCCCATCATTAGAAGTGGGTGGATGAAGGGCGGTATTCTAATGGTGGGCATACCCACCGATCAATCTTTTTTTTTCGTTCAGCCAACAGGCTGCATGAAAAAAAAGATTACAATACATGTCCAACAAGGACCAGCAACGTACTGGTATGTTGCTGGACTTTGAATGTTTATACCAGAATGATGCCTGTGGGTTTAGGTATCATCTTGGTATCATTCTTTTCAGCCAGCGGCCGGCTTTCATGTAAAAGCAATCCTAGTGGGTAATTAGCCTCTGGACTGCTTTTACAAGCAGTGGGAGGGAATGTCCCCCCCCCCGGATATAAAAAGCGCCATTGGGAAATTGGGAAAGCATTTTATCACACCGATCTTGGTGTGGTCAGATGCTTTGAGGGCAGAGGAAAGATCTAGGGTCCAATAGACCCCAGTTTTTTTTTAAAAAAGTACCTGTCATTACCTATTGCTATCATAGGGGATATTTACATTCCCTGAGATAACAATAAAAATGATAAAAAATAAATAAATATGGAAGCAACAGTTTAAAAATAAAATAAAAAAGCAAAATTAATAATAAAAAAAAAAAAAGAAAGAAAAAAGCACCCCTGTCCTGCCCTGCTCTTGCCCAATGGCGAACGCAAGCGTCGGTCTGGCGTCATATGTAAACAGCAATTGCACCATGCATGTGAGGTATCACCGCGAAGGTCAGATCGAGGGCAGTAATTTTAGCAGTAGACCTCCTCTGTAAATCTAGCGGGGTAACCTGTAAAGGCTTTTAAAGGCTTTTAAAAATGTATGTAGTTTGTCGCCAATGCGCGTTTGTGCGAAATTTTAAAGCATGTCGTGTTTGGTATCTATGTACTCGGCCTAAGATCATCTTTTTTATTTCATCAAACATTTGGGCAATATAGTGTGTTTTAGTGCATTAAAATTAAAAAAAAGTGTATTTTTTCCCCAAAAAATGCGTTTGAAAAATCGCTGCGCAAATACTGTGTAGAAAAAAAAAATGCAACACCCACCATTTTTTTCTGTAGGGCCTTTGCTTTAAAAATATATATAATGTTTGGGGGTTCAACATAATTTTCTTGCAAAAAAAAAGTATGTTTTCATGTAAACAAAAAGTGTCAAAAAGGGCTTTGTCTTCAAGTGGTTAGAAGAGTGGATGTAAGCTTCCTAATGTTGTGTATAAAATGCCAGAACAGTTCAAAACCCCCCCAAATTACCCCATTTTGGAAAGTAGACACCCCAAGCTATATACTGAGAGGCATGTCGAGTCCATGGAATATTTTATATGTTGACACAAGTTGCGGAAAAAAGACAATTTTTTTTTTTTTTGCACAAAGTTGTCACTAAATGATATATTGCTCAAACATGCCATGGGCATATGTGGAATTACACCCCAAAATACATTCTGTTGCTTCTCCTGAGTACGGGGATACCACATGTGTGAGACTTTTTGGGAGCCTAGCCGCGTACGGGACCCCAAAAACCAATCACCGCCTTCAGGCTTTCTAAGGGTGTAAATTTTTGATTTCACTTCTCACTGCCTATCACAGTTTCGGAGGCCATGGAATGCCCAGATGGCACAAAACCCCCCCAAATGACCCCATTTTGGAAAGTAGACACCCCAAGCTATTTGCTGAAAGGTATTGTGAGTATTTTGCAGATCTCGCGTTTTGTCACAAAGTTTTGAAAATTGAAAAAAAAAAAGAAAAAAAAAAAGTTCTTTCTTCATTTTCAAAAACAAATGAGAGCTGTAAAATACTCACCATGCCTCTCAGCAAACAGCTTGGGGTGTCTACTTTCCTAAATGGGGTCATTTGGGGGGGTTTTGTGCTATTTTGGCATTTTATGGCCTTCGAAACTGTGATAGGTAGTGAGGAGTCAAATCAAAAATTTGTGCCTAGAAATCCTGAAGGCGGTGATTCGGGGGTCCCGTACGTGGCTAGGCTCCTAAAAAGTCCCACACATGTGGTATCCCCGTACTCAGGAGAAGCAGCAAAATTTATTTTGGGGTGCAATTCCACATATAACCATGGCATGTGTGAGCAATATATCATTTAGTGACAACTTTTTGTAATTTTTTTTTTTTTTTGTCATTATTCAATCACTTGGGACAAAAAAAAATAATATTCAATGGGCTCAACAGGCCTCTCAGCAATTTCCTTGGGGTATAAAACTTATAAAAAACACAATCAAATCCCTGGGTAGGATAATGAAAGTTTTCTATAGCAGCGCTCAGGTGGTCAATAGACTCCCTTGTCCACTCACTCTTATTTACAGTTCATAAGAGTACATATAGAACTTATGAAAAAAATGTTGTTGTAAATGACATATAGCTCCAGATGTCTTCTTAATATGATCCACTTTAAATCATCAGTTGTATCCCCTTTCGGGTGGGTACTCACCACACACAGGATTTAAACAGGCACCTCACAGATCCCATCCGATGGTCATCCGATCATCCTAATCCTGGTTCTGATTACTCCTTCTAAAGCCTCCAGAGATCAACCGATAATCACCAGCAGATGTTCAAAGTGAAAAGAAAGAGAAGCCACCAATAGTGTAATCCCGTAGAGTATCTTTTAATCAGTCTATAAAAATTGTTTCCACAACATATCTTCCATATGGTAAAAATCAAGCAGTAAAATAGCAGCAGTGTAATTCAAAACCGCCGTGCTGTTCCCCCAGGCTCCTAACAGGTGCAGTGTATCAGCTGGTACAGCTTGTGTTTAACCAGACTTACTGCCGCTTCCTGTGTTTGGAGCGCACCTGGAACACACCAACGTCACTTCCTTTCAGCCGCAAAGTCACACCCTGACGTTTCGTCTTCTCGACTTCCTCTGAGGGAGTGACTCTGCAGCACGGCTCACAGGAATATATACACACACAAGTGATTGAGAGACAAGTTTAACCCCTCCTATATGCTAATCAATGCCATTTAATTACTCAAATCGGCAGAACGCATTGTAGTCACAGGGGTCTCGTCATTTTAAATCACTTAACACATTAAATCAACAATAACCTCTTATACATTGATCTTGAAAAGCGTTATTAAGATAATAATAACATAATCGAATAGTTAAAATAAATCAATAAAAGCTGAGTCTCCATAAGATTATTCATTATCACAGATAAGCACCCAGCACTAGCGCCATCTTGAGTATGAATACCAAACAGCAGTCTAAATTTCTACAAAAATAGGAATAAATAATATATATATATATATGTCTCTCAACACTCAACGTTAAAATACAATATTAAAATTAAATATATAAAATGTACTTCTAAAAAATCCTAAAACATACTACATAAAATGCTAATCGTCAAAATTGTTTCATAATTATGTTATTAATACCTAAAGGTTTATAAATAAATTCCACATATATATAATATAAACCTACTAAACGGTAAAACAAATAATAACACTAAAAGTCACTAATGAAACAATTTATATCTAACTCAACGTTTAACCCTTTGGGGGTGAGGGTATCCAAGGAATAAATCCAAAAAGTTTCTCGTTTGGATAATTCCCTTACCAAATTACTTCCTCTCCATGTAGGTTTAATATGGTCCACCCCCCAAAATTTCAAACCTATAGGGTTTTGATCATGATGTAGCTTAAAATGGAGAGACACATTATGGTCTTTAAACCCCAATTTAATATTCTTAATGTGTTCTCCAATCCTTACTTTAAGGCATCTTTTTGTCCGTCCCACATACATTAACCCACATGGGCATAATAACACATATACCACATGTGTGATATTACAAGTTATGAACTCTTTGATGGCGAATTCTTTTTTATTTACTGTGGATGTAAAGCAGTCAATACCTCTTATGGGTTCAGCTATTTCTCTACACGCCTTACACTTACGGCAAGCAAAAAACCCTTTTTTGTCCCAAAAGGACAATGGTCTTCTTGGTTGATCCAGCACCTTTTTTACCACCTTGTCTCCTACATTAGGTGCCTTTCTATAAATAAATTTAGGAGCTTCTGGCAACACTGGTTTCAAACTTTTATCTAGACAGAGTACATGCCAATGATTTTTTAACACTGTCTCAACCTCTCTATATTGTGCATGGAATGATGAAATAAAACTCCACTCATGGCAGGTTGAAGTTCGAATCCTCACACCTTCTCCTACTACTTGTTCTCGTGGTATCGCTCTAATCTCCTCTGAGATTCTATCCAATTCTTGGGGTTTATACCCCTTCTCTCTGAATCTGTTTTTCAATATTACAGACTGAGACAGATAATTCTCTTCTGTAGAGCAATTTCGTTTCACCCGCATAAATTGTCCTTTTGGTATATTTTTTAACCAAACCGGGTGGTGGCCACTTTGTATAGGTAGGAAACTATTCCGGTCTGTTGGTTTGAAAAATACTTTTGTGTCTAATTTATCACCATTTCTATAGATGCTGACATCCAAAAAATCTATTTGATCTTTACTCCATGTACTCGTCAATTTAATATTGTTGGAGTTATTATTGAGATATGTTAAAAAATTATTAAGAGATATTTCAGATCCTTCCCATATAAAAATAATATCATCAATGAATCGTCTGTAAAACAGGAGTTCCCGTCTTTTATTCACAAAAATATACTTATCCTCCCACTCCCCCATAAATAAATTTGCAATACTAGGTGCAAATTTTGCGCCCATTGCCACGCCTCTCTTTTGGATAAAAAACTCATTGTTGAACCAAAAATAGTTATGTGACAAACAAAAATCTAAAACCTCTTTTAAAAAAACTTTTTGATGATGGGGAAGATCATCTCTTTGGCTCAAAGCCCAATTGAGGGCGAGTAGGGCGTCGTCATGCTGTATTATTGTATACAGGGAGGATACGTCAGACGTCACAAAAAATACTTCTCCTCGGTCTTCTAAATGTATATTCTGCAGGGATTGTAATAAATCCTTGGTGTCCTTCAGATACGCTTTTGTTGTTTTGACACTACTCTGCAAAAACCGATCCAAGTACTCCCCTATCCTTGAGGTTACAGAGCCAATCCCATTCACAATTGGCCTGGCTGGGGGATTTTGGGAGTCTTTATGTATTTTGGGTAGCGTATAAATTGTAGGAATCCTTGTACTGCTTGGTGTCAAATAACGCTTCTCTTTAACTGTTAAAGTTTGTCCTTTAAATCCATACTCCACCAAGTGGCCCAATTCTACATTATATTGAGGTGTAGGGTCGTGACTTAATTTTTTATATGTATCAGTGTCAGCCAACATTTCTGTTAATTGGCCAACATAATAATCTTTCGACAAGACCACCACACCTCCTCCTTTATCTACTGGTCTGACTACTACATCATTTCTTTTCTCAAACATTTCTATGCCATCGCAAATAAATCGAGGATTAACTCCTTTTTTGGGAATAATTTTCTCCATATCTCGTAATACTAAACTTTTAAACACCTCAAGGTGATGAATTGCCGTATTTGGGGGGTTAAATAGAGACTTATTTTTAAGTCCACTATCAACCGCCACTGATGATCCAATGTTTCCACTCACTGGGTTTGACATTTTATTCAAGAAATATTTCTTGATACTGAGTTTCCTCATGTATCTATGAATATCAATATATACATCGAATTTGTTTATCGATCTTTTCAAACCACATTTCAGACCTAATTGTAGGATATTGGTCTCTTTGTGTGTCAAATCAACCCCACTGAGGTTATAGATACCAGTTAGTCTTTTTCCAGCCTCCTTTTTTTGCTGGATTCGTGCTCCTGCTCTACATCCTCGTTTTCTGTTCTCCTTAAACTTTGTTGTTGAGTATGATCCCAGTTCTGTTGGTCCCTCCACTGTTGGTCTCTGTACTCGGGTGCATATTGTTGATGTGAGGGTACTTGATAATGCGTGGGTACTTGTTGAGGGTAATACTGTGAGTATTGGGTTGGTGGTCTCCCCCTTTGTGGTGGTTGACCCCTTCCTCTCCTCCTGTTTCCCCTTCCTCTCCACTGAAAAGGACGTGGATGATAGGCCTCATTCCTATCTACTCCATCCCTCAAGGTCTCATATCTATTAGCCACCGGGACATTGTAGGTTTCATTGTGAGCCATATACTGTTGGTTCACACTTGTGTTCCCACGACCCTTTCCTCCTCTCCCTCTCCCTTGATTATCTCTCCTAGGGGTGAGGTGATTGAAGGGTGGGGCAGTGGTATTAGTCCTACTGGGGTTATTCATCCTTTGTGTTTGTCTAGGAGTACTAGGCATGGATGTTCCATTTTGACTAGGAACTGGATCCACTTCAATTTGTATATCATTATTCTACATTATATTGAGGTGTAGGGTCGTGACTTAATTTTTTATATGTATCAGTGTCAGCCAACATTTCTGTTAATTGGCCAACATAATAATCTTTCGACAAGACCACCACACCTCCTCCTTTATCTGCTGGTCTGACTACTACATCATTTCTTTTCTCCAACATTTCTATGCCATCGCAAAAAAATCGAGGATTAACTCCTTTTTTGGGAATAATTTTCTCCATATCTCGTAATACTAAACTTTTAAACACCTCAAGGTGATGAATTGCCGTATTTGGGGGGTTAAATAGAGACTTATTTTTAAGTCCACTATCAACCGCCACTGATGATCCAATGTTTCCACTCACTGGGTTTGACATTTTATTCAAGAAATATTTCTTGATACTGAGTTTCCTCATGTATCTATGAATATCAATATATACATCGAATTTGTTTATCGATCTTTTCAAACCACATTTCAGACCTAATTGTAGGATATTGGTCTCTTTGTGTGTCAAATCAACCCCACTGAGGTTATAGATACCAGTTAGTCTTTTTCCAGCCTCCTTTTTTTGCTGGATTCGTGCTCCTGCTCTACATCCTCGTTTTCTGTTCTCCTTAAACTTTGTTGTTGAGTATGATCCCAGTTCTGTTGGTCCCTCCACTGTTGGTCTCTGTACTCGGGTGCATATTGTTGATGTGAGGGTACTTGATAATGCGTGGGTACTTGTTGAGGGTAATACTGTGAGTATTGGGTTGGTGGTCTCCCCCTTTGTGGTGGTTGACCCCTTCCTCTCCTCCTGTTTCCCCTTCCTCTCCACTGAAAAGGACGTGGATGATAGGCCTCATTCCTATCTACTCCATCCCTCAAGGTCTCATATCTATTAGCCACCGGGACATTGTAGGTTTCATTGTGAGCCATATACTGTTGGTTCACACTTGTGTTCCCACGACCCTTTCCTCCTCTCCCTCTCCCATGATTATCTCTCCTAGGGGTGAGGTGATTGAAGGGTGGGGCAGTGGTATTAGTCCTACTGGGGTTATTCATCCTTTGTGTTTGTCTAGGAGTACTAGGCATGGATGTTCCATTTTGACTATGAACTGGATCCACTTCAATTTGTATATCATTATTCGCCAAATCATTTGTATGCGTTCGATCTTGCCAGTAATAGATGGTATTATTTTTAAAATCATTTAAATCTCGATAAAATTTCTTAGTTTTTTTCTTTTGAGTATCTTTATCGACTTTCTCAAGTCTCTTTTTAATCCTATTATTGAAATCAATTATCTGCTTTGTATCTTTAATTGGATCCAACTGTGCTTGAAGTTGGTTGATCCTATTCTCCAATTTAATCATTTTCTTCTTTTTTCTTTGCAGAATAAGTTCCTGCAACTGTAAACCCACTCCATTAAAAAACTTTAGCCACTCAGACATTGATTCAGGATCATCCAAAGCGTCTTGAGGTGCTACTTCCCACCTCAGACTGCGAACTATAATTTTTTTCTTTCAAATAATGTTCAATAGTACAGATGTCCCATCACGTCCTAACCTGCTTTTCCAAAGCGCTTCCTAGTGCTGTAATAATACCGCTATAATTTTCCTCTAGTCTGACTTGTTCATTAACAGAGAACAAGTTAGCTATATCTAATTGTCTGTTATTCAGAAATCTGATTGCATCCATTGCAAAGCCAGAGATTAAACACAAAGTATACAAAAATTAAAGTGAAGTTCCCCTGGCCTTCTTTCACTATCCCAGTGCTAAAGAAGCTCACAGGTGACTTATAACAGACTACAATGAATACGTGACCGTATTCATTAACCCAAATGTTCACTATATGTATCTATATCAGCAGCCGCTTAAACACAACAAATATTTTGCAGAACATAAAACTATAAAACTTATAAAAAACACAATCAAATCCCTGGGTAGGATAATGAAAGTTTTCTATAGCAGCGCTCAGGTGGTCAATAGACTCCCTTGTCCACTCACTCTTATTTACAGTTCATAAGAGTACATATAGAACTCATGAAAAAAATGTTGTTGTAAATGACATATAGCTCCAGATGTCTTCTTAATATGATCCACTTTAAATCATCAGTTGTATCCCCTTTCGGGTGGGTACTCACCACACACAGGATTTAAACAGGCACCTCACAGATCCCATCCGATGGTCATCCGATCATCCTAATCCTGGTTCTGATTACTCCTTCTAAAGCCTCCAGAGATCGAAGATATAGATACATATAGTGAACATTTGGGTTAATGAATACGGTCACGTATTCATTGTAGTCTGTTATAAGTCACCTGTGAGCTTCTTTAGCGCTGGGATAGTGAAAGAAGGCCAGGGGAACTTCACTTTAATTTTTGTATACTTTGTGTTTAATAATAGGATTAAAAAGAGACTTGAGAAAGTCGATAAAGATACTCAAAAGAAAAAAACTAAGAAATTTTATCGAGATTTAAATGATTTTAAAAATAATACCATCTATTACTGGCAAGATGGAACGCATACAAATGATTACCGGAATAGTTTCCTACCTATACAAAGTGGCCACCACCCGGTTTGGTTAAAAAATATACCAAAAGGACAATTTATGCGGGTGAAACGAAATTGCTCTACAGAAGAGAATTATCTGTCTCAGTCTGTAATATTGAAAAACAGATTCAGAGAGAAGGGGTATAAACCCCAAGAATTGGATAGAATCTCAGAGGAGATTAGAGCGATACCACGAGAACAAGTAGTAGGAGAAGGTGTGAGGATTCGAACTTCAACCTGCCATGAGTGGAGTTTTATTTCATCATTCCATGCACAATATAGAGAGGTTGAGACAGTGTTAAAAAATCATTGGCATGTACTCTGTCTAGATAAAAGTTTGAAACCAGTGTTGCCAGAAGCTCCTAAATTTATTTATAGAAAGGCACCTAATGTAGGAGACAAGGTGGTAAAAAAGGTGCTGGATCAACCAAGAAGACCATTGTCCTTTTGGGACAAAAAAGGTTTTTTTGCTTGCCGTAAGTGTAAGGCGTGTAGAGAAATAGCTGAACCCATAAGAGGTATTGACTGCTTTACATCCACAGTAAATAAAAAAGAATTCGCCATCAAAGAGTTCATAACTTGTAATATCACACATGTGGTATATGTGTTATTATGCCCATGTGGGTTAATGTATGTGGGACGGACAAAAAGATGCCTTAAAGTAAGGATTGGAGAACACATTAAGAATATTAAATTGGGGTTTAAAGACCATAATGTGTCTCTCCATTTTAAGCTACATCATGATCAAAACCCTATAGGTTTGAAATTTTGGGGGGTGGACCATATTAAACCTACATGGAGAGGAAGTAATTTGGTAAGGGAATTATCCAAACGAGAAACTTTTTGGATTTATTCCTTGGATACCCTCACCCCCAAAGGGTTAAACGTCGAGTTAGATATAAATTGTTTCATTAGTGACTTTTAGTGTTATTATTTGTTTTACCGTTTAGTAGGTTTATATTATATATATGTGGAATTTATTTATAAACCTTTAGGTATTAATAACATAATTATGAAACAATTTTGACGATTAGCATTTTATGTAGTATGTTTTAGGATTTTTTAGAAGTAAATTTTATATATTTAATTTTAATATTGTATTTTAACGTTGAGTGTTGAGATATATATATATATATATATATATATATATATTGTGAGGGGGTTAGCTCGGCAGCGGGTGTGTGTGACCCCCGGGATGGGCTCCCCACACAAAACAGGCCCAGCAAACGGAGGTTGTGGTTTTCAAAATCAAAAAAAGGTGCGGTTTATTTTCTATTTACAGTGACAAAACACAGCAAAGCAAAAGAAACATAACCAAAATAAATCCTGGTCAAGTTGACCTCTGACTAAACATACAGGTTTCCTAACTAACAACTGGGATCAGCCTAGTGCTGTCCTAGTCCCTAAGTCCCTGGTTTAGTAAAAGTCCAAACAAATAGCCACACAGGCTTTGCCTCACCGCACAGGGGTTCACTCTCCCTAGACAGTCCACACAGGTCTGGTTCCAGGCATGAGCTAACATCTAATGAAGCTGGGAGTTCTTATCGAGGCCTAAATGAGCTGACAAGCTTCAGCTGGTCTCCTCATCTCTGTCTGCACGACGCCCCACACTCTCCCTAGAGGTATGAGTCATCCATGAGCCCACTAGCCTTATACAACTCTCCACCTAGTTGTATAAGTCGGCGTAAAGCCTGAATCTGGGCGAAATATATCTACCCCCCTGGATGCAACCAGGTGACTTTACCTTCCTGCTGTCACATACCCCCCCCTCTTGTTTTAACCTCGGGGTTGGAACACCAGCAATCAGGCATTCATGTACTCGAGACAAAGCATCCACATTCCCCATTTGAACGCCAGGGCGATGCTTTACTGTGAAGTTGAATTCCTGGAGGGCCAGGAACCACCTATTCACTCTTCTATTTGTTTCCTTGTTTTGAGCCATCCACTTTAACGGAGCGTGATCCGTAACCATGTCAAAGTGCCTACCTAGCAGGTAGTACCGAAGGGAATCTAGAGCCCACTTCACCGCTAAACACTCCTTTTCAACGGTGGCGTAATTTACCTCATGGGACTTCAACTTCCTGCTGAGGTAAATGACTGGGTGCTCTTCCCCGTTCCAGACCTGGGACAATACTGCTCCTAACCCCACATCTGACGCATCACTTTGTACGACAAAGTCTTTAGAGAAGTCGGGTGAGTACAACACTGGCTGGCTACATAAGGCTTGTTTCAAGAATTGGAATGCTGCCTCAGCCTCGGGGGTCCATTTAATCATGACCGACCCTTTCCCCTTCGTCAGGTTGGTTAGGGGCACAGCCTTAGAAGCAAAGTGGGGAATGAATCGCCGATAATACCCAGCGATTCCCAGAAAGGCTCGTACCTGCTTCTTGCTGTTGGGACGTGGCCAACTCTGGATGGCCTCGACTTTGTTGAGTTGGGGTTTTATTACTCCCCTCCCAATGGTGTACCCAAGATATTTGGCCTCCTCCTGCCCAATGGTACACTTCTTGGGGTTAGCCGTAAACCCCGCTTCCCGAACAGAGTCCAGGACTGCTTGCACTTTTGGCAGATGTGAGGCCCAATCTGTGCTATGGACAATTACGTCATCCAGGTAAGCCGCAGCATACTTCCGATGGGGCCTCAGCATCTGGTCCATTTTCCGCTGGAATGTGGCCGGCGCATTCTGTAACCCGAACGGCATTCTTTTATATTGGAACGCCCCGTCTGGGGTTACAAATGCGGTTTTCTCTTTGACCGACTTGGCCAGGGGGATTTGCCAATACCCTTTTGTGAGGTCAAGAGTCGTCATGTATCGGGCTGTTCCCAGCCGGTCGATCAACTCATCTATACGTGGCATGGGGTAGGTGTCAAATTTTGTAACTTTGTTCAACTGACGAAAATCGTTACAAAATCGCCAGCTCCCATCCGGTTTAGGCACCAACACGATGGGACTAGACCAATCACTTTGGGACTCCTCTATCACCCCTAAGTTCAGCATTTTCTGTACTTCCTCCCGTATTGCCTCCCGTCGAGCCTCTGGGATCCGATAGGGTTTTAACTTCACCCTTTCACCGGGCGGGGTAATGATGTCATGCTCTACCCCAGATGTTTGTCCCGGCAGCTCATAGAATACCTCCTTGTTGCGAAGCACAAACTCCTTAACCTCCTGTTGTTGGGGTTGTGACAAGGTGGCTGCTATTCCAACCTCAGGAATCACGCAACCAGTTTGAGCTGGTGACCAAGTGTCTGCGACTAGGGACTCTCTATCCCTCCAGGCTTTCAACAGATTAACGTGATAGATCTGTTCGGGCTTTCGCCTTCCTGGTTGTCTGACCTTGTAATTCACTTCGCTCACTTTTTCCATTATCTCGTAGGGGCCTTGCCATTTGGCAAGGAATTTACTTTCAACCGTAGGGACAAGTACCAATATCCTATCCCCCGGGGAAAAGGTACGGGTCTTGGCTCCACGGTTGTACACTCTCTGCTGTGCCAACTGCGCTTGGGCCAAATGTTCCTTCACGATGGGCATTACCTGTGCAATTCGATCTTGCATCAGGGCGACATGCTCAATCACACTCCTGTGGGGAGAACTCTCACTTTCCCAAGTTTCCTTGGCAATATCCAACAGCCCTCTTGGGTGTCTCCCATACAGTAACTCAAAGGGGGAGAATCCCGTAGAGGATTGGGGCACCTCCCTAATAGCAAACATCAAATAAGGAAGTAAACAGTCCCAATCCTTTCCATCTCTATCCACCACTTTCTTCAACATTTGTTTTAGGGTTTTGTTGAATCTTTCAACCAGCCCATCGGTTTGGGGGTGATACACAGACGTACGCAATTGCGTCACTTTGAACAATTTACACAGCTCTTTCATAACCCGGGACATAAAGGGTGTACCTTGGTCCGTAAGCAGTTCTTTACAAATACCCACCCGGCTAAAAACAAGAGATAGCTCTTTGGCTATGGTTTTGGCCGAGGTATTTCGGAGAGGGATCGCTTCTGGATAACGGGTGGCATAGTCCATTATAACTAATATGTACTGGTGCCCCCTAGCGGACTTGATTATAGGACCTACCAAATCCATGGCGATCCTCTCAAACGGGACCTCAATGATGGGTAGAGGGACCAGCGGGCTACGGAAATGTGGCATCGGGGCCAACCTCTGACACACAGGGCAGGAGGAACAATAATTTTCTACGTCCTTCATCACCCCCGGCCAATAGAATCTCTGTAATACCCTCTCTCGGGTTTTCTCTGTCCCCAGATGACCTCCAAGAATGTGCCCATGGGCCAACTCCAACACCAACTTCCTGTAAGGTTTGGGCACCACAAGCTGCTCAACGGTTTCTTCTGCCCTTTTTGCCACCCGATACAGTAGGTCCTTCTCTACGCTGAAGTATGGGTAAGTGCAGGTATTATCTGGGTTCACTAACTCACCATCTATTTTCACTACGTTTTCCCGTGCCTTTATTAGGGCGGGGTCTTTCAACTGTTCTGTGGCAAAGTTTTCCCTGTGAACCTCAAGATCAGAAAACTCCACAGACGGTAGGTTTTCGTCTGAGGAGGTGGGCTCCTCTCCAGTTTCTTGAGTCTCCCCTGCCAATACTGATAAGGGAAATTCCGGAGAGTCCTCACCACTCTCAGGGGAGTTCTGGCTATCAAATTCCTGGTACATAGGGGCACCAGTGAGGGGCTCAGGATCATCCCACAGTTCCCAGAACTTCGGAAAATCCCTTCCCACAATGGCGTCATGCGGTAACTGAGATACTAAGCCCACTGGATGAGAGAGGGTACCTTTGGGGGTCTCGAAACACACTGTAGTCACTGGATACTCTCGGGTGTCCCCATGCACACAAATAACAGCTACCTTGCTATTCCCAGAGACCTCTGTTTTAACTAACTCAGCCTTTATCAGGGTCACAAGGCTACCTGAATCCAGCAATACCACAACATTTCTACCATTAACACACATTTTGCATAAATGTTTCTCAGTTCCTCGAATGGCAGTGCATGCGACTGTCGCACACAGCGACTGACGTCTGCCCGTCAGAAAGTCACACTGCATGGGTTCCTCCACAACCGGGCAATTGGCTGCAATATGTCCCGCTTGCCGGCAGCGGTAGCAAACGATCCTTCTTGCCGCCTCTTGAGCCGCTGATTTCCCAGGCTGTTCTCGCCAAACTTGGGGTAGAGCTCCCACCCTCTCACTCTCTCCACCCTCACCCCTTGGAATCCTCTTATCCGCCCCTGGGGATGGTCTGGTCTTAGGGTGGAAAGTCCGAGTGTCTCTGGAAGAGGCCGTCAGGTTCTCTGTAGCCAAGTATTTCTCCACACGATCCACAAGACCATCGGCCGTCTCTGGGTCTCCATGGCTTACCCACTTTTGGATGGCAGTAGGAAGAGCTCTCAAAAACCGATCCATTACAACACGTTCCACAATCTTTGGTGCGGACAAAGTCTCTGGCTGTAGCCACTTTCTGCTCAGGTGAATGAGATCATACATTTGAGACCTGGGGGGTTTTCCAAGCTGGAAAGTCCAGTTATGCACACGCTGAGCCCGGACAGCCTGGGTGACACCCAGCCTTGCCAATATTTCAGCTTTTAGCATCACATAGTCTTTTGCTTGGTTAGGCTCTAGGTCATAGTAAGCTTTCTGCGATTCACCAGTTAACAGAGGAGCCACCATTCCAGCCCACTGCTCCTCAGGCCACTTTTCTCTTTCAGCGGTCCTTTCAAATGTGGTCAAAAATACCTCTGGATCATCCTCTCCAGTCATTTTTGTCAATAAACGACTCACCCCAAAGGACGCGGTATTAGTGGGACGGCTTTCCTCACTGGTCTGCGGACGTTGCTGCATTACTGCTTCCATCTGTTGTTGTAGTCTCTGCTCTTGCTTCTGCAACAGGTCTATGAAGCGGGCCTCAGATTGCTGCTGGGCTCGTTGCTGAGCCTCCAGACTCTGTTGCAAAGTTGCGTTTGTCTGCTGCTGGGCTGCAAGGCTCCTTTGCAAACCTGCATTTGTCTGCTGTTGATTGGCATTTGCTAGAGCCAGCTGCTTCAGTATCTCCTCCATGCTGGCTTAAAAAAAACTGCCACTGGTTCTCCACCAACTGTGAGGGGGTTAGCTCGGCAGCGGGTGTGTGTGACCCCCGGGATGGGCTCCCCACACAAAACAGGCCCAGCAAACGGAGGTTGTGGTTTTCAAAATCAAAAAAAGGTGCGGTTTATTTTCTATTTACAGTGACAAAACACAGCAAAGCAAAAGAAACATAACCAAAATAAATCCTGGTCAAGTTGACCTCTGACTAAACATACAGGTTTCCTAACTAACAACTGGGATCAGCCTAGTGCTGTCCTAGTCCCTAAGTCCCTGGTTTAGTAAAAGTCCAAACAAATAGCCACACGGGCTTTGCCTCACCGCACAGGGGTTCACTCTCCCTAGACAGTCCACACAGGTCTGGTTCCAGGCATGAGCTAACATCTAATGAAGCTGGGAGTTCTTATAGAGGCCTAAATGAGCTGACAAGCTTCAGCTGGTCTCCTCATCTCTGTCTGCACGACGCCCCACACTCTCCCTAGAGGTATGAGTCATCCATGAGCCCACTAGCCTTATACAACTCTCCACCTAGTTGTATAAGTCGGCGTAAAGCCTGAATCTGGGCGAAATATATCTACCCCCCTGGATGCAACCAGGTGACTTTACCTTCCTGCTGTCACAATATATATATATAATTTATTCCTATTTTTGTAGAAATTTAGACTGCTGTTTGGTATTCATACTCAAGATGGCGCTAGTGCTGGGTGCTTATCTGTGATAATGAATAATTTTATGGAGACTCAGCTTTTATTGATTTATTTTAACTATTCGATTATGTTATTATTATCTTAATAACGCTTTTCAAGATCAATGTATAAGAGGTTATTGTTGATTTAATGTGTTAAGTGATTTAAAATGACGAGACCCCTGTGACTACAATGCGTTCTGCCGATTTGAGTAATTAAATGGCATTGATTAGCATATAGGAGGGGTTAAACTTGTCTCTCAATCACTTGTGTGTGTATATATTCCTGTGAGCCGTGCTGCAGAGTCACGCCCTCAGAGGAAGTCGAGAAGACGAAACGTCAGGGTGTGACTTTGCGGCTGAAAGGAAGTGACGTTGGTGTGTTCCAGGTGCGCTCCAAACACAGGAAGCGGCAGTAAGTCTGGTTAAACACAAGCTGTACCAGCTGATACACTGCACCTGTTAGGAGCCTGGGGGAACAGCACGGCGGTTTTGAATTACACTGCTGCTATTTTACTGCTTGATTTTTACCATATGGAAGATATGTTGTGGAAACAATTTTTATAGACTGTTTAAAAGATACTCTACGGGATTACACTATTGGTGGCTTCTCTTTCTTTTCACTTTGAACATCTGCTGGTGATTATCGGTTGATCTCTGGAGGCTTTAGAAGGAGTAATCAGAACCAGGATTAGGATGATCGGATGACTATCGGATGGGATCTGTGAGGTGCCTGTTTAAATCCTGTGTGTGGTGAGTACCCACCCGAAAGGGGATACAACTGATGATTTAAAGTGGATCATATTAAGAAGACATCTGGAGCTATATGTCATTTACAACAACATTTTTTTCTATATGTACTCTTATGAACTGTAAATAAGAGTGAGTGGACAAGGGAGTCTATTGACCACCTGAGCGCTGCTATAGAAAACTTTCATTATCCTACCCAGGGATTTGATTGTGTTTTTTATAAGTTTTATAGTTTTATGTTCTGCAAAATATTTGTTGTGTTTAAGCGGCTGCTGATATAGATACATATAGTGAACATTTGGGTTAATGAATACGGTCACTAATTCATTGTAGTCTGTTATAAGTCACCTGTGAGCTTCTTTAGCGCTGGGATAGTGAAAGAAGGCCAGGGGAACTTCACTTTAATTTTTGTATAATTTTGTATAATTTCCTTGGGGTGTCTACTTTCTAAAATGGGGTCATTTGGGGGGGGGGGGGTTTGTGCTATTTTGGCATTTTATGGCCTTCAAAACTGTGATAGGTAGTGAGGAGTGAAATCAAAAATTTGCGCCCTTAGAAATCCTGAAGGCGGTGCTTGGTTTCCGGGGTCCCGTACGTGGCTAGGCTCCTAAAAAGTCCCACACATGTGGTATCCCCGTACTCAGGAGAAGCAGCAGAATGTATTTTGGGGTGCAATTCCACATATAACCATGGCATGTGTGAGCAATATATCATTTAGTGACAACTTTTTGTAATTTTTTATTTATTTTTTTGTCATTATTCAATCACTTGGGACAAAAAAAAAAAAATATTCAATGGGCTCAACATGCCTCTCAGCAATTTCCTTGGGGTGTCTACTTTCTAAAATGGGGTCATTTGGGGGGGTTTTGTACTGCCCTGCCATTTTAGCACCTCAAGAAATGAGATAGGCAGTCATAAATTTAAAGCTGTGTAAATTCCAGAAAATGTACCCTAGTTTGTAAACGCTATAACTTTTGCGCAAACCAATAAATATACGCTTATTGACATTTTTTTTACTAAAGACATGTGGCTGAATACATTTTGGCCTAAATGTATGACTAAAATTGAGTTTATTCGATTTTTCTTATAACAAAAAGTAGAAAATATCATTTTTTTTCAAAATTTTCGGTCTTTTTCCGTTTATATCGCAAAAAATTAAAATCGCAGAGGCAATCAAATACCATTAAAAGAAAGCTCTATTTGTGGGAAGAAAAGGACGCAAATTTCGTTTGGGTACAACATTGCATGTCCGCACAATTTACAGTTAAAGCAGCGGAGTGCAAAATTCTGAATTCACCTCTGGTCCTTTAGCTACCAAATGGTCCGGGGCTTAAGTGGTTAAAATGCCCTAACACTGGAGAGGAGCGGGAACACACTCCGCCAGAAGCTCCTCAAGTTTTTTCAAGTCCATAGCATATGGAAAAGGTTACCCACTTTGCCACAACCTCTCCAGCATAGGAGGGGACCTATTAGATGAAAAACAAGCCACGTGATGTGGTATGAGATACCACTGGGTCAGAATTTTCTGTGTGAGCTCCCAGTAATTAACACAATGTGACACAGCAAAAGAGCATTGCATTGCGCTAAGCCACTGACATTTTTTGCAGGTCCTTCCCCACGCCAAGAATGGGGAGCTTTTGGCGAAATGCAATTTATTCTGTAGTAAGTTATAAAAAAGTGAAATCCCTTTGGGAGTTTATTTCCATGTTGTTTCTTTGCTGTGAAGGTTAAGACAAATACAAATTCACTAAACATTCTCTTTTTAGATGTACAAAGAATCGCTTGGTGGATGGGTTTCCTTCTATCATTTGGGTTTTGCTGTTTTTCACATATAAATTACAGACTTAAAGGTTTGCAACAGCACACATACACACACACACACACTATATATTTTACAGGACATGTGGAATTATACAGTATATGCAGAAATATGATTTACTAAGCAATAAAAGATGGTATAGTGTTTGTACAACCTGTGATAGTTGTGCAAATGGTTATGAAATATTTTTTCTAAATACTACCTTATTTTTAACATATTACTGGGGCACACAGTATAGCTTTATCCCCCAAATCCTTACTAAATATAAAAGATGAAATTGTACCGAGCTAATAAATAACAAATGAGTGTAGATGTAATATTTGTGTGATTTTTTTTTTTTTTTGATATGCTGAAAATTGAAGTTACACAAAACGAACTAAGCAATGTACAACGTACAACATACATTTATACCTTTACTACTTAATTTATTTAGTGTTGTATTAAAAGTATTCTTAAACCTTTAGCATTTATAGACTAGTGTGAATTTATAATATACAGTATCTCACAAGCATGAGTACACCCCTCACATTTGTGTAAATATTTTATTATATCTTTTCATGTGACAACACTGAAGAAATGTAAAGATTGCTACAATGTAAAGTAGTGAGTGTACAGCTTGTATTATTTGGACATTTTCATTTAGGGGTGTACTCACTTTTATTGCCAGCCGTTTAGACAGTGGCGGTGCGTCCATAGTGGGCGCACGAGCGCCGCCCCCTCTCGCTCCTGCGCCCGTCACTCACAACAATACATAGGTTCATGCATTGCATGAACCTATGTATTGTTGCTGCCGCCCACTATTCAGATGGCCGGCCCCCTGTTGAGCGCCGGCCATCTGAATAACAGCGGCTGGTTGGTGTTTGGAAGTGCCTATCAGAGCCAGCGGCTCTGATAGGCTTCCCCATTACAGCCTGAGGGCTGTAATTGGCTTCCAAATAGTTAACCAGAGGACGCACGGGTGGTGCGTACCTTGGTTAACACTGAGAGGCGTTTCAGCCAATCAGGTTCACCGGGTCTGGTTACCGGTAACCTGATTGGCTGAAGCGGCATCGAGGACGGAAGAAGGACGGCGCTGACCCGAGGAAGGTAAGTGCAGGGCTGGGGGGACAAACTGGCTGTATATGGGGACAAACTGGCTGTATATGGGGACAAACTGGCTGCATTTGGGGGGAAACTGGCTGTATTTGGGGACAAACTGGCTGTATATGGGGACAAACTGGCTGCATTTGGGTGGAAACTTGGCTGCATTTGGGTGGAAACTGGCTGCATTTGGGGACAAACTGGCTGCATTTGGGGGCAAACTGGCTGCATTTGGGGGGAAAATGGCTGTATATGGGGACAAACTGGCTGTATATGGGGGAAACTGGCTGCATTTGGGGACAAACTGGCTGCATTTGGGGACAAACTGGCTGCATTTGGGTACAAACTGGCTGTATTTGGGGGAAAACTGGCTGCATTTGAGGGGGCAAACTGGTGGCATTTGGGCACAGTGGCTGCGTTTAATGGGCACAGTGGTGGCAATTGATGTTTTTTTTTTTTCCGTTTGTTTGCGCCCCCCCAAAAATTTTGAGCACCAGCCGCCACTGCGTTTAGACATTAATGGTTGTGAGTTGAGTTATTTGGATGGACAGCAAATTGACACAGTTATACAAGCTGTACACTCACTACTTTACATTGTAGCAAAGTTTCATTTCTTCAGTGTTGTCACAAAGATATAATCAAATATTTACAAAAATGTAAGGGGTATATTCACTTTTGTGAGATAATAGATATAAAGCGCTGCATAAATTGATGTCACTGTAACAAATAAATAAAATATGCAGTTGGGGTCTAATGTACCATGTACATCTAATATAGGTTTCCTGTACATGCGACATGGTGCATATGTGTATGGGTGTGTAAGTACTGTATATTGTCTGTGTGTGTGTGTGTGTTGTCTTGTTTTATAACATTTGATTTCATTTTGCTTCTTAAAGTTTTTATTTATGTAACAACTTTAATGTTATAAAGCTGAAAGGATTCTAATGACAGTGTATATGATGAGATGGCAGGTCCTCTTTGTGGGGACATTTTAATAGACCCCAGATGCATTGTCATTGTACTGGAGACTGAAATCTGGGATGACTCTGACCTCCTCTCCAACATCTGGGCTCATAAGAATAATCCTAAAAGTGTTCAAGGCTGAGTACTTCCAGGTTCATTCAAAGCAGGGATCAGAGAACATGTTCAATTCTCTACCTGTTTGTCAGCCTGTCCTTAGTTGCTTGCAATTAGACTAACAAAAGAAGAAAACACTAATTTCCACAAACAGTATAGAGTGTGCACTCAGTGTCTACCAATTGGGATACATACTAAAACACACTAAAATGTATTGTAATACAGTAGTAGGGAGTGCTACTAGCTACCAGGAACGTGGGTGGACCTGTCATACTTGTGTCCTCTGCAGTCTATGTTTTTATACCACCAATTTTGGGTTTGTAACATTCAGTTAAAATAAATAGGTGGGTTATTATAATGTAATTAAAACTATAAATGCTCTAAATGCAGAATTTAAGCTTGACTTGATGTAAAATGAACTTTCAAGGTATTGTATTATTATAAAATCTATTTTATTTAGAAATATCTATACTACATTTCAGTAAAAGTGATTTTAGAATTGTAGTTTAATGTTTAGAAAGTGGTATTAGAAATTAAAATTATTGTTGAAATTAGTGCATTTGTTGAAATAAAATAAATCTGTCACAAGGGAAAATAAAGGCTGCCCCCCGTCTGAATTTACCTGTTCCCTGGTCTTCATTCTGTCTTCAGAAGTTTGAGTCACTGACCTAGAAAAAGTATATAGCGGATAATAGAGCTGCACGGTTCTGGAAAAAATGAGAATCACAATTTTTTCGCTTAGAATAAAGATCACGATTCTCGGCACAACATAATTTTTCACATTATACAAAAAATTGGGCTAACTTTACTGTTTCGTTTTTTTTTAAAATTCATTGAAGTTTTGTTTTTCCCCAAAAATTGCGTTTGAAAGACCGCTGTACAAATACTGTGTGACATAAAATATTACAACGACCGCTATTTTATTCTCTAGGGTCTCTGCTAAAAATTATATATATATATAATGTCTGGGGGTCCTAAGTAATTTTCTAGCAGAAAATACTGATTTTAACTTGTAAGCAACAAGTGTCAGAAAAAGGCTTTGTCTTTAACCACTTAACGACCGCTCACTGTATATATACGTCGGCACAATGGCACCGACAGGCACAATCACGTAGAGCATACGTGATTGCCTTTGTACAGTTGGGGGGTCCGATCGGACCCCCCTTCTGTACAGTGAGCGGTCGGAATTCGTCTGGGAGCGTTCCGAGATGGGGGGGCGGCCGTTCGATTCCGACCACCCCCCCGCGATCGCTCCCGGCGAATAGAAATTCCCCCTCTGTCTGTGTAATGTTTACACAGACAGAGAAAGCAGGAGGAAGTGATGTCATCTCCTGTGCGGCGCTCACATATACCGAGCGTCGTACAAGAGAAGACACACAGGTCAGTGCACTAACACTACACTAACACCAGCACACATAGGCACATAAATCGCCCCCCCAGGCCCCCCCAGATCACCCCCCAGATCACCCCCCAGCCCCCAGTCACAGTGTCACTGATTGCAGTGACCATTTATTTACTGATCACTGCAATCAGTGACATTTGTGACTGTAAAAGTGTCACTACATTTAGTTTTAGGTCCAGTGTAGCCCCCTAACCCCCCCCCTAATAAAGGTTTAACCCCTTGATCACCCCCAGATAACCCTTTCATCCCCTAGCACCGCCGTCGCTTGGCGATCATTTTTCTGATCGCTGTCTTGGCGTCGGTGATGCAGATCGGTACCCAGTATTTTTTTTTAGGTTCGCCGCAGGTTTTTATAGCGTCGGGTACCCCCATAAATTATCTAATAAAGGTTTAACCCCCTTGATCGCCCCCCAGGTAACCCTTTCACCCCCTATCACCACTGTCACTAAGCGATCGTTTTTCTGATCGATGTCTTAGCGTCGGTGATGCTGATCGGTAGCCAGTATTTTTTTTTTAGGTTCGCCGCAGGTTTTTATAGCGTCGGGTACCCCCATAAATTATCTAATAAAGGTTTAACCCCCTTGATCGCCCCCCAGGTAACCCTTTCACCCCCTATCACCACTGTCACTAAGCGATCATTTTTCTGATCGCTGTCTTGGCGTCGGTGATGCAGATCGGTACCCAGTAATTTTTTTAGGTTCGCCGCAGGTTTTTATAGCGTCGGGTACCCCCCATAAATTATCTAATAAAGGTTTAACCCCCTTGATCACCCCCCAGGTAACCCTTTCACCCCCTATCACCACTGTCACTAAGCGATCGTTTTTCTGATCGATGTCTTAGCGTTGGTGATGCTGATCGGTAGCCAGTATTTTTTTTTTAGGTTCGCCGCAGGTTTTTATAGCGTCGGGTACCCCCATAAATTATCTAATAAAGGTTTAACCCCCTTGATCGCCCCCCAGGTAACCCTTTCACCCCCTATCACCACTGTCACTAAGCTATCATTTTTCTGATCGCTGTCTTGGCGTCGGTAATGCAGATCGGTACCCAGTAATTTTTTTAGGTTCGCCGCAGGTTTTTATAGCGTCAGGTACCCCCATATATTATCTAATAAAGGTTTAACCCCCTTGATCGCCCCCCAGGTAACCCTTTCACCCCCTATCACCACTGTCGCTAAGCGATCATTTTTCTGATCGATGTCTTAGCGTCGGTGATGCAGATCGGTAGCCAGTAATTTTTTCTAGGTTCGCCGCAGGTTTTTATAGCGTCAGGTACCCCCATATATTATCTAATAAAGTTTTTAACCCCCTAATTGCCCCTAGTTAACCCTTTCACCAGTAATCATCATATAAGTGTTACGGGTGACGCTGGTTAGTTAGTTTGCTTTTTATAGTGTCAGGGCACCCGCCGTGTATATAACCCAATAAAGGTTTAACCCCCTGATCGCCCGGCGGGTGATATCAATTAGGTTTTAGCGTCAGAGAGGGTCTGCGTCACACCCCAGGCAGCGTCAGGTTAGTGCCAGTAACGCTAACACCCACGCGTGAAGCATACACCTCCCTTAGTGGTATAGTATCTGAACAGATCAATATCTGATCTGATCAGATCTATACTAGCGTCCCCAGCAGTTTAGGGTTCCCAAAAACGCAGTGTTAGCGGGATCAGCCCAGATACCTGCTAGCACCTGCGTTTTGCCCCTCCGTCCAGCCCAGGCCACCCAAGTGCAGTATCGATCGATCACTGTCACTTACAAAACACAACACACATAACTGCAGCGTTCGCAGAGACAGGCCTGATCCCTGCGACTCCAGTGCTGTAGGAGGTGATTTCACCACCACAGTTAAAAAAAAAAAAAGCAAATATGCCGAAGCATTGGGGCAGCAGGGGCGGAGGAGCGATTTTGCTCCTAATGCCGCGTACATACGGTCGAAATTCCGACGGAGGCTTGCCCGTGGAAAAGTCCGACCATGTGTGTGCGGCATAACTTTTTTGCGGGAGGATGCCCCCATGCTTCGGCATATATAAATGGTGCATGTATGCCCATCATTAGAAGTGGGTGGATGAAGGGCGGTATTCTAATGGTGGGCATACCCACAGATCAATCTCTTTTTTCGTTCAGCCACCTGGCTGCATGAAAAAAAAAGATTACAATACATGTCCAACAAGGACCAGCAACGTACTGGTATGTTGCTGGACTTTGAATGGTTATACCAGATTGATGCCTGTGGGTTTAGGTATCATCTTGGTATCATTCTTTTCAGCCAGCGGCCGGCTTTCATGTAAAAGCAATCCTAGTGGCTAATTAGCCTCTGGACTGCTTTTACAAGCAGTGGGAGGGAATGTCCCCCCCCCCGGATATAAAAAGCGCCATTGGGAAATTGGGAAAGCATTTTATCACACCGATCTTGGTGTGGTCAGATGCTTTGAGGGCAGAGGAGAGATCTAGGGTCTAGACCCCAGTTTTTTCAAAAAAAGAGTACCCGTCACTACCTATTACTATCATAGGGGATATTTACATTCCCTGAGATAACAATAAAAATGATAAAAAAAAAAAAAATATGGAAGGAACAATTTAAAAATAAAATAAAAAAGCAAAATTAATAATAAAAAAAAAAAAAAAAAAAAGCACCCCTGTCCTGCCCTGCTCTTGCCCAATGGCGAACGCAAGCGTCGGTCTGGCGTCATATGTAAACAGCAATTGCACCATGCATGTGAGGTATCACCGCGAAGGTCAGATCGAGGGCAGTAATTTTAGCAGTAGACCTCCTCTGTAAATCTAACGGGGTAACCTGTAAAGGCTTTTAAAGGCTTTTAAAAATGTATGTAGTTTGTCGCCAATGCGCGTTTGTGCGAAATTTTAAAGCATGTCGTGTTTGGTATCTATGTACTCGGCCTAAGATCATCTTTTTTATTTCATCAAACATTTGGGCAATATAGTGTGTTTTAGTGCATTAAAATAAAAAAAAGTGTATTTTTTCCCCAAAAAATGCGTTTGAAAAATCGCTGCGCAAATACTGTGTAGAAAAAAAAAATGCAACACCCACCATTTTATTCTGTAGGGCCTTTGCTTTAAAAATATATATAATGTTTGGGGGTTCAACATAATTTTCCTGCAAAAAAAAATATGTTTTCATGTAAACAAAAAGTGTCAGAAAGGGCTTTGTCTTCAAGTGGTTAGAAGAGTGGATGTAAGCTTCCTAATGTTGTGTATAAAATGCCAGAACAGTTCAAAACCCCCCCAAATGACCCAATTTTGGAAAGTAGACACCCCAAGCTATATACTGAGAGGCATGTCGAGTCCATGGAATATTTTATATGTTGACACAAGTTGCGGAAAAAAGACAATTTTTTTTTTTTTTTGCACAAAGTTGTCACTAAATGATATATTGCTCAAACATGCCATGGGCATATGTGGAATTACACCCCAAAATACATTCTGTTGCTTCTCCTGAGTACGGGGATACCACATGTGTGAGACTTTTTGGGAGCCTAGCCGCGTACGGGACCCCAAAAACCAATCACCGCCTTCAGGCTTTCTAAGGGTGTAAATTTTTGATTTCACTTCTCACTGCCTATCACAGTTTCGGAGGCCATGGAATGCCCAGATGGCACAAAACCCCCCCAAATGACCCCATTTTGGAAAGTAGACACCCCAAGCTATTTGCTGAGAGGTATTGTGAGTATTTTGCAGATCTCGCTTTTTGTCACAAAGTTTTGAAAATTGAAAAAAAAAAAAAGAAAAAAAAAAAATTCTTTCTTCATTTTCAAAAACAAATGAGAGCTGTAAAAAACTCACCATGCCTCTCAGCAAACAGCTTGGGGTGTCTACTTTCCAAAATGGGGTCATTTGGGGGGGTTTTGTGCTATTTTGGCATTTTATGGCCTTCGAAACTGTGATAGGTAGTGAGGAGTGAAATCAAAAATTTGTGCCTAGAAATCCTGAAGGCGATGATTGGTTTTCGGGGTCCCGTACGCGGCTAGGCTCCTAAAAAGTCCCACACATGTGGTATCCCCGTACTCAGGAGAAGCAGCAAAATGTATTTTGGGGTGCAATTCCACATATAACCATGGCATGTGTGAGCAATATATCATTTAGTGACAACTTTTTGTAATTTTTTTTTTTTTTTTGTCATTATTCAATCACTTGGGACAAAAAAAAATATTCAATGGGCTCAACAGGCCTCTCAGCAATTTCCTTGGGGTGTCTACTTTCTAAAATGGGGTCATTTGGGGGGGTTTTGTGCTATTTTGGCATTTTATGGCCTTCAAAACTGTGATAGGTAGTGAGGAGTGAAATCAAAAATTTGCGCCCTTAGAAATCCTGAAGGCGGTGCTTGATTTCCGGGGTCCCGTACGTGGCTAGGCTCCTAAAAAGTCCCACACATGTGGTATCCCTGTACTCAGGAGAAGCAGCAGAATGTATTTTGGGGTGCAATTCCACATATAACCATGGCATGTGTGAGCAATATATCATTTAGTGACAACTTTTTGTAATTTTTTTTTTTGTCATTATTCAATCACTTGGGACAAAAAAAAAATATTCAATGGGCTCAACATGCCTCTCAGCAATTTCCTTGGGGTGTCTACTTTCCAAAATGGGGTCATTTGGGGGGGTTTTGTACTGCCCTGCCATTTTAGCACCTCAAGAAATGAGATAGGCAGTCATAAATTTAAAGCTGTGTAAATTCCAGAAAATGTACCCTAGTTTGTAAACGCTATAACTTTTGCGCAAACCGATAAATATACACTTATTGACGTTTTTTTTACTAAAGACATGTGGCTGAATACATTTTGGCCTAAATGTATGACTAAAATTGAGTTTATTCGATTTTTCTTATAACAAAAAGTAGAAAATATCATTTTTTTTCAAAATTTTCGGTCTTTTTCCGTTTATATCGGAAAAAATAAAAATCGTAGAGGCAATCAAATACCATTAAAAGAAAGCTCTATTTGTGGGAAGAAAAGGACGCAAATTTTGTTTGGGTACAACATTGCATGTCCGCACAATTTACAGTTAAAGCAGCGCAGTGCAAAATTCTGAATTCACCTCTGGTCCTTTAGCTACCAAATGGTCCGGGGCTTAAGTGGTTAAAGGGGTTGTAAACCCTCTTGTTTTTTCACCTTAATGCATCCTATGCATTAAGGTGAAAAAACTTCTGTCAGTGACCGGCCCCCCAGCCCCCCCGTTTTACTTACCTGAGCCCCGTATTTCCCCCCGCCAGAGAGGCGCTCTCCCTCTCTGCATGAGGTCCCGGCTCTTGATTGGATAGATTCATAGCAGCGCAGCCATTGGCTCCCACTGCTGTCAATCAATTCCAATAACATGGGGGGCGGGGCCGAGTCCAGCATTCATGTCTATGGACACAAAAGCTGGATACGGAAGCACACCCGCAAGGTAAACTCTGGGAGACCGCTTCTCATAGGGGGTTATCTGATGTGAAGAGGAGCAGCGAAAGCCGCCGAGGGACCCCAGAAGAGGACGATTGGGTCCATTCTGTGCAAAACGAGCTGCACAGTGGAGGTAAGTATGACATGTTTGTTATTTAAAAAAAAAAAAATGCAAAGGTTTACAATCACTTTAAGAGGTTAAACTGACCTCATTTTACAGACCAAAGTTCATCCCTTTGAAGTAAAACAGGGTTCTCCAAACTGTGGCCCGCGGGCCTGATGCAGCCCTTTGCTCACCCTTATCCGGCCCTTGGGGCATTATTCCTTCCACTGATACAAGGCACTATTCTTTCCATTGACACCAAAGACAGAGCACTATTCCTCCCACTGACAGCAACAGTGGGCTACTATTCCTCACACTGATACCAATGATGTAATTTGTTTACTCCCACTGACCACCAAGCCTATGGCATTGTTTACTCCCACCTATACCAGGGCATTTTCTACTCAAAGTTTGTAGGACAGTAAACTGGCTCTTTGTTTCATACGTTTGGAGACCCCCTGATCTAAAAGAACTAAATGTTAAAATGTTTCCTTGAGTAATGTTGATAAACATTTGCCAGATGTTTTTTTTTTTTTTGACAGCTGTAAGTGAGCAGAGAATGGCTCTGCACTTGTTACATGAATGAATCATGGAAATGCGGGATTAAGATCGTGAGGGGGTTTGAATCGAGATAGCGATTTTAACAATTAATCATGCAGCTCAAGTGGATAATGACTTATAACATCTCTCTGATCTGCACAGCTGTCTTGGGTCAGTGACACAGAAAGTATTAAAGCCAGTGCACGATCCTAACAGCCAGATAACTGGAATTTCCAATAGGTGGTCAGCAATAGAAGTCACTGTATTTCTTTATTAAAGAGAATGTTAAGTTTATATAAATAGTTCTATTTTAAATGGGTTTAGCTGGACCTGGAGTAGGAATGAAGTATTTTATGATTTCCCTTCCCAACTATGTACTTTTTTCAAGAATATTTCTGTTCTTTGTAAACCAACATCAACCCCTTTCCTTTTTAGCGCAAGTGCCCTCTACTCCTGCACAGGTGCTGCTTCATAGATAGGAAGACTGAGGTTGTTCTTAAGTTACTTTATGAAATTAGCCATATTGTACCGGAAGTGAGAATTTAAGATGAATTCCAGGTATTTTTTTACATTTGTCCATCTTGGACCAATGTAACTATGTATATACCATACCTGGCCAATGCCTCTGGAAGCTGTAAATCAACAGTGATCTCCACTTGCTTACGGGTCCCATGCTGAGCTGTCGGCCTGATGCATTCTCAACAGAGGAGGTCAGACCTTTAGCACTCATGCCATTCAGACAATTCTTCAGTGATGTTCAGGTTCCAGGGACATCGGCCAGATATGGTTTATGCATAGTTACATTAGTCCAAGCTAGACCAATGTAAGTATGTAAATATATATACCATACCTGGAATTCAGCTTTAAAGCGTTGTTCTTGACCCCACACTTGTCTAAATACTTTGTGTGTATGTCTATTTCAGGAGATCAGACCTTAAGGATATGGGATGTGAAAGCGCCTGTGTCTAAGCTAGTTATCCCAGCACATCAAGCAGAGATTCTAAGTTGTGACTGGTGCAAATATGATCAGGTAAGTTGAATATATTACATGTCACTTGTAGACACAGCTTCCAACTTGTTTGCTTCATTTTGACCTTTCATCAACATGTTCTTAAGACAGCATGATACCCTGCTTGTGAGACAAAGGTTCCTTTCTGTTGCCAGCTTGTGATCCACATGTTTTGCTCATCTATATTACCCAATAATATACTTTCTTTTACAATGAATTTGTGGTAATTAAAACATAAGAGTAATTTCCACCCACATAACCCTTCTGCTATTTGCATTCATCTACTTGCATGCAGGTTTCCTTCACCAATGAATCTCTTTAAATCCTGCAATATATCTCAGCAATCGTACACGACTTGCACTGCAATTTGAATCTTCCTGGCTTTGCTCCAGGACCACAGGTCCCCAAAACAAGTGCAGTTACTATGCAAATCTCAGAGGGGTGTAATAGAGGTTGGTAGACACCAGCCTACTTTAAGCTGGTGTCTGCAACAATTTATCAGATAACTCTGACCTGTGAAAGCAAAAAATTTTGAAAACCATTTATAATTTTTCTTCCACTTCACAATTATGTGCCACTTTGTGTTGGTCTATTACATAAAATCCCAATATAATATATTTACGTTTTTGGTTGTAACATGACAAAAACATGGAAAATGTCAAGGGGTATAAATACTTTTTTTAAGGCCCTGTATATATTCCTGATGTTCTGATAATCTGATGTATTGCAGACATGGGCAAAATGTAGGCTGGAGCGCACCCACCTATGTGACATGCCTCTTAAATTTGTATAGGAACCGATGAGCATGTCATACTGTTTGCACGAGCTAAAGAAAGGAGGAGATGCAGATCAGCAGGCATGATGCTTTCTCCTGCAGTGGATGTGTTTGCACAGGAGAGAGAGAAGGGGACTTTAATTACTTTACATGCAAAAATCTGTACTGAGTGGTCGGGAAAGTACAAGGGGCCTCATTGTGTTGAGGGTGTGCAGGAGTGAGCGAAATTTGCTCCATGAGAAGTTAGTCTGCAGAAAAGAAACTGCTTTTTCCCAGAGGGCGCTGTGGTGCATGGAGAATGACAAGGGTGGCAGCTGCAGTTGCTTACAGTTTTATTCAGTTAACCCCTTCTCGACAGAAGGTAAAACTAATCGAAATGCCTAAACACAGTTCGCAACTTTGACACGTGTCAGTAAAACTGTACCTATCACAACTTCTTAGTGCATCCAGGTGAATTTGACCTTGTTTTTTTTTTCAGGGCAAATTAAGCTTTTCATTTGGTTGGTAAATGTATTCGATATCACACATGTGTATGTTATTTGTTGGTTGTACCCATCACCTAGAAACCTACTTAAAACACAAAGTCACTGGCACTAACTGACACTGATAATAAATGTAAAAAAGTTTCTTATTAATCCTACCTAAAATACACTGATCCTGACCTTTAACACCGACCTTTCATTCTGACCATGACATTTGACCCTAACCTTGACTCTAAAGCCCCGTACACACGATCCGGATATCGTACGAAAAATGTCGTCCGAGGAAGAATCGTACGATAATCGGATCGTTAGTACAGAGCTTCGAGAGCTGATCAGGACAGTTCATCCGATATTATTTAATCGGACGTGCACGAAAATTTTTCTCGTACGATAACAAATCGTACGATTTTCGTTTAGTCAGTACAGTTGTCGTCCGAAAATACAATACAAATACATTACAACACATGACATCACTTCCGATTTTTTTTTCTGTTGTACGAGAATTTTCGTGACTTTAATAACCTATTTAATTTTACTTGCGACTATTAAGCGAAAAAAGTCGTACGATCTGTCGTACGATATTCGGATCGTGTGTACGGGGCATTACTCTAAGACCCCTTTCACATTGGGCAGACTCCGTCCAGTGGATCTGCCTGCTCAGCAGGGGATCTCTCCGCTGATCGCCGCTGAGCAGGCAGATGACAGATACAGCCCGCTCTCCTCTATGGGGCGGTCCGATGGAAGCATTACACCTGTCCATTTCCATCCGACTGTCATCCAATCCAATCCACCGGACAGATGGGGATGTTTTTGGTGGCGCGGTTCGGATAGGATGCCGGCGGGTGGCAGTGGACACATGTCCGCTGACATCCACCAGTGCATAGAGAGCTATAGATGGTTGGATCAGGTCCGCCTGAAAAACAGACAGGGGGACCCGATCAGAACGTTTGTGTGAAAGGAGCCTACCCCTGACACTGACCTAGATCAAACCCTGATCTAGCTGTTTTATCTTTTTTTTTTACACACACTTTTTTTTATTACAATTTTTCTCCTCTACTGTTTGTCATACTGAGTAGTGAGTAGATTAAAATGTTTTATAAATAAAGCGTACTAGTTCCTTACTCCGTTATGACCACATCACGCATATATGCGGCATCCAGGAAGTCGACTTGAATCTTGTGTGCATCATATATGTGTTCCTCTATTTTCACTGAAAGCGCTCTCGATCATGCTTCCAGCAAAAAGACCGACCAGTCGATAACAGCACCAGGTCTCTACTGACTATCGAAAACCAAAAGAACCGGCTCACAAACACGTGACCACTGTGATAGGCTATCACTGTGAATTTTCACTCTGTAGCCCCTCCCTGTGTTGTTTATTTTCTTTGAAGAGGAGAAGCAACAGACTTCTCCACTAGGAAAAGATACTTTGTATCCTTTTCCTCTTGCTAGAAGAGAAGTATGGAAAAAAAGAAGTATTTAGGAAAAAAATTAAATAAGAAAGATAAACTAGATCAGGGCTTGATCTAGTTTAGTGAGTGTAGGTTTAGATTCATTATAGGTGGCAGTGTAAGTGTCAATTACTGTCAGTGATCGTGCAAATGTCAGTGTCAGTTAATGGCAGTGGTATCAATGTGATCGACAGGAGTATGAGAATTTAATATGCTGTTGTTGTTTTTTTGTTGGTGATGGATCATGTTTTTTTTTTTCTTTTTTGGTAAAACAAAAAAATATATATATTTATTTATATTTTGTGTGTATATACAGTTGCAAAAAAAAGTATGTGAACCTTTTTTGAATGATATGGATTTCTGCACAAATTGGTCATAAAATGTGATCTGATCTTCATCTAAGTCACAACAATAGACAGTCACAGTCTGCTTAAACTAATAACACACAACGAATTAAATGTTACCATGTTTTTATTGAACACACCATGTAAACATTCACAGTGCAGGTGGAAAAAGTATGTGAACCCCTAGACTAATGAGATCTCCAAGAGCTAATTGGAGTGAGGTGTCAGCCAACTGGAGTCCAATCAATGAGATGAGATTGGAGGTGTTGGTTACAGCTGCCCTGCCCTATAAAAAACACACACCTGTTCTGGGTTTGCTTTTCACAAGAAGCATTGCCTGATGTGAATGATGCCTCGCACAAAAGAGCTCTCAGAAGACCTACTATTAAGAATTGTTGACTTGCATAAAGCTGGAAAGGGTTATAAAAGTATCTCTAAAAGCCTTGCTGTTCATCAGTCCACAGTAAGACAAATTGTCTATAAATGGAGAAAGTTCAGCACTGCTGCTACTCTACCTAGGAGTGGCCGTCCTGTAAAGATGACTGCAAGAGCACAGCGCAGACTGCTCAATGAGGTGAAGAAGAATCCTAGAGTGTCAGCTAAAGACTTACAAAAGTCTCTGGCATATGCTAAAATCCCTGTTAGCGAATCTACGATACGTAAAACACTAAACAAGAATGGATTTCATGGGAGGATACCACAGAGGAAGCCACTGCTGTCCAAAAAAAACATTGCTGTATGTTTACAGTTTGCACAAGAGCACCTGGATGTTCCACAGCAGTACTGACAAAATATTCTGTGGACAGATGAAACCAAAGTTGAGTTGTTTGGAAGAAACACACAACACTATGTGTGGAGAAAAAGAGGCACAGCACACCAACATCAAAACCTCATCCGAACTGTAAAGTATGGTGGTGGGGGCATCATGGTTTGGGGCTGCTTTGCTGCGTCAGGGCCTGGACTGATTGCTATCATTGAAGGAAAAATGAATTCCCAAGTTTATCAAGACATTTTGCAGGAGAACTTAAGGCTATCTGTCCACCAGCTGGCGCTCAACAGAAGATGGGTGTTGCAACAGGACAACGACCCAAAGCATAGAAGTAAATCAACAACAGAATGGCTTAAACAGAAGAAAATACGCCTTCTGGAGTGGCCCAGTCAGAGTCCTGACCTCAACCCGATTGAAATGCTGTGGCATGACCTCAAGAAAGCGATTCACATCAGACATCCCAAGAATATTGCTGAACTGAAACAGTTCTGTAAAGAGGAATGGTCAAGAATTACTCCTGACCGTTGTGCACATCTGATCTGCAACTACAGGAAAAGTTTGGTTGAAGTTATTGCTGCCAAAAGAGGTTCAACCAGTTATTAAATCCAAGGGTTCACATACTTTTTCCACCTGCACTGTGAATGTTCAATAAAAACATGGTAACATTTAATTCTCTGTGTGTTATTAGTTTAAGCAGACTGTGACTGTCTATTGTTGTGACTTAGATGAAGATCAGATCACATTTAAGACCAATTTGTGCAGAAATCCATATCATTCCAAAAGCGTTCACATACTTTTTTTTGCAAATGTATATATTATATTTATATATATATGTGTGTGTGTTTTTTATTTTTTTATATATATAAATGTAACTTTACAAACACAAGTGCTCATAAAACATTAGCGTTTCTAGTTAATTATCACTTACATAATTTTTTTTTCTCTATTACCCAATATAATATTTTAAGTTAAAAGGCACAGATTTTTTGTAAAAGAACATTCTACTTTGACCTTTACAGCATTGCCTGGTGGGAAATGTTATCATTAAAATTATATAGATTAATTTTTGCTAAAATGTTAGGTGCAAGAAGCAATATTTGCTCTAACAGTTGAGGACCGTTATGTAATAAGACTTTGATATTTAATAAAGTGGAAATGAAGGACCGACGTGCTTCAAATCTTTTTGTCTTTTGATTTGTAGGAACCCCCAAGGGCTATGTATATCAATATCTCCACTGTCAAGTCCAGTGGAAGAGATAGAATGGTGTGAAAATGATTAGCATTTACAGCCAATTACCTTCACCAGTGGATTTTATTGGGTCTCACAATGTAATGATTAGTGTATTTTTTGTAAGCGATCTTAGACCAGCATAGTTCTCAATTCTCCATATTTCTTGCACTGACCTTCCTGGTGTCCACTATCCCTCTATACTGCATTGTAGAAGGCAGTAATGTTAAACATACAGTAATTGTTTGAGTGCTAAGTAAATTAACAAGTTTTTTTTTTCACCAAAAAAGGGTACATTATTAGATTTTAACCACTTGACAACTGGGCACTTAAACCCCCTTAATAACCAGACCAATTTTCAGCGTTCGGTGCTCTCACATTTTGAATGACAATTGTTTATATATTGTGGTATTTAATCACCTTTGGGTTTTTTCTTTTTTGTGCTATAAAAGAAAAAAGACTGAAAATTCAGTAAAAAAATGAATTTTTCTTTGTTTCTGTTATAAAATTTAGCAAATTAGTAATTTTTCTTCTTAATATTTGGCCAAAATGTATACTGCTACAGATCTTTGGTAAAAATAAGTACAAATTGGTGTATATTATTTGGTCTTTGTGAAAGTTATAGAGTCCACAAGCTATGGTGCCAATCTCTGAAAATTGATCACACCTAAAGTACTGACGACCTATCTAATTTCTTGAGACCCTAACATGCCAGAAAAGTACAAATACCCCCCAAATGACCCCTTTTTGGAAAGTTGACATTCCAAGGTATTTAGAAAGAGGCATGGTGAGTTTTTTGAAGTTGTCATTTTTTCCCACAATTCTTTGCAAAATCAAGATTTTTTTTTTCTTTTTTTTTTCACAAAATTGTCATATTAGCAGTTTATTTCTCACACACAGCATATGCATACCACAAATTACACACCAAAACACATTCTGCTATTACTCCTGAGTATGGCGATACCACATGTGTGAGACTTTTACACAGTGTGGCCACATACAGAGGCCCAACATGCAGGGAGCACCTTCAGGCGTTCTGGAGAACCCAAGACAATTCTGACATTCCTCTCCTACATGTAAAAATCATCATTTATTTGCTAGAAAATTACATAGAACCCCAAAACATTATATATATTTTTTAGCAAAGACCATAGAGAATACAATGGCGGTCATTGCAACTTTTTATCTCGCACGGTATTTGCGCAGCAATTTTTCAAACGCGTTTTCTTTGGAAAAAAACAGTTTTGTGCTTAAAAAAAAAGTGAAGTTAGCCTAATGTTTTGCATAATGAGAAAGATGAAGTTACGCCGAGTAAATAGATACCTAACATGTCACCCTTCAAAATTGCACATGCTCGTGGAATGGCGCCAAACTTCGCTACTTAAAAATTCCCATAGGCAACACTTTAAATATTTTTACTGGTTACATGTTTTTAGTTACAGAGGTGGTCTAGGGCCAAAATTATTGCTCTTGCTCTAACGTTCGCAGCGATACCTCACATGTGTGGTTTGAACTCCGTTTTCATATGTGGGCGGGACTTACGTATGCGTTCGCTTTTGTATGCGAGCACACGGGGACAGGGGCGCTTTAAAAAATATTTTATGTTCATGGACGAACACAGCAGAATCACTGAACATTAGGGTATTTCCCTTCTATCAGGAGAGGACTAGGCAGAAAACATTGTAAAAGTGTTAATACAACTTTAAACTGTACAGTACCGCCCAGGGGGCGGTCCCTCTAGGTACAACCCCACTTCCTGCACCCAGCAGCCTCAGTTTTTTTCTGCCTAGTATAGGAGTGGACCTGGCTCCCTATGGGCCCTTGGTCTGATAGGAATTTTATGCTTTTCTTAAGCTTTTTGAAAGTTTTTTTTTTCTCTGCATATGATCCTGAGATCTGCTATCAACTGCCGACTGGGCGACAGGCTCGACATCAGATCCTTGTAGTCACCCCAGTTCCGGCCAGCAAGTGCGTGCAAGCCTCTAGTTACGCGATGGGTCGGCCACGACATGCCCCATTTTCTCCAGGGGTGGCCGGTGAGCTTTGCGCTCCGGGGCACACATATGACCGCTCTAATTACTGTCTCAGTCACAGTGTGCGGGCCGACAGCTACCTCCGTACTGCTCGGGTGGTGGATCTGTGGTGGGATGCTTCCAGCAACAGCTTTTCGCAGGATCGGTAAGTACGTCCCCCCCTGCCTCGGTGGGGTGGGATGGCTGGACATTCCCTGGGAGGTCAATCGGGGGTCCCTGTCACCCTTCCCTTCTTCTCTCTCTCCCATCCCTCCTCCACATACCCTAAGGGGCCTGCTGCTTTCCGGGTTTTCCTCACCGGGGGGGCTCCGCTCTCTGTGGGGGGGCTGCGCGCTGTCTGCTGTCCTGTAGGTTGCTCCTGAGAGGGGAGAAATCGCACGGGGGTCCCGGTGGTGAGTGTGCCTTTGTCACTGTGTATTGCCTTCTGTTACACAGCGGCCATTTTCCTTTAGCCTTGTGCTTATGTATGGCGTGGGAGGACCGCTCGGCGGGCATTTACTTGTGGTCCGCGCGCCTTTTTTGTATGGTTTACTACACGGCGGCCATTTCAAGGGGTCCGGGCGCCTTTTTGGTACTGTTTACTGTACGGTGGCCCTTTTCCCGGAGTCCGCGCGCTTTTCTCTGCAGGGCAGCCATCGGCGGCCATGTTTTTGGTGTCTCGCTCTCTAGTGACAGGCTCAGAGTTTATGGGCAGTGAAATACAGCCGTTTTTTTCTTCCTGCTATATCTCGGACACGTGCCGCGGCTCCAGGGACATCCTTTCTGTCAGGACAGGGTGGGCAGCGCTGGGCAGCTTTTCTTTCTTCCCCATCGGGGTGGTGAGTCCTCTGGGTCCCCCGCTTTACACTCGATCTCTAATATGCAGCGAGGAGGGTGGGTTGGTGCCGGTGCTACGTCCCCCAGGGTCAGACGAGTGGTCATTATGGCATCCGACCCAGATGCCTCTTCCCCTGACATGCTTGTAATTGCAAACGGTGCGCCTGCACCTGCAGTATCTGCGGAGGCTATGTCGGCAGACCTGGAGGCCTTTGTGGCCAGGGTGGCTGCGGTGTGTGAGGGAAAGGGGGGTAAAAAGTGCCCCCTCCCCCACCATCTTCTGGGGAATTATCTGATCAGTTTCGGGCCCTGCTATGGCTACCGGCCCAGGTTCTGGGGTGTCAGAGGTCTTGGACCACGAACCTATGGACAGTGAGGATGACTCCGTGTCCTGTTCAGCATATGATAGGGCATTGGTTGGAGCACTTATGACCGCAGTGCGAGATCCCTTAAATTGGAGGACAAGTCAGGCTCCTCTGCAGAGGTGTCGGTCCCTTTTGGGGTTCCGCAAGCCTGCCCGCACTGAAAAGGTGTTTCCTTGTGTGCCTTATTTAGATAAGCTTTTGTACAAGGAATGGGATCGCCCGCAGAGAACCTTCTCGGTTCCAAAATGCCTTGTCAAGTCAGATGACTTGACCAAAAATAAACTATATTGCAGCTTGTTATTTATTTGACTTGGCTGCATTAGTTTTAGTTTTTTGGGCTTTTCTTCCTCTCTGTATTTACCTGGTGACCTGGCCGCTAACACACTTTCAGTATTAGAGAGCCCCCACTCTGGATGAATAAACACAGGGGACACCTTTGGACTGCACCATTGTCAATTTAGGGGCGGAGAGTGTACCAGCAGATACACTAACAAATTGGAGACAAACTCCAGCTAATACTTTATAAGCAGTTACAGCTAACATTTTTTTTTCCATTTGGGATAAAGGTTTTACTAAATGGCTGCTATTTTTCAAATTCCTTTAACAGATTAAGCTGTTCAACAAAAGTGGCAGTTGGAGGTTTGAGGCAAACCATTTACCACTGACAGAGGTGCTTACAATAAACCGCATATATTCATTTATGTACAATCTTTATCCCCAAAGAAAAAGTATTGCAGAAATTGCTTAAAGTGTTGGCTGAAGCATAGTTTTAATTTGTTAGTCAATTCCATCTGAAAAGCACTAGTGCATCTAATGCCGCGTACACACGACCGTTTTTCACGACGAGAAAAATTGAATTTTTTAAATTGGTCATTAAAAACGATCGTGTGTGGGCTCCAGAGCATTTTTCACGACGTGAAAAATGGGCATTAAAAATTTGTAACATGCTCTAATTTTTCTCGTCGTTTTTCATGTCGTCGTTTTTCTCGTCATGAAAAACGGCCGTGAAAAAAATGCGCATGCTCAGAAGCAAGTGATGAGACGGGAGCGCTCGTTCTGGTAAAACTAGCGTTCCAAATGGAGATAGCACATTCGTCACGCTGTAACGGACTGAAGAGCACAAAGCTGAAAAGTGCGAATCGTCTCTCACCAAACTTTACTTACACAAGGATCAGCAAAAGCAGCCTAAAGGGTGGCGCCATCGGAATGGAACTTCCCCTTTATAGTGCCGTCGTACATTTCGTACGTCACCGCGCTTTGCTCGAGCATTTTTTTCATGATCGTGTGTAGGCAGGGCAGGCTTGAGAAGAATTACGTTGAGAAAATCTTCGTTTTTTTCAATGACATTAAAAACGGTTGTGTTTACGCAGCATAACACTACCCTCCCCACAGGTTGACAATGTTGCTGCTCAAGGGTGGCTCCATTGCTCCTCCAAAGAATGGAACCAACCGAAGACAGGAAGTGTGTTACTGGCTGGATCACCAGATAAAAATAAAGGAAAAAAGCCCAAAATAAAGAAAACGAATGCAGCCACCATTTAAGGATTTGTAAGCTGCAATATATTACATTTGTTTTGGGGTTAATGCTTTAATGTTATTTTGTAAAGCTCTGATTTTATAGATTATAAAGATTTTGGAAACAAAAAACAATAGCAGTTCAAATCAAGACAAACTTTATCAAAAACGAAATTAAATTGAACAGAAAATAGGCCCAAAACCTAATCTAGTTTCCATTAAACGTTTGAAATTTTTTCGAGGTAACCTCATACACTAGTTCGGAAAAGGGTAATCTAATTTCAGCATTACATTTTTTAAAGTGGAAGTTGAGATATTTATTATCATGTGAAATACACCCAACTGTTTTATTGTTTTCAACTGCCATATAATAAAGCTTCTTTATTGATTTGGAGCTGGAATTCCATATTTCTACACATAAGCACTCCATATTTTTGTGCCTTCTCCATGGATGACTGCTGCTTGCAATGGTATTAGCTAATAAAATGATTTCAATTGATGGTCAGTTCCTGTTTCATCCCAACCATCAATGCATTAATGTCAACCTCCTCTATCATACTACTTATAACCTTATACAGAACAAGATCCACCTTGCTGTAATGAGAGTCAGTAATGCAGTGTGTTGCAGGATTTATATGTAATAAATGCACCTCATTAACAGAAAAAGTTATTAGTAAATTAAAATACAGTATATATGTAGGGCATCCCCGCAAAATATCTTGGGTTCTTTATTGTATCCTTTAAATGTGTTGTTATATGTTAACATTTGTAAAACTGAATAAAACCTTAAATAAAAAAAAGAGTATCAATCTCTCGAAATTCTGTATGAACCTTCCAGTCAGCAATAATATGTAACATTAAAACTGATATCTGAACATTAATTAAAAAAGACATTGCTACATTAAAATTTGAAATTAACAATTCGTTAATGATATGAATGTGCAGATGATGCATTAAATTATCTTAAAAAAGCTGTCTTGCTGATGAAATTAGAAAGCCTTTTCATGGTTTATCACTGTCATGATTCTATTTATTCCTCCTCACTTACAAGACTGATTTTGGCCTCTCTGTTTTCAAATCAAAGTTGCTCATGCCTGACATTTTCATTTTGTCCTAGTTGGCTATACAACTGTAAGATATTCAGATATTCAGTTCATTACAAACAAGACTTGAAGTGGATCTCATAATTTCAATTCTGTTTTTGTCTATCCGATAATAAGATGAATAGTTGTTGAATTTCTCTGGTTGTCTTAAAACTTTTAGGCCTCATGCCCACTGGCGTTTTTACAGCTGCGTTTTTTGCAGCTTAAAAACGCCTGTCCATGTTATTGTAAATATTTTTTATTTTTTTTGAAAAAAAAAAAAAAAACGTCGGAGCTAAAAACGCGACTGCGCGTTTTTGCGCGTTTTTTGACGCTCGCGTTTTTTTCTGCCTAATTCTGACGCTGAGGAACGCACTGGTCCTGTTTTTTTTTTACAGCTTACAAACGCCTATGCTCTTTACAGCTCAAAAACGCCTAGGTGGGCATGAAGCTATAGACTAACATGGACAGGCGTTTTTAAGCTGTAAAAAACGCTCAAAAACGCGGCTGAAAAAACGCCCGTGGGCATGAGGCCTTAATGTAAGCATCTCTAATGTGATTAGAGTTAGCCAATTTGTAGTTTGTGACAGAAATGGATCTTATTTGACATTGCCTCTCAAGTCTTTCTGGAAAGCCAACATGTCCATATCAACAATGTGTTGCAATCAGCGCCTGCCCCACTAATTACACACTATAGACGTTTACATGTCAGCCCTGTTAGTATCATTCATGCGGCATATGCGTAGAATACAGTGGTATACAGTTTTTTGTGAGTGGGCAGTGCCTGCTGATTATGCAATATTGATGTAAACATCAGTATGGTATGGCTTGTATAGTATGGATAAATGTTTATGTTGGATCTTGCTGCTAGCAAGATCCTACGTAAAACAATGCATCTATGTGCATAAGCCCTTAAAATATACAGTGAAAATAAAAAGTCTACACACACCCCTGTTAAAATGTCAGGTTTATGTGATGAAAAAAAGGAGACAAAGAAATAATTTCAGAACTTTTTACACCTTTAACCACTTAAGCCCCGGACCATTTGGCTGGCCTAATGACCAGAGCACTTTTTGCGATTTGGCACTCCGTCACTTTAACTGACAATTGCGCGGTCGTGCGACGTGGCTCCCAAACAAAATTTACGTCCTTTTTTCTCCCCACAAATAGAGCTTTCTTTTGGTGGTATTTGATCACCTCTGCATTTTTGTTTTGTTTTTTTGCGCTGTAAACAAAAATAGAGCGACAATTTTGAAAAAAAGCAATATTTTTAACTTTTTGCTACAATAAATATCCCCAAAAAATATATAAAAAAACATATTTTTTCCTCAGTTTAGGCCGATACGTATTCTTCTACATATTTTTGGTAAAAAAATCGCAATAAGCGTTTATTGACTGGTTTGCGCAAAACTTATAGCGTCTACAAAATAGGGGATAGTTTTATGGTATTTTTATTAATAATTTTTTTTTCACTAGTAATGGCGGGGATCAGCGATTTTTATCGTGACTGCGACATTATGGCGGTAACATCGGACACTTTTGGCGCTATTTTGGGACCATTCACATTTACACAGCGATCAGTGCTATAAATATGCACTTATTACTGTGTAAATGTGACTGGCAGTGAAGGGGTTACCAGGAGGGGGCGCTGAAGGGGTTAAGTGTGTCCTAGTGATGTGTCCTAACTGTAGGGGGGATGGGCTATGTGTGACACGACACTGATCACCGCTCCCGATTACAGGGAGCTGTGATCAGTGTCCTGTCACTAGGAAGAATGGGGAAATGCTTGTTTACATTAGCATTTCCCCGTTTTTCCTCTCCGTGAGACGACCGCGGGACCTGCTGTCGGACTCACGGAGCTCGTGGCGGCACGCGCGCACCCACAATGCCGCGTCTTAAAGGCGACGTACAGGTACTTTAATCTGCCTGTACGTGCCATTCTGCTGACATATATCGGCGTGAGCCAGTCGTCAAGCAGGTTAATGTAACCTATAAACTGTACAACAATTGAAAAACAAACTGAAATCTTTTAGGGAGGGAAAGTAAAAATAAAAAAATAAAAAAATGTGGTTGAATAAGTGTGCACCTCTTATAACTGGGGATGTAGCTGTGTTCAGAATTAAGATATCACATTCAAACTCATATTAAAAGTTCAACTGTTCTAGTGGGTCTTTCCTGACATTTTCTTAGTCGCATCCTACAGCAAAAGCCATGGTCTGCAGAGCTTCCAAAGCATCAGAGGGATCTCTTTGTTAAAAGGAATCATTCAGGAGAAGGGTACAAAATAATTTCCAAGGCATTAGATATACCATGGAACACAGTGAAGACAGTAATCATCAAGTGGAGAAAAAAATGGCATAACAGTGACATTACTAAGAACTGGATGTCCCTTCAAAATTGACGAGAAGAAAATTGGTCAGGGAGGCTGCCAAGAGGCTTACAGCAACATTAAAGGAGCTGCAGGAATATATGGCAAAGTACTGGCTATGTGGTACATGTGACAACAATCTCCCGTATTCTTCATATGTCTGGGCTATGGGGTAGAGTTGCAAAACGAAAAACCTCCAAGTCTGGCTAAATTTTGCAAAAACACATTTGAAGTCTCCCAAAAGCATGTAGGAAAATGTGTTATGGTCTGATGAAACCAAGGTTGAACTTTTTGGCCATAATTCCAAAAGATATGTTTGGTGCAAAAACAACAATGCACATCACCAATAGAACACCATACCCACAGTGAAGCATGGTGGTGGCAGCGTCATGCTTTGGGGCTGTTTTTCTTCAGCTGGAACAGGGGCTTTAGTCAAGGTAGAGGGAATTCAGTTCCAAATACCAGTCAATATTGGCACAAAACCTTCAGTCTTCTGCTAGAAAGCTGAACATGAAGAGGAACTTCAGCTTTCAGCATTACAACGATCCAAAGCATCGATCCAAATCAACAAAGGAATGGCTTCACCAGAAGAAGATTAAAGTTTTGGAATGGCAAAGCCAAAGCTCAGACCTGAATCCGAAAATCTGTGGGGTGATCTGAAGATTTGGAGTGTTTTTGCAAAGAAGAGTGGGCAAATATTGCCAAGTCAAGATGTGCCATGATGATAGACTCATACCCAAAAAGACTGAGTGCTATAATAAAATCAAAAGGTGCTTAACCACTAGCCTACCGCCCACCATCATATGACGGCGGGACGATAAGGTTCTCGTTCTGGGCGGACATCATATGACGTGATAGCCTTCCCGAGCCACTAGGGGGTGCGCCGCGTCACTGGTGACCCGATGCGCGTGCCCGGCGGCCGCGATGTCCACCGGGCACCCGCGATTGCCCAGCAACTGAGCAGGACCGTGGATCTGTGTTAGAGGTCGACCGATATATCGGCCGATATTTGGCCATTTTGGAGAAATCGGCATCGGCCGATTATTCTCCAAATTAGGCCGATATATCGCTGACCGCAGTCACCGCACCTCTGCCTGCAGAGTGTGGAGAATCCTTCTCCCTTCTCCACACTGCAGAGCAGCGCCGCGGTATGTGAAACTGTAAGGAAGAGAGAGAGAGAGGAGCTGTCAAAAATTAGGTTGAATGTCGGGGTGGGCGGGACCCAGCTATCCAACACCTGCTAATGGAATGGGATCTGGGCAGGCCGCTATGTTTATGTGGCCCGCCCCTTTCTTAAACAGCCCAACCATTGGCTGGATAGCTGCTGGGTCCCGCCCACCTCCGACATCACGCTGAATGCTTCAGCTCTTCTCTCTCTCTCTCCATAGTTTCACACACGCGGCGCTGCAGAGAGCAGTTTCACAGTCACACTATCGGCTGTGAAACCTGCCAGTGTCATCTGCCAATGCCTGCCAGTGCCATCTGCCAATGCCTGCAAGTGCCATCTGCCAATGCCAACCAGTGCCTGCTAGTGCCATCTGCCAATGCCAACCAGTGCCTGCCAGTGCCATCTGCCAATGCCTGCCAGTGCCATCTGCCAATGCCTGCCAGTGCCATCTGCCAATGCCTGCCAGTGTCACCTGCCAATGCCAACCATTTGTCTGCCAGTGCCATCTGCCAATGCCTGCCAGTGCCATCTGCCAATGCCTGCCAGTGCCATCTGCCAATGCCTGCCAGTGTCTGCTAGTGCCATCTGCTAGTGCCATCTGCCAGTGCCATCTGCCAATGCCAACCAGTGCCATCTGCCAATGCCAACCAGTGCCTGCCAGTGCCATCTGCCAATGCAATCTGCCAGTGCCAGCCAGTGCAATCTGCCAGTGCCAACCAGTGTATGCCAGTGCCAACTGGTGCCATCTGCCAATGCCAACCAGTGCCTGCCCGTGCCACTTCCTAATGTCAACCAGTGCCACCTGCCAGTGCCAATTAGCGCCATCTTCCAATCAGTGCCACCTGCCAGTGCCAACCAGTGCCATCTGCCAGTCAGTGCCATCTGCCAGTCAGTGCCACGTTCCAGTGCCACCTGCCCCAAAAAAAAATCGGCCTAAAATATCGGCCGCAAAAATCGGCTATTGGCCACCCCGATTTCTAAATATCGGCATCGGCCAGAGAAAAACCCATATCGGTCGACCTCTAATCTGTGTGTGTAAACACACAGATCCACGTCCTGTCAGGAAGAGGAGACCGATTGTGTGTCCCTTGTACATAGGGACACCGATCGGTCACCTCCCCCAGTCAGTCCCCTCCCCCTACAGTTAGAATCACTCCCTAGGGAGCTCATTTAACCCCTTGATCGCCCCTAGTGTTAACCCCTTCCCTGCCAGTCATATTTATACAGTAATCAATGCATTTTTATAGCACGGATCGCTGTATAAATGTGAATGGTCCCAAAAATGTGTCAAAAGTGTCCGCTATGTCCGCCGCAATATCGCAGTCACAATAAAAATTGCAGATCGCCACCATTACTAGTATAAAATATTAAATAATAAAAATGCTATAAATCTATCCCCTATTTTGTAACTGCTATAACTTTTGCGCAAACCAATCAATATACGCTTATTGTGATTTTTTTTTTACCAAAAATATGTAGAAGAATACATATCGGCCTAAACTGAGGAAAAAAATAGTTTTTAAAAAAAAATATTTGGATATTTATTATAGCAACAAGTTTAAAATATTGTATGTTTTTTCAAACTTGTCCCTCTTCTTTTGTTTATAGCGCAAGAAAAAAAAAATGCAGAGGTGATCAAATACCACCAAAAAAAGCTCTATTTGTGGGGATTTTTTTTTTTAAGAATTTCATTTGGGTTCAGTGTTGCATGACCGCGCAATTGTCATTCAAAGTGTGACAGCGCTGAAAACTGGCTTGGGCAGGAAGGGGGTAGAAGTGCCCTGTATTGAGGTGGTTAAACAAAGTATTAGTGTAAGGGTGTGCACACTTATGCAACCATATTATTTTTTTTTATTATTTTTGCTTCCCTCCACCTAAAAGATTTCAGCTTTGTTGTTCAACTCAGTTGTACAGTTTATAGGTCACATTAAAGGTGGAAAAAGTTCTGAAATGATTTATCTTTGTCTCATTTTTTTGCATAACAGAAACCTAAAATTTTAACAGGGTTGTGTAGACTTTTTTTATCCATCGTATGTCTGTACAAAATAACAAAAAATAAAAATGTTCAGTACATCTCTGTAATACAGTAATACGTTCACATGTACATTTGTCTCTTTAACCACTTCAGCCCCAGACCATTTCGCTGGCCAAAGACCAGTGCACTTTTTGCGATTCGGCACTGCGTCGCTTTAACTGACAATTGTGCGGTCGTGTGACGTGGCTCCCAAACAAAATTGAAGTCCTTTTTTTCCCACAAATAGAGCTTTCTTTTGGTGGTATTTGATCACCTCTGCGGTTTTAATTTTTTGCGCTATAAACAAAAATAGAGCGACAATTTTGAAAAAAATTAAATATTTTTTACTTTTTGCTATAATAAATATCCCCAAAAAATATATAATTTTTTTTCCCACAGTTTAGGCCGATACGTATTCTACATATTTTTGGTAAAAAAATCGCAATAAGCGTATATTGATTGTTTTGCGCAAAAGTTATAGCATCCACAAAATAGGGGATAGATTTATGGCATTTTTATTATTATTATTTTTTTACTAGTAATGGCGGCGATCTGCGATTTTTATCGTGACTGCGACTTTATGGCGGACACATCGGACACTTTTGACACATTTTTGGGACCATTGTCATTTTTACAGCGATCAGTGCTATAAAAATGCACTGATTACTGTGACAAGGACACTGGCAGTGAAGTGGTTAACCACTAGGTGGCGCTGAAGGGGTTAAGTGTGTCCTAGGGAGTGCTTTTAACTGTAGGGGGGATGGGCTGTGTGTAACATGACACTGATCACTGCTTCCGATTACACTGTGATCAGTGTCCTGTCACTAGGAAGACTGCGGAAATGCTTGTTTACATCAGCATTTCCCCTTTCTTCCTCTCTGTGAGACGATCGCGGATATCCCCGTGGACATCGAGTCTGCAGTACCCGCGGTCGGGCTCACGGAGCTCGCGGCGTACGCGCGTCCACAATGACGCTTCTTAAAGGGGACGTATATATACATCCTTCTGCCTGCCCGTGCCATTCTGCCGACGTATATCGTCGTGCGATGGTCGGGAAGCAGTTAAAAATGCTGCAAGTGCAGAAAAATATCTGTTGGTCCTGCCAGAAATCAGTCAAACTCCTGACTTCCAGTATTGCAATGACAATGCGGCCACTTATATAGTTGCATTTAACACACAGTTGGTGAAGATCACTTTCAATAAAATGGAAAATGAATTTTGGCTTTCATTGCCAGAAATGTTTTTAAATATGTGATAAATACCGGTATGTAAAATCCTGTAAAAGGTGCTTAACTTGGGCTAAACTTTATGTGATCTTTATGTTTCTCTGCATATTTTTTATCCTCCCACTTTGAATCCTTAAATGCGCTTTCAAGTAAACACTGCATGCTGCAGACACTGCAGAAGCAAATGCTAATTTACTGCTTAACTCATTTGATATTCAACTCAGAAAACAAAACCATGCGTCCTTCAGTAAGTGCTCTCCTCTGAGAATAATGTCATTTTTTTAATCAGGATAACTACAGTCTTCATTAGGGTAGACTAAAGCCTATAATTGTCCCCGAATGAAGCTGTGTACAATGGGCTCAGTCCACAGACATTTGCATATACTATGTCAGCCCAACTTTAAAACACCTCTAACAAATTTCTCTTGTTTTATATTAATTAGTTTGTGTCTCTCATGATTTTTCATTACCGTTTTAATTACATTTGGCCATGTTTCAGGTTATAATAAATTACTTTATGCTGCAGTGACCCTAGGAGAAGATATAAAACAATCTTTAAAAAGAACCCTCATTACTATCCTAAAAATGAAGTAAAGGCAACTTTAAAAACATTTTGAAACAACAATCTAACAAGATTTTTTTACCCTTCCCAGCAGGCTTTTGTTTCATTGAAATAGTTTTCCCTTTGTATACCCTGCACTCCTCTCCTGGAGACCATTGTTAGTAGGTGCAGAGGAATTTGTTTCCCTTTTATTTCTCAGAATAATTTTTGCCTCCATGCCTCCACTTGAGGGAAAAAAAGCATTCCCTAAAATCTTGTGAAATCTCTGTGTCCTGATAGGATCTTCCTGAAAGGCATTGGTATCATAGCCTTCCAAAGAAGCATATGTGAGGCCAGGGCTATGTCACCAGTTCCTCACTAAACTAGGAAATGGGATTCAATTATAGGTAAGTAAAGGAGTAACTATTTCATTTAATAAGGATTTTTTTTTTGTTTTTCCTTTTTTTTTTCCAATTAATTTTATTAAAGGTAAAAATTAAAACATTTACAGAAATCATGAACAGTTATAATGCAGTGAGTAAAAATTTTAAAGCTACAGTATACCGTTACATAGAAAATTTTGTCACTTCAACATGAGTTTTTACATGTGGAGAAATATGAACTCGATATGAAGTTCTATACATTTTCCTGTTCACTTGTGGGTAGTGCCTTGAGGTAGTATCCAGCGTACCATCGATTGTAGCCAGGTTATGTTGGTATTGAATAGAAATTCATTAGGCGTGGAAAATGGTTGTAGTGTGAGGTCATTTGGGTATAAGTTTGGACAATGGTCTGAGGGAAATAGCTATGCGTTAGTATCGTGCCTGGCTTCTGAATCAGGAGTTTGGAGTGAGTGTGAAGTCATTGTGTAATGTGGGTATGTAACAAGGGTATCTGAGGGGGGTGCGGAGGGGAGGGAGGAAGGAGAGAAGGGGGGGTGGGGCAGGTAGGGAAGGGATAGGTGAGGAAAGGAGGGAAGGGAGAGGCATAGGGGGAGGGGAAAGACGTAGGGGGGGGGAGAGAGGCATAGGGGGGAGGGGGAGGCCATCTCTGACTTCCCTCCCCAGTTTTAGGTTGGGTGTGGGGGTTCTGAATAGGCATTAGGCGTGTTGTAAAGGGTAGCGATCTTGACGGTGGTGGGGACATTAAGAAGAGGTTTGGGGTACGGCAGACGTGGGTTGCAGTGTGTTGTAAACAGAGCTTAGCGCGACCCAGGTTATCTATTTACGTGGGTGAATTGTGTATTTTTATGAATGCAGATGTCGCCTGATAGTGTGTTTTATGTTTTCGAATTCGAAAACCAGATTGGATTAATCTGGGATGCCCTGGGCCGTCTTGTGGGTGCACCACATCCTAACAATGTTGCAAATCCTTATGTTTAAAACCCACAAATGCCCTAGGAATAAGTCACACTTATACAGTGTTAAAAATAGGGAGGACATACACTCCCTTTAGAACTTTATTAGTACAAAAAATAAATAAACTAGATAGAGGCTGGACTACAAATTCATAGTATAAAAGAAACAAAATTACTTAAGCAGCACCCCCACATTGTACCATGCACATGTATGATAAAATAGTAATTTCTAACATGGGGTAATAAATCACCTCAATAGAATTACAGGCGGTCCTCGGGTTACAAACAGAATAGGGTCTATAGGTTTGTTTGTAAGTCAGAACAGGTACATTTTTTAAGTGAGGCTCCAGCCCAAAAAAACTATTTTTAATCTTTTTGGATAGCATAGGGAAGGATTAACACCCCTGTAACATTTGTTTTGCTGTCTGTGCCCCATTTCAGAAGATTTCACCTCACTTTCTGTCCCAATGACAATTGGATTTTGAACATTTTGGGTTGTTGTGGAAACAAGGATTGGTAATAAAGCATCAGTGAAGGTACCTTATTCCCATAATAACTCTTACAGGAGTAAATATTTCCCCTCCTAGAGGTAGATTTCCTCTCACTTCCTGTTGTCTCCCTCCATTTGTAAGTAGGAGTCGTTTGTAATTTGGATGTTTGTAACTAAGGGACAGCCTGTAGTGTCCACTTCTAATTATAAATATTATTCCTCAACATGTTTCGCAGGAATCAATGCCGGCTTCCTCAGGAGGAAGGTAGGTCGGCGAGCTGCTCACTGATTTTTCCTAATCAGATAGAAAGAAGGAGAAAAATATTATTAGCCCAATAAAATCCAACAAATCATGAAACAAATATATCAGATAACATAAACTTTACACGTATAGGACACTTATATATGCAACAAATGATGGTCACATTGCACTGAGTGCAATCCCACTTGGCAAGGCCAAATCCCCCAGATAGGACAGTTAAGGCACCAAGGACGCACTACCGCAGGGGGCATACAAGCTAGCCAAGTAATCATTTAAAATAGCCAACATTGAAATACTCCATTAAATGGAGCACATGGGTAAATGTCAATTTGTGTATACTTCAGCTTCCTACCAGATAATAACTGTTCGGAACCAGAGGGGGAGAGCAAAGAGGAATGCACCATCTGCTGTATCGTGGATTTTAAGAGACTCTCCAAAGAACAACAGGGGGAGTACTGTGATGATACTCAACATACAGAAATTTAAATGGGAGATTTGCCTATGGGGTAAACCAAAGATCAATGGTAGTATTATCAACAATAAATAAAGGGAGTCCTTATACTGCATCCCCCAAAAAGAAAGTTCCAACTCATTGATACGTTTTTCCTGCACGGACTTGTGTTTGCACATTGGTGGATGAAGTTATGTCGATTTGTGGAAGTATTATAACACTGTACACTTTGCCATTTGCACAGTTGGAAGTTATTCTTATTAGTTCTCACATGTGTATTGATGGTTTTTGGGCTTTTATGATAAGCACAGTTTAATCTTAAGCACATTGTACATATTGGGATTGTTACACATACAGTATATTGAATTTAAATATGTATTGAAGTTACATATACAAGTAGCACATGACCCTTTTATAAAGGGGCTCTGGGTTCCCTCCCCCCAAAAAAATTTAAGTCAGCAGCTACAAATACTGTAGCTGCTGACTTTTAATATTAGGGCACTTACCTGTCCAGGGATCCAGGGGTGTCCTCACCTGAGCCGCTTCTTAAATTGGCTATTGGGTACTGGTGCCTCCACCCTGACTAAGGGAAACCTGCAATGAAGCCTTGCAGCTTCACAGCCGGTTTCCTACTGCGCATGTGCGAAGCACGCTACACTTTGTGAATAGGCCGTATTCTTCCGGGGCCTGTGAAGTGTCCCAGAAGGCTGCAGGTGAAGGGGGGTGGGGGGGGGGTGAACTTCCAGCTCAGTTCACCTTGGCGAAGTGAGCTGGAGGTTGGTAAAAAGTACCTGTCAAAACCAGGTACCTGCTCCCCCCTCCCCCCAAAAGGTGTCAAATGTGGCAGCGGAGGGGGAAGGAGGCAGACAAGGTGAGCTTCCCTTTTTGGGTGGAGCTCCGCTTTATGGCCTGCACCAATATGTGCCTTAAAGGGACAGTTATACGCAAAGAATTTTAAAGGGACCGTTACATACAAAAATTACATATGGAAAAAAATATTGGCTCTGTATATACTTTTTTTTTATGCCTTATTAACGTTTCCTCAGAAGCTGATGCTTCTGTAAGCTTCAATCTCCTTTTTTTTCTGCCGCTGTTGGTACATCTCCAGATCACTACAGGGCACTCCAGAAATAATGGTTTCCAACAGTGGCGGCTGGTGGTAATTCCCTGGGTAGGGTCAGTCGGTCTGTGTACTTACCTCAACCTTGGCGGTTCTCCTCCATGGGCATCATGAGTGGGCATCTCCTTCCCCTTGCTCAGCGTCTTCCATCTCAATCAAAACGCTTCTCCTTTCGGCCAATCGGGAAATGCGTATCACACCCGCGCTGTCTGATTGGCGGAGAGGCGATTCAGTGTTGGAATAGCGAATATTCATTCACTAGTCTAACACACCTTGGGGGGCTCCGACTGCGATGCTTTGCGTCTGGAGCCCACCCTATTTTGAAGCCTATTAGAGCCTCTGGCACTAATCAGGTGCTTAAAAAAACAAAACAAAAGACCCTGCCGCTGTAATTCATGCGCCTGGCATCCTGAAAGGTGCCGGACGCATGAATAGGGGGTGGGGGCGGCGATGAAATGGAGAGGCGGCGCCTGTTGGCCCTTAATGGACGGGCCTCCCCTGGTTTCCAAATACATTTTAGCTGGAGAATTGACAACTGAACTGCTTTAAATTAATTTGTTATGCTATAAATTAATATTTTTATTTTAGAGAGGGAAGGCCAACGCTATGGGTAATTAGGCAGTGCTTTGTTTTACAGTCCTGCCATTTCAACATGTACTGTATGTCAAGAATTGATAGCTTGCTTACAGGAAGAGAAAGAAGAGGGTTATGACCTAATTAATGTGGTGGTGCTCCTTCATTGTCTAGTCAGCCTGGCAGGTTCATGTAGAGGAGTCCTGTATTGTATATCTGTTTAGAGAAGTAGAATGTCACTCTCTTGGCTATGCAGTGTGCTAATCGTGGATGAATCACAAGAATTGCTGAACAAAATTGTAAATATTTTGACAGGTAAAATAAAATTAATTGTAACTTTATTTTGAGAATTAATTGTTAAAAAAAAATGATACGCTATTGTAAGTTTATTTATAGTTAAACAGTTTTATTTAGCTTCATATACTTTGTGTGAGGACACCTCTGGAGGACAGAATCAGAGATGAGAGGCCTCCTGAATTCTGACAGTTGCTGTCCTGTGATTTGCAGAACCCCATCCTGATAACACAGGGGTTTATTTACTAAAGCTGGAGAGTGCAAAATCAGGCTCACTTCTGCATAGAAACCAATAAGCTTCTAACCTCAGCTTGTTCAATTAAGCTTTGGCAATAAAACCTGGAAGCTGATTGGTTTCTATGCAGAAGTGAGCCTGATTTTGCACTCCCCAGCTTTAATTGGAGAGTGCAATGAGGCTTGAGGCTAGGTTCACACTAGCCCGCACTGCATTCCAGTTGCGGTTGCAGGAACCACATTAATTCCTACACCTGCATCGCGCTGCTCTTGCGAGATGCACAGGGCTGCCGTTCATTCTGAATGGGAGATCATGCGGTTTAACTGCGCTTCGTTTTTAAAAAGGTGCATGCACCTTTTTACTGCGGTTCACATGGCACAGCAGCCCATTCATTCAAATGAGCTGCCGTGCCCAAGCAAACACGGGCCACACGGCCCGCACTAGTGTGAACCAAGCCTTAAGGCTTTCAGCAGATCAGCCTCTACAAAATTGGCAGTGCCTAAAAATGGAGAGTAAGGGAGCAGGTGCAGAGCAGGGTGAAACAGCGTATTACTGGATTTTATAGAGTATAGACACTCTTTTTTAATGAGAAATAGTTCAGCCTATGGACAATATACCAACAGTATAGCACCACATCCCTGGATTATATTGTGTAATTGGGGATTATGTTTTTTTTAGGTGCATGTTCAATAGTTCCGTAAAGATTTCATAAAATATATGTTTTATTAATAACCATTAAAAAGTGAAGTACTCCAAAAAGGAGGATTACAATAGACTCATACAAAACAGTCCTTGTGGGTACAGCAAGGTAGCATAGTTCTCAACATGTTTCACCCTATAGATGGGTCTTCCTCAGGGGATGCTCTCCACTTGGGTAACAGAGCCTTCCCGGAATATAGCATTTGCAGTTAATGATGGTTCAGGGAGTCAAACAGACACCATGTGACCAGACAACGGACAGCAGGTAACCAGAGGAGGCATTGAAGAACCAAGGAATCAAATTTGCAAAAAAAGAAGACACAGGGCTAATAGATTCCCATTAAGGATGCTCAGAATAGGAGCTAGGATTCTGTATAGAATGTATATCTCCTCGTGGTTCCAGCTAGCTCCAGTCTGTAAAAATAAATTTTAAAGTCTGCAGCTACAAATGCTGACTTTTAATAGAAGGACATTTGCCTGTGCAGGGGTCCCACGATGTCGGCACCCCTAGCCGATTTGTCAATTAGCTTCGGGTGCAGGCGGCGGCATCTGTAGTAACAGAGAAAAAATACACCTGTACTCAGATCCCAAGAGCTTGTACATGTATTTAACCACTTGCCGACCGCCGCACGAACATTTACGTCGACAGAATGGCACGGACAGGCAAATGGGCGTATATAAACGTCCCCTTTAATTTGCCGCCCTGCCCTGCCGCAAGCTCCGTGACGTGGCCGCGGGACCCGCGGACTCGATGTCTGCCTGTGTCCCGTGATCATGTCACGGAGCTGAAGAACGGGGAGATGTTAGTGTAAACACAACATCTCCCCGTTCTGCCTAGTGACATGTCACTGATTGTCTGATCCCTGTCATCGGGAGCAGCGATCAGTGACATGTCACGGCAAGTCACGCCCCCTAACAGTTAGAAGCACTCCCTAGGTCACACTTAACCCCTTCAGCGCCCCTTCAGGTTAACCCCTTCACTGCCAGTATCATTTTTACAGTAATCAGTTCATTTTTATAACACTGATGGCTGTAAAAATGACAATGGTCCCAAAATGGTGTCCGATGTGTCCGCCATAATGTCGCAGTCACGATAAAAATCACTGATCGCCGCCATTACTAGTAAAAAAAAATATTAATAAAAATGCCATAAAACTACCCCCATTTTGTAGACGCTATAACTTTTGCGCAAACCAATCAATAAACACTTATTGCATTTTTTTTTACCAAAAATATGTAGAAGAATACGTATCAGCCTAAACTGAGGAAAAAAATATATATATATTTTTGGCGGATATTTATTATAGCAAAAAGTAAAAAATATTGAATTTTTTTCAAAATTGTCGCTATATTTTTGTTTATAGCGCAAAAAAAAAAAAACGCAGAGGTGATCAAATACCACCAAAAGAAAGCTCTATTTGTGGGAAAAAAAGGACATCAATTTTGTTTGGGAGCCACATCGCACAACCGCACAATTGTCAGTTAAAGCGACGCAGTGCCGAATCGCAAAAAGTGGCCTGCTCTTTGGCCAGCCAAATGGTCCGGGGCTGAAGTGGTTTTAAACTATCAGGTGCTAAAGGGGTGTGGCCACATATTATACTACAGATTCTGGATGGACCCTCTGCACACTACTACACCCTTTCCAAGCAAACTATGCAATGAAAAACAGGGATATTTAGTTCACATATATTGCAATACATGTTTTAAGCGCCAACTGTGTCAAAGTAATCTTTCTTCTGGCTAGTCCTACACTGCCTTCCCACTGCTAATGCTACGGTGGACACCATGCCATCCTGGGGCATAGAGACACAATGTGGGGGAGAGCAACTAGCAGTGTGCAGAGGGTCCATTTAGAATTTGTAGCATCTGTAGGAAGGGAAACAGGAAGTGAAGCCTTGCAGTTTTACAGCCTGTTTCCTACCATCTCCTCAGACCTCTGTGTGTCCCAGAAGGCAACGGGGGGAGGAGGAGGGGCCGGAAATGTCATAGATCGCTGAGCAGCGATCTTACCTAAAAAGTGGCAGCAGGTACCTGTCAAAACCAGGTATCCGCTCCCCCCCCCCCAGAAAGTGGCAAATGTAGCAATGGAGGGGGGATGGTGCGAACAAGCAGAGCTTTACTTTTTGGATGGAGCTCCGCTTTAATGTCTTTGGTGATGTCAGTGGCAGTTAGTCAGTTCCCCCAGCGTCAATTGGTGTCAGATTCCCTGCAGCACTATCGCAGTCCTATTGTTATAAAACAATTAAAATCCCAGTATATATACCATAGTTTGTAGGCGCTATAACTTTTATGCAAACCAATCAATATTCCCCTTTTTGGATTTTTTTTTTTTTTTTTATCAAAAACATGTAGCAGTATACATTTTTGCCAAAATGTATGAAGAAATTAATTTTTTTTATTGGATATGTTTTATAGCAGAAAGTAAAAAATATATATATATTTTTTTCTGAACATTTTTTTTTTTTTTTTTCATTTATATCACAAAAAAAATAAAAAGATAACCCAGTGGCGATACCACCAAAAGAAAGTTCTATTTGCCCAGGTTCACACTGGGCTGTGAGAGTGAAGCCGTGCGAGTTCAGCTGAACTCGCATGATTTCACTCCCGCTGGTCAGTCCCGATTTCGGCCTCGATTACAGAGACATCTGTGCAGGTTTCTGCACAGATGTCAATGTAAATCGTGGGCCAAAGTCGCAAAAAGTAGTACAGAAACTACTTTTTGAAAATGGTGCAGCGCCGCAGATGCGGCGTCGCACCGATTAAGACGGTGCCATTGCCGGCAATTTGCGGCAAATACCGCCGTTTTGACATGCGATTTGACATGCCAAATCGCATGTCAAAACACACCAGTGTGAACCAGGGCATAGTGTGAAAAAAGTTTATGAGTTTAGGTAGTGCAGTGCCGAATAGCAAAAAATGGCCTGGTTATGAAGGGAGTAAAATCTTCCAGGACTGAAGTGGTTAAACTGGCCATGCACTATGCAGTCTAATTGTACAGTTTTTTTAAATGTACTATAGTTACAGTGCGTCCGGAAAGTGTTCACAGCGCTTCACTTTTTCCACATTTTGGTACGTTGCAGCCTTATTCCAAAACAGATTAAATTCATTTTTTTCCTCTACAAACAATACCTCATAATGACAACGTGAAATTATTTGCAAATTTATTAAAAAAACAAAAACAAAGAAAAAAAATGTAAATAAGTATTCACAGACTTTGCCATGACACTCAAAATTGACCTCAGGTGCATCCTGTTTCCACTGATTATCCTTGAGATGTTTCTATGACTTGATTGGAGTCCACCTGTGGTAAATTCAGTTGATTGGACATGATTTGGAAAGCTACATACCTTTCTTTATAAGGTCAGTTAATAGTACATGTCGGAGCACAAACCAAGCCATGAAGTCCAAGGAATTGTCTGTAGACCTCCGAGACAGGATTGTATAGAGGCACAGATCTGGGGAAGGGTACAATTTTTGAACTGAATACTTTCCGGATGCAATGTATGTAATTTGAAGACAAACCACTGCAATCAATTCAGTTAGTATCAAGGCAGGCTCTTGCACTACATAGTTGATCGAAAGGAGATTGTACAGATTGTCAGACTGTATAATTTACGGTCAGCCAAAGGTACGGAGAAATTAAACATCTGAAAATAGTGTGCTGTCTTGTATGCATAGAGCACATTTGTGAACATTGATATAGCTTCACGTCGTTTGCCCGTTTAACTGGAAGTGAGATATTTTTTATTGCTACATTAAGGGAAGGAATTGTAATTCTTCCATGCTGTTCCAGCAACCATAAAATGAATAAGTGGTGTTGTAAGCCAGAGGAGAGGAGGGGCTTTCTCAGCTAAGCACATCCTTCTGCCTGCATGCCTGAGGTAAGGGCAGATGGATTCCAGGAAGTAAATGCTGCATGAATGATCTGCCCTTACTCAAGATGGCTGCAGCGTTAAATGCTGGGAGGGGAATGTTTTTCAAAATGATTTCTCAAAAAAATAAAGCATGAAGACGTAGGTGGATACATAATATATTAGTACATAATATAACTGAGTACTAACATTTATAGGTAAAGTTGATCCGGGGTAAATCCGATTGCCTCTCGGGGAATCAGGAAGGAATTTTTTCCCCTGCTGTAGCAAATTGGATCATGCTCTGCTGGGGTTTTTTGCCTTCCTCTGGATCAACTGTGGGTATAGAATTGGGTATATGGGATTGTACGATATTATTATTTTTTTTTTTTATGGTTGAACTGGATGGACTTTGTCTTTTTTCAACCTGACTAACTACAGTGGGGCAAAAAAGTATTTAGTCAGCCACCAATTGTGCAAGTTCTCCAACTTAAAAAGATGAGAGAGGCCTGTAATTGTCATCATAGGTATACCTCAACTATGAGAGACAGAATGTGGAAAAAAATCCAGACAATCACATTGTCTGATTTGGAAATATTTTTTTTTGCAAATTATGGTGGAAAATAAGTATTTGGTCACCTACAAACAAGCAAGATTTCTGGCTCTCACAGACCTGTATCTTCTTCTTTAAGAGGCTCCTCTGTCCTCCACTCATTACCTGTATTAATGGCACCTGTTTGAACTTGTTATCAGTATAAAAGACACCTGTCCACAACCTCAAACAGTCACACTCCAAACTCCACTATGGTGAAGACCAAAGAGCTGTCAAAGGACACCAGAAACAAAATTGTAGACCTGCACCAGGCTGGGAAGACTGAATCTGCAATAGGCAAGCAGCTTGGTGTGAAGAAATCAACTGTGGGAGCAATAATTAGAAAATAGAAGACATACAAGACCACTGATAATCTCCCTCGATCTGGGGCTCCAACCAAGATCTCACCCTGTGGGATCAAAATGATCACAAGAACGATGAGCAAAAATCCCAGAACCACACGGGGGGACCTAGTGAATGACCTGCAGAGAGCTGGGACCAACGTAACAAAGGCTACCATCAGTAACACACTACGCCGCCAGGGACTCAGATCCTGCAGTGCCAGACGTGTCCCCCTGCTTAAGCCAGTGCATGTCCGGGCCCGTCTGAGGTTTGCTAGAGAGCATTTGGATGATCCAGAAGAGGATTGGGAGAATGTCATATGGTCAGATGAAACCAAAGTAGAACTGTTTGGTAGAAACACAACTCGTCGTGTTTGGAGGAGATAGAATGCTGAGTTGCAACCAAAGAACACCATACCTACTGTGAAGCATGGGGGTGGCAACATCATGCTTTGGGGCTGTTTCTCTGCAAAGGGAACAGGACGACTGATCCGTGTACATGAAAGAATGAATGGGGCCATGTATCGTGAGATTTTGAGTGCAAACCTCCTCCCATCAGCAAGGGCATTGAAGATGAAACGTGGCTGGGTCTTTCAGCATGACAATGATCCTAAACACACCGCCCGGGCAATGAAGGAGTGGCTTCGTAAGAAGCATTTCAAGGTCCTGGAGTGGCCTAGCCAGTCTCCAGATCTCAACCCCATAGAAAACCTTTGGAGGGAGTTGAAAGTCTGTGTTGCCCAGTGACAGCCCCAAAACATCACTGCTCTAGAGGAGATCTGCATGGAGGAATGGGCCAACATACCAGCAACAGTGTGTGACAACCTTGTGAAGACTTACAGAAAACGTTTGACCTCTGTCATTGCCAACAAAGGATATATAACAAAGTATTGAGATGAACTTTTGATATTGACCAAATTCTTATTTTCCACCATAATTTGCAAAAAAAAATATTTCCAAATCAGACAATGTGATTGTCTGGATTTGTTTCCACATTTTGTCTCTCATAGTTGAGGTATACCTATGATGATAATTACAGGCCTCTCTCATCTTTTTAAGTGGGAGAACTTGCACAATTGGTGACTGACTAAATACTTTTTTGCCCCACTGTATGTAACTATGTGGATGGGTGAGCTTGCTTTAAACATTAAAAATGAATTAAATAGCGTTTTTACTTTGTGGTGTTTAGATTAAGTTTAGTTCTGCTTTAACAGTGCAAAAGAGAATGTGTGGGAGAGTCACTGGGGATGAGAGTAGAAAAGTGCAGTATGTGGTGCAGGAGCCTGAAAGTGCAAAGATGAATCTTCTACTGCCGACAGGAAACAAAATGTGTTCTCCGACAAGGGACAGCAGGGAGGGGAGAGAGGAATAGTAGGGTGAAGTGCACTGATTGAGGTGGCGTATGCCTACTGGGTGTTAAGCATCCTCCAGTGCTGATGGGTCCCTGCACATTTCTACTACTTTTTGATCCTGTTCAGAAAGGTGCAGAACAGAACAAGTATAGTTATAAACAAGCTTTCATAAAAAAATACTGCCTGTTAGTGAGCATTTTTCTTGTTCCATGTGTGATTTCTGTACAGTAATTTACTCTTGTTTCCCCCCCCCCCCCAGAACCTTCTTGTGACTGGTGCTGTTGATTGCAGTCTAAAAGGATGGGATATAAGGACAATAAGGCAGCCCGTCTTTGAACTACATGGTCATAATTATGCTATTAGACGAGTCAAAGTAAGTTTGCATTCTGACAACTACTTGTTACTTATCCTTACTAATACAATTAAAAAGGATACACTTGCAAGCTGGTACAGTAAACAGTCTTATCAACTAAAAAAAATAAAATATGTTTTTTTATGTGCTTTATAATAATATACATAGACTATATTACCAAAAGTATTTACACACAGCCTTTACACGCACACAAACTTTAATGGCACCCCAGTCTTAGTTCGTAGGGTTCACTATTGAGTTGGCCCACTTTTTGTAGCTATAACAGCTTCAACTTTTGCTGGGAAGGCTGTTCACAAGGTTTAGGAGTGTGTCTATGGGAATGTTTGACCATTCTTCCAGAAGTACATTTGTGAGGTCAGGCACTGATGTTGGACGAGAAGGCCTGGCTCGCAGTCTCCCCTTTAATTCATCCCAAAGGTGTTCTATCGGGTTAAGGCCAGGACTCTGTGCAGGCAAGTCAAGTTCCTCCACCCCAAACTCGCTCATCCATGTCTTTATAGACCTTATTTTGTGCGCAGTCATGTTGGAACAAAATGTCTTGCTATGCTGACACCTTAAGAGTTCCCCTCACTGGAACGAAGGGGGCAAGCCAAACTCCTAAATAACAACCCCACACCATAATCCTCCCCACCACCAAATGATTTGGACCAGTGCACAAAGCAAGGTCCATTAAAGTTCATATGTGTGTAAAGGCAGGTGTTCCAATACTTTTGGTAATATAGTGTATGTATGTGGAAGCCATATCTGTTTATCATTTTGCCGCCCGCCAAACGTCATATGACGTTGCGGAGTTTGAGCGGTGATATTTGAATGAAGCCTGCAGCTACAGGCATCATTCAGATATCTTCTTTTAGAGCCGGCGATTCCCTGCACCATAAGAACAATCATAGCGGCTGTTCAGCCACTTGATCTTTCTTACAGGCGGTGGGAGGGGACAGCCCCCCCTCCCTCCGGTACTTCTACTGACTCACCTGTGCGATCAGGGAGCCGGAGAAGTGATCCGCTGGCGCCAGATGTTGATCATAGAGATTTCTGGTGGGCCAGATGATCCCTGGAGTCTCTATGATCGTTCAGATTTGAAAGTGCATTGGGAAGCCAGGATCTTTTTTATTTTTGATTTCAGACTTCTCAGCCCAGAGGTGAGATCTTATTGACCCCAGATCTCACTGTAAATAGGACCTGTTGTGCACTATTCCTATTACAAGGGATGTTCATATTCCTTATAATAGGAATAAAAGTGATCAATTTTTTTTTTTTTAAAAAGAAAGCATCAAACTAGAAAAATGTAAGTAAAATTAACAATAATTTTTTTTTAAATCGCCCCTGTCCCCACGTGCTCGCTCGCAGAAGCGAACGCATACGCAAGTCGCGCCCGCATATGTAAACGGCGTTAAAACCACACATGGGAGGTATCGCCGCAAACTTTGGAGCGAGAGCAATAATTCTAGCAGTAGACCTCCTCTATAACTCAAAACATGTAACCTGTAAAAAAAATGAAAGCGTTGCCTATGGGGATATTCAAGTACCGAAGTTTGGCACCATTCCACGAGCGTGCGCAATTTTGAAGCATGACATGTTAGGTATCTAATTACTCAGCATAACATCATAATAATATATCTTTCACATTATACAAAAAAAATTGATCGAGTACGCGGGACTCACGGGGATGGCGGCAGGGTCGCGACCGCGCCGCCGGCACGCGCGCGACCACACGGACAGGCACTTAATGGGGATGTACAGGTACATTGATGTGCCTGTCAGTGCCATTCTGCCAACGTAAATGTACAGGAGGCGCTCGGCAAGTGGTTAATCTTCAACTGCCTAAATGCTGCACATGTGTTCAGTTATGACAACAGCCATTGGATGGTTTGACAGTTTGGTTGAGAGCACAACCAATGTGACAGTTACAGTGGGGCAAAAAAGTATTTAGTCAGCCACCAATTGTGCAAGTTCTCCCACTTAAAAAGATGAGAGAGGCCTGTAATTGTCATCATAGGTATAACTCAACTATGAGAGACAAAAGGTGGAAACAAATCCAGACAATCACATCGTCTGATTTGGAAATATTTTTTTTTGCAAATTATGGTGGAAAATAAGTATTTGGTCAATATCAAAAGTTCATCTCAATACTTTGTTATATATCCTTTGTTGGCAATGACAGAGGTCAAACGTGTTCTGTAAGTCTTCACAAGGTTGTCACACACTGTTGCTGGTATATTGGCCCATTCCTCCATGCAGATCTCCTCTAGAGCAGTGATGTTTTGGGGCTGTCCCTGGGCAACACAGACTTTCAACTCCCTCCAAAGGTTTTCTATGGGGTTGTGATCTGGAGACTGGCTAGGCCACTCCAGGACCTTGAAATGCTTCTTACGAAGCCACTCCTTCATTGCCCGGGCGGTGTGTTTGGGATCATTGTCATGCTGAAAGACCCAGCCACGTTTCATCTTCAATGCCCTTGCTGATGGGAGGAGGTTTGCACTCAAAATCTCACGATACATGGCCCCATTCATTCTTTCATGTACACGGATCAGTCGTCATGTTCCCTTTGCAGAGAAACAGCCCCAAAGCATGATGTTGCCACCCCCATGCTTCACAGTAGGTATGGTGTTCTTTGGTTGCAACTCAGCATTCTATCTCCTCCAAACACGACGAGTTGTGTTTCTACCAAACAGTTCTACTTTGGTTTCATCTGACCATATGACATTCTCCCAATCCTCTTCTGGATCATCCAAATGCTCTCTAGCAAACCTCAGACGAGCCCGGACATGTACTGGCTTAAGCAGGGGGACACGTCTGGCACTGCAGGATCTGAGTCCCTGGCGGCGTAGTGTGTTACTGATGGTAGCCTTTGTTACGTTGGTCCCAGCTCTCTGCAGGTCATTCACTAGGTCCCCCCGTGTGGTTCTGGGATTTTTGCTCATCGTTCTTGTGATCATTTTGATCCCACAGGGTGAGATCTTGGTTGGAGCCCCAGATCGAGGGAGATTATCAGTGGTCTTGTATGTCTTCTATTTTCTAATTATTGCTCCCACAGTTGATTTCTTCACACCAAGCTGCTTGTCTATTGCAGATTCAGTCTTCCCAGCCTGGTGCAGGTCTACAATTTTGTTTCTGGTGTCCTTTGACAGCTCTTTGGTCTTCACCATAGTGGAGTTTGGAGTGTGACTGTTTGAGGTTGTGGACAGGTGTCTTTTATACTGATAACAAGTTCAAACAGGTGCCATTAATACAGGTAATGAGTGGAGGACAGAGGAGCCTCTTAAAGAAGAAGATACAGGTCTGTGAGAGCCAGAAATCTTGCTTGTTTGTAGGTGACCAAATACTTATTTTCCACCATAATTTGCAAAAAAAAATATTTCCAAATCAGACAATGTGATTGTCTGGATTTTTTTCCACATTCTGTCTCTCATAGTTGAGGTATACCTATGATGACAATTACAGGCCTCTCTCATCTTTTTAAGTTGGAGAACTTGCACAATTGGTGGCTGACTAAATACTTTTTTGCCCCACTGTACATACCCAGCACATGCCGGGAATGAAACTGTTAAATCAATGGTTTTGCTTCTGCTTTAAATTACACCTATCATGAAAGTATTATGTAGGCTTCTGACCAGTGTTAATTTTGTCGACTAAAACATTTTAGTCGACTAACTTAATACCATTTTAGTCGACTAAAAATACGACTAAAACTAAAATGCCATTTTAGTCAAAAGACTAATGCTGCGTACACACGAACGAGTTTCTCAGCGGTGAAAACACCGCTGTGAAACACGACAGGAAAAACAAGGACCGGTTTGGTCCCTTTTTCCCCGTGTACACACGGCTGTTTTTCACGACAGGTTTTCTCTTGGTCGAGAAAGCCGGCCGTGTGTAGGCTCCCAATGCAGTGTTTCCCTATGGGAAAACTGCGGAGGAAAAAAAACCCGAGATTCGTGACGAGAAAAATTTAGTGCATGTTCTAAATTTTCTCGTTGTGATTCTCGGCGGTTTTCTCGTCGGGAAAACTGCTGGAGAGCCTACACACGGCCGTTTTTCTCATCCAAGAGAAAACACAACAGTTTTTCCGATGAGAAAACTGATTGTGTGTACACGGCATAAGACTAAAACTGAATTGAAATTTGATGTCAAAATTCACACTGGTCTGTAGTGCATGTTCATACCTCAATAACATAAATAATAACATGTTAGATTTTTCACTCCAGCAGTATATAACGAGTTTGGAAATTGTAGAGAAATGCTTAAATAATGCATTACAATTTACCTACACCCATTTGATTTTAGTCTACTAAAATGTACTGGAGATTTTACGACTAAAACTAAAACAATTGCAGAAGACTAAAATGGGACTAAAACTAAAATACCATTTTAGCCCTAAGACTAAAACTAAATCGAAATTTGCTGCCAAAATTAACACTGCTTCTGACCTCTTCTCTTAAGTTCTATGTTAGTAGCCGATGCTTTGGCTTCAACAGTTTCGGAATCACTGACCCAAAACATGTATAGATATAAGGAATTCTGTCACTTTTCTGTCACCAATGTACAGTATGTTTTTTCTTAATATGCGGGCAGGTGTACCTAAAGTGAATGTGTCATGAGGAAAGTACTGGTCAGTGGTGGTCATCTTCTGAAAATGCTAGTTGCCTGGCTGTTTCTGAGTTGAAGAAGAATTTTTTTTTTTTTAAACATTGTTGAGTTTTTAATGTAACAAAGTACATGTAGTACTACATCCTATCCCCCTAGGTGCTCCCTAACACTAGCTTGGATGTTGGGCAGCCCCCCACTTGCTCCATCTGATGCTGCAGCTAGCAAAGAGATGTCTCTGCCTCCAGCCTTCCGATGCTTGTCTCAGGCAAGGGCTGGGAGCCAAAAACAGGTGCTTGTTAGCAAAGCAGATATATCTTTCCTAGCTGTGGTGTTGGATTGCTGTTCACCAAGGATGAAGGGGGGTCGTCTGCTCGACATCGTAGCTAGTGTTTGAGGGCGCGTAAGGAGATGGAAAAAAGTACTATATGTACCTAGTTCTGTCAAGTATGCAATAATCCACAAAAAAAGTGATAATTCTTTAGGATACTTTTGTATCACAGACCCAGAAAAAGTATGCTTTAGGCCCCTTTCACACTTGTGCAACTTGTCCTGCGACTTGGGACTGAAAAGTTGCATAACAAGTTGTACCCCATGATTTCCAATGAGTACCATTCATATCTGTGCGACTTCAAAGTAGTCCCTGCACTACTTTGGTCGTCTAGGAGAGTTTCCCCTCAAGGGCGGGACTTTACAGGCATAGATTATAACAACCACTTCGGGGTATAGTATAATAAAATAGTTTTATTACAAAAAAGAAAATAACACATAATATGATTTAGCTTGGTATAACAGGCTTAGACAAAAACTCCTAAAATGGAATTGTCAATAGATCATATAAGGTACATGACCTGCAGGGACTTGAATAACCATACAAGTGATGTTGACAATGTAAACATGTATATAAAGCACGCAATTGTGTATATATTCGATCCTACGCGCTACGGAAAAAACTTCTTCTTCAGGGAAGTTCCAATATATGATTTAAGATTGTAATATAGACATGCATACATCAGGCTTGAAACTTGGATATATTAAATCCAATCGATCACATAGATGGAAAATTGTTGTATGAAAGCAACGGTGAAGATGAAATATCGCCTCAGGAGTTTGGTCAGTGTCGATAATAGACATACTCTCTCCCCACTGGAGTGCTGTGGCCGGTGGGGAGAGAGTACGTCTATTATCGACACTGACCAGACTCCTGAGGCGTTATTTCATCTTCACCGTTGGACTGGTGGTACCTCTCTGGGGTCTTTTTTTACTGGGATTTGGAGTGTGATTCCTTAGCCCATGCTTTGTTACGGCTGGATCATCTCAACCCGGCCCGACTTATAACTTTATCCTGGAGGTGAAACTACTACACTACATTACTTCAGTGTCTGCTCTACCCTTGTCTCTCTCTCTCTCTCCCCCTTAAGCTACACAGCATCATTGGGGAGACACACGCGGTCCTAGTTTGGCGTCCGGACGTTCTGTGCGTTGGACTCCCCATCCGCCCCTCAATGGGTTCTGCTTTTATTCGTTAGTTTTTTACAGTTTTTTACTGTTTTCATACAACAATTTTCCATCTATGTGATCGATTGGATTTAATATATCCAAGTTTCAAGCCTGATGTATGCATGTCTATATTACAATCTTAAATCATATATTGGAACTTCCCTGAAGAAGGAGTTTTCTCCGTAACGCGTAGGATCTAATATATACACAATTGCGTGCTTTATATACATGTTTACATTGTCAACATCACTTGTATGGTTATTCAAGTCCCTGCATGTCATGTACCTTGTATGATCTATTGACAATTCCATTTTAGGAGTTTTTGTCTAAGCCTGTTATACCAAGCTAAATCATATTATGTGTTATTTTCTTTTTTGTAATAAAACTATTTTATTATACTATACCCCAAAGTGGTTGTTATAATCTATGCCTGTAAAGTCCCGCCCTTGAGGGGAAACTCTCCTAGACAACTCAGTTAGGGATGTTGGCTACATCACAACAGATCTGTTTCATACAAACCTCCTATTTGTTGATACTGCACTACTTTGGTCCAACTTTGATGCGACTTGAGGTCCATAGATCTCAAGATTTACACAGGCATTGCTTCAAGTCGCATCAAAATTGCAACAAAATTGTGCAACCTCAGGTCGCACAAGTGTGAAAGGGGCCTTGATAATTAGCTTTAATGCTTTGGTTAATTTATTTATTCTTGCTATGTATTGCCTCAATATCCAGAGCCATACACAAAATCAGAATTGTTATACTGCTTTCTTTCTTTCTTGTAAAAATCTCATTCTGTCACCCTACCTCATGATGAAATCTATATTTGGGTGTGCAGTCAGCCTACTTTCTTGTAATCATGTCATGCATTTAAAAAAACAGGAAAATGATGAGAAACAAAATTGGTAAGATGAAAGTCCCATTTCGTAGGTAGACATACATTTTTTTTTCCAATAAACGTCTCTTATACATTGCATGGCCATTGGAAGTACATTATATATGTTTTTTAGATGAATTTCAGGGCTCTCATGACAAGAAAACATAAATTCAATTTGCACAGGTCTGCACGCATTGTTTATTGTTTGATGACCATGCATCATTACTACAAGCATGTTTTTGAGTAAACATTTATTTTCTGTACTTTGGGCTTTAGAATAAAAAAAGGAATGCTCTTTTGAACTAAATATATTCAGTATATTACTACCATACTGTATGTATTTTACTTTGTTAGTCATCAATAAAAGCATAAAGTTGGTAGTTCAACTGGTACTATTCATTGCCTGACAGAGAATAGAAAAACACATTCGATTTTCCCTCAGTCATGCCTGACAAAAAAAGTATTTCTAAAGGGTGAATATCAGTCTACTGAAAATACTGGTAAATGGTATAACTTTAATTTCAAACGTAATATATTAAATATATATTAAAGGCAAAACTAAAGTGTAGAAAAGTATGATGTATAGTGAATTCTCACCTCATTACCTATACGTTACCTATGGAATAGTATGATTGTAGAAAAACAAGTTAATTCTTTACCCTTTGCCTACTGGGCACGTTCACCTTCTTCCTGCTCAGGCCACTTTTCAGCTTTCAGTGCTGTTGCACTTTGAATGATAATTGCGCGGCCATGCAACACTGTACCCAAACAAAATTTTCATAATTTTTTTTGAGACAGTTTTTTTTGGTGGTATTTAATCACCACTCTGTGTTTTTAATTTTTGCTAATCAAATTAAAAAAGACTGAATATTTTCTTAATTTCTGTTTATAAAATTTTGAAAATAAGTACATTATCTCCTTTACTGATGTGCGATGATGAGGCTGCACTGATGGGCACAGATAGGCGGCACTGATAGGCATCACTGATGGGCACTGACCGGCAGCACTGATTGGCAGCACTGGGCACTGTTGGGGCTGCACTGATCATCAGGACACTGATGATCAGTGCTCTGATTATCAGTGTAGATGTCCCCTGTGTAAATTGCAGCTTACTGGCTCTCCTGACGATAACTGGCAAATCCTGTTAACACTGTGATCAGCTGTGATTGGACACAGATGGTCATATGGTAAAGAGCTGCTGTGATTGGCTTTTTACCCTGATCTGTGATCGGCTGTGTCTGAAGGATGCACATGGGAAGAGTGATCATGGGAGGACATCAATAGCTGCCCTCCCGGAAATGTGTGACCGCGCTGTAGCTGACATTCGACTATAGTGTGGTTGGGAAGAGGTTAAAAAATAAGTCTTGGATACAAAAAATAACAAACATAAATATTCACCTATGTAGATGCAGCAGTGATCCAATGCTACTCCTGTCGACTCTACACTGGGAACTGAGCCATTAAAGACCACTGATCGCTCAATTCTCTGGTCCACCCTGAGCACAGAGCGGTGACTGATGGTCATCGTTCTGTACTCTGCCTCTCCAGCGCTCACTGGAGCGCCGGGCTGTGTAGAGGAGGGGAGTGGCTGGCACAGGCTCTCAGCGGCCTGCTGAGAGGCTGAGCCAGCTGCTGACATTATTGTCAGGATCCCTGCAGAGCCTGGACTGGTGTCACACAAGAGACGCAGTGCACTCCTGTGTCACACAAGAGACGTATGGCCCAAAAAGCTTTAACCATACTTTTTCTTTAACCACTTAACACCCAAGGCCAATTCTGGCATTTATCTCCTACATGTAAAAATCATAATTTTTTTTGTTAGAAAATTACATAGAACCCCCAAACATTATATATGTTTTTTTAGCAAAGACCCTAGAGAATACAATGGCAGTTGTTGCAACTTTTTATCTCGCACGAGAAAAAACAGTTTTGTGCTTTAAAAAAAAAAAAAACAGTAAAGTTAGCCCAATGTTTTTGCATACTGTGAAAGATGAAGTTACGCTGAGTAAATAGATACCGAACATGTCACGCTTTAAAATTGCACACGCTCGTGGAATGGTGCCAAACTTCGGTACTTAAAAATCCCCATAGGCGACGCTACGGACTTGAAAACCAAGAAAGCTATCGAATCCAGATTGCTCATTGCCTCTCAAGCATGGCTGTTAGCAGAACTGTAGTTGTCCAAAATGAGGGACCCACACCCACTGAGCAATTTAGGCCCCTTTCACACTGGGATGGTTTGCAGGCACTATTGTGCTAAAAATAGCGCCTGCAAACCGACCCTAAACAGCGGCTGCTGTTTCTCCAGTGTGAAAGCCCGAGGGCTTTCACACTAGAGCGGTGCGCTAGCAGGACCGCTCCAAAAGTCCTGCTAGCAGCGTCTTTGAAAGCAATGGGAAACCGCAGCTATACTGCCGGCAATGCGCCTCTGCAGAGGCGCATTGCCGGCGGTATTAACCCTTTTTCGGCCGCTAGCGGGGGTTAAAACCGCACCGCTAGCGGCCGAATTCCGCCGCATTTCCGACGGTATAGCGCCGCTAAAAATAGCAGCGCTATACCGCCAGCGCACCTCCCGCCCCAGTGTGAAAGGGGCCTTAAAGAATTAGGCCTCATGCAAACAGGGAGATTATTTAACTCTCCTAGAAGCCAGCAGCGTTTTTGCAAAAAAATTTTTTTTAATGCCTAATGCTTGTAAAAAGTTTAAGTAAGGAGCTTTTCCTGGCATATTTCATTTAATTGGCCAGAATAAATCCTTTATTCTGGGCATGGAAATTAATGAATGCTCAAGCATTAGCTTTTAGGCACGTTTAGCAGCTTTTAAAGCTTCTAGTAGCATCAAGTGTTTTTTCTGCCCAAACTCTGCTGCTCCTGGATGCACTGGCAGTGGGGGTTTTTTCTGCCACTAAAAGCCTCTAAAAGCCATAGTGTGCATGGACACAAAGAATAACATGGAAAGGCGTTTTTAAGCTGTAAAAAAAATGCCTGACGCTGCTAAAAGCGGAAGGAAAAGCTGTGTCCATGAGGCCTTAGTATCACTATCTGTATTATCTGTTTGAAACCATATATTTGGTGCTGGCATAGTGTTTGATTATTTTGTTTAAAAAAAAGATCCCTATAATAATTTTCCATATGAGTCTTCAATATTCTTATTTTTTTAGCTTTGCACATTTGATGCTTTGTCACAATTCACCTAATGAATCAGAAGTGTAAAAAAGACCATAGATAACTATCCCATATTAGACAATTTTCCACCATTATCTGTGTGATACAAAGCCTTTTTGGCTCCAATGAAATTCTCATTTGTTGTTCATTTAATAACTGCCCATTTACTTACATGAGTCAGAGGTGTTTCTAAATCTTTCCTGCAACAAGCTGAGAAATTCTTTTCATTAGATAATTAGGTAAATGATAGGGTATCATATGCCTAATTCGTTTTCTTTCCCAAGATCAAAGCTGTCTGAGGATACATCTTGACTTGCCAACTACTATGTGAACACTGATAGTTTATGCCTTCCCACGACAGCCAAACCAGCTGCTGACAAGGCCTATGCTTGTATTCTCTCTGAAAAAAATAACATTAAAGGTCCATTTCACATTATTGTCAATAAAGCCCCGAAGAAGGGGTTGCTCTAGGATCCCCAAAATGCATTGGTACTTTTTGCCTTTCCCCCTACTTTAATCAAAATAAAGTCATATCTGGACCTCTTGAAAGTGTAGCGCTATCTAAATAAATATGTATAAATGTGAAAATATACACAAAAAACTGAATATGATAATATAGTGATAAACACGTGTATCACCCAAAATAACGTGCTGGGTGACTCCAGTGATAAAGTCCTCAAATTATATTAACACAATTATGCAAATATATGCAAATTAATGTCCATTATAGGCAAATGAATGTCCATTAGAAATGGAATCCATAAAACGAAGGTGATGAAGATCAGTCCAGAGAGAACGTGATGAATCAAAACATGAAATTGTAATCAACAGTCTTCTGTGTGTGAGAGAAAGTAGCCACCACCAAAGTGAATAGAGGAAGGCTTACCAGAAGTTATGGATTTGGCGGGGCATAAGCCACCCAAATCAAATAAACTTGAAGAGTGTGAACACTCAAACATTAATAAAATAGAGATGTGATGTGAGATCCGCCACCAAGTATATGTTGAGGAGGCTTACCAGAGGTCTCGGATTTGGAGAGGCATACGCCGCCCAAATCTGAGATTGCTTAGGGGGTTAATGGACGCCAATGGAGATGGTCTTGAGTGGAGGGGTAGTCTGGAGTCAAAGGGGTTTAGCACTTCAATCAGACGGGACATCCAATAACACAAAACACCAATTCATGTAGGGACTTGGTATCCAATGCATATGTGTGGAGATAGAAAAGCTCACATAGCATAATTCCGTTTGGAAAGAATTTAATAAAAATCATACAATGTAACACTCACATTTTAAGATGGTCTAAAAACATGGATGCAGGTACAAGAGCGATGTATATGGACAAATCCACCCGACTAGTTTCGACTAAAAAGTCATCATCTGGGGTATGGACCTTGTCCCACAAACATCGCAAATTTATGAACATATTGACCCCCATGACCCAGGAAGCGGACCACACATGGTTCACTTCCTGTTTGATGTATGTCATGGATGGTCACAATACTTATGCACAAATCTATGACTGTATCTCAGCATGATGCAAAAAAACAGAATAACGAAGAAACGGCATTAATGGTAATAATAGGGCTCTAAATCACCTTACATACTGGCGCTATCCAAGCCTCGTTTTCAATCTCCTGGTTACTCGGCAGGAAGCAGGCTGTATCCAGGCCTCGCTATGAGAACGAGGCATGGACTCAGCATCCGCACGTCACTTCCGCCGTAACCACGAGGACCGGAAGCGGCAGCCAAGCCTCACTCTAAAGTTGAGACGTTAGGCTGCCTCTTACCTCAACTGCGTCACTCCGTCGAGACACACATACAGGCATAATTGAGGCGCCTATTGGTCAATCCGCCCCTGTAAAGGGCGTGTACCTCGTCCCCTCTAAAGGGGAAGGAATGTATCTCCGACAGGGTGCGCAGATCAAATAAAAGGCGTTAGTGTAGGATAACTATTTAGCAAATATAAAAGGTATTGATACCATACATATATTATACATGATTGAAAGTGGGAAATAATGCATATGTGACAAAACAGCCTGCATTTAGTAATCCAATCAGATCATATATAGTGCACATAATGTGCACATAGAGGTACATATAACACATCCAGAGATGTAAATGTGTGTATTAAACGCTAAAATAAAAAATGAATGTGTAAATGTACACACATAAACATGTTTTGGAAAAACATATTTTAAAAGGTTTAAAATCAGTAAAAAGGAGAGAGAAAGAAAGAGAGGTCGTATAATATTAGAGTGGTCAGGACGCATTAATAAAGGAATTAATGTCCCACTCGACATTCATTCCTTGTGGCTGATAAGTCTGAAGTTCATATATCCAGAATGTTTCTAATCTGGATACTCCTCTAGTGGTTGCTCCTCCCCTCCATGGAGCAACATATTGATCTATAACTAGAAACTGGGTGCCAACAGGGTTACGGGCATGGTATTGCCGGTAATGTCTGGGGACAGTATGTTTAGTACTTCCAAATTTTATCAGATTCACATGTTCGGATACTCTAGCGGTAAAAGATCTGATCGTTCTGCCCACATACTGTTTCCCGCATGGACAGGTCAACAGGTATACCACATGGGTAGTGGCACACGTACAAAAATGTTTAATGGGATAAACTTTATTGGTTACCGTAGATCTAAATTCCTTAGTGGGCCTTCTTCCACATGTGTTGTGTTTACAAACAATGCATTTTTTACAGGGATAGTACCCCATCCAGTTGTGAAAAAAGGTGGGTTTTATAGGTGGGTTGATGATATTCGATGCGATTTGATTCTGAAGGGAGGGTACTCCTTTATAAATAACTTTGGGCTTTTCTGGTATCAATGTGCCCAAAATCCTATCATTTTTCAATATCCCCCAATGTTTTTCAAAAATGGTTTTTATATGTCTGTATTGAGTGGAAAAGGTAGTGAGAAAAGACCATTTGAAAGTATCCTTTCTTTCTTTAGGTGGTCTAGCTTCAAACAATGTGGGTCTTTCAATATCAAGCACCTGTTTAAGGTCATTATCTATCTCTACCAGATTGTACCCCTTCTCCAGAAATCTCTTTTTGAGCACATTGGCTTGTGCCACAAAAGTTTCGGTTTCTGTACAGTTCCGACGGAGACGTAGGAACTGACTCTTGGGGACCGACTTTAACCAAGATTTGTGATGGCAACTAGTCATGGGTATAAACCCATTCCTATCAGTAGGCTTGAAATAGGTACTGAATTTGAATTGTTGTTCAGATCTTTCAATCTGTAGATCTAGAAAATGTATCCTAGATTGACTAGATTCGTACGTAAGAGAAATACCTCTATCGTTATCATTCAACAGACAAAAAAAGCCATCTAGGGTTTCTAAGGTGCCGGTCCATAGGAGGAGGATGTCGTCTATATATCTGGCCCAAAACAGGAGCCGAGGCTCCTGTAGGGCATAGACGACATCCTCCTCCCACTTGGCCATAAATAAATTGGCCAGACTAGGTGCGAATTTCGCCCCCATTGCCACACCTTTCTGTTGAAGGAAATAACGTCCATCAAACCAAAAATAGTTGTGATGCGTCGCGAATTCTAATAATTCCATAATAAACTTGACCTGTGGAGCTGCCAACGTAAGGTCCCTATTAAGAAATTCCTGTGACGCCTCCATGCCCCTGTGATGTGGGATACAGGTGTATAGGGACGCCACGTCCGCTGTGGCCATAATGAGCTCGCCTTCGAAGGTCACTGACATAAGGCGTTGAATAACATCCTTAGTATCCTTCAAATAAGAAGGTGTGGTCTTAACGGAAGGTTGCAAAAAGAAATCTATATATCTACCTATCCTCGAAGTGATGGAGTCTATTTCACTAATGATAGGTCGTCCGGGAGGATGGAGGAGATCTTTGTGGATTTTAGGTAAATAATATATGATTGGAATCCTGGGGGCCACAGGAACAAGAAACGACTTCTCTTTTGAATTTAAAATTTTAGAATCAAATCCTCTAGTGATGAGACTAGTCAACTCTTTTTTATATTTAATGGTGGGATTAGTTTGTATTTCCTTATAAGTATCTTGATCGCTCAGAATATTATACATTTCAGCCATATAACTTGCTTTATCTAGCAGGACGATGCCTCCGCCTTTGTCAGCGGGGCGTATGATTAGATCTTTATTGTCACATAGAGTTTTTAGGCCCTGACTAGGTATAGGATTATTAGAAATCTTTTTAATGGGTAATTTAGCCAAATCCTGAAGGACTAAATCTCTAAACATATTGAGAGCTGGAGCAAGCTTATTGGGAGGGTTGAAAAGGGAAGGATTAGCCAACCCTGAGTGAACAGTACCTGACGTAGCTGCTCTCGCTATATTTCTAGTTGGATTTGAGGTAATATAGCGTTGAATATTAATTTTTCTAACATACTTATGTATATCTACAAAGGTGTTAAATTTATTCAGTTTACGTGGTGGGGCAAATTTAAGGCCCTTATCCAAGACCATCTTTTCTTCTTTGGAAAGTGTGACACTGCTTAAGTTGAACACACCTTGACAGGTCATGTTCGACTTTTCTTTCCTCCTTTGTGTCCTCCTCCCTCCTCTGGTCCCTCTCTGGTTTCGGGACCCCTTTTTCTTCTTGGGGGGTCCTCCCGAAAAACCTGAGAGGGATGAGGATTAGGATATGGAGATCGGTCAAACTCAGCATTGGGATAAGGATATACTCTGTCGTCATATTGATCCTGAAGAGGAAAAAATCTATTGTGAGTAGATGTGACTGGATATCCATATTGGGAAGAGTGAGAGTTATTATGAAAGTTGGATGGTGATCCCCTTTGGTGTGACCTCTCTCTTTCATAATATTGTTGGTTGTAATCATAATTGGAATGATTACCTCTATGATTTACTCCACCTCTTCTATTGGAGCTATGTCCCCTTCCCCTTTGGGTATTCTTAGGGGTATGGGTATTATGGGGGACCCCACCTTGTGTACGATCACCAGGTGGTTGACTCCTATTCATAGAAGGTTTAGGTTGATTAAGGTGTACAACTGGAGGCGCCGCACTACTTGCATGTGAGGAATTAACCTCCATGGCTGTATCCAATGTAGGCGGTTTCTGCCAGCTGTACACTTTCCCAGATTTATAATCACCAATGTCACGTGAGTATTTTTTGTGTTTTTTGGTTCTCTGGTCCTTATCTTCCTTGATGAGATAAGTTTGAAGGTTGGAGGACAGAGTGTTATATTCAACTGTATTTTTAAATACAAGTAGTCCATCCTTCAGTTCCTTAATTTCTCTATCTAAAGCCAAGAGACGGTTACGTTTCCTGGCAATAAGAAAATTGAGAAATTTGGTCCCTGCATCGTTGAAATATTTAGACCAGGAATCCAGATCTAATTCTCCCTGTTGCGGGTGTACATCCCATCTAAGACTCCGGGGTACCATGTTTTCTGCAACATATTGCTCCAGAAAAACAAGGTCCCATTGGAGATGGAGTTCTGACACCATGATGTTTTTTAACCTCAGAAATAGACCTGCTATTTCGGTGTCATTACCTGTGACAACAAAAACACCCTCCGTATTTACTATCCGTGAAGCGCGATAGTCAAAAACGTCCATAATTAAATAATAACAGTAGAATGTAATTAAGTAAGGATCTCCTGCGGCAATATGAGATTGTGAAAATGGTAATGGAAAGTGAAAGGATAATACTGCGCTGGAAATAATGTGAAACGAAGCTGCCAACACTGCTGGTACAAAAAGCTAGTAATAATCGAAAATTAAAAGTGTAGCGCTATCTAAATAAATATGTATAAATGTGAAAATATACACAAAAAACTGAATATGATAATATAGTGATAAACACGTGTATCACCCAAAATAACGTGCTGGGTGACTCCAGTGATAAAGTCCTCAAATTATATTAACACAATTATGCAAATATATGCAAATTAATGTCCATTATAGGCAAATGAATGTCCATTAGAAATGGAATCCATAAAACGAAGGTGATGAAGATCAGTCCAGAGAGAACGTGATGAATCAAAACGTGAAATTGTAATCAACAGTCTTCTGTGTGTGAGAGAAAGTAGCCACCACAAAAGTGAATAGAGGAAGGCTTACCAGAAGTTATGGATTTGGCGGGGCATAAGCCACCCAAATCAAATAAACTTGAAGAGTGTGAACACTCAAACATTAATAAAATAGAGATGTGATGTGAGATCCGCCACCAAGTATATGTTGAGGAGGCTTACCAGAGGTCTCGGATTTGGAGAGGCATACGCCGCCCAAATCTGAGATTGCTTAGGGGGTTAATGGACTAAACTTTATTGGTTACCGTAGATCTAAATTCCTTAGTGGGCCTTCTTCCACATGTGTTGTGTTTACACATTTGTAAGACAAACAGTATTGGATAATTCTGCTTGAAGTGTATGTCAAGACAAAACTTTTGTTCTAGTTTTGTATAGAGTAGGGAAAGATTAGAACTCCTGTCAGTTTTTTACTGCTATCTAGGGTCCCATTAGAGATTGCCACTTACTACCTGGTAAAACATCAGCAGGACAGTAAGTGTGGATGAATCTCTCTGTTGGAGCCTAGATAGTGGCAAAAATCTAGCAGTGACATTACACAAATCTAAGAGAAAGCCAGCACTCCCAACCATGTTCCAGAATTACCATTTACCGATGCCCCATATCGGCAAAAAAACACCAATGTTTTAAGAGTACGCTGACCCCCTTTCTCAAGGTGACAGAGACAAATGCCAACAGTTATGTGGGGCAATACAGTACATGCACACAATATACTAACTACCCAAATCAGAAACAAGTGTTGTCAGACAGGCTGTCTGTTCTAAAGGTCACGTTGCACAAACACAGGATCATGGTCGTGGTTTGTTGCAGCTGTGTCACTGGTATAATTCTACTCCATCCCTTTGCGAGCAACACGTTTAAGATTTCTCTGACATCTGCTTCCCTCAGTCCATTTGAATACTGTCCAAACATTACTGAGCCCAGGTGAAGGGGGGGGGGCACATTTAGCACTCGAAAAGCATTGTATGTGAATCATTAAAACTTTTTTAGACTCCATTTTGAATTTGGTCTGGCACTCCTTTTGGTTAAAGCTCTGAAAGGCATTCCTGGATACCCATTGGAGGGTGGCCGAGGTTGCATGTGAGCTGCCTAAGCAGACCTAGTGAGCTTTTCGAATGATTGTCTTCTTTTAATTTACTACTCTGTGTTAGTAAGCAAGTTCACGGTGCCTCTTGAATGTACAGTGCCTTAAAAAGGTATTTATATCCCTTGAAATTTTCTACATTTTGTCATGTTACAACCAAAAACGTAAATGTATTTTATTAGAATTTTATGTGACAGACCAACACAAACTGGCACATAATTGTGACGTGAAAGGAAAATGATAAATGGTTTTCATTTTTTTTTTTACAAATAAGTATCTGAAAAGTATGGATATGTCTCTACCAGCTTTGCACACTCAGAAAGTAAAATTTTTGCCCATTCTTCTTTGCAAAATAACTCAAGCTCTGTCAGTTTGGATGAAGAGCATCTGTGAACAGCAATTTTCAAGTCTTGCCACAGATTCCCAATTGGATTTAGGTCTGGACTTTGACTGAGTCATTGTAACACATGAATATGCTTTGATCTAAACCAGGGGTCTACAAACTTTTCAAACAAAGGGCCACTTTATTGTCCTTCAGACTTTAGGAGGGCCGGATTGTTACAAGCAGGGGCAAAAAATGTCACGGGCTCAGCATCAGTGAGAATAAATATGGCCTCAGGGTTGGTGGTCAATAGGAGGAGGAGTATTCCCCCTATTAGTAAAAGGAATAGTATCCCATTATTGGTATTGGTAGAAGATATAGTACCCCATTGTTGGTGTCAGTTGAAGGAATAGTGCCTCATATTAGTGGAAGGAATTGTGCCCCAAGGGCCGGATAAAGGCTAGCAAAGGGCCACAGTTTGGAGACCCCTGATCTAAACCATTCCATTGTAGCTCTGGCTGTATGTTTAGGGTCGTTGTCCTGCTGAAAGGTGAACCTTCGCCCCAGTCTCAAGTGTTTTGCAGATTCTAATGCCCTGTACACATGATCGGATTTCCTATGGAATAAAATCCGATGGATTTTTCCATCGGAATTCCGATGAAGCTGACTTTCATTAGTCTTGCCTACACACCATCAGTCAAAATTCTGACCGTCCAAAACGCCGTGACATACAACACGTACAACGGCACTATAAAGGGGAAGTTTAATTCCAATGGCGCCACCCTTTGGGCTGCTTTTGCTGATTTTGTGTTACCGCATGTTAGTAAAAGTTTGGTGTTAGCCGATTAGCACTTTTCAGTCTCCGTGCTTTTCAGTCCTTTACAGCATGACGAATGTGCTATCTCCAATAGTTTTACCAGAACGAGCGCTCCCGTCTTGTAAATTAGTCTGAGCATGCGTGGATTTTTCTCAGATGGAGTTCCCCACAGATGATCGGAATTTGCTATAGTTTTTTCTCCGGTAAAATTTAAAACGTTCTATTTTTTTACACCGATGGAAAAAAGACAGATGGGGCCCACACACAATGTTTTTTTCTGATGAAAAAAGTCCATCGGCCTTTTTTCATCAGAAAAAACGATCGTGTGTACGCAGCATTACAGGTTTTCTTCTAAGATTGCCCTGTATTTGGCTCCATCCATCTTCCCATCAACTCTGACCAGCTTCCCTGTTCCTGCTGAAGAAAAGCATCCCCACAACATGATGCTGCCACCACCATGTTTCACAGTGGGGATGGTGTTTTCAGGGAGATGTGCAGTGTTTGTTTTCCACCACACATAGCGTTTTGCTTTTAGGCCAAAAAGTTAAATTTTGGTCTCATCTGACCAGAGCACCTTCTTTCACATGTTTGCTGTGTCCCCCACATGGCTTCTCACAAACTTCAAACAAGACTTCTTATGGCTTGCCACTCTTCCATAAAGGCCAGATTTGTGGAGTGCACGACTAATAGTTGTCCTGTGGACAGATTCTCCCACCTGAGCTGTGGATTTCTGCAGCTCCTCCGGAGTTACCATGAGCCTCTTGGCTGCTTCTCTGATTAATGCTCTCCTTGCCCAGTCTGACAGTTTAGGTGGACGACCATGTCTTGTTAGGTTTGCAGTTGTGCCATACTCTTCATTTTTGGATGATGGATTAAACAGTGCTTCATGAGATGTTCAAAGATTGGGATATTTTTTTATAACCTAACCCTGCTTTAAACGTCTCCACAACTTTATTCCTAACCTGTCTGGTGTGTTCCTTGGCTTTCATGATGCTGTTTGTTCACTAGGGTTCTCTAACAAACCTCTAAGGGCTTTACAGAACAGCTGTATTTATACTGGGATTAAATTACACACTAATTAGGTGATTTCTGAAGGCAATTGGTTCCACTAGATTTTAGTTAGGGATATCAGAGTAAAGGGGGCTGAATACAAATGCACCCCACACTTTCCAGATATTTATTTGTAATAAATTTGGAAAACCATTTATCATTTTCCTTCCACTTCACAATTATGTGTGACTTTTTGTTGGTCTATCACATAAAATCCCAATAAAATACATTTACATTTTTGGTTGCAACATGACAAAATGTGAAAAATTTCAAGGGTTATGAATTCTTTTTCAAGGCACTGTATCCCCTTGAACCTAATGAGATTTAAATCTGACCAATTTTGTTACCAACTTGTGAACTAAAGAGAAAATGAGGGTCGAGTTCAATACTTGTGCTTTGTTCCCTCCACACAGTTTGTGGTTCATCAGACCTCACTATTATTTCAAACCTCCCTACTGATGGCATGAAAGTATACATAAAGGGTTGACTGAAAAGAGTCTATTTATAAATCATTAATTTACACATTTGTGCAGGCTGCCCAATTGGCTATTATTCTGTAATATATTAATTCATATGATCTCCGCTCCATTTAGTGGCCAAAATGCATTATTTTTTCTCATTGAGGTATTTCAGAAAAGTATATTGTATTTTGGCCACTAGATGTAGCTAACGATCATAGGAATTGATCTTTTACAGAAATCATGGCCAAAATGTGTGCAGTCTCCACGAATGTGTGTGACATTCATCCAACAAATGTTTTATAAACAGATCCGAAAGTGTATGCTAGGGCAAAAAAAAATAAGAAGTTTCTTCCATACATGCTCATTTCCCCGTGTTTTATCTCTTTGAAATCATTGCAGGTACAAAAGAATACCTGTTGATCTGCAGAAATCCAGTGTGCTTCTAACTTTGAGATGACAACTCTGTGCCTTTTGTGGCACCAAAATTCGATCCAGTGTTTTCAGCCATGCCTATAACTTTTCTATTCCACCCCTGTCTGTCCCTCCCTACATTAATTTAATTCCCAGCAAAACAATACTGCTGCAATGACTCCCAAGAGCCTGCCCACACACTGTGTGTAGTTAAAGGACTCTTGAGTGATGTAGGAACTGAGCTCCCATCAGCTGCCACTGCAATATATTCCAAGTGATGTCACTTGGAGTAATACAGGCTGTTTCACAAATGTACTGTATATTAAGGGACACATTATTATTATTGGCTGATCCTTGGCATAGACCTTGGAGACTGTACCTGAACCCCACTCAGAGGAAGAAGAGGGGCTGGCCTTTAATGTGTCCTGAAAGCAATGGACTCTGCTGAGACACTTTCCTTGAAACCTTTGGTGTAAATTGTGGGTCAGCTTTAGGCCCCTTTCACACTGGGGCGTTTTTCATGCGGTTTAGCGCTAATAATAGCGCTATTATACTGCATGAAAAAATCCTGCCCTGTAGCCTTCAATGTGAAAGCCCGAAGGCTTTCACACTGAAGCGGTGCGCTAGCAGGACCGCTCCAAAAGTCCTGCTAGCCGCTTCTTTACAGCGGTAAAGGAGCGGTGTGAACACCAATTGGGTAGTCAGGGCTTTTTCCTTGTTGTAGCCTGATATGTGATTTACTACTCTAGGGAGTCCCCGAAGGAAAGAAAAACAAGTACAGACTTCAACACTCTTGGTCTCAGGCCAGCGGAGGGAAGAAAAGTAACACAATTTTTGATACTGGTGCCCAGTATCAATTACTGCCTGTTCATGTTCCACATGGAGTCAACAAGGTCAGGTATTGCCTACTAAGTCTGCATAGCCACTTTTTAGCATGTCATACCACATATGCATGTGCCATTTTCCATGACACAAGTGAACCTTCTCAGCCTTTCTGCCAACTCTTCAGCTGCACCCAAACCACAATCCTCTTGGACCTTCTCTTTGGCTCCCTGCTGCCTTACAGTGATAAAGTCTCAGCCAGCAGTAGAATTTGCAAATCATAGGTGCAAGGGCAGCAATCCTGCAGGTCTTGCCAACTTACGATTCACAGACAGCTTTGTGGGGGGCTTGCAGTTTACCTCAAAAGGGACCTGGCACCAATAGTCTGGACTACTGGCCCATACACGAGTCTCAACACTCCTCATACACTACTTTAACTTCTTCAGAAATTATTCCCTCCCTTGTATTATAAAGGGAGGAATTCTCTGCTAATGGGGACATTTTAGTAATGTTAGTTGACTGCAAATGCAGGAGCTGCAAGCATGCACGCATGCCCTCTCTTGCAGAGTTGATCTCTGAACTTGTCTGTAGCGACAGCTGCTTCTGGGCAGTCTGCTGAGGGTAAGGAGGAATGTTCTCTGTCCTTGTTTGATGAATTGGTACATGAATAGTCTGAGTCTGATGTCATAATTTGAAAACTTACCATATCAGTGCTTATTGACTCAGTGCTCATGTGTCTAAACTTGGAACTATAGCTAAGGTTACCAGCCTGGTTTCTGTTAAAATCCCTCCTGTACATTTACTATTGCAACCTGTTTCATATAGTGACTGGTCTAATCCAGAAAAATACCTTTACTCCTCACCTATATTTTGCCCAGCCATGTCCCATCAAGGAGGGTTTTCCTAAAAACATGAGCTGTCCCCGTAGTGAATCTGGCTAATTCTTGATTTATTGAGACTTTGACTGTCCTTGTAGAATGTAGCAGACATCCCAGTGTTTAAAGACCCCATGAATAAAAGGCTAAAACCCCTTTCCATAGCCTTATTCTCACTTGCAGGCCCTGGCCTGCAACCAGCCATTGCTGCCATGTCCATCTGTTCTTTAGGTGTCTGGACCAAAGACATGTTCCAGGATCCTGGATCTTTTCTCATGGATATCTCTGTCCACTAACAACTTTAGCTCATGTCACTCTCTGCGGTAAGGATGAGCTAGTGGTCTAAGGCAGCTTTTTTCAACCAGTGTTCCTTGAGGTTTCTTCAGGGGAGCCTTGGCAAAATGTCTAAAAATTGCCCAAAAATTGTATACAAGCTGGTGTGTGGACGAAGCCTGCCTTTTAGTTACACTAAGCCACATGTTTTATATTGGACTCCGAGGACTGGGGGGATGTATGGAACTTCCCATTTAAAATACTTGTTTCCTTGAGAGACCGCCTCATTCAATACAAGATTGTCCATAGGGCATATCTCACTCCTGCTCGGGTGCACAGGATGAGGTCTTTTCCCCCCCGGAGTGCTGGCGTTGTGACCATGCCCCCAGGGACTACATTCACATCTTCTGGTCCTGCCCGGTAATTACAGTTTTTTGGTCACAAATCCTTAGGGAGGTGAAGGAACTACTAAGTATCTCTATTGTTCCATCCCCAAGAATATGCCTGCTGGGGTTAGCTGTTTGTTGCTTTAGCCTTCAGGTTATGTTCTCATCTGTCACCGCCCACGAGGGACTCACTGAGGGGTACGGACAGACCGATTGTCATCGGCATCAAGTATGCCATCACTTAAGGTACTGTCTTATAATGTTAGGGGGCTCTGCTCTCCACACAAGCACAGCAAACTATGGCTCGAGCTGAAGCGCCTGGGGGCCCAAGTAGTATTCCTGCAGGAAACCCACTTCAGACAGCAGTCCCTCCCCAAGATACCCACGCATCTCTATACTCAATGGTTCTTTAGCAACTCCCAGGTAGCTAAATCACGCGGTACAGCCATCGCATTTCACAAATCCTGCCCATTCCAACCTTCAGAAAGCCACGTAGATCCACACGGCTGCTTTGTCTTCGTGAAGGGGGTCATGGCCAACACAAAACTCACATTTGTGACCCACTACGTGCCCAACACCCAACAACTTTCCTTTATAGACTCAGTACTAGAAAAGCTGACTGATTTCCGAGAAGGCCTTCTAATCCTTGGAGGTGACACGTCCCGTGGTCACCCCAGGCCTTCCTTAAGCATTTTCGGAAATCGCTGCAAAATAATTTTCTCATCGACACGTGGAGAGCTCTGCGCGCGTCAGACAGAGATTATAGCTACTACTCAGGGGTGCATGATGTCTATACACGCATAAACCTCATGTGTGTAGATCATGAAACTACTGCAGTCAGCTGAAATAGGGAATATCACCATGTCTGACCATGCCCCCCGTTTTCGCTACGATCAGGGTCCCGGACGGGTCCCCGAAGGCATGGTCTTGGAGACTCAATGAAAGTCTCCTGGACGATGCTTCAGTGATAGCTAAGGTTTCAGAAACCATAACCCACTTTTTTGTGAGGAATTTTTTGTGAGGAATTTTTTGTGAGGAATTTTTCTGAGGAATTGCCAGAGGGAGTCGTATGGGAGAGCCATAAAGCGGTACTCAGGGTAGAACTGATCTCCTTGGGTTCTAGACTTAAGAAGGAAAGACAGATAGACTTTCAGAGGGTGCTGTCAGCTTTAAAACAGGAAGAACTTCGACATAAACGCACACGCAGACAACTACGATATCTTTCCCATAAATTTTACGAACACAGTAATAAGTGCCGTAGAATGTTGGCCAGAGCACTCCGAAAGCGACGAATAACTGCTCATGTACACACGCTTAGGTCCCCCAGCGGTACAGCGGCAAGGACCCCACCCTCCCGCAAAGCTATCGACCAATATCGTTACTTAATGTCAACGTAAAAAGTTTTGCAAAAATTATGGCAAACTGACTAAAACACATTATACCATCTATCATTCACCCCGATCAGACGGGATTTATATCGGGTAGGGAGGCCAGTGATAATTCCATCCGGGCCATGCAGCTCATTCAGTGGGCCCGCTCCCACCGCGACTTCACCCCCTACCTCATTCTGTCCACGGATGCCGAAAAGGCCTTCGACAGAATAGCCTGGTTGTACCTCAAGGCGGTTCTGGAAACCCTGGGGTTAGGTCCTCACATGCTCCAATGTATTATGGCCCTCTACACGTCCCCCAGTGCGAAGGTCAAGGTTAATGGCCATCTGTCCTCTGGATTCCCCATATGGAATGGCACTAGGCAGGGGTGCCCCCTCTCCCCCCTTTTGTTCGCCTTAGTTCTGGAGCCTCTTCTTGGAACAGTACGGGCAAGTAATGATATCAGAGGGGTGACGGTAGGGTCCACGGAACACAATCTCTCAGCCTATTCTGACGATGTGCTTTTTCACCTGACTAACTCCCTTGTCTCGCTGCCAAACCTTATGAGAGAACTTAACATTTTCGGACAAATATCAAATTTTAAGATCAATTACACCAAATCTGAGATCCTGCCCATTACTATTCCCAAACCGCTGGCCGTTAACTTACAGCAAGCTTTCCCATTTCGTTGGGCCAAATCCTCTATTAAATATTTAGGAATCCAACTCACGGACCAGTTTGACACACTATACTTAGCTAATTTCCTTACTCTTCTGGGCACGGTGCATAGAGACCTGCAAAACTGGACCAATACCTCTTTCACGTGGCTAGGCAAAGTTAACATACTTAAAACGAATGTCCTCCCAAGGGTCCTTTTCTTTCTGCAGATGCTGCCTATCCCCCTCCCCAAAAGCTTTTTCACACAGCTTCAAAGCCTAATGATTAGTTTCATATGGCAACATAAAAAACCTAGGCTGGCCGTGTCCCTACTGCAGAAGCCTAAGGAGATGGGAGGTCTAGGCCTCCCGGACATACGTCGCTATTATAGAGCCATAGCTCTTCAACACATCCTAAACTGGCGCCATCATACCGCCTCCAAAATGTGGGTCTCCCTCGAGAAAAGCGTAGCAGGTCACAACCTATCGTACACACCTTGGCTGCCCCTGGAATACAGAGGGCTCTCACAGACAGCTTCCCCTCTGACCACTCATGCCCTCCATGTCTGGGACCGCACTAATGCTCTGTATGCCCTAGCACCCCCCGGCTCCCCGCTAGCACCGCTGGGAGGATTCATGTGGTTCCCTCCTGGGGAACAGGCAGCCTTTTTTGGGTCCTGGGTCACGGATGGTAACTATAGCTGCGGCAAATTCTTGGATAGGGGCAAGCTGATAGCCCTAGACACCTTGAGGGACAGACATGGTCGATTCCCAATGGACTGGTGGAGGCACAAACAGCTCCAACACTTCATTGCAACCCATGGTGCTTCTATAAGAGGGTTAGACACTCTCACCCCCCTTGAACGGCTGTTCGTAGAAGAGGAGCCCACTTCCCATCTGATTTCCGAACTGTATCAGCTTCTGGAATCAGCCCCTGCTGTCACCAAACCGGCATTTATACGAGAATGGGAGCGGGACTTAGGAGTCGAGTTCTCAGCAGAGCAACGGGCACACTCCAGCTCCATTAATTCCAAGACGCAGGAAACTAATTACAAATTGCTGACCCATTGGTACCGCGTACCTGCGGCACTATCACGTATCTACCCCTCAGTCACAGACCGCTGCTGGTGTGGATGTGGCCAAAAAGGCACTCTTCTCCATATTTGGTGGGATTGCCCAGTGGTCAGACCATTCTGGCTTGAAGTTCGCGACCATATCAAAGATGCCCTGCAGATTGACATCCCGTTTTCTTTCTCATACATCGCGGGACACAGAGCGGCATAGTCATTACTATGTGGGTTATATAGTTTACCTTCAGGTGCTGGCACTGGCAACTTCCAAACCGGAAGTACCCTCCCCTATATAAGCCCCTCCCATCCGGGAGCACCTCAGTTTTTTGCCAGTGTCTAAGGTATTGGCCAAGAAGTAACATGTGTTTTTCACTGAGCTTGCGTACAGGTTCTTTTGGGCCTCCAACCAAAAAAGCTTCATAGCTAAACGGTCGGTACCCGGGCCTTGCAGAGAAGAGCAAGGTTTTGCCTGTAATGCTTCTCTTAGGAGAGCTGGACCCTGGGATCCAGAGCTCTGGTCATACCCATGACTAAGATGCTTTCTGTGCAGGGTGCTATACAGGTCCAGGGGAGTGGAATCCTTGGGAACCCGGTCCCTGAAGGTTTAATTACAATGCCTGCCGTGAGAGGTGAAGTTTGGGCTTCTGTGGACCAAACAGAGTCCTGCGGCGGGGAAAAGGTAAGTGGGGGCCCCCCAGGAACTTGGTTCTATTAGGGGACCCCCAAGCCTAATATGTCTTTCTGCCTGTTACCTAACGGTATTCCCGCTAAATATCTGTGCATGCCTGTAACTACTAAAAAATGTAATAATTTTAATAGTGGTCAAGAAAAAATAAAAAATAAAAAAAAATAGACAGACCGCGGTACCTGTGTTAATCCACTAGAGGCCACTGTGGAACGTTTCTTGTCATGTGGACTTTTTCTTTTCATCAGAGTCAAGTCCAGGCAGATGGTGAGTTCTCTTGTGGGAAACTGCTTCCTCTGCCATGTTGCAATGCTCGTCCATCCCCCGGCCTGCGGCAAAAGGGCCCTGTCTCCTGTCCCTAGTTTCCCTTTTCAAAAAAGAGCGCCGAAGGCGCACGTGCCCGCGCGCGTGCGCGTGCACGCGCCTCTATATATAGAGGCGAGCTGGAAAAGGGGGCGGAGCTTGGGGGATGATGCTCTGTGCGCGCCGCAGCGCTTCTGCGCATGTGCGGGCGTCCCAGCATGTTAAAAGGCACAATTATGTGTTGTGAGCTGGCTATGGAGTGCAGAGACAGAGCTGGCAACATTTAAAAAAAAAAAAAAAGGCATACAGCAAGCGGTTGATGCAGGCATCCCCATAGAAAGGCACATTAGTAGACACCAACTGTTTATATAGCAGCAATTGTGCTAGACTATTGTCAGTAAGTGGTGTATTTCGGCTGGAATACCTCAGCTTTGGGCTTAGGAATATGCCGTCTAAAAACTCCGGGACTAAAAATCCCAGGAAGCATAGGGGGTCTCCATCGGGCTCTGAGGATCTTGGGCATGCTTCGGCTGCACCAATCTCCCCTGCAGAATCAGAGGTTAGTGACCGTAGAGCACCCTCAGGAGTACCTGGTACTGTGGCTGTCCTCAGTCCACCTGCTCCTGTGTATGTAACAGAGGAGGTTTTTTCCTCAGCTCTGGGAGGGCTGGAAGAGAGATTGTCAACATTGATCGCTGCTTCCCTGTCAAAGGGAAAGCGCGCCCGATCTCCGTCTCCTCCCTAAGAGTACCTGTTAGCAGAGCAACAGTCCCATGCAGAGATCGACCTACCTGAAGGGGATCAGGATGAGGTTGATTCTGTTGTAGAGGAATCAACAGTGGAAGAACCATTCTCAGCATCACATGCTGAAAGATTATGGGTTCAGTCCCTGACTAACATGGTCCGATCAGCATTTAAAATGCCCCTTGCGGAGCCATCATCCACTTCTGTCTCCTCGTTGGGGTCGCTAAAAGCTCCCCAGACTGTTTGTTCCTTTCCAATCCATCCTTTACTGGAAGGGCTCATTTACCAGGATTGGGAACATCCTGATAAAATATTTACTCCTCCCAAGAGATTTCAGGTGGTCTATCCCATGGAGGATAAGTTCATCAAAAAATGGAGGGTCCCTACAGTGGACGCAGCCATCTCTAGTGTGAATAAATCACTGACATGTCCAGTGGATAATGTCCAAATGTTCAAGGACCCAATAGATAAAAAATTGCAGTCCTTATTGAAATCTGCTTTTGCTACAGCAGGCTTGGTGACACAACCAGCAGTGGCAGCTATTGGGGTCTGCCAAGCAGTGAAGGATCAGTTGAAACAGGTCTTAAGGGACTTGCCAGATCAGCAGGCCCTTGCCCTAGCTGATCTACCTAGGGCCTTATGCTTTGCGGTTGACGCTATAAAGGATTCAATCCATCAGGCCTCCCGCCTTACGCTGTCTGTAGTACATATGTGCAGGCTTCTATGGCTCAAAAACTGGTCTGCTGACACCCCCTGTAAAAAATTGCTGGTCAGCTTCCCATTTAATGGTGAACGCTTATTTGGGGAAGACCTGGACAAATATATCCAGAAAATTTCCAGCGGTAAAAGTACACTCTTGCCGGTTAAAAACAGAGTTAGAGGTCCCTCTTTTAAGAGGCCTGCTTCTCCAGTCCCTAGGACATCGGCTGTGAAACAGTTCCGACGGCCTCCTCGGTCAAATCCCGGGGGTAAAAATCAGGGACAATCGCAGGGTAACAAGAAGCCCTGGGTCAGGAGAGGTACAAAACCTCCCCCAAAGTCAAATGCATGAAGGGTTGCCCCCACTCGGGTGGGGGGAAGACTTCAGTTGTTCGCAGAGACCTGGCGGGACACGATCAGAGACAGATGGGTGCTCTCCGCAGTAAGTCTGGGATACAAATTGGAGTTAAAAGACTCCCCTCCTTCCCATTTTATAAGGTCGAACGTGCCAAGGGATCCCCGGAAGAGAGGATCCCTCCTGTTGGCACTAGAACAACTATTGCTCCAAGCAGTAATTATGGAGGTCCCCCTAGAAGAATGGGGGTTCGGGTTTTACTCAAACCTCTTTACAGTCCCGAAGCCAAACGGGGACGTGAGGCCCATATTAAATCTAAAAGGGCTAAACAAATTCCTACATATCAGGACTTTCCGGATGGAGTCGATCCGATCGGTGGCCGCTGCCCTACAAGGGGAGGAATGGTTAGCCTCGATCGACATCAAAGATGCTTATTTGCACATTCCCATCTTTCCAGTCCACCAAAAATTTCTACGCTTTGCAGTAGAAGGGCGCCATTTTCAGTTCAGAGCCTTACCCTTCGGTCTGGCCACAGCACCACGCGTGTTCACAAAAATTCTGGCCCCATTATTGGCCAATCTAAGAACACGAGGTGTAACGATAATGGCATATCTAGACGACTTGTTGCTGATAGACCACTCAGTGGAAAAACTAGAAGTGGTTGTTCACGAGACAATCGAGTATCTGGAATCTCACGGTTGGATTATCAACCGAGACAAGTCAGCCCTAAAACCAGTCAAAAGTCTGGAATACTTGGGGCTAAGGCTGGATTCAGACCAGAGAAAAATTTTCTTGCCTCAAGAAAAGGTGTCGTCTTTGAGAGATTTGATCCACCTAGTGGGTACAAAAAGACAGCCATCCATACGCCTGTGCATGAGGCTGCTGGGAAAAATGGTGGCATCATTCGAAGCAGTACCCTACGGTCAATTCCATTCAAGGAATTTGCAAAGGGCTATACTGTCAGCCTGGAACAAAAAAATTCAGGCCCTAGACTTACCAATGTCCTTGTCCCCTTCCGTTCGCAAGAGCCTCCGTTGGTGGTTGGTTCCCCAGAATCTGGAAAAAGGGAAATCCTTCAGTCCGATTTCATGGAAGGTGGTCACTACAGATGCCAGCCTTATAGGCTGGGGAGCAGTACTGGAGCAATGGTCTCTCCAGGGCAGATGGTCGGATGCAGAAAAGGCCCTGCCCATCAATCTCTTAGAGATACGAGCAGCCCGGTATGCCCTAGTAGCATGGACATCCAAACTCCAAGGGTCCCCTGTCAGAATTCAATCGGACAATGCCACGGCAGTGGCATATATCAATCATCAGGGTGGCACCAGGAGTCGTGCAGCCCAGAGGGAAGTAAATTGCATCCTGAAATGGGCAGAAAGATATGTCCCAGCCATATCCGCGGTATTCATTCCAGGAGTGGAGAATTGGAAGGCGGACTTTCTAAGTCGCCAACAATTATGCCCAGGGGAATGGTCCCTTCACCCCGAGGTTTTCCGGACAATATGTCAGCGGTGGGGAACACCGGATGTAGATCTGCTAGCATCCAGATTCAACGCAAAGGTGGACAGGTTTGTCTCTTGGACAAGGGATCCCCTAGCTTGCGGCTCGGATGCCCTAGTGTTCCCTTGGGATCAGTTCAAGCTGATATATGCATTCCCACCGCCACAATTGTTACCTCGATTACTCCGCAGAATCAGGGTAGAAAAGAAACCAGTGATTCTGGTGGCTCCAGCGTGGCCCCGAAGAGCATGGTACGCGGAGATTGTAAAAATGTCTGTGGGGAGTCCTTGGACCCTCCCACATCGTCCGGACCTGCTTTCGCAAGGACCGATATACCACCCTTCCTTACCAGCCCTAGGTTTGACGGCCTGGCTATTGAAGCCCACATTCTAAAAAAGAGAGGTCTCTCTAATCCTGTGGTATCTACCATGATCAATACCAGGAAGCCGGTATCCAGGCAGATCTACTATAGAATCTGGAAGGCGTACATCGCCTGGTGTGAGGCCAAGAAATGGCATCCACGTAAGTACGTAATAGGTAGGATTCTGGACTTCCTACAGTGGGCTGTAGATAGGAAGCTTGCCTTGAGTACTATCAAGGGTCAGATTTCGGCCTTGTCAATATTTTTTCAGAGGCCCTTGGCTTCGCATTCACTAGTCAAAGCCTTTATACAAGGAGTGATGCGTATTAGCCCTCCGGTTAATATTCCCATTTGTCCATGGGACTTAAACCTGGTTCTGTTGGTTCTACAGAAACAACCATTTGAACCATTACAGCATATTTCCCTGGTTCTTCTCACCAGGAAATTGATTTTTCTAGTAGCCATTTGTTCGGCTAAAAGAGTGTCGGAATTAGCCGCTATGTCCTGTAGGGAGCCATATCTGGTTATCCATAAGGACAGAGTAGTGTTACGTCCTCATCCAGCCTTTCTTCCTAAGGTGGTATCGAGTTTTCATTTGAACCAAGATGTGGTTCTTCCTTCTTTTTTCCCCAAACCTAGTTCAGTAGAGGAAAAATTATTACATTCTTTGGATGTAGTAAGAGCAGTTAAAGCTTATCTAAAAGCCACTGCTCAGATTCGCAGAACGGATACTTTGTTTATTCTGCCGGAAGGCCCCAGAAAGGGCCAGGCAGCGTCAAAATCTACTTTAGCCAAGTGGATTCGACAGGTCATTATGCAAGCCTATGGCTTGAGAAGAAGACCGCCTCCGTTCAAAGTTAGGGCGCACTCCACGAGAGCAGTTGGAACTTCATGGGCAGTGCATCACCAGGCCTCCCTGGCTCAAATCTGTAAGGCCGCAACATGGTCTTCAGTACACACGTTTACTAGGTTCTACCAGGTGGACGTTAGAAGTCAGGAGGATGTCGCCTTTGGGCGCAGTGTGTTGCAGGCCACAAAAGATCCTCATGTCTGATAGCGCTCAGCTTATGTATGGTGTATCCCCCCCCTCATTGGGCATTGCTTTAGGACATCCCACATAGTAATGACTACGCCGCTCTGTGTCCCGTGATGTACGAGAAAGAAAATAGGATTTTTATAACAGCTTACCTGTAAAATCCTTTTCTTGGAGTACATCACGGGACACAGAGCTCCCACCCCTCTTTTGGGGACACTTATTGCTTTGCTATAAAACTGAGGTGCTCCCGGATGGGAGGGGCTTATATAGGGGAGGGTACTTCAGGTTTGGAAGTTGCCAGTGCCAGCACCTGAAGGTAAACTATATAACCCACATAGTAATGACTATGCTGCTCTGTGTCCCGTGATGTACTCCAAGAAAAGGATTTTACAGGTAAGCTGTTATAAAAATCCTATTTTCCCCAACTCACTTTCTCTTGCACCTCCCTGCCCTTCCTCTGAGCCGCTACAAGAAAAGCACACTCCCTTATCTCTTAAACGCTGCTAAACGGCTTATATCTCTCTACTGGAAACGCCCGCAGGTTCCTAATATCATAGAGTGGCTGAAGAAGATAGAAGACATTAGAGAGGCGGAGGAGTGGGTGGCGAGGTGCAAGGACAGGAGTGACCGTTTTGATGGGATCTGGGCACAGTGGCGGACCTATACTGTTGACCCAGACCCTATGCCATTTAGCCTGGATGTTGCGCTGCTGGTGTTAGCGGAGCCCTCACTGAAGCTGAAGAGACCTACTAGTAGTGATGCGCATGCCTGATTGTGTCCTCTCATACACCCTGCTTGCAGATGTGTAACGTGTACCCCTCTATCTCCCCCCTCCACGGTCTATATGGCCAATATTGGAGACCTACCCTACGGTGCATTACGTTCTTTGCAACCTGTTATGTTTCCCTTTAGTTAATTTTTTTTGTTAATTTTACACTTGTTAGATAACTCATCTTGTAACCCTAGTGCCCCAGCGGAACCTGCACCTGAGCAGGCTGCAGGGGGGGGCCCGGGAGGTGTTCCCCCTAGATGGAGGTATGAAGGAGGCTTTTCAGCCCCCCTTCTGGGGGGGGGTGCCTGTCGGGTCCCTGCTGACCAAGGGGCGGTGTTATGCCCCAGCACATTGACTGTGAGCTATAATGAGGTGCGGGCCCCTGCTGAGGTCACCGGGATGGCCCTTTCTCTATGCATTTCAATGATACCGTTTTGTTCCCACTCCCCATTCCCCTCCCCATGCTTCCCCAGTTATGCTGGTTTTTGCTTTACTTAAACTCAAATGTTGTGATTTTACATGTTTTACAAACAAAAAAAAAATATATATAAAAAAAAGCCTTCTATGTGTAGCAGCCTCCCCAGCACCCCCTAATACTTACCTGAGCCCCCTCTCTGTCCAGCGATGTCCACAAGTCCCTCAGCCGTCCCTCCTGATTGGCTGAGACACAGCAGCAGCACCATTGGCTCCCGTGACTGTGAATTAAAGTCAGTTAGCCAATCAGGAGATGGACACACAGAGCTGCAGACCGGCTTGGGTGCCCCATAACAAGCTGCTTGCTGTGGGGGCACTCGACAGGAGGGAGGGGCCAGGAGCAGTGAAGAGGGACCCGAGAATAGGAGCATCCAGGCTGCCCTGTGCAAAACCACTGCAACAGAGCAGGTAAGTATAATATGTTTGTTATTTAAAAAAAAGCAAGACTTTACAATTACCTTAAGGTTTGGTTCACACTGGTATGATGTGGGAAACCCTGCGAATCCAGTGCGGGTTCCCGCATCGCACCTGAATCGCCAGTGGTTCACACTGCCCTATGCAAACCGCTGGGAATGTCAATACAAAGTTAATGACACCCAAAGATTGGTTTGCAGTTCGCAGTGCGAGCTGTGAACTTGGACAGGAATCGGATCGCATGGGTGTGAACACCCATGCGATCCGAATCTGGTGCGGACAAAACTAGGGTCCTGCACAATTTTGGTCCGAATGCGATGCAAATTCAGCCATACAATCTGTATGGCTGAATTCTCATTGCAAAGACATCGCATGTGTTCTGCACAGCAGTGCGGTGCGAATCACATGCAATGTCTGACATCACACAAGTGTGAACCGGTACTAAGGGTTAATGAGGGGTTAAACAGAGGAACAATTTAATGTAAACCAAAAAAAGTAAAACTTTTTTTTTACTTGACAAGGTTGCTTTAAACTGGCTTCATTTACAGACTGAAGTTTTTCCCTTTGGTCTGTAAATGAACAGAAAGATACAATGTTTATTTTTATCTATCTTTCAGTGCTGAGCAATGAAAGCAGCTGTGAGCAGGGAACTGCTCTGCACTTGTTACATGAATCGTGGAAATGCTGGATTAAGATCGTGTAGGGGGTTGAATCAAGATCATGATCTTTTAATGATTAATCGTGCAACTCTGCCGCTTTCCTTTTTCTCCTTAGTTAAATCTTTTGCACAGGGTGTTGCTCACATTTCCCCCCCTATATATTCCCCAGTGACTCCTTGGAATCTCAACTGGTTCTGTAATTTCTCTAGAAATTGCCCTTTTAACCTATTAGGGATATTCCCCTGCCTGTTTTTCACTCACGAGGTTGCCTCATTGCCATTACTCTTGTGAAGCAAATTTCTCAGTTTGTGAGCTTTACCTGTAAAGTACCATTTCTTGTGCTACACGGATAAGGTTTTATTTAGGCCTAAGGCCTATTCTTCCCCAGGTGGTTTCTCTTCCTTTCACCTTAACCAGGACAGTGTTCTCCCATCTATAGGTCCTGTTCCATGCAATCCCGAGGAGATTTTGCTTCCACTGTCTGGATGTGGTATGCGCTGTCTATCTCTCTTCTACAGCTTTTTAGACTGTATTTTGGCATTCCCGAGAGTCCCTGCAGCGGACAACCTGCTGTTCCACTATCTCCAGGTGGATTTAGAAGCTCATCATTCTAGACTTTAGACTTTGAGGCATGATTTCACCTTTCTCTGCTAGTTTAGTTAGTGCTTCCTGGGCTTTTCAGCAAGGGGGCATCTTTTTTTTATCAGGTGGATGTTTGGACCTCCTCTGATGTCCACTTATTCTGTTTTAAGGTTCTTCATGTAAGCTCCATTGAGCACCTTCTGTTAACCTGTTGTTCATTTGGGTCTGTTAGAGTTTGTTTGCTGTATTACCCACCCCTCAGTTGAACTGCTTTTGGATATCTGATTGTATTCTATTTTGTCCTTATAGCACCTGCAGTGTCACTGAGGTATGTTACAAAGACAAGGCATTCTATGTTTGTGTGTAGCTTTTAAAGACCAGTGGTGTGAAACTGGGAATGCAGAATTTTTTTTATATTTAATCAAATTTTTTCTTTGGAGAATTTCACAATTTTGTAATGATTTATATTTGCCTAGTAAATTGTTTCTACAAAGCGTTCAATTTTAAAATAACTAAACTTGCATGCATGAGCTGCTGAATGCCCTAGACATAAATATACTGGATTCCTTTACGTACGATGAAAGAACTCCTCTTTTAGCATTGAGTAACACTCATTTACAGAGTAAATTTTGATTAAATCCCTTTATTTAGCATGGTAAAGTCAATAGTGACATCTGGTCCTTACTACTGTAAATGATCAGCAGAGCCTGCTGGGAATATGAAGCAGCTCTGGCAAACCAGTACTTGCAGTTATTCTTATTTGTAAGGAATGACTTGATTCTTCTATCAGTTTTTTGTTTTTTTTTATTATCAAATAACAATGGCATTTATATTTGAAGTGTATCTAAATCTAAACATTTTTTTATTTTTGTATAGAATAGGTAAGAACCCCTTTTGGTTTTTGGGAAAAGCAAAGATGGGTTAAAATGACACAACTGTTGAGATGCTGCATTTTTCTTAAAGCCTAATGCCGCGTACACACGATCATTATTCACGGCGGTTAAAAAACCGCCGTGAATAATGTCATTTAAAACGGGGGAACAGCTTGTTCCCCACACACGGTCGTTTTTCACGTCATTTTTTCTCTTGTCGAGAAAAACGACCGTCTGTGGGCTCCGCGGCAGTGTTTCCCTATGGGAAACACTGCCGCGGAAAACATGTCGAAAAAAACGACGAGAAAAATTAGAACATGTTCTAATTTTTCTCGTCGTTTTTAATGCCGTTTTTCTCGTCGAAAAAAACTACAGAAAGCCCACAGACGATCGTTTTTCTCGTCGAATGGGAAAAATTTCGTTTTTCTCGACGAGAAAAACGGCTGTGTGTACTCGGCATTACTCCAGTAATTTTTTGTAGTTTTAAATCGGAAAGTGGGAGAAAAGTTAAAATTTCTGTCAGGGATTTATTTCTATTTGTGACCCTATTGGGGAGACTTTCACTTATTTTTTATCCCTAAACGAATTAAAACATTTTGGTTGGCCCCTACAATATGTGGAGTAATGGGAAAAGGACCCTGGCAAAACAGTACTGGGGAAAGATCTGGTAAAATACATCTCATTGTTCAATAAATACCCTTTAAAAAGTTTTATTGTAGTAAGAAAAAAACACACTTACAATCAGGACGTTTAAAATAGGCATGTAGAAATGACAATCTGACGTTCTGAATCTGAACGACGTTCTGACGTCACCGCGTTGCACAACAGACCTGGAAGATACGGGCTGCATATTGAGGAGTCAGCCGGCTCGATTGTCATTTCTACATGCCTATCTTAAACGTCCTAATTGTAAGTGTGTTTTTTACTTACAATAAAACTTTTTAAAGGGTTTTATGCTATGTTAGTTCATTTCAATTCCATATGGTGATATTCCGGATGTTTGCTGGCTGACATTTATATCCCTGGGAGCTGAGGTGTTTACTGCAATATATCAAAAACCCCAGGCTGGGTTATTAGCCTATGCGAATTCTGATCTCCTGTAACAAGAGATGACATCCATCTGGTAAGCAGTGTGTACCTAGGTGGAGGTGCTTTTCTATCATCGCTTCTTTCTGAATGTTGTGGATCAACTGTTGCACCGTGGGTTTTTCACATCACAAGGAACCCCCTTTTTTTGCTATCAAAGCATGATTATTGACTGTTTTTTGTGAACACGGATTTCTCTTATTATTCTACAAACATTCACTTTTTTACCAATTTATTGGTTTCTCACGAACTGAGTTTGTTATTTATCACATAATTCTTTACTTTGTTTGATTATTTGGATTTCAATTATTTAGTGTCATTTGCTTATTTATCACTTTCACAGTTATATGTAATAAGTTTCAGTGATTCATTTATTTCTACATATATGTGGCAAATTTAATTTCATCAATTCTTCACTGTCCCTATGTTGATGATGGTAGTATTGCCATATCTGATCACGTTTAGCGCAGCTCTTCTTTTTACCATTGCTGTTAGAGCATGTCTGACCCAATGTGTAACTGCAAAAGAAGTTGCAGATCCTGTGCACTGCAATCATGAACCACAAAAACCAGCATTCTCAGGAAGGATTCAGCTATGTCTACCACCCATCAGACACGTGTTTTACCCACTAAGGACCCTACGATTAAGCACTTAGCGGGTGAAACGCGTTAGAGGGTGTGTCTAATGGATGAGAGATGTAGCTGAAGCTTTCCTGAGAGCACTGGTTGTTGTGGTTCATCATTGTGGTGTGTGGGTTCTGCAACTTCCTGTGCAGTAGCACAGCCAAGATGTTTTATTTGACTCTCCACTAGAAGCTACCGAAAATGTGGATTTGAGTTGAGGCTTTTTCAATCCCAGGCTATTATTGTTCAGTGCACCAAAGGTTGCGCTAGAATAGGTCAAATGGATGCATTATGTTTGTTTTAAAGTTAACCGGTATTTAAACTGGCCTTTAAAAGCTGTTTTTACAGTTTTCCACAAGCCATGAAACTGTGGTGCTTCTTTATGCAATTGTCAATGATAATCAAAGCACTAAACCAAACCGCAGTAACCAAAAACCACTAGCATGCAGTCAGCTATAATACATTTGTAATATACTGTATGTAGTATGTACCCCCTCTTGCTTAGCCAAGGTTTAATACAAAGGAATGCTTACCTTAGTCCTGTCTCCTGCAGGCTTCTTCCCCATTGTGCATCCACTGCCACAAAGCCACTTCTCTTTTCTGATTGTGGGGCCACCCCTTCTCAGACGTCATCATGTACAATGCAGGGCCATTGGTGCTGCATTGTACATGTTGACATTGAGAGTCTGCCAACATTGTGGTAGCATAAGAGAGAGCAAGTTCCCAGGGTAGCAAGGAATAAGGTAAGTATTCCCCTACTTTAAACCTCTCCTAGGCTAAATAAGCATTTAAACCTTGCTATCTGGGAGAGGGTGTGGGGAACATACTACTAATATTTTACAGCGGACTGGAGTCACACTTTGAGTCCCCTGTAATTACTAGATGTCAGATTTCTCTAACACAAATACCAATTTCACCAGGGAAAATTTCAGAAGGTTTTTATATAAATTTCCTAGTTAATTCAACTTTTGATGTCTTCTATATAAAATATACAAAGGGCTACTTTTGGGTACTCTGGTTTCCTCCCACACCTACAAGACACGCAGACAGGTTAAAGTGATTGTAAACAATCACCTTGTAAAACAACCCATTCAGTTTAAAACTGAAATGAAAGGCAAAACATTTGTGTATAGATATATATAAAAAACATTATAAATACCTTTTTTTTCCTTCTTTTATAAGTGATCAAATAATCTCTGTTCTCAGCTGCATAAGAGCTGGGGGGAGGAAAAGCAACAGCACACTGAACTCTCCAGGTGAATTGCTGTGCATGGGGGGGTGTCAGTATAAGTCTAATCATTGGAGGAGAGCAGGCCGAGTTCCCAGCATAGCTTGAGAACTGACCACAGTGTGCTCTTAGTGTGGTCAGTTTATAATAGGAAAGCAGGAGGACTAGCAGCAACACCAGGGATTTCACACAAAGGAAGAAATATAAATAGAACAGGATACTTTTCCATGCAAGTACATGGTACAGCAGGCACATATCAGAAAAATGAAATGCTGGGGTAACAAACACTATAAGGGGTAATTCACACTATGTGAGATGACACTGTTAAGCAACGGCCACTGCTAGGGCACAGAAAAAAATAATCGTTTTCTGCATATCCTATTGACACTGCAATACAGCCTGGAGACATGCTGCATTTTATCACAGTGCACTGTACAGGATTGTATGTCACTGTACAGCAGCTCATCGCATTATGCTGCTGTAGAGCAACATGACTGAAGTATTGTTTTGTACTCTTCAAATAAAGTTTGCACAACAAAAAAGAAACTCTGTGATGCACTGAATCGGGCATCACATCGCGCCCTACTGCAGTTGGAATGGACTGTTGCCGGAGTGGTAAAGTGATCTGGCAGCTGTCCCTTTCAGTGGGAATTCAGCCTAAGTGAGTGAGTGAGCCTAAGTTAGTGTGTCCGAAATGGCTGCCCCAAGCAGGTGCCAACGATCATCAATTTCATTAGTAGGTTGAATCACAGTCATTAACTGAAACAGAAACAGCTGTGTAGGAGGCTTATAACTGGGTGCAGAGGCGGCTCTTTAATTAGGCGGTCGCCTAAGGCCTCACACTCACAGGGGCCTCGCGGCCGCCTAACTTACCCAATGCATTACCCCAGTTTAAGGGACAGGGGACCTTAACGCTGCTGTGCTCAGGCAGCGTTAAGAGCCCTGACTCAGAGGGGGCGCCAGCGTCCCTAACAACCAGTGAATATCGGTGACACCACCCATTGTGACATCAATGACCCAGCTTGCCCTCAGTCAATGACGTCACAAGGGGGCTGGTTCACCGGGTCGCCCCCGCCCCTTGGTTATTAAAGAGCAGGATCTGGGGGCCGCCTTGTTAAAGGGGGATTCCAGATTCCGATAAGCCCCCCGCCCGCAGACCCCAACAACCACCAGCCAGGGTTGTGGGGAAGAGGCTCTTGTCCTTGAATTATTTTTCCCATCATGGGCGTGAGTGGGGCCCCATGTCAAGTTTTGCCTCACAAAGCTTAGAGCCGCCTCTGACTGGGTGAGGAACAGCCAAACTCTGCTACTAAGGTGAGGTTGCAGAAGACAGTTTCATGTCACAGGTCATATACCATGGCAAGACTGAGCATAGCAACATGAGACAAGGTAGTTATACTACATCAGCATGGTCTTTCCCATGCAACTGGGGTTTCAAGGCATGCTGTTTAGGCTCTTTTGAAGACGCACAAAGATATGGGCACCGTTGAGGACCAAAGACGCAATGATTGGCCAAGAAAACTTAATTCAGCAGATGAAAGACACATCATGCTTACTTTCCTTCGACATCAGAAGATGTCCAGCAGTGCCATCAGCACAGAACTGTCAGAATCCAGTGGGACCTAGGTACACCCATCTACTGTCTGGAGAAGTCTGGCCAGAAGTGGTGTTCATGGAAGAACTGCGGCGAAAAAGCCATACCTCCAACATGGAAACAAGGCTAAGCAACTCAACTATGCATGAAAACATAGGAACTGGGGTGCAGAAAAATGGCAGCAGGTACTCTAGATTTATAAGTAAAAATTTTAAATATTTGACTGTAGCAGGAGGCAGTTTATTCACCGAAGAGCTGCAGAGAATTAAAAGAATAAGTGTCTGCAGGCAACAGTGAAGCATGGTGGAGGTTCCTTGCAAGTTTGGGGCTGCATTTCTGCAAATGAAGTTCTGAGAAATACAGACAGATATTTATCCATAATGCCATACCATCAGGGAGGCATGTGATTGGCCCCAACTTTGCTCTGCAGCAGAACAATGACCCCAAACATACAGCCAATGTCATTAAAGCACTATTAAACGCGAAACCAAAAATGTATTGTATTGCAGCTTGACAATCATGTGGTGGCTGCATTTGTTTTGTTTTTTTAGGCTTTTTCCCCTCTGTTTTAAGTGATCTGGCCAGTAACACACCTCCTTTATTATTGAGATACAGCCCTGGAGGAATGAGCATAGGAAGCACAGCAAACAGCAGCATTGTCAGTCTGGGGGGTAGAGTAGTGTTAAAGTGGTTGCAAAGGCAGAAGGTTCTTTACATTAAGATAAAAATCTTTCTGTATGCAGCAGCCCCCCTTATACTTACCTGAGCTCCCTTTTGATCCAGCGATGTTGCACGAAAACCACAGTGTGGGGACTCTCCTCCTGAGACACAGCCGAGGCACTATTGGCTCCCACTGCTGTCAATCAAAGTCAGTGAGCCAATAAAGAGAGAGAGGGGGCGGGGCCGGGCCACAGCTCTGTGTCTGAATGGACACAGAACAGTGGCTCAGCCTGGGTTCCCCTATAGCAAGCTGCTTGCTGTGGGGGCACTCCGCAGGAGAGAGGAGCCAGGAGTGCCGGCAAGTGATCCGAGAAGAGGAGGATCAGTGCTGCTCTGTGCAAAACTATTGTACAGAGCAGGTAAGTATGGCATGTGTTATTTTTATAGATAAATAACAAGAGTTTAGTATCACTTTAAATGTACTAGCAGATTTAGAACCACTAACAAATTGAAGCCAAACTCCAGCTCACACTTTACAATCACTTGCAATAAACAGTTTTTCTTTCCTTTTGGGATAAAGGTTTTGCGTGCACATATAAAATCTGATTGTTTTAATCACCCCTTCCAGTGTTAAGTGGTTTGTCTCATCCATGTAAACTGATACTGTCACATACCTGGTGAGGGAGCCCAACGTGCAGGGAGTGACCTCTCGTAATCCCCTGGCTCGAGAGCCCCTGATAGAGCAGACAGGGGCTCCGGAGGACAGAGGGCACAAGTGCCTGGTTGGTGAGCAGGGTAGAAGGCAGATGCAGCGGCAGGTGGTGCACAGCGGACTGGAGCAGGCCTACGGTAGCTGGGAGGTGCACGGTGAAGCTAAACCGGATACAACAGCGGGTTGGAGTATTAGAGTCCAGAACTAATCTGCAGCAACAAGGAGGCGTGCTGTAGTCCGGGCTGAACTGCAACAGCAGGGAAGGTACTTGTAATCCAGGTTACTCTGCAACAGCAAGGAGGTGCACTGTAGTCCGGGTAGTACTGCAACAGCAGGGAGGTGTACTGTAGTCCGGGTAGTACTGCAACAGCAGGTAGGTGTACTGTAGTCCGGGTAGTACTGCGACAGCAGGTAGGTGCGGATAAGCAGGTCCAGGCCGGGCCAGTTTATCAGGCCAGCAGCGACTAGGTTCAGGGGAGACCGGGAGAGTAGTCAAGACAAGCCGAGGTCAGGGCAGGCAGCAAACGGATGTAACAGAGGCAAGCCGAGTCAGATAACTGGTATTCAGGATCAGAAGCCAAACAGGAACGCTGTAGACCAGACAGCAAGGAGCAGAATGTCAGAGTAGTTTAAATGCCATCTCTGGCGCCAAACGCTGTCACCGCGCGCGCCGATTGCGGTATCGCGCACGCGCATGCGCCGGATGGTCCTTCCGCGCACAGGTGTTCTCCTGGCAACACTGTTGCTAGGCAGAGTATGGAAACGTCTTTCCTGACAGATACGTTCTGCTGGAGAGTTTGTGCTGTGAAATACAACAGACTTGCTGGCTGAAATACCTGATGAAAATAGAAGAAAAAAAAGCCTAAAAAAGGAAACTAATGCAGCCATCACATCTACGAATTGATAAGCTGCAATATAATAAGTGTTTGCTTTTGGGTTTAATACTGCTTTAAGAACTATCTTAACCCCTTCACGCCTCATGCCGCGTACACACCATAGTTTTTCCTGTCATGCAAAAAAACGACGTTTTTCTCAACGTGATTCGTCGTGATTCCTCTCAAGCCTGCCTTGCATACACACGTTCATGAAAAAAAACGCTTGAGCAAAGCGCGGTGACATACAACACGTACACCAACACGTACGACGGCAGTATAAAGGGGAAGTTCCATTCGAATGGCGCCAACCTTTGGGCTGCTTTTTCTGATCTTGTGTTAGTAAAGTTTGGTGAGAGACGATTCACGCTTTTCAGCCTCATGCTTTTCAGTCCGTTACAGCGTCACGAATGTGCTATTTCCATTACAAACGCTAGTTTTACCAAAACGAGCGCTCCCGTCTCATACTTGATTCTGAGCATGCGTGTTTTATTTTCCCCTCGGAAAAGCATACACACGCCCGTTTTTCAAGACGAGAAAAAGAATGACGGGAAAAACAACGAGAAAAAATAGAGCAGGTTCTAATTTTTTTGCGCGCAGTTTTTCTCGTCGAGAAAACTGCTATGGAGCATACACACGACCGGTTTTCACGACCAATCTAAAAAATGGCAGTTTTCTTGTCATGAAAAATGGTCGTGTGTGCGCGGCATAAGCCTTTTTCTGTCACTTGTTGCTTACAAGCTAAAATCAAAATGTTTTGCTAGAAAATTACTTAGAACACCTAAACATTATATAATATATATATATATATATATATATATATATATATATATATTGTCAGAAACATTGACGCATCTCAGCATAGTGCCTACAAATATGTCAGAATGTTTATACTGAAATATAAAAATATTATTGTACTTATGGAAATAGGTAAATTTTTATTTTGGAGATTCACAATTTCCTACAATATCAAACAAGAAATTCTAAGTTCTTTATATCCATGCTAGTTTGAAGACAAGTAACACAAATGAATATTGCTTAAAATATTATATATTTATTAACTAAAGTACAGTGCAAAATTAAAATCAGGTATAAGTTGTGATCAAATTAATGGATATACTTCTACAATCAGAGATAAATGATGTATTATGTCCAGATAATATTTACATACATTTCTATGCAAGCTCTATATGACAAGGTATATCCACAGTTCAATACTTAAATGATACTTGTACATCTAAAACTTGGTAGCTCTTGAAATGTAACCTTCCGTGACTTCACGGCTTTAGATAAACAAACTTGTTTACATTATGTTATCTTTCTCAAGACAAACAGATCTCCTAATTACACTTCTTGAAAATACGGACAATATGTTGTCCTGTGGACAATTCTTGGTAATTTAGCCAAGAATGTCTATTTAAACACGAAGCTATCTCTAATACATTGCTTGTTTAAACATATCCCAACATCAGGCCATTCACTAAGATTCACAATAATATTGTGATATATATAAATATGTATTTATATATATGTTTCTTCTTTAATTGCCTCCGTAAGATGTCATACTGCAGTTAGAAATCTCCAGAACCAATTAACGCTTACTAAAATAATAGAATGGCCCCATTTGGTATCTGCTCAAATCATCTATTGCATGTAGGATAAAAGATTTATACGTTACCAATAATTGAGAGTTCTGTCTGTTTGAGAAGCAAAGTCCCAAGAGGGACTTCTTTCACCATTGCTACATGTTGCTACATTGCTACATGTTTGCGTTAAGATCGCCCCCTCCAGCTTCCATCCGATCTAGACCCCCGAGAGAGATCTTTTCAGAGAGTCAGTGCCTTCAGAGATCATCTCTTCTTCAGGTCTCTTCTCCTGCTATCTCAGCTGCTACTTTTATCTCACTCCAAAAGTGGGTGTGTATCTTATTACTAGGTAACTGTTTTTGGAAGGTTGTCTTAGCAACCAAATATAGGCCATCTTGAACAATGTCATTTTTAACCTGTAGGGGCAGTGGTGTATAAGGAATAATTCCTAATGTTAGGGTCACTGAGTTCAATTAAAATTTATGATTACCCTTTGATCTAACTTAGTAAAACACACTTAATTGTCTAAGGTTGTCAAAACACATGTCCTGTATCCCAGCTATCTCGGTTTATTATCAACACTGACCCAGGCCATTTGTTAATGTTTTGGGAAATTCCTTGAAGCTAACGACTGGAATGTATGTTTAAGCAGTTTCTAATGCTACCCCACTAATATAGTAGCATGTATACAACTCCTTAATACTAATCTATATATATATATGCATACATGGGTTTATACATGTATTACTAGTATAGATACTTTGTGAAGATATTTAAAATAAACCTTATTTAAGATATACAGTACACAGCTTATTTGTGAATAACCCTTTGATCACGTTATGTCAATTACACAGTTTGGGCTAGCCCGTATCCATACCCCCCTTGTCTCTAAGTGTAAAACCTTTGAATTACCACCCGGGGAGGCTGGTATATTTTCTTAAATGTTCAAAAGCTTTGAGTTTATGGTCTGGGAAAGAGATACAGAAAAACAATGCCTTCTTGTGAGACAGGAAATAAATTTAAAGATAGCGAATGTGGGTTAACCTCTCAAAGAGAAAGTAGAAACCAAAGTGTTGTTCATAGCATCTCGTGAGCTATTTTAAACTTTAGAGACAAAATGGTCTCCCTCTTGTTCATAATATACATGAATATGAACAATATGAAAAATACGTAATATGCATAATATAAAGGCCTACATGTAATTATTTTTAACCCCAAATGTTCTGACTATATATATATATATATATATATATATATATATATATATATATATATATATTAGCAGAGACCATAGAAAATAAAATGGTGATCGTTGCAATAAAAAAAAACAGTAAAGTTAGCCCAATATTAGTAAATGGATACCTAACATGTCATGCTTTAAAATTGCGCACACTTGTGGAATGGCAACAAACGACGATACTTAAAAATCTCCATAGACGACAATTTCTACAGGCTACCTATTTAGAGGTTCAGAGGAGGTATTGTGCTACAACGATTGCTCTCACTCTAACGATCGCGGCGATACCTCACATTGTTCGGGTCTTCGGCCAGCTGGCGGACATGCCGGCTAGTAGCTTGGGCCTCCCGGTGGGACGGGAGAGCTCAGGTAAGCTGCTGGAGGGGGGGGGGGACATCCCCTCCCGCTGCTTGTAATAACAGCCGAGCAGTTCAGTTGAGTTGAGTTGAGAGTTATCTTAATAAAGCGCGGTCTTACCCCGAAGGGTCCCGACGCGCATAGCAGAGTTTCTGGGAGAAGAGGACCCAGGAACCAGAAGCAGCACAGAGTGGCAGAAAGGGTGGAAGGGAGAGGCTACGCAGGGAAGGCTTGCGTGAAAAGCCAAGTCTTCAGTAACCCGCGGAAGACCGGAATAGTAGGGGCCTCCTGGAGCTCGACAGGGAGGCTATTCCACAAAACGGCACCCTGGTGGGAGAAGGCCCGACCACCACGCCGGATCTTCTTGGGCACCGAGATGTGGAGGAGAGCTCTGCCGGTAGATCTGAGTGATCTAACAAAAGCTTGTTTATGAAAACGAGAGCAGAGATAGCTTGGGGCCAGGCCTCTCATTATCTTAAACATAATACACCCGGCCTTAAATAAGGTGCGATAGTGGACTGGCAGCCAGTGCAAGACGCAGAGGACAGGGGTGATATGATCCCTCAGCGGGACATCCATGAGTAACCTAGCCGCAGCATTTTGAATAAGTTGAAGCTTCTGCACTAACATCTTTGGCAATCCCAGATAAAGAGAGTTGCAGTAGTCTAGGCAGCTACCTATCGTGGCGCAGATGACAGTTTTTCTGTCCGAGATATCCAAATATTTAAACAGCCCCCTCAGGAGTTTTAGCTGCCAGTGACATGCACTGACGACCCTCTTTACCTGAGGAGCCAAAGTTAAACCTGAATCTAGGACAAATCCCAGATCACGGACCTGGGGGGCCACCTCCGGAGCAGGACCAAATGAGGGAGGCCAAGGTGGGATATCTGGAGGGGTGGCCAGATCGCTGAAGATGATCACCTCAGTTTTTCCCCCATTAAGTTTCAGGAAGTTGGCAGACATCCATGTGTTGATGGCCTCCAAGCAGCTGGCAAGGGTGGCATCAGCCGTCTGGTTCCTAGGAATATTTAAGTAAACCTGGGTGTTGTTTGCATAAACATGGTAATGGACGGCGTGGGACTTTAGTAGGTCGGCAAGGGGCCTCATATAGATATTAAACAGCAAGGGAGACAAGGCAGAGCCCTGTGGCACTCCACAGTCCAGGGCAGTGGACTTAGAGTAAAAGGGGCCAGTCTTGACTCCCTGAACTCTGCCCTCTAAGAAAGAGGCCACCCATGCCAAAGCCGACCCACTCATACCCAAAACTGACTTCATTCGCTCCAGTAAGATTCCATAATTAATGGTATCAAATGCGGCCGACAGATCCAAAAGAACCAGAGCTACTGAGTCACCCCTGTCCAAGCTGTGAAGGACATCATCATAGACACAGATAAGGCTCGTCTCTGTTCCATGTCCAGGTCGAAAACCGGACTGGAATTCGTCCAAGAGATGGAAAGACTCAAGGTAAGCCTGTAGCTGGATAACCACCAGGCGCTCCATCACCTTTGCCACAAAAGGCAAGATGGAAATCGGCCTGTAGTTGCCCAGTATGTCTGGGTCCAAGGTCGGTTTCTTCAGCAGGGCCAAGACCACGGCCCGCTTCAGAGCACCTGGGACAGTACCTGTCCTGAAGCAGCAGTTGATTGTCTCCCCAATAAAGGGGGCCAAAAGGGCAGCAGATTTTTTTAACCAGCCCGGCAGGACATACATCTAATGGAGAGGAAGATGGTTTCAAAGAGGCAATTACCTTAACCACCTGTATAACCGTAACTGGTTGGAAACCGGGCAATTCAGGGGCCAACACTGTGTGGCCGATGTCCTCTTGCACAGTCTCTAGCCTAGGAATGTTGTCTCTAATGGTCTTAACCTTAGTTGTTTAGCCGCATCAGTTGTTAGTTGAAGAAAGCCAACCGTCCGCTCTAAATAACGGTACCGGGTTGATGCGTGCAGCTGCAGGCATAACCCCAGTACAACCCCTTAACCACTTAACGACCGCTCACTATATATATACGTCGGCAGAATGGCACGGACAGGCACAATCACGTACCTGTACGTGCCTGCCTTCGTATAGTTGGGGGGTCCCATCGGACTCCCCTTCTATGCAGTGAGTGGTCTGCACCGTTCTGGGAGCGATCCGTGATGAGGGGACGGACATTCGTTTCCGGCCACCCCCTTGCGATCGCTACCGGCGAATGAAAAGCTTCCTCTGCCTGTGTAATGTTTACACAGGCAGGAGGAAGTAATGTCATCTCTCATGCGGCGCTCACATATACCGAGCGCCGCATAAGAGAAGACACACAGGTTAGTGCACTAAACAGCACACTGACACCACACACACAGGCACACGATCGCCCCCCCCCCCAGACACCCCCAGATCACCCCCCAGCCCCCAGTCACAGTGTCACTGATTGCAGTGACCATTTATTTACTGATCACTGCAATCAGTGACATTTGTGACTGTAAAAGTGTCAGGGCAGAGTGTTTTAGGTCCAGTGTAGCCCCCTAACCCCCCCTAATAAAGGTTTAACCCCTTGATCGCCCCCCAGGTAACCCTTTCACCCCCTAGCACCGCTGTCACTAAGCGATTGTTTTTCTGATCGCTGTATTAGTGTCGGTGATGCTGATAGGTAGCCAGTTATTTTTTTTAGGTTCGCCGCAGGTTTTTATAGCGTCAGGTACCCCCATATATTACCTAATAAAGGTTTAACCCCTTAAACGCCCCCCAGGTAACCCTTTCACCCCCTTTTGCCAGTGTCACTAAGCGATCGTTTTTCTGATCGCTGTATTAGTTATGCTGGTGCCGATAGGTAGCCAGTTATTTTTTTTAGGTTCGCCGCAGGTTTTTATAGCGTTAGGTACCCCCATATATTATCTAATAAAGGTTTTAACCCCCTAATTGCCCCTAGTTAACCCTTTCACCAGTGATCACCGTATAAGTGTTACTGGTGACACTGGTTAGCCAGTTAGTTATTTTGTTATTTAGGTTCCCCGTCAGGTTTTTATATAGCGTCAGGTACCCCCATATATTACCTAATAAAGGTTTAACCCCCTGATTGCCCCTAGTTAACCCTTTCACCAGTGATCACCATATAAGTGTTACGGGTGACGCTGGTTAGTTAGTTTGCTTTTTATAGTGTCAGGGCACCCGCCGTATATAACCCAATAAAGGTTTAACCCCCTAAACGCCCGGCGGGTGATATCAATTAGGTTTTAGCGTCAGAGAGGGTCTGCGTCGCCCCAGGCAGCGTCAGGTTAGTGCCAGTAACGCTATCACCCACGCGTTAAGCATACACCTCCCTTAGTGGTATAGTATCTGAACAGATCAATATCTGATCTGATCAGATCTATACTAGCGTCCCCAGCAGTTTAGGGTTCCCAAAAACGCAGTGTTAGCGGGATCAGCCCAGATATCTGCTAGCACCTGCGTTTTGCCCCTCCGTCCAGCCCAGGCCACCCAAGTGCAGTATCGATCGATCACTGTCACTTACAAAACATAACACACATAACTGCAGCGTTCGCAGAGACAGGCCTGATCCCTGCGACTCCAGTGCTGTAGGAGGTGATTTCACCACCATAGTTTAAAAAAAAGAGCATATATGCCGAAGCATAGGGGCAGCAGGGGCGGAGGAGCGATTTTGCTCCTAATGCCGCGTACATACGGTCAAAATTCCGACGGAGGCATGCCCGTGGAAAAGTCCGACCATGTGTGTGCGGCATAACTTTTGCGGGAGGATGCCCCTATGCTTCGGCATATATAAATGGTGCATGTATGCCCATCATTAGAAGTGGGTGGATGAAGGGAGGTATTCTAATGGTGGGCATACCCACCGATCAATCTCTTTTTTTCGTTCAGCCAACAGGCTGCATGAAAAAAAAGATTACAATACATGTCCAACAAGGACCAGCAATGTACTGGTATGTTGCTGGAATTTGAATGGTTATACCAAAATGATGCCTGCGGGTTTAGGTATCATCTTGGTATCATTCTTTTCAGCCAGCGGCCGGCTTTCATGTAAAAGCAATCCTAGTGGCTAATTAGGCTTTGGACTGCTTTTACAAGCAGTGGGAGGGAATGTCCCCCCCCGGATATAAAAAGCGCCATTGGGAAATTGGGAAAGCATTTTATCACACCGATCTTGGTGTGGTCAGATGCTTTGAGGGCAGAGGAAAGGATCTAGGGTCCAATAGACCCCAGTTTTTTCAAAAAAAGAGTACCTGTCACTACCTATTTCTATCATAGGGGATATTTACATTCCCTGAGATAACAATAAAAATGATAAAAAAATATGGAAGGAACAGTTTAAAAATAAAATAAAAAAGCAAAATTAATAATAAAAAAAAAAAAAAAAAAGCACCTCTGTTCCGCCCTGCTCTTGCACAATGGCGAACGCAAGCGTCGGTCTCGCATCATATGTAAACAGCAATTGCATCATGCATGTGAGGTATCACCGCGAAGGTCAGATCGAGGGCAGTCATTTTAGCTGTAGACCTCCTCTGTAAATCTAACGTGGTAACCTGTAAAGGCTTTTAAAAATGTATGTAGTTTGTCGCCACTGCGCGTTTGTGCGGAATTTTAAAGCATGTCATGTTTGGTATCTATGTACTCGGCCTAAGATCATCTTTTTTATTTCATCAAACATTTGGGCAATATAGTGTATTTTAGTGCATTAAAATTAAAAAAAAGTGTATTTTTTCCCAAAAAAATGCGTTTGAAAAATCGCTGTACAAATAATGTGTGGAAAAAAAAATGTAACACCCACCATTTTAATCTGTAGTGCCTTTGCTTTAAAACAATATATAATGTTTGGGGGTTCAACATAATTTTCTTGCAAAAAAAAAATGTTTTCATGTAAACAAAAAGTGTCAGAAAGGGCTTTGTCTTCAAGTGGTTAGAAGAGTGGATGTAAGCTTCCTAATGTTGTGTATAAAATGCAAGGACAGTTCAAAACCCCCCCAAATGACCCCATTTTGGAAAGTAGACACCCCAAGCTATATACTGAGAGGCATGTCGAGTCCATGGAATATTTTATATAATGACACAAGTTGCGGAAAAAATAATTTTTTATTTTTTTTTGCACAAAGTTGTCACTAAATGATATATTGCTCAAACATGCCATGGGCATATGTGGAATTACACCCCAAAATACATTCTGTTGCTTCTCCTGAGTACGGGGATACCACATGTGTGAGACTTTTTGGGAGCCTAGCCGCGTACGGGACCCCAAAAACCAAGCACCGCCTTCAGGCTTTCTAAGGGTATAAATTTTTGATTTCACTCCTCACTGCCTATCACAGTTTCGGAGGCCATGGAATGTCCAGATAGCACAAAACCCCCCCAAATGACCCCAAGCTATTTGCTGAGAGGTATGGTGAGTATTTTGCAGATCTCGCTTTTTGTTGCAAAGTTTTGAAAATTAAAAAAAAAAAAAAAATTGTTTTTCTTTCTTCATTTTCAAAAACAAATGAGAGCTGTAAAATACTCACCATGCCTCTCAGCAAATAGCTTGGGGTGTCTACTTTCCAAAATGGGGTCATTTGGGGGTGGGGTTTTGTGCTATTTTGGCATTTTATGGCCTTCGAAACTGTGATGGGTAGTAAGGAGTGCGCCCTTAGAAATCCTTAAGGCGGTGCTTGGTTTTCGGGGTCCCGTACGTGGCTAGGCTCCTAAAAAGTCCCACACATGTGGTATCCCCGTACTCAGGAGAAGCAGCAAAATATATTTTGGGGTGCAATTCCACTTATAACCATGGCATGTGTGAGCAATATATCATTTAGTGACAACTTTTTGCAATTTTTTATTTATTTTTTGTCATTATTCAATCACTTGGGACAAAAAAAAAAAAAAAATTCAATGGGCTCAACATGCCTCTCAGCAATTTCCTTGGGTTGTCATCTTTCAAAAATTGGGTCATTTGGGGGGTTTTGTACTGCCCTGCCATTTTAGCACCTCAAGAAATGAGATAGGCAGTCATAAATTAAAAGCTGTGTAAATTTCAGAAAATGTACCCTAGTTTTTAGACGCTATAACTTTTGCGCAAACCAATAAATATACGCTTATTGACATTTTTTTTACTTAAAGACATGTGGCTGAATACATTTTGGCCTAAATGTATGACTAAAATTGAGTTTATTCGATTTTTCTTATAACAAAAAGTAGAAAATATCATTTTTTTTCAAAATTTTCAGTCTTTTTCCGTTTATATCGCAAAAAAAAAAAAATCGCAGAGGCAATCAAATACCATTAAAAGAAAGCTCTATTTGTAGGAAGAAGAGGACGCAAATTTTGTTTGGGTACAACATTGCATGTCCGCACAATTTCCAGTTAAAGCAGCGCAGTGCCAAATTCTGAAAACACCTCTGGTCCTTAACCTGCATAATGGTCCGGGGCTTAAGTGGTTAAAGCCATGTAAACTGATACGTTCTGCTGGAAAGTTTGTGCTGTGAAATACAACATACTGGCTGAAATACTGCATATTTGCCTTACGTCGGCGTGAAGAACAAGGTGTCTTGGAAGGTTGGAAAGCCTGGTTCATACCTTGAGGGTTTGCTTTTAATCCGTTTCTGCAGTGCTTTTTGCGGTGCGTTTTGCGTTTTTGCACACGCATTTGTCATGCGGTTTTCCCGTGGTTTTTGATGTGTTTTACATTTTTTTAAGTTGAGATGTTTTTGTTGTTAGGCAGATTAAAAAACGCATCACATGCATTTCTGCAGCGCGTCCATAAAATGCCTCCCATAGTGCAGTATATCCAACTCAATTTATTGTTTAAAAAGTATTACAGTCACTTGATTAATAATAAAAAAATGCATGTCAGTATATCCCAGCGTTACCAACCAGCAAGATGGCCACCACGTCCCGATGTGCGATCACGTCACACATCTCCAACTCCTCCTCTCAGGAGCGACGACAACGTAATTTGCTGACGAAACATGTAGGGGCGTTGGAGACGTGATGCCATCATGCATCGGGATGTGGTGGCCATTTTGCTGGTTGGTAACGCTGGGATATACTGACTCAAGTGAGTGTAATACTTTTTAAACAATAAATTGAGTTGGATATACTGCACTGAGAGGCATTTTATTCTTCTTTACAATATTGGGGAATCATCGGAGAAGCTGATTATGAGCGTACCTAGGAGAAGGGTGACAAATTAACCCAATGGGAGATCTTTCCAGGATTGTTCTCAGACTGTGCATTTGACCTTCTTATGTGCGTGTCCACTTTTGATGGTAAGCGACGGTGTGTTTGGGTGACAGTGGTAGTTTTTCCTTCCCTTTGGAGCACCCAGCTGTGAGTTGGTTAAACTGTTTCTACCGAGCACCTTTGGATTTATTCTGGAAAGGACTCTTAAGCCCCGTACACACGGTCTGACTTTTGCCCAACAAACTTCGTTTTAAGCAAGTTGGACCAACAATCCGACCGTGTGTACGCTCCATCGGACAAACTTTTTTCGTTTGGTTTTGGATTTCATCGGACAAAAGTTGGGTCTGCAAACGGACAAACTTTTGCCCAACAAAAGTCTGATGGAGCAAAGTCCGACCGTGTGTACAGATAACCATCGGACTTTAGTCCGATGGACAAAACAACTAATGTTAAAATCAACCAACAATAGCAGAAGTTGGCCAAAGGGTGGCAGTAAAGATCAGAAAAGAGCAGAAAAAACACGTGATGTTGTAAGAAGTTTTAAGAAAGTTTGCAGAAAAGTCTGAGTGTGTGTATGCTATGGGTGTTCCCGACCAACTCCGTTCGGACAAAAATCCACGGAAAAGTCCGATGGAAGTCCGACCGTGTTTACGAGGCTTTATTCCCCTCTTTTTATGTTTTAAAATATTAGATGTGGACATCTGATTGCGTTCTTAGCGCTGCACTTTTAGTGTATGTTAGTGGCCAATGGCAGATACTGGAGACCAAGGCTAATGTTGACCACTGTCCTATGTTTTGGAATGCCAAAAGATGCTATTGTACGAGGGACACAGACATATTCTGGTATGACCAATGGTAACTACATTCTCCTGTAGACCATTCAGTAATGAATGTATGACAATATGTTCATCATTGGCCCACATACAGTCCAATTAAAGGTAGACAAGGTGTGAAATTTACCATTTGTAGATATTCTGTATGTGCATGTGTACCTCATACGTTCCCTATGTAAACAGGAGTGGGATCCACTGCTGCCTAAAAGGAATGGCAAACCTTTTCATGTTTCTGTACAGATGACTGAACTAAAGAAATTAACACTTGTTTAATTATTAGGTGTCAATTGGTTCATCTCACCTTGAGTTATCATTTTTTGCATGGAACCACAGTATTTGAATGCTAAGACTTTGGTTCATCATAGGAACACATGTTCAATCATGTAAAAGAGAGGAAAAATAATTGTGGAATAGATTTAACATGCTGCTTGGGGCACTGCATCTGTCAATAATGTTACTTTTTTTTAATTTGTGTGTTGTGCCAGATAATGTTGTAAAGGCCATACGGACTGATGACAAATATAGTAAATTACCAGATTTTTCTCGTTTTAACGTTTTACTCTGGGCATTTCCAGTTAATTACGTGCTTTACTGTGTGAATATGTACACTCAGGGGCTAGCTCCAAAATGTCCCTATGGTTAACTGGATACTGTTTTACAGGAATAATCACATGTCTGAGGAATACTTAAAATTACTTAAAAAAAAGAAGAAAAAAAAAACAAGTATAATTTGCAGGTACCTAGTGGGTAAGTCTCTTTGGTTATACCAAAATGTGGGGCCATGCTGATCTTCAAAGCTGCAAACCTTTCTGCTAGTGTCAAAGTTTGTTGCTCCTTACTGCCTCCCACGTATACCTTTTGAACCATCACTATGATGCTTCACTCAACTATTCGAAAGTTTAATAAGTAGGATGGGGTGAGCAAGCTTTAGCACAACCAAGAAGTACCTGCTTTGGGGATCACAATAGCTCAACATGCGAAGTTGGAAAATGCACGTTTAGCTTTTTGCACCAGGTTTGCAAATTCTACTTTAATTAACCCCATAGATTTAGACATTCAAATTTAAGTTACCCCATCATGGAGGTGAGTGAAGACTGAAAGAGCTGGCTCCCATTCTATTTTATTTCAGCAACAAATTCGAATTACAGCCGTTATGCAGGTCTGGTGACAATTATATGTAAAGAATTTGCACATCTTATTAATTGACCTCTATTATCTGGAGGTTAACTCCTGGTAAGCCTGTGGACTTATTTGTGGTGTTAGAGCACCGGATCTGCATAATTCTTTGGCACTTGTGGTTCACCTAATATATGGACTATGTATAATATTGTGGTTCACCGGTTATATGAACTATACACAATATTAACTGCACTGTTTTTGCATATTTGAGCTTGAACACATAAACTGTGTATATATATATAAATATATATATATATATATATATATATATATATATATATATATACAAGCAGTCCCCGAGTTAAGAACATCCAACTTGCGAACGACTCCTACTTACGAACGGAGGCAGCGCGATGTCACTGCCGGCAGCTTGCGCTCCACGCTGTGCAGAATGCACGCGCGTGCACTTTTTCAACGGAGGGCACATATCGACAGAACACCAGAAATCGCAGAGTAGCCAACTTGCAGAACGGGACACATCCCACACTGCAGTTCTACATGCCCCACATATATGACTGCATGGCCAGAAGCACCCGGAACACCCCACATTGCACAGCCAGAAGCGCCTGGCTGGAGTTACACTTAAAAAAGGTACTGTTCCCACTTACGAACAAATTCGATTTAAGAACAAACCTACAATCCCTGGCTCGTTTGTAACTCAGGGACTGCCTGTGTATGTATATATATATATATATATATAAAATTGATTCATTTTTTCATGCGGATTGGTTTTGATTATAATTTAAAGGGACAACCCTTTTTTTTGCTTTTAAGTTGTACGTGTTAACATATCCTGACACTAGTTAACAGCTTTCCTTACTTTATTGTATTTTCATTTGACTTTTTCCAAATTTAATAATAATCAGTTAATTCAAACACTTAATATTTTACACCGACCACGAGTATTGTTTGCATATATATGTAAAGAATTTTCAAGCTAATTTGCTGATAATTATAGGTCCACATAGCACACATGAAGACAGACCTACAGTGACGATATAGAGATTTCTGTCAAATTAAATCTGTGCTAAGAAAAAACACGGGCTTCCAACCTTTCCTCTGGAAAATGCATTGGCTTCAATAAGGACCTCTGACCTTACTGACTTGCCAGAAACAGCCAGGCAAGTAGAATTTTCAGAAGGAATCTTATTGACAGCCATAATCTGTGGTAATGTCTTGTGAACTAAAACATTTGTGATAAAAATGGTTGACTTGCTTAATTAATTGCATGTCTTTTTCCTTTAGTTTTCACCCTTTCAACCAAGTGTTTTGGCATCATGTTCCTATGATTTCACCGTGAGGTAGGACATTTTTTCATTATTAAAACATTTATCCATCTTAATATGCAGCATTTAGCTCTGGCACATTGTAGTGTTATTACTGGGTCCCTGGAGCCTTTTGTGTTTTCTGTACTCCTTTCTGTGTACAGTATTAATTGAATTCACAATGATAACAGCTCTTGCAAAGGTAATCTCCTCTGACAGGTGCTGTTATAAACATTTTCCCACAGTTTTACAGGGTGACGTTCAACATGCACATATAACTGAGGAATTGCTATGTGTATGTTTAAATTAATGTAGAAAATTACATTTGTTTTTATGCAATAGATGTAGGTCTCAAAGCTATGTGTGCATTTTGGGTGCTTAAGTGAGTGCATCCAAAGTTTGTGCTACCAGTTACAGTTTGTCTATATTGCCTCCAAGGACATCATTGATGTCACTGACTACTGGTCTAATAGAATCGATGGTAAACAAACCAATCAAAGAACTCTTTGAAAGCCTTCTTTCTCATTGTGTGTCATTTCCTATCTGTATTGAGATCATTATAGTATTTTTTCAGCTGCTATTAAATGCCAAGTCCACTTCAAATGGATACAGTATTTTTGTTATTGGTGAATGTGGGTAAGCTGAATTATTTTCTTTCTCGTACATCACGGGACACAGAGCGACATAGTCATTACTAATGGGTTATATAGATACCGTCAGGTGCTGGCACTGGCAACTTCCAAAACCGGAAGTACCCTCCCCTATATAAGCCCCTCCCATCCGGGAGCACCTCAGTTTTTTGCCAGTGTCTAAGGTGTTGGCCAAGAAGAAACATGTGTTTTTCACTGAGCTTGCGTACAGGTTCTTTTGGGCCTCAGTAAGCTATTCCGGATCCGACCAAAAAAGCTTCATAGCTAAACGGTCGGTACCCGGGCCTTGCAGAGAAGAGCAAGGTTTTGCCTGTAATGCTTCTCTTAGGAGAGCTGGACCCTGGGATCCAGAGCTCTGGTCATACCCACGACCAAGATGTTTTCTGTGCAGGGTGCTATACAGGTCCAGGGGAGTGGAATCCTTGGGAACCCGGTCCCTGAAGGTTTGATTACAATGCCTGCCGTGATAGGTGAAGTTTGGGCTTTTGTGGACCAAACAAAGTCCTGCGGCGGGGAACAGGTAAGTGGGGGCCCCCAGGAACTTGGTTCTATTGGGGGACCCCCAAGCCTAATTTGTCTTTCTGTCTGTTACCTAATGGTATTCCCGCAAAATTCTGTGCATGCCTGTAACTACTAAAAAAATTTAATAATTTTTAATGGTGGTCAAGAAAAAAAAAAAAAAAATTTTTTTTTATATATATATGTAATATATTAGACTGCGGTACCTGTGTTTGTCCACTAGAGGCCGCTGTGGAATGTTTTCTTGTCATGTGGACTAGCTTCTTCTCAGCAGAGCAAAGTCCAGGCAGATGGTGAGTTCTCTTATAGGAAACTGCTTCCTCTGCCATGTTGCAGTGCTCGTCCATCCCCCGGCCTGCGGCAAAGAGGGGCCCTGGCTCCTGTCCCTTGTTACCATATTTGAAATTAGCGCCGAAGGCGCACGTGCCCGCGCGCGTGCGCGTGCACGCGCCTCTATATATAGAGGTGAGCCGGGAAAGGGGGCGGAGCCTGGGGGATGACGCTCTGTGCGCGCCGCAGCGCTTCTGCGCATGTGCGGGCGTCCCAGCAGTTTAAAAAAACCACAATATTGTAGTGAGCTGGCTATGAAGTACAGAGACAGAGCTGGCAACATTTAAAGGCATACAGCAAGCGGTTGATACAGGCATCCCCTAGAAAGGCACATTAGTAGACACCAACTGTGATATAGCAGCAATTGTGCTAGACTATTCTCAGTAAAAGTGGTGTATTACGGCTGGAATACCTCAGCTTTAGGCTTAGGAATATGCCGTCCAGAAGCTCCGGAACTGAATCTTCCAGGAAGCGAAGGGGGTCTCATCGGGCTCGGAGGATCTTGGGCATACTCCTGCTGCACCAGTCTCCCCTGAAGTTCAGAGGTAAGTGACCGTAGAGACCCCGCAGGGGTACTTGGTACTGTGGCTGTCCTCAGTTCACCTGCTCCTGTATATGTAACAGAGGAGGTTTTTTCCTCAGCTCTGGGAGGATTAGAGAGAGATTGTCAACATTTATCGCTGCCTCCCTGTCAGGGAAAGCACGCCCGATCTCCGTCTCCTCCTTCAGAGTGCCTGTTAGCAGAGCAACAGTCCCATACAGGGATCGACCTGCCTGAAGGGGATCAGGATGAGGTTGATTCTGTTATAGAGGAATCAACAGTGGGGGAACCTTTTCTCAGCATCTCAAGCTGAAAGATTATGGGTTCAGTCTCTGACTAACATGGTCCGATCAGCATTTAAAAATGCACCTTGCGGAACCATCAACCACTACTGTATCCTCGTTGGGGTCGCTAGAAGCCCCCAGACTGTTTGTTCTTTTCCACTTCACCCTTTACTGAAAGGGCTCATTTACCAGGATTGGGAACGTCCTGAGAAAATATTTATTCCCCCAAGAGATTTCCGGTGGTCTATCCCATGGAGGATAAGTTCATCAAAAAAAAAAAAAAAATGGAAGGTCCCTACAGTGGACGCAGCCATCTCTTGTATGTATAAATCACTGACATGTCCAGTGGATAATGTCCAAATGTTCAAGAACCCAATAGATAAAAGATTGGAGTCCTTATGAAAATCTGCTTGGTGATACAACCAGCAGTAGCAGCTATTGGGGTCTGCTAAGCAGTGAAGGATCAGTTGAAACAGGTCTTGAGGTACTTGACAGATCAGCAGGCTTTGCCCTAGCTGATCTACCTAGAGCCTTAGGCTTTGCGGTTGACGCCATAGAGGATTCAGTCCATCAGGCCTCCCGCCTTACGCTGTCTATAGTACATATGCGTAGGCTCCTATGGCTCAAAAACTGGTCTGCTGAAGCTCCCTGTAAAGAATGGCTGGTTAGCGTCCCATTTCATGGTGAACGCTTATTCAGGGAAAACCTGGACAAATATATCCAGAAAATTTCCAGCGGTAAAAATACGCTCTTGCCGGTTAAAAGCAGAGTTAGAGGTCCCTCTTTAAGAGGCCTGCTTCTCCAGTCCCTGGGGCATCGGCTGTGTAACAGTTCCGACGGCCTCCTCGGTCAAATCCCGGGGGTAAAAAACAGGGACAGTAGCAGGGTAATGAGAAACCCTGGGTCAGGGGAGGTACAAAACCTCCCCCAAAGTTAAATTCATTGAAGCCCCCACTCAGTCGGGTGGGGGGAGGACTCCAGTTGTTCGCAAGAGACCTGGCGGGACACGATCAAGACAGATAGGTGCTCTCCGCAGTAGGTTTGGGATACAGTTTGGAGTTAAAAGACTCTCCTCCTTCCCATTTTTGAGGTCAAACGTGCCAAGGGATCCCCGGAAGAGAGAGTCCCTCCTGTTGGCACTAGAACAACTATTGCTCCAAGGAGTAATTATGGAGGTTCCCCTGGAAGAATGAGGGTTCGGGTTTTACTCAAACCTCTTTACAGTCCCGAAGCAAACGCGGACGGGAGGCCCATATTAATTCTAAAAGGGCTATACAAATTCCTGTATATCAGGACTTTCCGATGGAGTCGATCCGATCGGTGGCCACTGCCCTACAAGGGGAGGATTGGTTAGCCACGATCGACATCAAAGATGCTTATTTGCACATTCCCATCTTTCCAGTCCACCAAAAATTTCTACGCTTTGCAGTAGAAGGGCGCCATTTTCAGTTCAGAGCCTTACCCTTCGGTTTGGCCACAGCACCACGAGTGTTTACAAAAATTCTGGCCCTTTATTGGCCAATCTAAGAACACAAGGTGTAATGATAATGGCATATCTGGATGACTTGTTGCTGATAGACCACTCAGTGAAAAAACTAGACGTGGTCGTTCACAAGACGATCAAGTATCTGGAATCTCATGGTTGGATTATCAACCGAGACAAGTCAGCCCTAAAAACCAGTCAAAAGTCTGGAATACTTGGGGCTAAGGTTGGATTCAGGCCAGAGAAAAATATTCTTGCCTCGAGGAAAGGTGTTGTCTTTGAAAGATTTGATCCACTTAGTGGGTACAAAAAAGACAGCCGTCCATACGCCTGTATATGAGGCTGCTGGGAAAAATGGTGGCATCATTCGAAGCAGTACCCTACGGTCAATTCGATTCAAGGAATTTGCAAGGGGCCATACTGTTAGCCTGGAACAAAAAAGTTCAGGCCCTAGACTTACAATGTCCTTGTCCCCTTCCGTTCGCAAGAGCCTCCGTTAGTGGTTGGTTCCCCAGAATCTGGAAAAAAGGAAATCCTTCAGTCCGATTTCTTGGAAGGTGGTCACTACAGATGCCAGCCTTATAGGCTGGGGAGCAGTACTGGAGCAATAGTCTCTCCAGGGCAGATGGTCGGATGCAGAAAAGGCCCTGCCCATCAATCTCTTAGAGATACGAGCAGCCCGGTATGCCCTAGTAGCATGGACATCCAAACTCCAAGGGTCCCCTGTCAGAATTCAATCAGACAATGCCACAGCAGTGGCATATATCAATCATCAGGGGGGCACCAGGAGTCGTGCAGCCCAGAGGGAAGTGAATTACATCCTGAAATGGGCAGAAAAATATGTCCCAGCCATATCTGCGGTATTCATTCCAGGAGTGGAGAATTGGAAGGCGGACTTTCTAAGTCGCCAGCAATTAGGCCCAGAGGAAGGGTCCCTTCACCCCGAGGTTTTCTGGACAATATGTCAGCGGTGGGGAACATCGGATGTAGATCTTCTAGCATCCAGATTCAACGCAAAGGGGGACAGGTTTGTCTCTCGGACAAGGGATCCCCTAGCTTGCGGCTCGGATGCCCTAGTGTTCCCTTGGGATCAGTTCAAGCTGATATATGCATTCACACCGCCACAATGGTTACCTCGATTACTCCGCAGAATCAGGGTAGAAAAGAAACCAGTGATTCCGGTGGCTCCAGCGTGGCCCCGAAGAGCGTGGTACGCGGAGATTGTAAAATTTCAGTGGGGAGTCCTTGGACTCTCCCACGTCGTCCGGCTTTCGCAAGGACCGATATACCACCCTTCCTTACCAGCCCTAGGTTTGACGGCCTGGCTATTGAAGCCCACATTCTAAAAAAGAGAGGGCTCTCTAATGCTGTGGTATCTACCATGATCAATGCCAGGAAGCCGGTATCCAGGCAGATCTACTATAGAATCTGGAAGGCGTACATCGCGTGGTGTGAGGCCAAGAAATGGCATCCACATAAGTACGTAATAGGTAGGATTCTGGACTTCCTACAGTGGGCTGTAGATAGGAAGCTTGCCTTGAGTACTATCAAGGGTCAGATTTCGGCCTTGTCAATATTTTTTCAAAGGCCCTTGGCTTCGCATTCACTAGTCAAAGCCTTTATACAAGGAGTGATGCGTATTAGTCCTCCGGTTAATATTCCCATATGTCCATGGGATCTAAACTTAGTTCTGTTGGTTCTACAGAAACAACCATTTGAACCATTACAGCATATTTCCTTGGTGCTTCTCACCAGGAAATTGATTTTTCTAGTAGCCATTTGTTCGGCTAAAAGAGTATCGCCATATCTGGTTATCCATAAGGACAGAGTAGTGTTACGTCCTCATCCAGCCTTTCTTCCTAAGGTGGTATCGAGGTTTCATTTGAACCAAGATGTGGTTCTTCCTTCTTTTTTCCCCAAACCTACTTTGGTAGAGGAAAAGTTATTGCATTCTTTGGATGTAGTAAGAGCAGTTAAAGCTTATCTAAAAGCCACTGCTCAGATTCGCAGAACGGATACTTTGTTTATTCTACCGGAAGGCCCCAGAAAGGGTCAGGCAGCGTCAAAATCTACTTTAGCCAAGTGGATTCGACAGGTCATTATGCAAGCTTATGGCTTGAGAAGGAGACCGCCTCCGTTCAAAGTTAGAGCGCACTCCACGAGAGCAGTTGGAACTTCATGGGCAGTGCATCACCAGGCCTCCCTGGCTCAAATCTGTAAGGCCGCAACATGGTCTTCGGTACACACGTTTACTAGGTCCTACCAGGTGGACGTTAGAAGTCAGGAGGATGTCGCCTTTGGGCGCAGTGTGTTGCAGGCCGCAAAAGATCCTCATGTCTGATAGCGCTCAGCTTATATATGGTGTACCCCCCCCCCCTCATTTGGCATTGCTTTAGGACATCCCATTAGTAATGACTATGTCGCTCTGTGTCCCGTGATGTACGAGAAAGAAAATAGGATTTTTATAACAGCTTACCTGTAAAATCCTTTTCTTGGAGTACATCACGGGACACAGAGCTCCCGCCCCTCTTTAGGGACACTTATTGCTTTGCTACAAAACTGAGGTGCTCCCGGATGGGAGGGGCTTATATAGGGGAGGGTACTTCCGGTTTTGGAAGTTGCCAGTGCCAGCACCTGCCGGTATCTATATAACCCATTAGTAATGACTATGTCGCTCTGTGTCCCGTGATGTACTCCAAGAAAAGGATTTTACAGGTAAGCTGTTATAAAAATCCTATTTTTATTAGACGGCAGCACAGTGGTTAGCACTTCCTCGTGACAGCACTAGGGTTGTTGATATGAATCCGAATCACAACACTACCTGCATGAATTTTGCATGTTCTCCCTGTGCCTGCATGGGTTTCCTCCGGGTACTCCAGTTTCCTCCCACACTCCAAAGACATGCTGGTAGGTTAATTGGCTCCTGTCTAAATTGGCCCTAGTATGTGAATGTATGAATGTGAGTTAGGGACCTTAGATTGTAAGCTTCTTGAGGGCAGGGGCTGTTGTGAATGTATAATAAATATGTAAAGCGCTGTATAAATTGACAGCGCTATATAAGTACCTAAAATAAATCAATATTAGACAACATATTTCCTTTCTAGGGCTTTCTACTTCTTTCACTGTCAATTAGGGTAGGAGGCATAATTCTGTATCATTGTGAACAAGATTCCTCATCTCTTATAGGGGACATAGTAAATAGGTGGAATTGGGAAATACACAAAGTGATGGTAGCTTTCACCTAAAATTTTAATATTAGTATTTGATGGACTGACTGAAATTATTTTTTTTTTTATTTGATCGCCTATTGGAATGAACTTACACTTCAAACACAGCAGAAGGCTGAAAATGGGCATATATGTGTGTATTTTTGTAGTCAATATACCGTATATACTCGAGTATAAGCCAAGTTTTTCAGCACGTTTTTTTGTGCTGAAAATGCCCCCCTCGGCTTATACTCGAGTCTGTGTCCATCTTCACCTTTTGTGCGCCTGATCTCCCGGCTCTGTGACATATTCAGTCTAGTCGACGGCCGTGCACTGTAACAAATCCCCGCCGCCTCCTCGTCCTCGTCCGTGATAGGCAGAACACTGACTCACTGCTGGGAAACCGAGTCAGTGTTCCGTCACGGACGAGGAGGAGGCGGCGCTTTGGTACACTGCATGGCCATCGACTAGACTGCATATGTCACAGCACCGGGAGATCGTAAGGCTGCAGATGGACACAGCGCTGGAGATCAGGTAGGGAGATTGGGCACAGCGATGCATGGGCACAGCGATGCATGGGCATAGCGAGGCATGGGCACAGTGAGGCATGGGCACAGTGAGGCATGGACAAAGTGAGGCATGGGCACAGTGACAGTGAGTCATGGGCAAAGTGAGGCATTGGCACAGTGAGGCATTGGCATAGTGAGGCATGGGCACAGTGAGGCACGGGCACAGTGAGGCATGGGCACAGTGAGGCATGCACATGGACACAGTGAGGCACGCAGATGGACACCCTAGGCTTATACTCGAGTCAATACGTTTTTTGTGGTAAAATTAGGTGCCTCGGCTTATATTCGGGTCGGCTTATATTCGAGTATATACAGTAATTTATTGTTTAAAGCTGCATGTGTTTACTGTTTAGTAAGGTAGAAAATGAGCAACATTCCCAGCTGTCATGTGCAGGTTTTTATATATGTCCTCCAGCCTGTACTGCTTATTATTCTGGAGTTCATTAATTATAGTTCTGGATCTAAAGAGAGTTATTTAGCTGTCAGCAGAGGTTAGCTATTCTTTACATTCCTCATTTTCTTCTGTGCATTCCCCATTTGCAGTATTGTGCTTAGGCCTTCACAAACTGAAGAATGACCATATGACAGAGGCCACAGGCGCCTATACTTTTGTCCTTCAGCTTCTAGACCTTAAAGCAGAGTTCCACCCAAATTTGGAACTTCCGCTTTATCCACTCCTCACCCCCTTACGTGCCACATTTGGCATGTAATTTTTTTTGGGGGGGAGTGGGGGCTTCAGTAGGAGTGGGATTTCCTGTCCCACTTCCTCCTTCCCCCCTGGGGTCGCCTTGGCGATACGTCATATCGCCTTGTGGCAGCCCCTCCCTGTAGGCGATCACCTGGGACGTGACAGGTCCCAGGCGATGGCCTGTCCACTCAGAGATCGCTGCGCTGTTCGCGCATGCGCAGTGAGTGCCCGGCCGTGAAGCCGAAAGCTGTCACGGCCGGGTGCCCACACAATGAATGGAGGCGCCGGCGGAGAAGGGGGGGAGAGGAGCGTAGCGGAGCTCCGGGGCGTCGCGTCGCTGGACAGTGGAACAGGTAAGTGTATGTTTATTAAAAGCCAGCAGCTACACTTTTTGTAGCTGCTGACTTTTAATAAACATAAAAAAAGGCTGGAACTCCCCTTTAATAAGCAGGTAAGCATAGTTGTCCAGAACTGTAAAAATGCAGTGTGTGTACTTAAAGGGTTAGTTTACCTTTTCAGGAAAAAATTAAAGGTGAACGAACACCCACCCTATTCCCTCAGTCCCTGCTGTAGATACCTCTGTGTGTATAAGAAAGAGTGAGCGCTAAAGTGTTTAGAGCTGCTAACACAAAAGGAAGTCCAATCTCATAACACAATAGTGCAGCACTCAACTATGTAAAAAACTAAACAAACTAAATTTTAAAGTGATAGTGCAAAAATACATAAATAACAGAAATTCATATATTGTACAACAATACTCAAAACAGTTCATATAGTGATATCCACATCTAAGTAATAAATTAATATATCATCCAATGGTGTTCATATATAAGTAAAAAAGGGTGCAACAATTTCATGTATTAGAACGTCCATAAGTTGATGTAATATCCACAGATAAATCACTGTGATGTCCACTTCCAGACAATTATCAAGAAAGTGCATCTTAGTGAAAAAACAACAACACACAAAGCCTCCGCCTTGATCTCCACACTGGGTGCCCCTATACTGATCCGGTATGGTTGGGTGACTCGTCTTGGGTGGAAAGGAGCTCACCACAAGGAGCCCAAAAGTGTTATGATAGTGTAGTATTTATTTTTAAATCAATAAAACATACAGCATTTAAAATGCACATGGATTCAAAGTAATACAGAGCGACCGACCATACCAAAATGTCTGTCGATCTGGTACTCCGATAAGGCAGCGTGACATCAGCATATAGAGCTCCTCCCTGAACATTTAGTGCGCATGCACGTCTTCAGGGGACCACCTACATCAACTTCTGGACATTCTAATACATGAAATAGTTGCACCCTTTTTTACTTATATATGAACACCATTGGAAAACATATGAATGTGTTACTTAGATGTGGATATCACTATATGAACTGTTTTGAGTATTGTTGTACAATACACGAATTGCTGTTTTTTATGTATTTTTGCACCGATACCTCTGTGTGTGATGAGCTGTCAGTGCCCACACTGCCTATGTAGCAGTCTGAATATTTCATATCCCCACTCTTCTCTTTCCTCTTCCTGCAGTGTTTCCCGGACAGATCAGAGCGATGCTCTGTGCGGGCACTGACCAATTAGACTAGCTCTGATCAATCCTGGAAGCTCTGCAGAAAGAAGGGGAAGAAAAGTAGGTGTTTCAAATCCCAGGACCACTACGACTTTTGCAAGTGTCCTATGTGTATGGAGATTTGTATAGCCCCCCTGATGTAGGGGGTGTGTCCTGGCCCCCCCAAAATGCATTGGTTATAAATTAATAAATTTGCATCTGCATGATCGACTTCTGGTGTGATGCTTTAACTTTCGACTTTCTGATTTTTTTATTAGTTGCTGGGTCCACCTAGCCATATTTCGAATTTCTTTCTGGATTTCTGCAATAGGGTTTAATGCTGATAGAGCCCTGATGTAATTCCACCGAGCAAAGTGTTGCACTGCACACTTTCTTATTTCGCCGTGACAGCATTAAAGTAGTATCTCATTGCTGTTGCTCCTACCACAAGAGCCACATGGAATTTTGATCTCTGATCTGTCCATACTGCCTTTCTGCAGTGATACTTGGTCACCTTTGACTATTTAACCCTTAGTCTTGAGCATGCTGTCTTGATTCCATGAGTACTCGATGCCTTGCCTCCTACCTTTAGCCTGTGCTTAGCTTACTGAACCTGCAACATGTCGGATACTAGACCGGGGGGGGGGCAGGTGTCAGTTCTGCTGTCCCGGGGTTCCCCCAACATATTGTCCACTTGTTAGTATCCCATAACCTGAGATCGTGTAGTTTTAGAGTCTATCTTCTTCATGGAGTCCTTCCTTGCTCTGTTGGGTGTTGCTGGGCCTTTGCTGCAGTCACACTGGAATTTATAATTCAGATTGCCAAGTTGATTTCTGACTCTCATCGCACAGGCTGCAAGTGCTCTACTGCCTTCATGCAATGCATGATCTACCTGCAGCCCTAGTTGTGTCCAAGTCTTCGGACGCGGAGACTGTTTCTTATTCCGAGTCACTTAAGTCTTTGATGCGTTTCTCCCAAAAGTGTTAGTCTTCTCATATCACTAAGTTGAGGGAGACATTTTGGGACTTATTGATTTAGTGCTCCACACCCTAAAGCTGGAGGACCAATTTGTTGTTTCTATCACAGCTGTTTTCAGCCTTGGGTCTCACAGGGCTCCTAAGGCCTTTAAAACCTTCCGAGTTGTTTCTGTATGACACTTGGTGACACCCTGATCAGGTTTGTGTGCCTCCTATTGAGAGGATCACAACACAATTTGTTTGTCCCTACTGTGGATCTGTCATTTCTCGCAACTACGGCCTCGTACACACGGCCGAGATTCTCGTTGAAAAAAACATGTCGTTTTTTTCGACGAGATTCTTGGACAAGAAACTTGTCCCGGCCGAGTGTACACACGCTCGTTTCAAAGAACCCGCGGTTCTTTGAAAGGAGTGTACGCGGTGACGTCATCGACTACGTCGAGCATGCGCTCGTCACATTCGATGCCGTCGCCGCCATCTTGGTATACCCTACGTATGCCTAGGAAGCTACCGCGCATGCGTCAAATTCATTTCGAACATGCGCGGGCTTCCCGGCAGACAGGTAAGTGTACACACTCACTTTTCTTGTCGAGAAACATGCCGACGAGAATCTCGACGAGAAAATAGAGAGCAGGTTCTCTATTTTCTCGTCGAGGTTTCTTGTCGGTTTTCTCGACGAGAAACCCGATAGCAGCGTACACACGACCGATTTACTCGGCAAGACCTCTCTGCCAGCAAGTTTCTTGCTGGTTCTTGCCGAGAAAATCGGTCGTGTGTACGAGGCCTACCATAAGACTCCTTTTCCTTTAAAGTTCAGCTGTGCTCAGACTATGGTTAAGGATCGCACTAATACAGTAAGAAGCTGAAAACACTTGATAGCTATCTACTCTTTAGCAGGCTCCACCCTGTATCTGACTGTAGCTCTTCTGTGCCAAACCATGGTAGAATGGGCCAAATCCACTAAGTGGGATCTGACACAAACCTGCAGGTCATTGATTGCAAGGACTAATTATCTGTGACGTTGAACTTTAGCTGTGATGTGTTGTTGGCAAACTTGTGTCTTCTGTCTTGTATTGGTTTTTGTCAGTGCACTTGCATAGGACTCCGTGGCTAAAGCACTGGACTGCAGAATTAGCTTGCAAGAAGGGGCATTTATTCAGACCAACATTGGATACTATCTTCAAAGATGCTACTCGGGGTAAGAGAACTTATCTTCCCCAGTAGAAAAAGTCTAAGGAGCAAACTACAAAACCCCCTCCATCTGTAACTTCTCAGAAGCAATCTATTTAGCTTTACTATGAACTCAACTTCCATATCAAGACCCTCCAAGCTTGATTTCCAGACCATTCACAGGGTTACTGCCCTTTCCTTGCTTTTTAACCTTGAAACTCCCTGTGCCTTGGTAACCTCCTTTGGGTGCTTTCTGTGTTCTTGGAAGTGTAACCATCCCAGCCCTGCTGCAGATCTTTTTTCAGGGTTTTTACTTTAACCAATTAACTGTTCCTAGACTCAAAGGGGACATTTGCCCCATCTTGAACCTTAATGCCCTAAATGCTTACTTTCAAGTCCAAAAGTTCCATATGGAATCAACAAGATCAGATATTGCCTGCCTTCACCAGTGCGACTTTTTGGCCTCAGTGAACATAGATGTTCATGTACTTCTTTCTTGCGCATTAAAGCATTCAGTTTTTTTGCGGTGGGGCCTCTGCCTGCCCTTCACACCTTGGGTGTTTACCAAGGTGCTGGCTGCAGTGTTGGTCCTCTTACACTTTTGAGGTATCTCAATAGTGGGCTACTTGGATGACCTTCTCTTGAGGAAGGAGTCTGTGAGGGCTCTGAAGTATAACGTGTCCCTAACTGTCCAAATACAGGGGTTTAGTTGGATCCTAATCCTCTAAACATTGTGGTTGGTCCCAACCCATTGCTTGGAATATATAGATCTGGTCCTGGACACTTACTAGACCAGGGTGTTCCTTCCCCAGGAGAAGCTTCAGACTTTCTACTCTCAGGTTTGTGTGCTCCAATCCAGGAGCTGTACGATTGTGGACCTTTTGACCATTAGATTCAACAACAAACTAAGCAGATTTCAGCCAGATTTATGGATTCACTGGCAGAAGAAAAGGATGCACAAGGGTCTTTGTGGAATCGTTACAGTTTTATCTGTCTTTCCTCTCCTGAACCTGCTTTTTCGACTGCTTACAGTATTAAGCTGGAGGGCATCCCAGGGGTTCTCATAACCCTTGTGGGTTCTGCCAGTCTGGATCAGCTGTTCAAAGGATCAGTTTGCCATCTTTCTTCTTGGTCACTGGATTTAAGGGACAGGGACATTACTAAGTTTGTATTCCTACAATGCTCAAAGCAAGTAAGTAGTCCATCAAACATGGACAGCATACATGTGAATCTAGGGGCTTTCACCCCAGTAGTTTCTCAGTGGTTCCTTTCTTTCATTTAGTTGGGTCTGGACCAACACTTGGCCCTTAGTACCATCAAGGGCTAGATCTCTGCATTTGCTATTGTTTCAGATGCCTCCCACTTTCTGATCAAAACTTTAGTGCAAGAGCATCTTTGTGGCTCCCCTGGTCAAATCTCCTTTGTATTTGTAGAATTTATATCTTGTCCTCACAGTGTTTCATAAGTCCAATTTGAACCTTTCACCTCTGCTAGGCAAGTGTCCAAACTGGCATCTTTTTTCAGCAAAGAACATTTTTAGATCCTACAGAATAGCACAATGGAGTTAAAGTAGATGTAAACCTGATTCATGCAATTTAAGCTGGGCACATATATCGGCAGTGTTTTTTTTATCTCTCTTCAAAGCACTGTGTCCCGTGGCTTTGTCCTGCTCCCTCCTTCTGTTATCAGCCTGATAACTTTTGACAAGCTCTCCGAAGACGGGAGCCTAAAGTGTGTGTTGGGGGGAGGTTGCTATAAATAGATTAGCACACTCCTAAACTATACACAGGCAACCTCTGCATGAGCGTGTGTCTGTGTGGGGGGGGGGGCTTTCCTCCAATCAGCTGTCTCTCACAGTGTCTAGCAATAATCCCCTCCTACAGGGAAACCAGGAAGAGAACATTCTAACAGGATGTGCACTTTCTAAACCGTATATCAAGATGAAGACAGCAGATATACATGTAAAACTTCTGTAGGGAGATTTGTTCCATCTCTGTGTATCATCTGAGGTTGTTCACTTCACTGGGTATATGGAGGGTTTACATCCACTTTAAGGCCTTGGGGCTTCCTTTATTCCTACCTAAAGTGGTCCCTGCCCTATTGCATTAACCAGAATATTGTCCTTCTGTCCTTGTGTTTGGCTTTAGTTTACGAGAAGAAGATTAGTTACCATTCTTTGGATGTGTTCAGGGCTGTTTAAGTTTCTCTCTCAACCACAGCTTCTTTTAGGAAGGCTGATTCCATTTTTGTCATTCAGAATAGGCCTAGGAAGGGCACTCTGGTTTTTAATTTACCAATTTCTAAGTGGTTCAGGCAGACTATTGCTCAGGTCTATAGCCTCAAAAATTGGGTTCCCCCTTTTTCTTTTAGGACTCACTCCACTAGGTTTGAGATGCCTGCTTCTGGTGTAAAGTCTTTCACATGGCTGTTTGAGCTACAGGCAGTCCCTTGCTCTTGTTTTTTGTGGATCTGTTAGCTTTCTATTTTGTCTGTGTTGCCTACACCCCATTTGGGCTTCTTTTGACAATTTGAAAGGTTTTTGAATTCTGGTGTTTGTCAGAGGACGAGATAGAAAATAGTGTTTTTGTACTCACAATATAATCCCTTTTTTGGAGTCCATTGAGGGAAACTGATCCCACCACTCTGAGTTTATAAATATGTTTTTGGTACTGCTTTGCTACTATACTGAGGCATGCTGGTAGCATAAGTGGTTGTACCCAGGCCTAGGGTTTTTGTGAGAAGTTGCTAAAGAACCTACACTAAGCAATCCAGATGCATCAAAGCAAAAGGTGTCTTACAGCCACAGAATAAGTAGGAAAAGATGTTCTTTGTTAGCATGCTGTGAAACGGGACCCTTGCACTCTCTCCCTGCTTTAATTGGAAAGCTCTAGCTCAAGCTGTAGAAGGTATGCCGGTCTGCTGCAGAGAGACCATTGTTTCCACACAAAGAGCATGGGTCCCACTCTGCAGCATGCTGGCAGGGGACAGGCTTTTCTTTTTAGGCTGTGGCTGATTTGGAAAAAAATGAATTATCAGAATTGCCTGCATTTTATTTTGATGCACCTGGAATGTACAGTATTTAGATGATTTAAACTAAAGGTTCAATTGGGTGTAACAAAATGAAATGGTGTGTGCAGGCAGTTGATTGAGCATTGAACCATTCACTTCATTCCCAGCATCCCAAGCTGTATTCACTTCACTCCCAGCCTCCCAAGCTTTCTTCCTGATGTCACCATCACACACATGCTAAGGCTAGTTTGGGTGACAACCGATACACATGATCTCCATGTAAATAATGTCTCTGGTGGGAGTTAAATGCAAGTTCCCGGTCTAGCAAGGCATCAGTGCTTTCCCATTATGTTCCCCATGTTTAGCAAAATTGAACCCAAGCATTTTAGAAATTATAGGTAGAAGAAATCTAATATGTGCAATAACCTAGAACCTGGTATGTTTCCCAGACGACCGCATGAATGGATCCTTTGTTTCATGCCTTCAGTTTTTCATCTGAATTCTTCACATATAAATGGCAGCTCCTGCCTGTCACATACGTCTCAAGCTTTTAATTTAGTACACTGTTGATATTTACTACAAAATAAAATAATTAGTATGAGTGACTTGATCATTCCATCTAGGAATGTCAGCATTTCTTTCTAATTGCTAAAGTGCACAAACAACATTTGTCATTTAGAGTTTTTTTTTTAAGAACTGCAGGATACCTCCATTAAAACAATTAAGTTGTTATGCATCGACTTCTGTGCATTGCACTGAACTCCCCTCTGGTACTCGCTGTTCTGCAGAAAGCATCATGTCTGATACCTCTGAAGCAAACAGCTCCTAAAGCTGATAAACAATTTATCTTTTTCTGTATTATGTACTTTTCTATCTTCATTACCAAATCCATTTACATTTTAAAGCAGACCTAGCATCAGATATTTTTGATGAGTGTATGCATACCAAGTAATGTGCAAATGTAAAGCTGGCCGTATGCTAGAAGAATTTTGTTAAAAAACTTTCATTTCAGGAACATTTGTGCAATCTTTCAATCAATAGTGTGGTCAAATCGTTTTGTTTTTTTCGACCGCAGTGCCAAAAAAATTTGAAGGAGCAATGCATATAAATGCAACTTCAAAAGGAGGGAATGCAAAGCAACTCATAAATAATGCCTAAAAATGGACTGCAGACATACCACAAATGCATGTAAGCGTGCATGCAAAACTGCACACTGAGTGTGGGGATTGTGGTGTAAACAAGACCTAAAGGCCGGTTCACATGTTTTTAGCATGTCACATTTTTAGATCTGTTCTTCATCCATTTTTTTATCTTTTGTGAGTCACCCTCTTGTGGTTTGCCTTGTGATTTGTTTTTGGGCACCTTTTTCTGTGTTTTCTGTGATTTTGTAAGCAAGAAGACTTTGGGTGTGTGTGTGTCTCCTAGAGTGTGTGACGTCACCATGAGCATGCGTCATGGCATCTGACGCCAACTCTCAGGCATTTGGTGGCCATTTTGAAGAGCATATAACCACATGTTTGGTAACAGGTAAGTTTAGCCTCTAATGCAGTCTTTTTGAACCGGTGAAACCAGTCTTTGCTTTATATGCACATAATTTGAAATTTGTACACTCTCTGGATGCCCTGGGGAGAACAAGTATTTGATACACTGCTGATTTTGCAGGTTTTCCTACTTACAAAGTATGTAGAGGTCTGTAATTTTTATCATAGGTACTCTTCAACTGTGAGAGACTGAATCTAAAACAAAAATCCAGAAAATCACATTGTATGATTTTTAAATAATTAATTTGCATTTTATTGCATGACATAAGTATTTGATCACCTACCAACCAGTAAGAATTCCGTCTCTCACAGACCTGTTATTTTTTCTGTAAGAAGCCATTCTGTTCTCCACTCATTACCTGTATTACCTGCATCTGTTTGAACTTGTTACCTGTATAAAAGACACCTGTCCACACACTCAATCAAACAGACTCCAACCTCTCCACAATGGCCAAGACAAGAGAGCTGTGTAAGGACATCAGGGACAAAATTGTAGACCTACACAAGGCTGGGATGGGCTACAGGACAATAGGCAAGCAGCTTGGTGAGAATGCAACAACTGATGGCGCAATTATTAGAAAATGGAAGAAGTTCAAGATGACGATCAATCTCCCTCGGTCTGGGGCTCTATGCAAGATCTCACCTCGTGGGGCATCAATGATCATGAGGAAGGTGAGGGATCAGCCCAGAACTACACGGCAGGACCTGAAGAGAGCTGGGACCACAGGCTCAAAGAAAACCATTAGTAACATACCACGCCATCATGGATTAAAATCCTGCAGTGCACGCAAGGTCCCCCTGCTCAAGCCAGCGCATGTCCAGGCCCGTCTGAAGTTTGCCAATGACAATCTGGATGATCCAGAGGAGGAATGGGAGAAGGTCATGTGGTCTGATGAGACAAAAATAAAGCTTTTTGGTCTAAACTCCACTCGTCGTATTTGAAGGAAAAAGAAGGATTAGTACAACCCCAAGAACACCATCCCAACCGCGAAGCATGGAGGTGGAAACATCATTCTTTGGGGATGCTTTTCTGAAAAGGGGACAGGACGACTGTACCGTATTGAGGGGAGGATGGATGGGGCCATGTATTGCGAGATCTTGGCCAACAACCTCCTTCCCTCAGTAAGAGCATTGAAGATGGGTCATGGCTGGGTCTTCCAACCCGAAACAGACAGCGAGGGCAACTAAGGAGTGGCTCCGTAAGAAGAATCTCAAGGTCCTGGAGTGACCTAGCCAGTCTCCGGACCTGAACCCAATAGAAAATATTTGGAGGGAGCTGAAAGTCCGTATTGCCCAGTGACAGCCCCGAAAACCTGAAGGATCTGGAGAAGCTCTGTATGGAGGAGTGGACCAAAATCCCTGCTGCAGTGTGTGCAAACCTGATCAAGAACTACAGGAAACGTATAATCTCTGTAATTAATTGCAAACAAAGGTTTTTGTACCAAATATTAAGTTCTGCTTTTCTGATGTATCAAATATTTATGTCATGCAATAAAATGCTAATTAATTACTTAAAAATCATACAATGGGATTTTCTGGATTTTTGTTTTATATTTCGTCTCTCATAGTTGAAGAGTACCTATGATAAAAATTAGGGTTGTCCCGATACCGATACTAGTATCGGTATCGGAACCGATACCAAGCATTTGCGCGAGTACTTGTACTCGCGCAAATGCTCCCGATGCCTTGTCCGATACTTCGCCGAGAGGGCGAAGAGGGGGCGGAGAGCGGGGCGGGGGCAGAGACCAAAGCACAGAGGGGGCGGAGAGCGAGGCGGGGGGCGGAGAACAGAGCGCAGAGGGGGCGGAGAGCGGGGCAGGGGGCGGAGACCAGAGCGGAGATGGGGCGGAGAGCGAAGCAGGGGGCGGAGACCAGAGCGGAGACCAGATCGCAGACGGGGCGGAGAGCGAGGCGGGGGCGGAGACCAGAGCGGAGACGGGGCAGAGAGCGAAGCAGGGGGCGGAGACCAGAGCGGAGACCTGATCGCAGACGGGGCGGAGAGCGAGGCGGGGGGCGGAGACCAGAGCGGAGAGGGGGCGTAAGCAGAGCGTGTCTTCAGGCGGGTAAGTAAAATTTCATTGTGACATGCACACAGATTTGTTTTCCTTCCGCCCTTGTGATCAAATGGTTGCCTGCCTTGCCTGTCTTTCTGCTGGTCACCCTGCTATTTTGCTCAATGTGCTCCCCCTGACTCTCCTGCCTGTTTGTTTTTCGATGCTGGAGGGGAGGCAGTTTTTTAAAAAGACATTAACCACTGAGAATGGCCCAGGGGGAGGGAAGAGGTGGGGGTGGGGGGTGCCTTTGCCAATGTAAGAGGCATTATTCCCACTGACCACCAATGTTAGGGGCATTCTTCCCACTGACCACCAATGTAAGGGACATTCTTCCCACTGACCACCAATGTAAGAGGCATTATTCCTACTGACCACCAATGTTAGGGGCATTCTTCCCACTGACCACCAATGTTAGGGGCATTTTTCCCACTGACCACCAATGTTAGGGGCATTCTTCCCACTGACCACCAATGTAAGGGGCATTCTTCCCACTGACCACCAATGTTAGGGGCATTCTTCCCACTGATCACCAATGTAAGGAACATTCTTCCTACTGATCACCAATGTAAGGAACATTCTTCCTACTGATCACCAATGTAAGGAACATTCTTCCTACTGATCACCAATGTAAGGAGCATATGCTGACTCAGTACCATCTATCACTGCCATCTATCAGTGCCAGCCACCTGCCATCTATTAGTGCCAGTGCCATCTATCAGTGCCAGCCCCCTGTCAGTGCCAGCCATATGTCGGTGCCAGTCATAAGTGCCCGCCACCTGTCAGTACTCATCACTGCTGCATATCCGTGCCACCTAATCATATCAGTGCTCATCAGTGCTGCTTAATCAGTGCCGCCTATCAGTGCTGCATAGCAGTGCCACCTAATCTGTATTGTGCTTTAAAACTGTCACCTGACATTATAAAAAAGTATCGGTAATCGGTATCGGCAAGTACTTGAAAAAAAGTATCGGTACTTGTACTCGGTCTTAAAAAAGTGGTATCGGGACAACCCTAATAAAAATGACAGACCTCTGCATGCTTTGTAAGTAGGAAAACCTGCAAAATCGGCAGTGTATCAAATACTTGTTCTCCCCACTGTATGTGGTCTTTAACACCTTCAGTACCCGCCCATAGTCAAATGACGTCCACAGGAGGGATCTCCCATCCTGGGTGGACGTCATATGACGTCCTGGGCTTCCCGGCCGTCTAGGGGGCGTGCGCGCGCCCGCCGCATCGCTCGGGACCCGGTGCGCGTGCCCAGCGGCCGCGATGTCCGCCGGGCACCCGCGCTTGGCCGTGAACATGGCAGGACCGTGGATCTGTGTGTGTAAACACACAGATCCACGTCCTGTCAGAGGTGAGGAGACCGATGTGTGTTACCAGTACAGAGGAACACAGATCGGTCTCCTCCCCTTGTGAGTCCCCGCCCCCTACAGTTAGAATCACTCCCTAGGATACACATTTAACCCCTTGATCGCCCCCTAGTGTTAACCCCTTCCCTGCCAGTCACATTATACAGTAATCAATACATTTTTATAGCACTGATCGCTAGATAAATGCGAATGGTCCCAAAATAGTGTCAAAAGTGTCCAATGTGTCCGCCGCAATGTCGTAGTCACAATAAAAATTGCAGATCGCCGCCATTACTAGTAAAAAAAAAAAAAAAAAAATGCCATAATTCTATCCCCTATTTTGTAGACGCTATAATCTTTGCGCAAACCAATCAATATACACTTATAGCGATTTTTATTTTTTTTACCAAAAATATGTAGAAGAATACATATCGGCCTAAACTTAGGAAAATTTTATTTATTTTTTTAAATTGTGATATTTATTATAGCAAAAAGTAAAAAATATTGTGTTTTTTTTTTTAAACTGTCGCTCTTCTTTTGTTTATAGCGCAAAAAATAAAAACCGCAGAGGTGATCAAATACCACCAAAAGAAAGCTCTATTTGTGGGGAAAAAAAACATTAAAATTTCATTTGGGTACAGTGTTGCATGTCATTCAAAGTGCGATAGCGCTGAAAACTAAAAATTGGTCTGGGAAGGAAGGGGGTGAAAATGCCCTGTATTGAAGCCGTTAAACTGCATTCTTGTTATTGTATTAGAATTTGCCTTGCACTGGTGTGAGGGAGGTTTGAATTGAATCGTTACTACAAGTTCTATAGTCACAGATGGGATCCAAGATTTTTCTTGGTGATGTCTACTGGTATCTGAAATTCATTTTCCTCTGGACACTTGCGCCTTTATGATATCTGACATTAAAAATGATGTTACCAGATGCTAGGTCAGAGATGATCCAATCATATAAATCCTGGTGCCTATGCAGTTTCTGGCAGTAATCACAAATGTCTGACATACAGTATATCACCCCTTTCTGCTGTCCCCTACCTTGCTACAAACTTATAATGTTGCAATCTGATCAGTAGGAGAAAAGAAGCTAACTTCCAAGTTGAAGCAGATGCTAAACATGCTGCTGGAATTAGAGGAAGTCCCCAGGGCCATAGCAACAATTTAAAGTGGTTCTAAAGACAGAAGTTTTTTTAACCTTTTTAACCTTCTGTGTGCAGCAACTCCCCTGATACTTACCTGAGCCCCATCTCAATCCAGTGAAGTTGCACGAGAGCCTAGACTGTCCGGGACTCTCCCTCCTGATTGGCTGAGACACAGCAGCAGGCGCCATCGGCTCTCGCTGCTGTCAAGTTAGTGAATCAATAAGAGAGAGGGGCACTCGAGCCGAGCCGTGGCTCCCTTTTTGGATGGACACACAGAGCAGCAGCTCGGCTTGGGTGCCCCCATAGCTTCTTGCTGTGGGGGCAGGAGTGCTGGCGAGGGACCTGAGAAGAGATGGATCTGGGCTTCTCTGTGCAAAACCACTGCACAGAGCAGGTAAGTATAACATGTTTGTTATTTTTAAACAAAAAAAAAACAAGACTTTAATATCACTTTAAGGCCTAGTTTACGCTTTTAGTTGGGGGTTAGTGCACGTGGTTGTGGTGCTCACTTTTAGGGGTTTCAGCTGCCCTCTGAAAAGCAGTCTACTGTGGATCACTTTTCAGTGTAAAGGGGGAGGGTTGTCAGCAGCAGACACAATCCAGTGTAAATGCAGAGACAGAAATACACTGTTAGGAGCTATGAAGGGGTGCGCGCCAGCAGGATGCAGAGAAACAGCAGTACGCTGATATTCATAGTGAAGACCTGTGCAGAGGGGCTTGTCAGCACAAGTCTGGCAATTGGATTACAGGCAGGCTGTGCTCCAAAGTAGAATGCAAAGAAAAAAAACTGACCATGTTGGTATGGATTTGCTTCCATGCCTAGTGTGGTCAGTGTGAAACAGGAAAACAGGGGATCACCAGGTACTTCACACAAAGGAAACAATATAAAGAGACTAAGATACTTTATTTTTTATTTATTTAGAGGATTTGCAGTAGAGACTATGAGGCTCCATGTACACAGAAGCTCAAAAACAGTCGTTTTTAAAGCAGCAGAAAAAGCTAGCTTTTATCAGCGTTTTTTTACTACCTTTTATTAGCGTTTTTCAGTGTAGCGTTTTTTCGTTTATTTTTATTTATTTATTTATTTATTTTTAACAAATTTTTTTTTATTCAATGGACCAAAAAACGCAAAAAAATGCTCGCGGCCAGCGTTTTTGAGCGTTTATGAGCGTTTTGCAGCGTTTTGCGTTTTTTCTGCCGAAAAACGGCACTTTAATTGCGAATTTCTTGCGTTCAGAAAAAAGCCCATTAACTCCACTGCTCATTAAAGCTAAAAAAACGTCATGTGTACATGAACACATAGGCTAACATAGAGTGCAGTTAATGGGCTTTTTAAAAAAACGCCAATAAACTGCAGTTTATCAGCTTCTGTGTACATGGAGCCTGATACTTTTAAATGCAAGTACATGGTAACACAGACACACATCAGAAATATGAAATGTTGGGGTAAAGTACACTTTAAAGAAGGTACTTGGAGGCACAACAAGATGTCTGCAATTTGGTCGTATTGTTAGTTTGTTGCCCTCATTTCATCTAAGGCTACTTTCACACTGGGGTGGTAAGGGCGTCGGCGGTAAACCACCGCTAGTTTTAGCAGCCTTTTTTCAGCCGTTGGCGGGGTGCTTTTAACCCCCCGCTAGCGGCCGAAGGGGTAAGTAGCCCCCGTGTAGCGCTGCTGCTGAAACGCTTTGCAGGCACTTCAGCAGCGCTGCCCATTCATTTCAATGGGCAGGGGCGGTGGAGGAGCGGTGTATATACCGCTCCTAGACCGCCCCAAAGATGCTGCTTGCAGGACTTTTTCTAACGTCCTGCAAGCGCACCGCTCCAGTGTGAAAGCACTCGGACTTTCACACTGGAGTGACAGGAGAGGTGCTTTACAGGCGCTATTTTTAGCGATTGAATGCCTGCAAAGTGGCCTTGAAGGTAGTTTAAACCAAAAAGAAAAAGAAAATTTTCTGAAATATTTGGTCAACTATTTGGATAGTGTTTTAACCTATTTGTATTATTGTTTACTAATAAATGCATTATGTTTTATATATTTCTTTGCATGGTCTCCCATATTAAGCCAATAAAGTCCATTTTTTTGGTAGGGGTTGAGTTAGTCAGCCCACAATTTTTGTTGTTCATATTCAAATGTGGCTTAGGAAAGACAAACTTTTTTTTTTTCTCTTAAAAACCTAGTCAATCAGGGAGAGATACAATAAAGCCCTGTACACACGATCAGTTTTACCGATAAAAACAGTCCGATGGACTTTTTTCATCGGACAAACCGATCGTGTATGGGACCCATCGGTCTTTTTTCCATCGGTTTTAAAAAATAGAACATGTTTTAAATTTTTCCGATGGATCAAAAACCGATAGCAAATTCCGATCGTCTATGGGCAAGTCCATCGGATAAAAATCCCACGCATGCTCAGAATCAAGTCGACGCATGCTCAGAAGCATTGAACTTCATTTTTCTCGGCTCATCGGAGTGTTTTACATCACCGCGTTTGGAACGGTCGGTTTTTTGACAGATGGTGTGTAGGCAAGACTGATGGAAGTCAGCTTCATCGGATTTCCGATGGACAAAACCATCGGATTAGAATCCATAGGATATCCGATCGTGTGTACGAGGCTTAAGAGGTTGTAAGTATTCTCTCTGATCCTGTCATTGGTAAGTTGATGCCAGTGACAGAATTGCTAGTGTAACATGACTCTTTAGTATTAATTAAAGGGTCATTAATTAGTGCTCTGCAATTGCTTGGATGCTGCCTGATGTTTGGCCAGCATAGTGGTTAGTTAAAGCGGAGGTTCAGGCAAAATAACATCCATATACAAGCACACTCCTTAAAGAACGAACATGTACATTAGCCACTTTTTTTTTTTTTTTATGTAGTACATACCGTACTAATGTCATTTCCAATTTCGTCTTCCGGGTACTCACTCCCGCGGGAGTAGGCGTTTCTATTCACCCGCAATGCAATCTGGGAGTTCGCCCAGATGTGACATGTCCTGCAGAAAAAGTTCCCCGGCGGATAAGGTTCCCCCCCCCTGTACTGCGCATGCGCGGCACGAACCTCAACGGAGTTTCCGAAAGTAGCCGAACAGGAAGAGCTGCGAGTCGGCTCTACACAGCGCCTGCGCAGTCAGCTCTACATGACTCCTAGTCATTGCGCAGGCGCCGTGTAGAGCTAACTCGCAGCTCTACATGTTCGGCTACTTTCGGAAACTCCGTTGAGGTTCGTGCCGCGCATGCGCAGTACAGGGGGGGGGGGGGACCTTATCCGCCGGGGAACTTTTTCTGCATTACACCGTCCACCACCAGGAAGTCAGTGCTTGTGGGCTTCAAAATGCCCACAAGCAAAATGGAAAATTCAGACGGCTGATTTTAAAAGTGCATCTTTTGCCAGAAAAAAGACAGGGGAGGCTTAAAGTCACCAAACACGTGAGTACTAATTGGTGATCTACAAATACTTTGCATGCAAGCGGAAAAAAAAAAAAAAAATGCCGCGGAACCTCCGCTTTAACGTATAAATTTCGTTTTCATTTTTGCTGAAAGGCAAATATATATCCTAAAATGTGTGTTTTCCAAATCAAACCTTGCTTTATTTTCCATGTTTCTGTAATTATATCGGATATATGCAATGCCTTACACCAAAATACAGTGCTAAGTTTACATAAATAAATAAAATTATATATATTATCAGTGCTCCATATTACATTTGTGCTTTAAATTTGAATGTAATGAAATTTAAAGCTCAAAACTACAGTAATTTGAAGCACTTATATTTGTATATTAGTTTAGTTATTTATATATACCTAGCATTGTATTTTGATGTAAAGACTATTCATTTTGGAAGCTAATTTTCCCTTATGCCGAGTACACACGACCATTTTTCATGACGAGAAACATGCCATTTTTTAAATTGGTCGTGAAAAACGGTCGTGTGTAGGCTCAAGAGCATTTTTCTCGCCGAGAAAAATGGGCATTAAAAATGTATAACCTGCTCTATTTTTTCTCATCGTTTTTCACGTCGTCGTTTTTCTCGTCGTGAAAAACGGTCGTGTGTACGCTTTAACGACGGGAAAAAAAATGTGTATGCTCAGAAGCAAGTTATGAGATGCTCATTCTGGTAAAACTAACGTTCGTAATGGAGATCGCACATTCGTCATGCTGTAACGGACTGAAAGCACCAAACACCAAACTTTTACTAACATGCGGTAACACGAAATCAGCAAACGCAGCCCAAAGCGTGGCGCCATCCGAATGGAACTTCCCCTTTATAGTGCCGTCGTACGTGTTGTACGTCACCATCAGCAAAAGCAGCCCAAAGCGTGGCGCCATCCGAATGGAACTTCCCCTTTATAGTGCCGTTGTATGTGTTGTCGTACGTGTTGTACGTCACCGCGCTTTGCTCGAGCATTTTTTTTCACAATAGTGTGTATGCAAGGCAGGCTTGAGAAGAATCACGTCGAGAAAAACGTTTTTTTTCCATGACATTAAAAACGGTCGTGTGTACGCGGCATTAGCATAGTGAATAATGTGCAGCTCTGCTGACTTTCATCATCCAATCATGTGTGATATTTTTTTTTTTATTTACTTGCACATGTTTGGGTCGTCTTTGCATAATGGATTTTTACCACATTCACAGAGCTAAGAGAAAATGTTTTGCAAAGTCAACAGCTTATTTGCCTTTAGTTACCGTATATACTCGAGTATAAGCCAAATTTTTCAGCACATTTTTTGTGCTGAAAATGCCCCCCTCGGCTTATACTCGAGTCACCTTTTTGCGCCTGATCTCCCGGACTTTGGGGACCCGGTCATGGGCACAGTGAGGCATGGGCACAGTGAGGCATGGGCACAATGAGGCATGCACATGGACAAAGTGAGGCATGCAGATGGACACCCTAGGCTTATACTCTAGTCAATACGTTTCCCCAGTTTCTTTTTCGTACATCACGGGACACAGAGCGACATAGTCATTACTAATGGGTTATATAGTTACCGTCAGGTGCTGGCACTGGCAACTTCCAAAACCGGAAGCACCCTCCCCTATATAAGCCCCTCCCATCCGGGAGCACCTCAGTTTTTTGCCAGTGTCTAAGGTGTTGGCCAAGAAGAAACATGTGTTTTTCACTGAGCTTGCGTACAGGTTCTTTTGGGCCTCAGTAAGCTATTCCGGATCCGACCAAAAAAGCTTCATAGCTAAACGGTCGGTACCCGGGCCTTGCAGAGAAGAGCAAGGTTCTGCCTGTAATGCTTCTCTTAGGAGAGCTGGACCCTGGGATCCAGAGCTCTGGTCATACCCACGACCAAGATGTTTTCTGTGCAGGGTGCTATACAGGTCCAGGGGAGTGGAATCCTTGGGAACCCGGTCCCTGAAGGTTTGATTACAATGCCTGCCGTGATAGGTGAAGTTTGGGCTTTTGTGGACCAAACAAAGTCCTGCGGCGGGGAACAGGTAAGTGGGGGCCCCCAGGAACTTGGTTCCATTGGGGGACCCCCAAGCCTAATTTGTCTTTCTGTCTGTTACCTAACGGTATTCCCGCTAATATCTGTGCATGCCTGTAACTACTAAAAAAATGTAATAATTTTTAATGGTGGTCAAGAAAAAAAAAAAAAAAAGGAATGTTTTTTTATATATGTTTAGTATATTAAACTGCGGTACCTGTGTTTGTCCACTAGAGGCCGCTGTGGAATGTTTTTCTTGTCATATGGACTAGTTTCTTCTCAGAGAACAAAGTCCAGGCAGCTGGTGAGTTCTCCTACAGGAAACTGTTTCCTCTGCCATGTTGCAGTGTTCGTCTATCCCCCGGCCTGCGGCAAAGGGGGCCCTGGCTCCTGTCCTTGGTTTCCATGTTTGAAAATTAGCGCCGAGGCGCACGTGGCCGCGCGCGTGCGCGTGCACGCGCCTCTATATATAGAGGTGGCCGGAAAAAGGGGCGGGGCCTGGGGGATGACGCTCTGTGCGCGCCGCAGCGCTTCTGCGCATGTGCGGGCGTCCCAGCAGGTTTTTAAAAAAGCCACATTATTGCAGTAAGCTGGCTATGAAGTACAGAGACAGAGCTGGCAACATTTAAAGGCATACAGCAAGCGGTTGATACAGGCATCCCCTAGAAAGGCACATTAGTAGACACCAACTGTTATATAGCAGCAATTGTGCTAGACTATTCTCAGTAAAAGTGGTGTATTACGGCTGGAATACCTCAGCTTTAGGCTTAGGAATATGCCGTCCAGTAGCTCCGGAACTGAATCTTCCAGGAAGCGAAGGGGGTCTCATCGGGCTCTGAGGATCTTGGGCATACTCCTGCTGCACCAGTCTCCCCTGAAGTTCAGAGGTAAGTGACCGTAGAGACCCCGCAGGGGTACTTGGTACTGTGGCTGTCCTCAGTCACCTGCTCCTGTGTATGTAACAGAGGAGGTTTTTTCCTCAGCTCTGGGAGGATTAGAGAGAGATTGTCAAAATTTATCGCTGCCTCCCTGTCAGGGAAAGCACGCCCGATCTCCGTCTCCTCCTTCAGAGTGCCTGTTAGCAGAGCAACAGTCCCATACAGGGATCGACCTGCCTGAAGGGGATCAGGATAAGGTTGATTCTGTTATAGAGGAATCAACAGTGGGGGAACCTTTTCTCAGCATCTCAAGCTGAAAGATTATGGGTTCAGTCTCTGACTAACATGGTCCGATCAGCATTTAAAAATGCACCTTGCGGAACCATCAACCACTACTGTATCCTCGTTGGGGTCGCTAGAAGCCCCCAGACTGTTTGTTCTTTTCCACTTCACCCTTTACTGGAAGGGCTCATTTACCAGGATTGGGAACGTCCTGAGAAAATATTTATTCCCCTAAGAGATTTTCGGTGGTCTATCCCATGGAGGATAAGTTCATCAAAAAAAAAAAAAAAAAAAAAATGGAAGGTCCCTACAGTGGACGCAGCCATCTCTTGTATGTATAAATCACTGACATGTCCAGTGGATAATGTCCAAATGTTCAAGAACCCAATAGATAAAAGATTGGAGTCCTTATGAAAATCTGCTTGGTGATACAACCAGCAGTAGCAGCTATTGGGGTCTGCTAAGCAGTGAAGGATCAGTTGAAACAGGTCTTGAGGGACTTGACAGATCAGCAGGCATTGCCCTAGCTGATCTACCTAGAGCCTTAGGCTTTGCGGTTGACGCCATAGAGGATTCAGTCCATCAGGCCTCCCGCCTTACGCTGTCTATAGTACATATGCGTAGGCTCCTATGGCTCAAAAACTGGTCTGCTGAAGCTCCCTGTAAAGAATGGCTGGTTAGCGTCCCATTTCATGGTGAACGCTTATTCAGGGAAAACCTGGACAAATATATCCAGAAAATTTCCAGCGGTAAAAATACGCTCTTGCCGGTTAAAAGCAGAGTTAGAGGTCCCTCTTTAAGAGGCCTGCTTCTCCAGTCCCTGGGGCATCGGCTGTGTAACAGTTCCGACGGCCTCCTCGGTTAAATCCCGGGGGTAAAAAACAGGGACAGTAGCAGGGTAATGAGAAACCCTGGGTCAGGGGAGGTACAAAACCTCCCCCAAAGTTAAATTCATTGAAGCCCCCACTCAGTCGGGTGGGGGGAGGACTCCAGTTGTTCGCAGGAGACCTGGCGGGACACGATCAAGACAGATAGGTGCTCTCCGCAGTAGGTTTGGGATACAGTTTGGAGTTAAAAGACTCCCCTCCTTCCCATTTTGAGGTCAAACGTGCCAAGGGATCCCCGGAAGAGAGAGTCCCTCCTGTTGGCACTAGAACAACTATTGCTCCAAGGAGTAATTATGGAGGTTCCCCTGGAAGAATGAGGGTTCGGGTTTTACTCAAACCTCTTTACAGTCCCGAAGCAAACGTGGACGGGAGGCCCATATTAATTCTAAAAAGGGCTATACAAATTCCTGTATATCAGGACTTTCCGATGGAGTCGATCCGATCGGTGGCCACTGCCCTACAAGGGGAGGATTGGTTAGCCACGATCGACATCAAAAATGCTTATTTGCACATTCCCATCTTTCCAGTCCACCAAAAATTTCTACGCTTTGCAGTAGAAGGGCGCCATTTTCAGTTCAGAGCCTTACCCTTCGGTTTGGCCACAGCACCAAGAGTGTTCACAAAAATTCTGGCCCTTTATTGGCCAATCTAAGAACACAAGGTGTAATGATAATGGCATATCTGGATGACTTGTTGCTGATAGACCACTCAGTGAAAAAACTAGACGTGGTCGTTCACAAGACGATCAAGTATCTGGAATCTCACGGTTGGATTATCAACCGAGACAAGTCAGCCCTAAAAACCAGTCAAAAGTCTGGAATACTTGGGGCTAAGGTTGGATTCAGGCCAGAGAAAAATATTCTTGCCTCGAGGAAAGGTGTTGTCTTTGAAAGATTTGATCCACTTAGTGGGTACAAAAAAGACAGCCGTCCATACGCCTGTATATGAGGCTGCTGGGAAAAATGGTGGCATCATTCGAAGCAGTACCCTACGGTCAATTCCATTCAAGGAATTTGCAAGGGGCCATACTGTCAGCCTGGAACAAAAAAGTTCAGGCCCTAGACTTACAATGTCCTTGTCCCCTTCCGTTCGCAAGAGCCTCCGTTGGTGGTTGGTTCCCCAGAATCTGGAAAAAAGGAAATCCTTCAGTCCGATTTCTTGGAAGGTGGTCACTACAGATGCCAGCCTTATAGGCTGGGGAGCAGTATTGGAGCAATAGTCTCTCCAGGGCAGATGGTCGGATGCAGAAAAGGCCCTGCCCATCAATCTCTTAGAGATACGAGCAGCCCGGTATGCCCTAGTAGCATGGACATCCAAACTCCAAGGGTCCCCTGTCAGAATTCAATCAGACAATGCCACAGCAGTGGCATATATCAATCATCAGGGGGGCACCAGGAGTCGTGCAGCCCAGAGGGAAGTAAATTACATCCTGAAATGGGCAGAAAAATATGTCCCAGCCATATCTGCGGTATTCATTCCAGGAGTGGAGAATTGGAAGGCGGACTTTCTAAGTCGCCAGCAATTAGGCCCAGAGGAAGGGTCCCTTCACCCCGAGGTTTTCTGGACAATATGTCAGCGGTGGGGAACATCGGATGTAGATCTTCTAGCATCCAGATTCAACGCAAAGGGGGACAGGTTTGTCTCTCGGACAAGGGATCCCCTAGCTTGCGGCTCGGATGCCCTAGTGTTCCCTTGGGATCAGTTCAAGCTGATATATGCATTCACACCGCCACAATGGTTACCTCGATTACTCCGCAGAATCAGGGTAGAAAAGAAACCAGTGATTCTGGTGGCTCCAGCGTGGCCCCGAAGAGCGTGGTACGTGGAGATTGTAAAATGTCAGTGGGGAGTCCTGGGACTTTCCCACATCGTCCGGACCTGCTTTCGCAAGGACCGATATACCACCCTTCCTTACCAGCCCTAGGTTTGACGGCCTGGCTATTGAAGCCCACATTCTAAAAAAGAGAGGGCTCTCTAATTCTGTGGTATCTACCATGATCAATGCCAGGAAGCCGGTATCCAGGCAGATCTACTATAGAATCTGGAAGGCGTACATCGCCTGGTGTGAGGCCAAGAAATGGCATCCACGTAAGTACGTAATAGGTAGGAGTCTGGACTCCCTACAATGGGCTGTAGATAGGAAGCTTGCCTTGAGTACTATCAAGGGTCAGATTTCGGCCTTGTCAATATTTTTTCAAAGGCCCTTGGCTTCGCATTCACTAGTCAAAGCCTTTATACAAGGAGTGATGCGTATTAGTCCTTCGGTTAATATTCCCATATGTCCATGGGATCTAAACTTGGTTCTGTCGGTTCTACAGAAACAACCATTTGAACCATTACAGCATATTTCCTTGGTGCTTCTCACCAGGAAATGGATTTTTCTAGTAGCCATTTGTTCGGCTAAAAGAGTATCGGAATTAGCAGCTATGTCCTGTAGGGAGCCATATCTGGTTATCCATAAGGACAGAGTAGTGTTACGTCCTCATCCAGCCTTTCTTCCTAAGGTGGTATCGAGGTTTCATTTGAACCAAGATGTGGTTCTTCCTTCTTTTTTCCCCAAACCTACTTCGGTGGAGGAAAAGTTATTGCATTCTTTGGATGTAGTAAGAGCAGTTAAAGCTTATCTAAAAGCCACTGCTCAGATTCGCAGAACGGATACTTTGTTTATTCTGCCGGAAGGCCCCAGAAAGGGTCAGGCAGCGTCAAAATCTACTTTAGCCAAGTGGATTCGACAGGTCATTATGCAAGCTTATGGCTTGAGAAGGAGACCGCCTCCGTTCAAAGTTAGAGCGCACTCCACGAGAGCAGTTGGAACTTCATGGGCAGTGCATCACCAGGCCTCCCTGGCTCAAATCTGTAAGGCCGCAACGTGGTCTTCAGTTCACACGTTTACTAGGTTCTACCAGGTGGACGTTAGAAGTCAGGAGGATGTCGCCTTTGGGCGCAGTGTGTTGCAGGCCGCAAAAGATCCTCATGTCTGATAGCGCTCAGCTTATATATGGTGTATCCCCCCCCTCATTTGGCATTGCTTTAGGACATCCCATTAGTAATGACTATGTCGCTCTGTGTCCCGTGATGTACGAAAAAGAAAATAGGATTTTTATAACAGCTTACCTGTAAAATCCTTTTCTTGGAGTACATCACGGGACACAGAGCTCCCGCCCCTCTTTGGGGACACTTATTGCTTTGCTACAAAACTGAGGTGCTCCCGGATGGGAGGGGCTTATATAGGGGAGGGTGCTTCCGGTTTTGGAAGTTGCCAGTGCCAGCACCTGACGGTAACTATATAACCCATTAGTAATGACTATGTCGCTCTGTGTCCCGTGATGTACTCCAAGAAAAGGATTTTACAGGTAAGCTGTTATAAAAATCCTATTTTTTTCGGGTCGGCTTATACTTGAGTATATACAGTAATCAACCCCAAAAAGTCTGAGGAATGGCCAGGCTATTCCCTTGTTTCTCAGAAAGAATGTTGGAATTGCTGTGTGGCATTTCAAAACATGTAATTCTCTCATGGATCACACTACACCCTGTTCCAAATTATTATGCCAATGATATTTTTCTAATTTACCTAAATAATTGATGTAAACAATTCTCATGTTATCAACTATTAAGAGTACAATTCAAATTTTATTGAACAAACCTCCTAATGATAACAGTTTTTTTTTCAAAATAAAAAACGTACAATGCACTGTTCCAAATTTTTATGCACAGTAAGTTTCAAAACACTTTATAGGTTGTAAAGAACTGAAAATTGTAATTTGTTGTGTTTGCAGCATATTTACTGAAATCAAAAGCTATTTCACTAAACTTTGAACAACATTTAAACTTTTTAAACATTTTAACAGGTCACGTTACATTTTAACATAGGACCCCTTATTTGATAGCAGCTTCACAAGTCTTGCATCCATTGAACTTGTGAGTTTTTGGACAGTTTCTGCTTGAATTTGTTTGCAAGATGTCAGAATAGCCTCCCAGAGCTGCTGTTTGGATGTAAACTGCCTCCCACCCTCATAGATCTTTTGCTTGAGGATTCTCCAAAGGTTCTCAATAGGATTAAGGTCAGGGGAGGATGGAGGCCACATCATGACTTTCTCTCCTTTTATCCCCATAGCAGCCATTGATGCAGAGGTATTCTTTGCAGCATGAGATGGTACATTGTCATGAATGAAGATGATTTTATTACAGAAAGCATAGTTCTTCCTTCTGTACCAGGGAAGGAAGTGGTCAGTCAGGAACTCCACATACTTTGCAGAGGTCATCTTTACACCTTCGGGGACCCTAAAGGGGCCGACCAGCTCTCTTCCCATGATTTCAGCCCAAAACATGACTCCGCCAACCACCTTGCTGACGTCGCAGCCTTGTTGGAACAGGGTGGCCATCCACCAACCATCCACTACTCCATCCATCTGGACCATCCAGGGTTGCACGGCACTCATTAGTGAACAGGACTGTTTGAAAATTAGTCTGCATGTATTTTGCTGCACAGCCGTTTCTGCTTGTGAACATTGGTTAGTGGTGGCCGAATGGAAGGTTTATGCACAGTTCCAAGACTCTGGAGGACTCTACACCTTTATGTCCTTGGGACTCCAGAGGCACCAGCAGCTTCAAATATCTGTTTGCTGCTATGTAATGGTGTTTTAGCAGCTGTTCTCTTGATCCGATGCATGGATCTGGCACAAATCTTCCTCAATGTGCCTTTATCTGCACGAAACCCATCTGTGCTCTGAATCAGCCACAAATCTCTTAATAGCGCGATGATCACGCTTAAGTTTTTGTGAAATATCTAATGTTTTCATACCTTATCCAAGGCATTGAACTATCTCACTCTTTTCAGCAGCAGAGAGATCCTTTTTCTTCTCCATATTGCTTGAAAATGGTGCTCTGCTTAACCACTTAAGGACCGGACCAATACGGACCATAATGACCAGAGGTGATTTCACAATTTGGCACTGCGCTGCTTTAACTGGAAATTGTGCGGACATGCAATGTTGTACCCAAACGAAATTTGCGTCCTTTTCTTCCCACAAATAGAGCTTTCTTTTAATGGTATTTGATTGCCTCCGCGATTTATTTATTTTTGCGATATAAACGGAAAAAGACCGAAAATTTGGAAAAAAAATGATATTTTCTACTTTTTGTTATAAGAAAAATCGAATAAACTAAATTTTAGTCATACATTTAGGCCAAAATTTATTCAGCCACATGTCTTTAGTAAAAAAAATGTCAATAAGCGTATATTTATTGGTTTGCACAAAAGTTATAGGGTCTACAAACTAGGGTACATTTTCGGGAATTTACACATTATTACACATATATTGCTCACACATGCCATGGTTATATGTGGAATTGCACCCCAAAATACATTCTCCTGAGTATGGGAATACCACATGTGTGGGACTTTTTAGGAGCCTAGCCGCGTAATCCAAGCACCGCCTTCAGGACTTCTAAGGGCGCAAATTTTTGATTTCACTCCTCACTACCTATCACAGTTTCGAAGGCCATAAGATGCCAAAATAGCACAAAACCCCCCCAAATTACCCCATTTTGGAAATTAGACACCCCAAGCTATTTGCTGAGAGGCATGGTGAGTATTTTACAGCTCTCATTTGTTTTTGAAAATTAAGAAAGACGCTTTTTTTTTTTCTCTTTTTTCAATTTTCAAAACTTTGTGACAAAAAGTGAGATCTGCAAAATACCCACCATACCTCTCAGCAAATAGCTTGGGGTGTCTACTTTCCAAAATGCGGTCATTTGGGGGGGTTTTGAACTGTCCTGGCATTTTATACACAACATTAGGAAGATTTCATCCACTCTTCTAACCACTTGAAGACAAAGCCCTTTCTGACACTTTTTGTTTACATGAAAACATTTTTATTTTTTTTGCAAGAAAATTCAGTTGAACCCCCAAACATTATATATTTGTTTAAAGAAAAGGCCCTACGGATTAAAATGGTGAGTGTTGTATTTTTTTTTTTCCACACAGTATTTGCGCAGCGATTTTTCAAACTGATTTTTTGGGGAAAAAATACACTTTTTTTAATTTTAATGCACTAAAACACACTATATTGCCCAAATGTTTGATGAAATAAAAAAGATGATCTTAGGCCGAGTACATGGATACCAAACATGACATGCTTTAAAATTTTGCACAAACGCGCAGTGGCGACAAACTACATACATTTTTAAAAGACTTTAAAAGCCTTTACAGGTTACCACATTAGATTTACAGAGGAGGTCTACTGCTAAAATTACTGCCCTCGATCTGACCTTCGCGGTGATACCTCACACGCATGATGCAATTGCTGTTTACATATGGCGCCAGACGCCGCTTGCGTTCGCCTTTGCGCAAGAGCAGGGCGGGACAGGGGTGCTTTATTTTTTTTAATTATTAATTTTCCTTTTTTATTTTATTTTTTAACTGTTACTTCCATATTTTTTTATTTTATTATTTTTTATTGTTATGTCAGGGAATGTAAATATCCCCTATGATAGCAATAGGTAGTGACAGGTACTCTTTTTTTGAAAAAAATGGGGTCTATTAGACCCTAGATCTTTCCTCTGCCCTCAAAGCATCTGACCACACCAAGATCGGTGTGATAAAATGCTTTCCCAATGGCGATTTTTATATCCGGGGGGGGGACATTCCCTCCCACTGCTTGTAAACGCAGTCCAGAGGCTAATTAGCCGCTAGGATTGCTTTTACATGAAAGCCGGCCGCTGGCTGAAAAGAATGATACCAAGATAATACCTAAACCCGCAGGCATCATTCTGGTATAACCATTCAAACTCCAGCAACATACCAGTACGTTGCTGGTCCTTGTTGGACATGTATTATAATCTTTTCTTTCATGCAGCCTGTTGGCTGAACGAAAAAAAGAGATTGATCGGTGGGTATGCCCACCATTAGAATACCTCCCTTCATTCACCCACTTCTAATGATGGGCATACATGCACCATTTATATATGCCGAAGAATGGGGCATCATCCCGCAAAAGTTATGCCACGTACACACGGTCTGACTTTTTCATGGGCAAGCCTCCGTCGGAATTTCGACTGTATGTACGCGGCATTAGGAGCAAAATTGCTCCTCCGCCCCTGCTGCCCCCATGCTTCGGCATATATGCTTTTTATTTTAACTGTGGTGGTGAAATCACCTCCTACAGCACTGGAGTGGCAGGGATCAGGCCTGTTTCTGCGAACGCTGCAGTTATGTGTGTTGTGTTTTGTAAGTGACAGTGATCGATCAATACTGCACTTGGGTGGCCTGGGCTGGACGGAGGGGCAAAACGCAGGTGCTAGCAGGTATCTGGGCTGATCCCGCTAACACTGCGTTTTTGGGAACCCTATACCTCTGGGGACGCTAGTATAGATCTGATCAGATACTATACCACTAAGGGAGGTGTATGCTTCGCGTGTGGGTGTTAGCATTACTGGCACTAACCTGACGCTGCCTGGGGCGACGCAGACCCTCTCTGACGCTAAAACCTAATTGATATCACCCGCCGGGCGATCAGGGGGTTAAACCTTTATTGGGTTATATACGGCGGGTGCCCTGACACTATAAAAAGCAAACTAACTAACCAGCGTCAGCCGTAACACTTATACGGTGATCACTGGTGTAAGGGTTAACTAGGGGCAATCAGGGGGTTAAAACCTTTATTAGATAATATATGGGGGTACCTGACGTTATAAAAACCTGGCGGCGAACCTAAAAAAATAACTGACTACCTAGCGGCATCACCGACACTAATACACCGATCAGAAAAACGATCGCTTAGTGACAGTGGTGCTAGGGGTGAAAGGGTTACCTGGGGGGCAATCAAGGGGTTAAACCTTTATTAGGTAATATATATGGGGGTACCTGACGTTCTAAAAACCTGACGGTGAACATAAAAAAATAACTGACTACCTAGCGCATCACCGACACTAATACACCGATCAGAAAAACGATTGCTTAGTGACAGTGGTGCTAGGGGGTGAAAGGGTTACCTGGGGGGCGATCAAGGGGTTAAACCTTTATTAGGTAATATATAGGGGTACCTGACGTTATAAAAACCTGCCGGCGAACATAAAAAATAACTGACTACCTAGCGCATCACCGACACTAATACAGCGATCAGAAAAACGAGCGATTAGTGACAGTGGTGCTAGGGGCTGAAAGGGTTACCTGGGGGGCGATCAAGGGGTTAAACCTTTATTAGGGGGGGTTGGGGGGCTACCCTGGACCTAAGGGACCTAACACTAACTGCCCTGACACTTTTACAGTTACAAATGTCACTGATTGCAGTGATCAGTAAATAAATGATCACTGCAATCAGTGACACTTTCACTGGGGGCTGGGGGGTGATCTGGGGGTGACTGGGGGGGGGGCGATTGTGTACCTATGTGTCCTGGTGTCAGTGTACTGCTTGTGCATTTACCGGTACTTGATGTCTTCTCCATGGCGCTCCGGTATATGTGAGCACCGCAGGAGAGATGACATCACTTCCTGCTGCTTCCTCTCTGCCTGTGTTTACATTACACAGGCAGAGGAAGCATTTGATTCGCCGGGAGCGATCGCGAGGGGGTGGCCAGAAACCAATGGCCGCCCCCTCATCACGGATCGCTCCCAGAGCGATCCCGACCGTCCACTGTACCGGAGGGGGGTTCGATTGGACCCCCTACCCATATGAAGGCAGTCACGTACAGGTACGTGATTGTGCCTCTCCGTGCCATTTTGCCTACGTATATATGTCTGGTGGAAAGAGACAGAAGCCAGGATCCAAGAAAAATCATAATTAGGAACATGAGGGGGTCAGTATCACGTAAGATGACAGAAGTCAAAACTAGAGATGATCAGAGTAGACAAATTTTCATGAGCGCTGACAAGAATAATAAATCCATTTTGCTCAGATACTACATTGGTGCTTGGAATCAGATAGAAATCCAGCTGACAAAGACATGGAACAAGCCTAAGTGCATGTGGGGGAATTCATAAAGAGTATCCTAGACGTTCTCTAGAATTCCGTTGGGACACAGCACCAAAAGTTTTGGTGCTTGTGTTCAATTTATGTACCTGTTCCAAACAGGCAGGCCCGTACTGGCCATAGGGCACACCGGGCATATGCCTGGTGGGCCGCGGCTGCCGGGCCACACGTCAATTTCGGGCTTGACTCTGACTTCATGTGCAGCTGCTGGGGTCGGCCCTGCTCACCCGCTGCCTGCCTCTCCGCGGCCGGCTCTGCGGAGGGGCCACCTCCATGTCCTTCTGGCCAGGGTCCCACGGCCAGCTCCGCGGCCGGCCGACTGACTATTCAGCTCGCGGCCGAATAGCTCCGCAAAAATTTCGGTAAAGCGCCGCTAAAAATAGCGGAGCTTTACCAACGACGCACCCCACGCCCCAGTGTGAAAGGGGCCTTATATATAATTTTGGGTAATATATTTTTAATGTGCCCTAAAATTAACTGTTATCTTTAAGCCTGGGTTCACACTAGATGTGGTGCGAATTCATATATCTGTAGTGTTTACTCTCTCCAAAGCTCTAATGCCTCGTACACACGACCGGTTTTCCCATCGGGAAAACTGCCATGACAGCTTTTGGCCAGGAAAACTGGCCATGTGTATGCTCCATCGCAGTTTTTCTGACAAGAAAACTGCGGGAAAAAATAAGAGAACTTGTTCTCTTTTTTCCCGCCGGGATTCCCAGCGGTCTTTTTCCCGTTGTGAAAACCATTGTGTGTGTAGGCTTTCCCGAGGGGAAAAAAACTCGTAAACAATTTGACGCATTCGCGGAAGCATGGAACGTCATTTTGTCAGCTTGTCGTAGTCTTTGATGTCACCGCGTTCTTGGCAGTCAAAAGTTCAGCGGTCTTTTGTGTGCCCATGTGTATGCAAGGCAGGCTTGAGAGGAATCCCGTCGGGAAAAGCGTCGTTTTTTTTGCTGCCGGGAAAACCGGTCGTGTGTACGAGGCATAAGTGTCATTTCTCTCTGGTGCTCCTTTCCTCTGTTATCAGTTAGCGGTTTTCGATCGATTTCAGAAAGTGCACAAAATCCTTGAGACATAATAGAAGTCTAAAGCCCCGTACACACGGTCGGACTTTTGCCCAACAAACTTTGTTTTGAGCAAGTTGGACCAACAATCCGACCGTGTGTACGCTCCATCGGACAAACTTTTTTCGTTTGGTTTTGGATTTCATCGGACAAAAGTTGGGTCTGCAAACGGACAAACTTTTGCCCAACAAAAGTCAGATGGAGCAAAGTCCGACCGTGTGTACAGATAACCATCGGACTTTAGTCCGATGGACAAAACAACTAATGTTAAAATCAACCAACAATAGCAGAAGTTGACCAAAGGGTGGCAGTAAAGAGCAGAAAAAACACGCGATGTTGTAAGAAGTTTTAAGAAAGTTTGCAGAAAAGTCCGAGCGTGTGTATTCTATGGGTGTTCCCAACCAACTCCGTTCGGACAAAAAACCACGGAAAAGTCCGATGGAAGTCCGACCGTGTGTACGAGGCTTTAGGCAAACCACAGCTGACCCACGCCAAATGCACACTAGGAAAAGCACAAGATGATATAAAGGGAAGTAAGCCTCTGTCAAGCTCTGGCTGCTGAACAGCTGCTAGATGTTTGTTTGCATTAGGTTATTTCTAAGCCCAGGCTTTCTAGGGCTGTCCTGATGTTCAGGAAATGCTAAAAGTTCTCTATTTCGATTTTCTTTTTTAAAGTATGCTTACAAAAATTAGCTATGTTTCCTTTTTAAAGACGATAAAATGGTGTGCACAAAGACTCAGATTAAAAGGATTGGTGTTTCAGTCTGCTCCTTCGTATTGATTCGCCATTTCATGTGTTAAGCATTGTGATTACCCCTTTCCTCTAGCCTTCTACATTTAAATCTCATTGCTTTTGCTCACGCTGGTGATCTGGAAAGAGCTATCACTTTGCTAATTGCTCCTTTCAGGTAGAAAAAGCCAGAAGCCCAACTGTGTCCTGTTTAAGTGCTTCACAATGCTTGCCTTAACCTCTGCCAATGCTGACTCAGCTTGTGTCTTACTGTCTGCAATAAATTGTTTAATTTTTCCTTATATCTAAAACATGTTCCTACAAGAGGGCGTTTTATTTATGAGATCCTACTTAATGTCCTCTGCTGAGTAAGTGCCAGCTCCCAGTAATATTAAGACACTCATTTCCCTGCACATTAAAATACTAAATAGGCAGACTTCTTAAAATGATCTTTGTCCGACTTATATAAAATGCCAGTAACAATGAATCAGCGCGGCATTTTAAAATATTGAAGGACATTTTATCATGGCCTGACACTGAAAATCTGAGTCGGCACCATGGGAAATGGACTCTTATATGTGAATAAAAAAGTACAGTTACTTTTAAAATAATCAATTTTTGTTGTTACCACCTAAATAACAAACACTGTTGGCATATAACTGTCTATAGTATGTTAAATGTATAAAAGGAAAGATTTTATATTTTTTATTTTATTTTTCCACAGTTGTTATTGGGGGAAAAAAAATGACATTCCTCCCCAATGAGGACCTTTTGCATACAAACAGCATACCTGATATGGGTGGGGAGCAAATGATTACCATATAAAGGAGAAGAAGTTATGACAATGCCAATGTGCTGATATAGTCCAGCAGGGGAGAACTTATGAAGGGAAGGCAATGAGAATTTAAGTGTAGTAGTGGCAGCAGTGTCGGGTAACTACAGGAATTTAGGAGCTGATTGTGTTTCTGGCAAGGATTACCAGGTTATTTTCAGTACTTGCAGCAATTTTAAAGTGATGTAACATGCAGAAATGTTTGTGTATTGGAAAGCTGTGCTGAATATGTTTTTGTTAGCCAAAATGGTGCATATCTACTCATAAATTACTTGACCATTAACTCTATAAAAAAATATATACCTTCTTCAAACTACCATCCAATGTTTCATATATATTGAGCAGAAAGAGAGAGTGAAGGAAACGCTTGAGGACTTTATTGTTTAAAGTAAGATAAAACACAATTTCTTGGTCGTACAGTATAGGATCTTTAGTCATTACAATGGATTATATTCATCTACTTTCAGCTGTAGGGACATCCCCCTGTATAACTTCTGCCACTCCCAGCTACAGATAGCCTTATTTTTTTGCTAGTGTCCTTAAAGCGGTTGTAAAGTCACTAAACCAAAATCCCCTCTGGTACAGGAAGATATACTGTGCAGTGTATACATTTAAAAAAAAAAATTCTGTGAAATACCTTATTTTACAGCACTGCTGTGTGGTCACGTGACCTCCCAGCACTTTCTTCCCTGGTCCAGGGACTACAGTGGAAGGGGCTGAGATTCCCCTCTGACGTCAGCCATGAGGGGAGAGTGGCGGGAGGTCACGTGAGCACACAGCGGTACTCTGAAATACGGTATTTCGCTGCATAATTTTTAGAAAACACACTGCACAGTATATCTTCCTGTAACAGAGGGGATTCCAGGATTTGTTATTAGTGATTTTAAAGCTACAGCGGAATAGCGGCAGGAGGGGTGGGGAGGAGATGGCTCACACACACAGACTCTTGAGCTGGCAGGCAGGGAGTAAGGGGGAGAGGCTGTGGGATGACGGCGGCCTGTAAATTAACCACTGTATCATGGATCAGCAGCCACGATGACCATGGTCAGCACACTCAGGGGGACACAGGAACAGGCAGGATTAACCAGGTATCTTTAACAGCATAAAGGTGGACAAATTACACAGCACAAGCATCATGCTGTACATTCTGCTTTAAAGGAAGAACAGGATCTGTTTGTTTTTTTTTTTGGGGGGTTACAACCACTTTTAGTGATGGACCTCTTCTCTCTACTTAGAGAAGCTTGCCGCTTTCCTATGTAGGTTTTTCTCTCTGATAATTATTTCTCAGTCAAGTTGTCTGGCTGCACCTGACTCCTCAGCTGTCTTTGGGGACTGTAGCTGGACCCCCACCATATTGAAGAAGTGCGGTCGGCCTGAAATGTTGCTGAGACATTGGATTCTGCCTAGGTACTCCCCTTGGCACAAAGTGCAATGCATGGTGTGAGTCTCAGAGTGCTTTACAAGTTTAGGGCTGTGATCTGCCAGTGGCAGAGCCCTGTCTCTGAAGACTCTATGGGGGTATGCCCATTGTGGAGCGAAATACCAGGATAAGTGCAGGGTGAAAGCCCTTTTAACCTGCAACTACACCTGTTAATGGTTTTTAAAGTGATTTTAAAGGTTGTTTTTTTTTTTTTTTTTTTAATAAACATGTTATACTTACCTTCTCTGTGCAATGGTTTTGCACAGAGCAGACCTGATACTCTTCTTTTTGGGTCCCCCAAAATGGCTCCTGCTGCTGTGTGTTCAATGAGGAAAGAGAGACCTGGAAGAGCATGCATGAAGATAAAAATAAGTCTGCCTTTAGAACCACTTGTTTTTAACCATTATTTTTAATAAAATATTTGTTACAGAAAGCAATATGTATCCAGATTATGTTTTGCTTTGAGTACAATGCTGTTGAAAATAACAGTAATCCACTGTGGAACATGAGAGGTGCATTTAACCTCTGAAGGGGAAAAAAGCGCAATTAGACCATCTTATTTTTAAGAGGTCCAACCCAAAAGTGAGAGTGCTTTTTAGATGGAGTGCTTACTTACATATCAAGCATTATGGAACTTTATAGTATTTCACTAGGATATGTATTAATGTGTTAGGTGTATATACAATAGCGTTAACATTAGCACTGCACTCATTGTAAAAGTGTTTGCTTAAAAGGGTGTGTGAATCAAAGAGAATTACTGTCAGACTTAGGTAGGAGTTATGTAATTATATTAGCAGAACAAGCGGATTCTCAAAAAAAAAAAAAAAAACTGCACAAGCTCCCTCCAGCATTGTGACCAGTCTCCCACAGCTGCTGTGTGAGCTGCTACCAGCTCCAGTTGCAACCGCCCTAAATGTACTGTAAGGGTTAATGTCCCTGTATTGTACGTGATGACACAGAGACTCGCCACATAAACCGGAGCTTCGAGCTACCAAATCTGTAAGTGCTTCATGGACTTTTAAGTATCTCTTTCTTAAATTTGTAAGACTGCCATTTGGCCTTCAGATTACAGGTTCTACTGGGTGGATGTTAAAGTCTCCTCAGATGCCAGTTTTAGGCATAAAGTTCTGCAAGCTACTGTTTTCGTCTGTCAAGCCTTTCTTGGCACATCTGTTACATGGGACTGTTGGCATTTGTTTGCTTAGTGCTTACCCCTCAGTTGGATTGCTTTTGGACATCCCATGTTAATGACTAAAGATCCTGTTTAACAGACTATACGACTAAGAAAATAGGCATATACTGTGTGTGTATATATATATATATATATATAGATAGATATAGATATATATCTATATGTATATATATTTATATGATAATATTCAGAACTACTGTTAGTGGCACCAACTCAGTAATGGAATAAATTCTATCCAGTAGGAGTGCTAATGACGTCTCGTCATTTTATTGTATGCAGTAGGATCATAAATATTTTGTCAATCAAACTGTGCTGGCTATACGTAAGCAGCTCATGTTATCAAAATACAGTGCCTTGGAAAAGTACTCATACCCCTTGAAATTTCTTTCACATTTTGTCAAGTTACAACCAAAAATGTAAATGTACTTTTTTGGAATTTTATGTGATAGACCAACACAAAGTGGCACATAATTATGAAGTGACAGGAAAATGATAAACGGTTTTTAAATTTCTTACAAAAAATATGTAAAAAGTGTGGCGTGCATTTGTATTCAGCCCCCCTGAGTCAATACTTTGGTGAACCACCTTTCGCTGCAATTACAGCTGCAAGTCTTTTTGGGTATGTCTCTACCAGCTTTGCAGAGAGTGAAATTTTTGCCCATTTTTCTTTGCAAAATAGCTCAAGCTCAGTTAGATTGGATGGAGAACGTCTTTGAACAGCAATTTTGAAGTCTTGCCACAGATTCTCAATTGGATTTAGGTCTGGACTTTGACTGGGCCATTGTAACACATGAATATTCTTTGATTTAAACCATTCCATTATAGATTTGGCTGTATGTGTAGGGTAGTTGTCCTGCTGGAAGGTGAACCTCCGCCCCAGTCTCAAGTCTTTTGCAGACTCTTACAGGTTTTCTTCTAAAGCCCTGTACACATGATCAGATTTCCTATGGATTCAAATCCGATGGAGCTGACTTCCATCAGTCTTGCCTACACACCATCAGTCAAAAACTTGACCGTCCCAAACGCTGTGACATAAACACTCCAAGCCGAGAAAAATTAAGTTCAATGCTTCTGAGCATGCGTCGACTTGATTCTGAGCATTCGTGGGTTTTTTCTCCGATGGAGTTCCACACAGACGATCGGAATTTGCTATAGTTTTTTTTCCATCGGATAAATTTAAAACATGTTTTATTTTTTCTCACCGATGGAAAAAAGACAGATGGGGCCCATACACGATTGGTTTGTCCGATGAAAATAGTCCATCGGACTGTTTTCATCTGTAAAACCGATTGTGTGTACAGGGCATAAGATTGCCCTGTATTTGGCTCCATTTATCGTCCCATCACCTCTGACGAGCTTCGCTGTCCCTGCTAAAGAAAAGCACCCCCACAATATGATGCTGCCACCACCATGTTTCACGGTGGGGATGGTATGTTCAGTGTGATTTGCAGTGTTAGTTTTTCGCCACACATAGTGTTTTGCTTTTAGGCCAAAAAGTTAAATTTTGGTCTCATCTGACCAGGGTACCTTCTTCCACATGTTTGCTGTGTCCCCCACGTGGCTTCTCGCAAATTGCAAACGGACTTGGCTTTCTTTCAACAATGGCTTTTTTCTTGCCATTCTTCCATAAAGGCCAGATTTGTGGAGTGCATGACTAATAGTTGTCCTGTGAACAGATTCTCCCACCTGATCTGTGGATCTCTGCAGCTCTTTCAGAGTTGCCATGATCCTGTTGGCTGCTTCTCTGATTAATGCTCTCCTTGCCCAGCCTGTCAGTTTAGGTGGATGCCCATGTATTGGTAGGTTTGCAGTTTTGCCATACTCTTTCCATATAAAAATATATTTATTTTTTAGGTTGCAACATGACAAAATGTGGAAAATTTCAAGGGGTATGAATACTGTTTCAAGGCACTGTATCTCAGATTCAACCCAAATTTTAAGCAGCTGGTAATAAAGATAACATCCAGGCAAGGGTATTAAAATAAAAAAGCATCTAGTTTTCAAATTTTAGACCAGGCGGATTACCACTTAATGCACATCACAAGTGCTAAGTTCTAAGTCCATCTAATAGCAGTAGTTGCAAGCCTGCAATATGCTGTACCCAGTGTTAGAAATACTTTGCCTTTAAGTGGTATTAAACGCAAAAGCAAACACACTTTTCATTGTCTGGGCACGAGGATATGCATTGCGACTCTGCCTGGTGAGTGGGAATGTAGAGATGGGGGGGGGGAGTCCTGTGACGTCATCACTCCGCCTCCTGCCGGCAGAGACCTGCCCACCGATTGGAGAATTTTGTGGGGCTTCTACAACCAAAGGGAGTAAATTTTTTAAGGTAACTAAACATGCACGCCATTTCCACATGTGGGCACATTACTATTGTGCCTTTGGTTTATACAGCGTGATCGGGGGGTTTATATCCACTTTAAGCTGGCCATACTTGGATGGACATTCAGCCGCTTCAGCAGGCAATGGAAAAATTCTGATCCATGTTTGGCCAGGGAGGTTGTTCAGAAGTCGATCTACCAATCAACTTCTGTAGAACCACTCCATTGGATTTTCCTTGCTCGATCAGTGCTGCCGCCTCCCTGCTGTCAAAATTCAAAATTTTATTAATGGCAACCTGAAGGGTACCGGCAGGCCTAAAAATACATTTTAACTTTAGGATAGATTGAACATGTAAGAGAAGCCCTGTTTAAAATCTTACACTTGAGTAGATCTCATTGAAAGATTAGTAAATGTACCAAGATTTACACAAATCCACAAATGTATGTTTGACATTGTCTTTTACAATATATTTATTCAAAAGTTTTTTCCACAAAATAAAATGTACAAGATAAAGAGTACAAAATATTCGAAAAGAACACGTGCAGTATAAAACATATACTATAGGGACTGATAACCAATAATCGCTAAACACAATATTAGACCTACTGTGGGCTATCCTCCATATGGAGGCTTTTGTTTATAATATTGTTTCTATTAACTAAGTCTCCATGGGGGAGCCCCCTTTTTTTATAAATTTCTATAATTCAACACTATCACACTGTATCTCAATCACCATAAGCTATCTGTTGTAATAATTCCTCCTATGACTATGTCATAGTAAATATCAACCGAAAACTCTTTGTGTGTGGTAGGTCCATGTGTAATTCTTCATGTGTGTGAATGGAGGGGAACCACATCTCATTGGGGGTGAATTCCTTTCCTCATCACACCATACTCAATCCCATTTAGGGATAATCCCAGGATTGTTATAAACTGAGCCCTGGGATCCTTGTTGTACTGCAATAATTTTAACTAACAAAACTAAAAATAAAGAAAAAAAAAACACAATAAAACAAAAGGAGAGAGAGATTAGAGGAGTGAAGAAAGAAGAGAATTTGAAGGAAAAGAATAAGAAATGAGGAATGACTCCGTGCTCAGAAAGGTAGACTTGTTATGGTAAAAATGTATGTGGTCAAAATGTGGATGCTTTTTATCAGTTAGAGTATAATTAAAATAGGATGGAAATTATGTAAAACCTTTGTCAGAATGATCAACTATTTTCCAAAAACATTCTCCTAAGTATATTTTATCAATGCAGAAGATAAAGTAGTCTGTAATTCTGCTGTGTAATTGTTATTTATATGTTCTGATCTGGTGACTTCCCGCTTGGTACAGGGCGTTGTTAATTTTTTTTGTGTGTCCGAGCTCTCTTTTGCCTATAAAAAAGATTTGTGAACTGGCCCTGTACCAGCCTAATAGCTTAATACAATTCATCATTGCTTGTTTGTGTTCTTACCACAAGACTGCTGTGAATGAATGTACGTATGCAAAATGAAGAATGGGAATACAGGTTGAAGATTGTGTAAAGCCCTGCAAACCTGTGATAAAGGCAATTATGCAGAATCTATTGCACACTGTTGACAACAGCCTTGGAATTGTCTCTGGAGGATTTCTGTTGCATAGTTTTCTCTACAGTGAAAGCTTGTTATCACAGCCTTACCAACCAGAACATCTTAAAAATATGGCTAAAACTTGCCAAGCATAAAATAATCAGTAACTGTGCAAGTCTTACATGTACCTGTGTATAGTTTGTTCCATAATTATATTTGAAATTTATGGAGACTTGTTATAGTTTTCCTACAGCTGCCACTTGTTGAGGATATGTTTCATAGAATATTTTCTCATATCTCTTTTAATAAGAGAAATTAACATTGAAAGTATAGGACTTAAAGTGCTTCGGGTTGAATGTATTATGCCCTTATGCATTGGTAATTTTTAAACTTTCCATCTTTCTTTATAATTCTCATCTGAAGAGTGATGATGATGGACCGATTTAAGTGACATTGTGACGTCAACAATTTTGCCATTTTCTGCAACCTTATTGTTCACAGAGGGGCCAGTCATTTCAAACAACAACCTTGGTTTCTCTGGTAAGCCTGACTGTTGCAAGGCACTGCCAGTTGTGCTGCTGTGCTAGTAGAAGGTGTGGACATAGCTGTGACTTATCCACCACCATGCACAAGATGCTTTCACTGGCCTTGTAGATACCATCTACTGCTTAAAGGGGAACTTCACGCTCTCAACCAATGTTCACTGTTTTTAATCCTTATGCTGCTAGCATTAGTAAATGGATAGGAAAATATATCATATTTTCTTTACATTTCTTAAGTTAGTTCTTGGTTTGCAGGCTGTCATACATCCTAGGAGACTTCAGGAGGGAAGGAGAGTTTTTTTCTCAGCTAAGCATATGCTCATGTCTGCATGGCTGAGCTAAGGGCAGATGGATTTTGGCAAGTAAATGCTATATGAATCGTTTGCCCTTACTAAGGACGGTCACAGCCAGAAATGCTAGGGAGTGTTTTTCAAAGTGATTTCTCAGCAAAATAAAGCGTGAAGACATGGATAGGTGGGTGAGTTTGCTTTGAATATTAAAAAGGAATTAAAGAGTTTTTTTGGTTTGTGGTGATCAGATGCAGTGGTAGTTTCCGCTTTAAAGTGACAGGTGGGTACGCAGTTTTAAATCTTCTGTTCCTAAGCCTCTTTGAATTTACAGTAGATCCTCATGGGTAGTCAGCAGCCCTTAGACTCTTGCCTATGTCATCGTGTGCATGTATAAGGAATAGGTTGATAATGACCTATAAATAGCAAACACAAGAAACATAATATGTAAGAATTAGATGGAGAAAGTGGTGATAGGTAAGGGATAATGACTTTGCAAATATGCAATCTGTTTATGAGAGAATAGGGTGCCTGCCTCTATATTCCAAGCAGATCTCTGCCCAAAGTGTAGAAACACCGATTACCGTTGATGTTGATAATTGCTATACTGCTCAAAATCTTTTACTGCTGAGTCTTTATGATGGGATTAAACATCCTTGGATTCCTCTAGGGGAGAGCCAAGGGCAGGTGATAGATGTCAGTCAGCACTTACAGTACACTATATCTCCTTTCTGTGCTTTTACTATTCTTTCAAGTTTTTATTTTATTAAATTTTTTTTACTGACTTTGATCAATCTGAGAGATCTCCAAAAAATGTCTCTCCAAGGTGATGAATATTCTCTCTTAGACAACTTGGAACTGGAACAGGTGTCATCTTTTTGAAGATGTCTCCTCTACTTTCTGCTACAGTGACAGCTGTAAAATTTTAGATTTCCCATCACTTTGCATGTGTCTGTTTGACAGTGGTCACCAGGAGAAAAAAAAAGCATAAATCTCCCCAGCATGCACAGAACTATAAGAAAGGATCTATCAATCCAGAATTAAAAAATGTTTGGCTTCATATATTTGTTTGAAGTCAAATTGTGGCCAGGCTATGGAAATCAAACACATTTCCTCTCACTTTGTGTTGTGTCTCTAGGATAAGGCCGTAAAGGGAAATCTCCTCAGCAAGATGCAAACAGGTCACAGACCGCAAAAGCTGTAATTTATCTGAAACGTGAAGCTAGAGTTAGGCTTGTATTTGAATCAAATTCATTATTGCAAGCTTTGAAAATGCTTCCAAGGTGTTGTTTTAGATTAACCAATAAAAATTCACATGGAGGAACTGAGGCACATTTTAAATTGACTTTATATATTCTTGTTTGCACTGGAGGTTACCAGAATGGAGAGATACACTTTTTTGTAGGCATATAAGCATAGGGCCGACCCTCTTAAGCACATGTGTCAAACATAAGGCCAGCAGGCCGAATCCAACCCGCCAGGCCATTTCATTTGGCCCTCGCACTCAGGGGGAGGGGTGGAAGTGAGATGTGGACACCCTGTGAAAGAGAGCTGAACCCTGCACACTGTGCATAGCACGCCCGTAAACCCTGCATTCTGTCTGTAGTCCACTCCTCAACGCTGCACTCTGTACACTGTACACCACTGAACTCACTCTGCACATAGTGCAACCCTGAATTCTGCACTCTGTGTATACAGTAGCGCACCTCTGAGCTTTGCACTCTGTATATAGCGCACCCCTGAACACTATACTCTGTACATAGCACAGACATGAAAGAAAAAGCAAATTTGCGCACTGTTTTTGAGTTGTATTAAGGGTACAAACAACGAACATACACATATGTGGTAAACTGATTGTCCGGAGCAGAAGAATTTATTTTGGGTTGTTCTTTGGTGGTAGATTATGGAAGTAACAAGAAATATACAGCTACATTTAAAAAAAAAAATCCTTTTTTTTTTCTATTTTGGACCAGTTTCCTTTGATAATAAAACAAAAAAAATCAGGAGATATCTATTTCCATTTACCACCAAAAGAAAGCACAATTTGTCCTGAAAAAAAGAAAGTATAATCCACCTGGCTGCACAAAGTAGTTGCAAAATTGTGCTTAGGCATTAACATTTGCTTTACCCTTACGCGCGAAGGGGTTAACAAAAGAAAATACATTTCACATTAATAATTAGGCTACCAAAATTAGTGTGTGCTGTAAATTGCCTCCAGCATGGCTCCTATTTCTTCTTGCTGAAGGCCACCATTTTGTTGAAGCCCTTGGACTCAAAAACAGTCGCCTTCTGTAATCAAAATGTGTGCATTTTTGACCTTGATTGGCCTGGGCTCAGCTAGAGAGGAAGACTGGTAGAAGTTTCACAGTGCTGAAGTTCATAGGCTGTCTGCTAAGAGAGAATGGAGAGAGTATCAAGGACATAAGATAATACACTATCCTTGTAAGTTTAACTCATTTCTGTCTCCCAGGCATCAGAATTTGTCCTGTCTTCTTCTGCTTTTCTTTCTCGTACATCACGGGACACAGAGCGGCATAGTCATTACTATGTGGGTTATATAGATACCTTCAGGTGCTGGCACTGGCAACTTCCAAAACCGGAAGTACCCTCCCCTATATAAGCCCCTCCCATCCGGGAGCACCTCAGTTTTTTGCCAGTGTCTAAGGTGTTGGCCAAGAAGTAACATGTGTTTTTCACTGAGCTTGCGTACAGGTTCTTTTGGGCCTCAGTAAGCTATTCCGGATCCGACCAAAAAAGCTTCATAGCTAAACGGTCGGTACCCGGGCCTTGCAGAGAAGAGCAAGGTTTTGCCTGTAATGCTTCTCTTAGGAGAGCTGGACCCTGGGATCCAGAGCTCTGGTCATACCCACGACCAAGATGTTTTCTGTGCAGGGTGCTATACAGGTCCAGGGGAGTGGAATCCTTGGGAACCCGGTCCCTGAAGGTTTAATTACAATGCCTGCCGTGATAGGTGAAGTTTGGGCTTCTGTGGACCAAACAGAGTCCTGCGGCGGGGAAAAGGTAAGTGGGGGCCCCTCAGGAACTTGGTTCTATTGAGGGGACCCCCAAGCCTAATATGTCTTTCTGCCCGTTACCTAACGATATTCCCGCTAAATATTATGCATGCCTGTAACTACTAAAAAATGTAATAATTTTAATAGTGGTCAAGAAAAAAAAAAAGAAAAAATATATAGACTGCGGTACCTGTGTTAATCCACTAGAGGCCGCTGTGGAACGTTTCTTGTCATGTGGACTAGTTTCTTTTCATCAGAGCAAGTCCAGGCAGATGGTGAGTTCTCTTGTGGGAAACTGCTTCCTCTGCCATGTTGCAATGCTCGTCCATCCCCCGGCCTGCGGCAAAAGGGGCCCTGGCTCTTGTCCCTAGTTTCCCTTTTCAAAAAAGAGCGCCGAAGGCGCACGTGGCCGTGCGCGTGCACGCGCCTCTATATATAGAGGTGAGCTGGGAAAGGGGGCGGAGCTTGGGGGATGACGCTCTGTGCGCGCCACAGCGCTTCTGCGCATGTGCGGGCGTCCCAGCATGTTAAAAAACACAATTATGTGTTGTGAGCTGGCTATGGAGTGCAGAGACAGAGCTGGCAACATTTAAAAAAGGCATACAGCAAGCGGTTGATGCAGGCATCCCCATAGAAAGGCACATTAGTAGACACCAACTGTTTTTATAGCAGCATTTGTGCTAGACTATTGTCAGTAAGTGGTGTATTTCGGCTGGAATACCTCAGCTTTGGGCTTAGGAATATGCCGTCTAAAAACTCCGGGACTAAAAATCCCAGGAAGCATAGGGGGTCTCCATCGGGCTCTGAGGATCTTGGGCATGCTTCGGCTGCACCAATCTCCCCTGAAGAATCAGAGGTTAGTGACCGTAGAGCACCCTCAGGAGTACCTGGTACTGTGGCTGTCCTCAGTTCACCTGCTCCTGTGTATGTAACAGAGGAGGTTTTTTCCTCAGCTCTGGGAGGGCTGGAAGAGAGATTGTCAGCATTGATCGCTGCTTCCCTGTCACAGGAAAAAAGCGTTCGATCTCCGTCTCCTCCCTCAGAGTGCCTGTTAGCGGAGCAACAGTCCCATACAGGGATCGACCTACCTGAGGGGGATCAGGATGAGGTCGATTCTGTTGTAGAGGAATCAACAGTGGAAGAGCCATTCTCAGCATCACATGCTGAAAGATTATGGGTTCAGTCCCTGACTAACATGGTCCGATCAGCATTTAAAATGCCCCTTGCAGAGCCATCATCCACTTCTGTCTCCTCGTTGGGGTCGCTAAAAGCTCCCCAGACTGTTTGTTCCTTTCCGATCCATCCTTTACTGGAAGGGCTCATTTACCAGGATTGGGAGCATCCTGATAAAATATTTACTCCTCCCAAGAGATTTCAGGTGATCTATCCCATGGAGGATAAGTTCGTCAAAAAATGGAGGGTCCCTACAGTGGACGCAGCCATCTCTTGTGTGAATAAATCACTGACATGTCCAGTGGATAATGTCCAAATGTTCAAGGGCCCAATAGATAAAAAATTGGAGTCCTTATTAAAATCTGCTTTTGCTACAGCAGGCTTGGTGACACAACCAGCAGTGGCAGCTATTGGGGTCTGCCAAGCAGTGAAGGATCAGTTGAAACAGGTCTTAAGGGACTTGCCAGATCAGCAGGCTCTTGCCCTAGCTGATCTACCTAGAGCCTTATGCTTTGCGGTGGACGCTATAAAGGATTCAATCCATCAGGCCTCCCGCCTTACGCTGTCTGTAGTACATATGCGCAGGCTTCTATGGCTCAAAAACTGGTCTGCTGAAGCTCCCTGTAAAAAATTGCTGGTCAGCTTCCCATTTCATGGTGAACGCTTATTCGGGGAAGACCTGGACAAATATATCCAGAAAATTTCCAGCGGTAAAAGTACACTTTTGCCGGTTAAAAACAGAGTTAGAGGTCCCTCTTTTAAGAGGCCTGCTTCTCCAGTCCCTAGGACATCGGCTGTGAAACAGTTCCGACGGCCTCCTCGGTCAAATCCCAGAGGTAAAAATCAGGGACAATTGCAGGGTAACAAAACCTCCCCCAAAGTCAAATGCATGAAGGGTTGCCCCCACTCAATCGGGTGGGGGGAAGACTTCAGTTGTTCACAGAGACCTGGCGGGACACGATCAGAGACAGATGGGTGCTCTCCGCAGTAAGTCTGGGATACAAATTGGAGTTAAAAGACTCCCCTCCTTCCCACTTTATAAGGTCAAACGTGCCAAGGGATCCCCAGAAGAGAGGATCCCTCCTGTTGGCACTAGAACAATTATTGCTCCAAGCAGTAATTATAGAGGTTCCCCTGGAAGAATGGGCGTTCGGGTTTTACTCAAACCTCTTTACAGTCCCGAAGCCAAACGGGGACGTGAGGCCCATATTAAATCTAAAAGGGCTAAACAAATTCCTACATATCAGGACTTTCCGGATGGAGTCGATCCGATCGGTGGCCACTGCCCTACAAGGGGAGGAATGGTTAGCCTCGATCGACATCAAAGATGCTTATTTGCACATTCCCATCTTTCCAGCCCACCAAAAATTTCTACGCTTTGCGGTAGAAGGGCGCCATTTTCAGTTCAGAGCCCTACCCTTCGGTCTGGCCACAGCACCACGAGTGTTCACAAAAATTCTGGCCCCATTATTGGCCAATCTAAGAACACGAGGTGTAACGATAATGGCATATCTAGACGACTTGTTGCTGATAGACCACTCAGTTGAAAAACTAGAAGTGGTTGTTCACGAGACAATCGAGTATCTGGAATATCACGGTTGGATTATCAACCGAGACAAGTCAGCCCTAAAACCAGTCAAAAGTCTGGAATACTTGGGGCTAAGGCTGGATTCAGACCAGAGAAAAATTTTCTTGCCTCAAGAAAAGGGGTCGTCTTTGAGAGATTTGATCCACCTAGTGGGTACAAAAAGACAGCCATCCATACGCCTGTGCATGAGGCTGCTGGGAAAAATGGTGGCATCATTCGAAGCAGTACCCTACGGTCAATTCCATTCAAGGAATTTGCAAAGGGCCATACTGTCAGCCTGGAACAAAAAAGTTCAGGCCCTAGACTTACCAATGTCCTTGTCCCCTTCCATTCGCAAGAGCCTCCGTTGGTGGTTGGTTCCCCAGAATCTGGAAAGAGGGAAATCCTTCAGTCCGATTTCTTGGAAGGTGGTCACTACAGATGCCAGCCTTATAGGCTGGGGAGCAGTACTGGAGCAATGGTCTCTCCAGGGCAGATGGTCGGATGCAGAAAAGGCCCTGCCCATCAATCTCTTAGAGATACGAGCAGCCCGGTATGCCCTAGTAGCATGGACATCCAAACTCCAAGGGTCCCCTGTCAGAATTCAATCGGACAATGCCACGGCAGTGGCATATATCAATCATCAGGGTGGCACCAGGAGTCGTGCAGCCCAGAGGGAAGTAAATTGCATCCTGAAATGGGCAGAAAGATATGTCCCAGCCATATCTGCGGTATTCATTCCAGGAGTGGAGAATTGGAGCGGACTTTCTAAGTCGCCAACAATTATGCCCAGGGGAATGGTCCCTTCATCCCGAGGTTTTCCGGACAATATGTCAGCGGTGGGGAACACCGGATGTAGATCTGCTAGCATCCAGATTCAACGCAAAAGTGGACAGGTTTGTCTCTTGGACAAGGGATCCCCTAGCTTGCGGCTCGGATGCCCTAGTGTTCCCTTGGGATCAGTTCAAGCTGATATATGCATTCCCACCGCCACAATTGTTACCTCGATTACTCCGCAGAATCAGGGTAGAAAAGAAACCAGTGATTCTGGTGGCTCCAGCGTGGCCCCGAAGAGCATGGTACGCGGAGATTGTAAAGATGTCTGTGGGGAGTCCTTGGACCCTCCCACATCGTCCGGACCTGCTTTCGCAAGGACCAATATACCACCCTTCCTTACCAGCCCTAGGTTTGACGGCCTGGCTATTGAAGCCCACATTCTAAAAAAGAGAGGGCTCTCTAATTCTGTGGTATCTACCATGATCAATGCCAGGAAGCCGGTATCCAGGCAGATCTACTATAGAATCTGGAAGGCGTACAACGCCTGGTGTGAGGCCAAGAAATGGCATCCACGTAAATACGTAATAGGTAGGATTCTGGACTTCCTACAATGGGCTGTAGATAGGACGCTTGCCTTGAGTACTATCAAGGGTCAGATTTCGGCCTTGTCAATATTTTTTCAAAGGCCCTTGGCTTCGCATTCACTAGTCAAAGCCTTTATACAAGGAGTGATGCGTATTAGTCCTCCGGTTAATATTCCCATATGTCCATGGGACTTAAACCTGGTTCTGTCGGTTCTACAGAAACAACCATTTGAACCATTACAGCATATTTCCCTGGTTCTTCTCACCAGGAAATTGATTTTTCTAGTAGCCATTTGTTCGGCTAAAAGAGTGTCGGAATTAGCCGCTATGTCCTGTAGGGAGCCATATCTGGTCATCCATAAGGACAGAGTAGTGTTACGTCCTCATCCAGCCTTTCTTCCTAAGGTGGTATCGAGGTTTCATTTGAACCAAGATGTGGTTCTTCCTTCTTTTTTCCCCAAACCTAGTTCGGTAGAGGAAAAGTTATTGCATTCTTTGGATGTAGTAAGAGCAGTTAAAGCTTATCTAAAAGCCACTGCTCAGATTCGCAGAACGGATACTTTGTTTATTCTGCCGGAAGGCCCCAGAAGGGGTCAGGCAGCGTCAAAATCTACTTTAGCCAAGTGGATTCGACAGGTCATAATGCAAGCCTATGGCTTGAGAAGGAGACCGCCTCCGTTCAAAGTTAGGGCGCACTCCACGAGAGCAGTTGGAACTTCATGGGCAGTGCATCACCAGGCCTCCCTGGCTCAAATCTGTAAGGCCGCAACATGGTCTTCAGTACACACGTTTACTAGGTTCTACCAGGTGGACGTTAGAAGTCAGGAGGATGTCGCCTTTGGGCGCAGTGTGTTGCAGGCCGCAAAAGATCCTCATGTCTGATAGCGCTCAGCTTATGTATGGTGTACCCCCCCTCATTGGGCATTGCTTTAGGACATCCCACATAGTAATGACTATGCCGCTCTGTGTCCCGTGATGTACGAGAAAGAAAATAGGATTTTTATAACAGCTTACCTGTAAAATCCTTTTCTTGGAGTACATCACGGGACACAGAGCTCCCACCCCTCTTTGGGGACACTTATTGCTTTGCTACAAAACTGAGGTGCTCCCGGATGGGAGGGGCTTATATAGGGGAGGGTACTTCCGGTTTTGGAAGTTGCCAGTGCCAGCACCTGAAGGTATCTATATAACCCACATAGTAATGACTATGCCGCTCTGTGTCCCGTGATGTACTCCAAGAAAAGGATTTTACAGGTAAGCTGTTATAAAAATCCTATTTTCTATTTCTCCTCCCCAAATCTGTCCTTGCTCTGCACAAACGATGTGATTTTTGATGCTTCCTCCCTCCTTCACAAGCAGTAAGTTTTGAGGCTGTCAGCAGATCACCCACTAGTGACTCAATAAGGTTTGTATTGTTCCTGGAACTGGAGTGGACATATACAATATTATAATCTGTATATATTCTACCAGAGGTGTTTGTTATACAGTAATACTCCATGGTTATAGATCCTGAGCTTTTATTGTTCAATGATTTTATTAAATGTGATAGAGGGAATGAGCTGAACTTTTGTGGAAAAGTCATCCAGCATATAAAGATGATCCATTGTCAGTTGCCTATACTTCATGTATGTATAACCTTTAAACTATTCCAAAATGCACAATTTTACCATTTGTTCTCAGATTCATTTATCATTTACTTTTTGATTTATTAGGTAATTTATTTTGCCAATGTTGTATGCTCTGTTCTCCACGCTTAGTTTCAGTTTATTATTGCTTACATTTTATATTTTCGGTCTACATTTTTGAAACCTGGTGATGAATTTATTGCAGTCAATTCTTGTGGTGGTTAATATTTAATACAGGTTTTCTGTATCCTGGGCATTGCAATTGTAGTGCTAACTGATGACATATTTCATTAGCCTAATTTAAATAAGAGTAATATTTATAAATTTCACGTTTTCAGGAATTGTTATGGGTTTGAACCATATCAATACATGAAAAATCTGTAACATGTATTATAGTTTTACTGACCAAAGCTAAGACGTATTCAATGTTTTATGTTTCTTAAAATAATGCATCACTTGCTGTTTAAGGTACAGTAACTTCTAATATTAATTTTTTTTGGTTTTGTTAGGCATACAGTAGATGAAGGTGCAGCGTGTGCTTGAATTACTGCATATTACTAGATTATTACTGTATATTATCGCTTTGGAGACTTTGTCAGGACTTATGTCTACCCCAACATACATTTTTTTATTTTTTTACATACCACTGACCAAACATTTACACATAAATATTTTTTGAAATACTTAATGTCATAATGGTAATGTAATGTACTTATAAAACATTTTTTTCTCTAATTCATTACAGTATTTTGAAATTTAACCACTTTCTTACTGGGCACATATACCCCCTTCCTGCCCAAGCAAAATTTCAGCTTTCGGCACTGTCACACTTTGAATGAAAATTGCGTAGTCGTGCGACGTGGCTCCCAAACAAAATTGACGTCTTTTTTTTCCCCACAAATAGAGCTTTCTTTTGGTGGTATTTGATCACCTCTACGGTTTTTATTTTTTGCGCTATAAACAAAAAAAGAGCGTAAATTTTGACAAAAGCACAATATTTTTTACTTTTTGCTATAATAAATATCCCAATTTAAAAAAAAATATATATTTTTTTTCTCTGTTTAGGCCGATACGTATTCTACATATTTTTGTTAAAAAAAATTGCAATAAGCGTATATTGATTGGTTTGCGCAAAAGTAGGTATAGAATTATGATTTTTTTTTTTTACTAGTAATGGCGGTTATCTGTGATTTTTGTCAGGACTGCGACATTATGGCGGACACATCGGACACTTTTGACATATTTTTGGGACTATTCACATTTATACAGCGAACAGTGCTATAAATATGCACTGATTACTGTATAAATGTGACTGGCAGGGAAGGGGTTAACACTAGGGGGCGAGGAAGGGGTTAAATGTGTTCCCTATTAGTGATTCTTACTGTGGGGGGAGGGGAGCGACCGGGGGACACAGCATTGGTCTCCTCTCCATGACAGGACGTGGATCTCTGTATTTACACACAGAGATCCACGTCCTTGTCTGTGTTTAAGGGGCGATCGCAGGCAGCTGGTGGACATCGCGGCCGCCAGGCACGCGCATCGGCACCGCAGTGATGCGGCGGGCACGCGCGCGCACCGGCGGCGCTTGCGCGCCCCCCAGTGGCCGGAGAAGCCGAGGCCGTCAATAGATGGCCTCCCGGCCCTGAGGAGCCGCCTTGTGGCCGTCATTTGACTATAGCCCGGGCTCCAAGCGGTTAAACATTGACTGTAACATTTGCAATTCTCAGGCCTCCTACCCTTAACACTTTGGTTTGCGAAATACCATACAGAGTGCTAAAGAGTCAGTCTCCAAATCTTTCTTGCCATTTTTGTCAGATTAACACAATGAGGACGTTATTGGTAGTATAAATTCAAATATTGATGTCTTCTCTATGTTATGGATAGCCTAACTGAGTATATGACTTTTATGCACTGTGTAAATAAAACATATACATAATAAGGCACTGACCTCAGTAGAAGTGAAATGTCATGAATCGCCAGTAATGCCTTCATGCCCTGTCTGTCTGCTTGTCTCTGGTGTGTGTATCAGCCTTGGGCCTACACTCTCACACCTGCATGGTTAAGTAATCCTCCCTCAGCGTGACTCCACTCTAGCCTCTACAGCAGGGGTCTCAAACTGGTGGCCCTCCAGCTGTTGCAGAACTACAATTCCCATCAGGCATTGCAAGGCTAAACAGTTACAAGCATGACTCCCATAGGCAGAGGCATGATGGGACTTTTAGTTCCGCAACAGCTGGAGGGCCGCAGGTTTGAGACCCCTGCTCTACAGGATACACTATTTAACACTGTGCTGTCCAAGTCTGCCTTGCCCGAGCAATATTGTGTGTTTGGTTTCCTGTTTCCTGCTTGCCGTGTGCTTTACGTCTGTCTCTGTTATCAATCTTGGCTTGTACTTTCACTATCCATGCCTGCTTGTTACCCTGACCTTTGGCGTGTTCTCTGTCTATCCTTGTCTGCTAGTTGCCCCGACCTTTGGCCTACCTCCTGACTATCCCTTCTTGTCCTGGGCTGCTGCTTCCTCTCTATCCTCCTGTACACTCTGCAGAGCTCAGTTAGGAGAACTCTGAGAGCAGATTGGAGGGGCGGACCCCCTTCCGCCTTTTAAATAGCACACAGAGCTGAGGCTGTTAATCAGCTGGAGCTCCCTCCCTTGTCACCTTTTTAATCTTGGCGTGAGAAAAACGTGTCAAAAGTGACTCATGCTAATAGCAGAGGAACGGGGCAACAGACAGAAATGACACTTAGTGCTCTGGATTGAAACAAGTTCAGACTATATTGAGGGATAGACAAAACCAGGAAATTCCAAACTCAACTTACCAACCAGCCTGCTTACCAACTGAATTAACCTGTCAGACAGTCTGCGTTAAAAACAGGGGTTTAGTTAGCACACATTTGTGCACGCATGTGTAAGCTCCCACTGTGGAGACACTCATAAATTTAGTAGTGTTAGGACTGCAAGCAATATGCAGGGTGCCATGAAGAGGCCTTGCAGCTTACGCATGCGTTTGCAAATGTGTTCTAACTGTTGGACAGGTTAATTTGGTTGGTGAGTTGAGCTAGGAATTTCCTCTGGTTTTGTCTTTCATGCATTTGCCCTTCCATGTGCTCCTTGCTGTGAAGGCCAGTTATAGGTGGGGGCAGGGACCATCTCTTTGTTACTGGTATATAGAGGGATATGCTGTGTTCATAGTTCATGTGTGAGATTTAGGTTTACAACCACTTTAATGACCATTTGTACATGCATTAGTGATGCAAAAAATAGGTTTATTTTGTGGACTTCTGTATTGTTGTTTAAATATTTTTAAAATGGCTACAGCCGTTCCAAAGAAGCTAAAACCTTGTGTGGTAGATTAGTATGCAAAAAAACTTTCCTGTTGCTGTCAAAAGGCCACTTACAATTAGAAGGGAATTTGGGTAAGGTTCAATCCAAAAGTTCAATGTGTCAATCTACAGGCCCCCATAGCCTGCAGTAGAGCCAGAAGAGCCCAGGGGGTCATTGATCAGAGCTACGGTGGAGGAGAGTGCAGGCACAGGAGAAAAAACGTAATCCAAAATGCATTGCCTGGTGACCATTGACTCTAGTAACCCTGTCTAGCACCTGAATACAGTGTGGATGTGGCCAGCCTACAGCTGCTGCCAACACATTTTTCCCCAACACCTGTATTCTTCTCCCCACTAGCTCTTGTTTATGGGCTCTTTTGGCCCTGCTACAGACCGAGGAGGCCTGTGGATTGACACATGGAATGTTCAGAGTGAACCTCCCCTGACTCCCTTCTAATTGTAAGTGGTCCTTTGGGAGCTACATGACAACTTTATGCATACTATTGTACCACGCCAGGTTTTGACTTCTTTGAAATTACTTTATCAGATATAAAGTTATCCCAGTCCCATACTTAACATCATGGCTGCTGGATTGGCATGTGGTTGTGACATGTCATTGGCATCATATTTAACCGTCTTATATGAGTTTTTTTCTGCTAACGCCAGTATACTTTTCTATTCTTTGTAGTATACTTGCATTTAAAATAGTTACAGACCTTTCATGGGCTGTCTGTAATTATACACATAATGGGTAACCCAGACAGGTACCCTGTTTCCTTCTGTATTTGTCATATTTGTAAAACTTAACTTGATAATACGGTACCAATAATGCAGTAACATAACTACCCCAAGGGATGTCACTACTGCTTGAGTGATATAACTTGGCCGCATAAATAATAAAATCTCCTGGCAGACATACAAGGAGTTTTTCCAAAATCATTAAAGCAATGCTATTTCACAGGACAAGTTCTCTGTTGCTTTTAAAGTGGAACTGAACTCAAAACGTGAAGATTGGTTATGTTGTAGGAAACATCTAGAGTTGTTTTTGTTCTTTTGCCTATGTAGTACACTGGGAAATATACCTTTTTTAATCTGCAATTCCCCCTGAAAAAATAGCTGTACACATCCTATGTGAGGGTGCCTAGGCACTTTTGTGTCTGCAGCCCCTTTGTTGTATGTTTTAGTGTGAGAACTAAGGCACTGCTGCCTCTGACTGCTAATCTCATCAGATCTGAAGTGAGATTTTGCAATGTCACTACTGTGTTGCTATCTGTTCTCCTTGCTGGAGGCTCTGACATGAGGAAGGAAAGTTCAGCCTCGACCAGAATGGCTGCCTCCATACAGCGAACCCGTAAAAAAACAAGACATAGCTTGTCAGTAATGGGGAAGGAGCAGCTGCTAGTTCTTTGCCTTCTGCCTGCCTTTTTTAGACACAGCTCCTTAAAACCGATAAAAGAAAACACTATCAGGCACGTTTTAATATTTATACTAGACAAATACTAGGGAAAAAAAGCCTTTCTGTAGAGGAAACCTCAATTTTTTTGTGAGTATATCATGTTCATCTGACTAGAAGACTGTTAAAATATATACTGTATAGTACTTTAAAGGCCTGCTCTAGACACCAGGAAAAAAAAAAAAAAACTTTGCAGTGTTACCTCCCTGCACTGCAAGGGGTAAGTTCTTTACTCCAGTAGGCTTCCTGCACACTGTGCGACTAGTCCACAGAAGCCCCTCTCACTCCAGCAGGTGGTCGCACGCTGACATCATCAAGTATAATGCAGGATCAATAATCAGCATTGTACGTGAGAAAGACTTGGGTCCACCAACAACCCAAAGCATTGGGGAGGAGAGGTGAGAGCTGAAAGCCTGCTGAAGCAAAGAAAAAGGTAAGCATTACATTTTATTTCTCTCCTAGAGCTAACAAGTTTTTTTTTTTATTATTTATATTTTGAGTTTAAAATTAATCTCCGTCTCCATCCAAATATATAAATAATGATAAACATCCATTTCTCCTAGCTTTTGCCTGTGAGAGGAGTTCTGTAAAAGAGAGAAAGGAGTTGAAAGGCAAATAAAGGAAAATGCAGGGAAGACTATTAGCAACTTCAACTATTTTATTTTCTTATAGTAATATTTATGTCTTACAAGTAGAAACTTTATGGTTCTTTAAAAAGTTACAAACCTGAATTAAAAATCTTGCATTTTGTGAAAGTTCAAATTCAATAATGTTCTGTAATTGCTTACAGATTTAGTGTTGAATTCTGAATGGCAACATTAATGCTTAGCAAATATGCCAAGTATGAGCTTCTAAATTTGCAAATTGCAAATCGACATTTAACTTGGCAAATTTCTGTAACATGCAAGGAATTTAATAGCAATAGGTGTAAAGTCTTGTGCTGAGCTAGCAGCAGCTGTTGGAATTCTTAAGGATACATTCACACTGGTGATTAAGGCCGGTGTGAATTGTAGCTGCAGGAATCTTGTAGCTGCTGAGACACTGAGCAGCTAGTTCATAATAATGGTAGGATGCTGGCGGCCGCATGAGTTTGAGGTTTTCAGCACAGCCAGCGTTTATCTGCGGTGATCGCTGCTTGGTGCACAGGAAGTGCCTGAAGAAAGACCTTCATGGCAGTATCATCACTTATTTTATTTTTTTTAAGTTGCAGATTTAAAAGTATTGAACATGAATTTTGAGATGATATTAACAATTTGTAGCTTGTATGAGATTTTAGTAATTGCGTTTGAATACACTTTAGCTCTTGTTTTAAAGTGTATATATCTTGTTTTAAAGTGTATTTGGAGTTATATATATTTTTAAAATATATTGCTGAATGATTGTTGGGTAATTTTTTGTTTGGGGTATGCTAGTGTTTTTTTTAAGTTAACTTTTTTCTATTTCTCCCAGTCTCCCAATAGACAGATACTACTCAAAGCTGATGTATGTTTTCACTGTGATGCATATTGTTTGCTCTCTAAAGCATACCTATAAAGAAAAAAAAACCACTAAGCCTTTTACTTATCCTGAATAGATGGCTCCGCCAGCTTCTGCTTTATAGAGCATCTAGGCACCCCAAAACTACTTTGTAGTGCTTGTTTTCTCATCTAACCCCACCTCACTCTTGCTACTGTTGACCTATCACTGTGATTGGTGGCCCCCTAACCAATAGCAACACATATAGAGTGACCTGGGTTTCACTGTTCCTGGGTACTCTACGGGACTGTAGAGTGCTGCTTAGTGCTGTTTACAGCATCTATTACTCTGTTAGGAAAATTTTTACCCCTTTTTTTTCTTTTATCGAGGTCTTTATCATCGTCTTCAGTCAGAATATTGCAGCAGTGGCCAGATGTGACTAATCTAAGTTGTTGTTTGTTATTGTCATCATTCTGAGATCACAATGCATTAGCTGTGCCATTAAGTGCCTTCACAGCTACTATAGATATTTATTAATTTTTTTGTTTTTTACCAAACTGTTAATTGGACTGTTTTTTGGGGCTCAGTTTGTAGGAAAAAAGCAAAACTACCCATTAACCACCAAAGTTGAGCACAGAACATGGGCACCTCATTACAGATCCAATTAACATATTAAAATTGCTTTTCTTAGCTCAACTCTACCAAAAAGTAAGTACATGAACTGTTCAAACTGGCAACTTTTTTGAAACCCGTAATACCCTGCAATTGCCCTTAGCTTCGCAAACTTCAGTTGATAGGGAGATGTCTGAACTGGTAGTTCAGCAGACGATCAAAACGTTAGTAAAAGTAAAAGCTAAAAGCTGGGACCTAGTGGCTTCACTGCTATTTATTGGATATTCTTTCCCCCTATCCCAATCAAACCTTTTAACCAGTTGAGAGGGGGTTCCTCACTTACATGTGACACCTTAGCTTAGCTATTTGTATAGTTCTGAAACCCCATACTGACCACACTTCCTAGAAAAACCTCAGCCCAATATCATTGATCAATACCAACAAGAACTTTTTGGCCAAAATCTTAGTAGCTAGACTTAATAGAGTGGTGAATGATATGATATCAAAGGATCAAGTGGATTTCATCCCAGGAAGGCAGGCATGGGACATTATTCAAATGATCTCCCTTCTACTGCATTTAGCGCACCAAATACATACCCAGCTCATGCTTTTGTCCTTAGATATATGAAAAGCATTTGACTTCCTCAGCTGGTACTACTTTTTACAATGATGGGATTTTCACCCCCAATTTTATCAATGAAGAAATTCTCTTTATGCCTACAATCCAGTATTCTGGATTTCAATCTAACTCCTTTTTTTTTTTCTTTTAATAGCCAGTGGCACAAGACAATGATGCCCTTTGTTCCTGATCTTGTTTGCCCCGTCTATCGAACCCCTGGCACAGACTATTTGGTTTAATTGCAAAGTTACGAGAATTGAAGTGGCAGGTTATCACAAAACATGTTGCTTTTTTGTGAATGGTGCTCTTCTCCTTCTGACTAAGACGCTGATCTCTTTGCCAAACTTAATATGTCGCTTCTCACTAGAGGTGCGCATCTTCACTGGTCTCACGATTCGATTCAATTACGATGATCTGGTCAATGATTTGATACGATTCGATTTCGCAATGCATCGCGATTACTGACGATGGTTTCCATCAAAAAAAAATTCAAGAATTTAGAAAAACTCAATTTTTTTTTATTTTATCTGCTTAAAAAAAAAAAAAAAAAGAGGATACTCCCTGCATATAGCAGGACAAGGACATGGAAGAGTCCAGGAATTGAGGGAGGAGTAGGAACTGAAGGATGGAAGAATCCATGAATAAGAAAGGTAGGATGGAAGAGGCTGGAGATGGAGGAAACCATGGATAGGAACAGAAGGATGGAAGAGGCTGGGGATGGAGATGGAGGAATCCATGGATAGAAACAGAAGCATGGAAGAGTTCAAAGATAGGAATATCAGAGGTAGAGGATCCCCTGTGCTGTGTACATGGCAGAGTTGGGGTGTGATGGTCTCCTCCTGGAGTCCAGGGTTGGGGATGTTATAGTGCTTTCTCTATAAACATATTTTATTAAAGCAGGGTTCCACCCAAAAGTGGAACTTACGCTTTAAGGAGTCCTGGCCCCCTTACATGCCACAATTGGCATGTCATTTTTTTGGGGGGGGAGTGGCGGATACCCAGTTTTGACAGGTACCCAGCTCACAGTTCTGCTCAGGCCGCCTACATACCGCATTTCTCAGAGTGTGTACACGCCGCTCATGTGACTGCCCACCCTGCCTCTCTCCTCTCTCCCGTTACGTCTCTCCTAATATCAGCGGGGAATTCTCAGCCCTGCCCGCTGACTGTAGCTGTTAGATCAGAAGAGAGGCGGAGGGCAGTCTGAGAAACGCGGTATGTAGCTCCATATTTTTTTAAAAGCACATACAGTGGGGCACTTAATGGATTGTAACATGGGATTTTTTAAGACACAGTTATTTTAACAGCTATAAGTACAGTACGCTCGGAGCGCTCTCCCAGGAGGGGCGGGGCAAGTCGGGATGATGTCACCCGCCAATCTATTATGTCTGCGATTAATTTCAGCTCCCCTACTTCTCACCCAGTTTGGTGCCCTCTCAGAGATCCAGGGTCACGAGACTAAATCCAAGGCCTGAATTTATCACGGTCTCCATCTGTTCTGAAATCCCTTTACACTTCTTTCATGTTCACCTAGGTCCAGGATTATTTGCCATGTTTGAGAATTAATTTGGCCCGTTCATATGAAACCCTGTAATAAGCCAACTAACCGAAATTGTAATCCGTTATTATTGCCTGGTTATGAGACCCAACACAATTTTCAACAACTAGTTACGCAGTAGCCTTTATTTTCTCTATCATGTTTGAGTGCTATGGTGATGCTTTTCTGAACACTTTAATCTGCCCACTGCTTGCAACCAGGGGTTATTTTTCAAAATTCACAGATTAAAGCAGAACCAAACGCTCTCCATCAACACTGACTATTTTAATCCTCATGCTGCTAGCATTTTGTGAATAGAAAAATAATATCATATTTAGGGCCAGTTCACACCACATGCAGTCCAGTGTCAGGGTGTTCCTGTTCCAGAAATAAAGTAGAATATGCTGCATTTTTCCTGCACTGGACTGGACTGGGAAACGGTAAAACACATTAAAAAAAACACACCAGAATGCACTGGAATACATCAAAATGCACTGGACCCAATACAGTGGAAAAAAATACAGGAGTAAAGAAGAAAAAAAAACATCTGGATTGCATCCGGTAATGCATCAAAAACACACCAGACCACATCAAAAACGTGTTAAAAACATGCATGTGGCGTGAACCAGCCCTTACTTGTTTTAGGCTGGGTTCACACTATTGCGAATTGGATGCGGCTCTCTATGGAGCCAGTTCACATATCTCCCATGCGGCTCAAGTGCGAATTTGCACAGGAGCCCTGTGCGTCTTTTGATCCGTCTGAGGTCTGAATTCAGCCCAAAATTCGGGCTGGAATTCTGAACCAGGACCCCTGCTGTGAGCCGCATCGGCATTAGGTGTGAACCGAGCTTTAAACTATTTTTTTACATTTCTTCAATTACCTCCTGGTTTTCAGGTCTAGGGAAATTAGATCATACATTTCAGGACTCTTTAGGAGGAGAGAGGGGTTTTCTCAGCTAAGCACACCCTCCTGCTTGCATGCCTGAGCTAAGGGCAAAGGCATTCTAGGAAGTAAATGCAACATGAATCCTCTGCGCTTACTCAAGCTGGTCACGGCCAGAAATGCTAGGGGTTGTTTTTCAAAGTGATTTCTCAGCAAAATAAAGCATGAAGACATGGATGAATAGGGGAGCTTGCTTTGAATATTAAAATGAATTACATAGGGTTTTTCAGTTTATGGTGCTCAAATGCAGTTTAGTTCTGTTTTTTTTTTTTTAAAACGCCAGGTGTCAGTGAGATTAAAGGAAGCGATAAGTCGGGAGAATCTAGTGTGGGTTGGAGCTGTAGTAGATAATGGCGAGGGCGACAGTTTGTCTAATGTAGGGTTCAACGTAGCGTTAAAATCCCCCAGCCACACCGCCTGAATCGAAGGATGACGAGTCATATATAGCAAGCCCTCTGTGACTATAGTAGAATTAAATGGTGGAGGTACATAGAATGCCATCAGTAGGAAAGGTTCACCATACAATTTAACCGAAAGAAAGACATAGCGCCCCTGTGGGTCAGACTGAACATCACACAGCTCAAAATGTACCGTCTTGGCAATCAAAACTGAGACTCCGCGGGCGTGGGACAAGTGGGATGAATGATATGCCCACCCAATCCATGGCCGGCGGAGTGCCATCTGGAGCCGACCCTCAACGTGTGTCTCCACTAACACCACAATGTCAGCTCGTTGTTTTTTGAGAAATGAGAAAACTGCAGATCTCTTTACCTTGTCCCCAAGCCTACGCACATTCCAAGTGAGCAGTTTTATCGATGCCATAATTCAAACATTAAAACATATCGTGGGACAGTAGCATTACATGAATACAAGGTTTGCCATCTATGCAGTATCAATGTTAGCATGCACTTCGTTGTATTGCAGTCCATCAAGAAAAAACGAACCTCCCCCTCCCCCCTCCCCACCCTGCATCTTCCCCAACTGATGCGGGTATGTTCCCAAAACCAAAAGAAAGTAACAACCGGTAGCAGAAAAAAACAAAATATCTTGCTGTTACCTAAAAGATCTGCAGCGCTCGCCTCACATGGGAGGTGTGGAAGATCCAATGCCCGCAAATAAAGAGCAACAGGCTCTTCTTGTACTGTGAACCAGAAGTACAGTGCGGGGTCGGTGGTATAGAAAGTTCTGCAGTCACATAATAAAGAGATGCGTGTTCCGGTTGCTGGGGGGCGAAAATTCGCTGTGTTAGGCATGTGGAGTGTAGGACTGATTGTGCTCCGCAATTACAGTCTCCAGGGTAGTTACATGGATCAACCAGTCAGTGGGGGCCCTGAGTATGGGAGACCCCCTCTGCAGGTTACAATTGAAAGAGGATTATAGCAGGGGAAGGCAAAAGGGGGTCCCAGGGGTAAGGAGCAATAGGGTATGTGCCGCGGGCAGTAAAGGGGAGACAAAAAAAGGGGGGTAACATACCAGGATTTGCAGACTCCCGCTGCGGCGTATAATGTGCTGGTGATGATGACAGGCAATCAATAGTGCTGATGAACATGCTCGGTCAGGTCACTCCGCCGCCCCTCTGGCGGGCCCCGGACGCTCCAACCAGGCAATGACTTCCTGAGGATCCTCAAAGAAGAACACACGGCCGTCCCTTTCGACTCTAAGACGAGCTGGAAATAGCATAGAGTATTTAAGATGTTGTATCCGGAGCCTCCTCTTCGCCTCCATGGAGTCTTGGCGGCGGCGCTGCACCTCGGCAGAAAAGTCGGGGAAGATAGCGATCTTGGAGTTTCCAAGGTGGATGTTACCTTTTTCCCTGGCCATGCGCAGCGCCGCATCTCTATCTTTGTAGTTCAAGAATTTTGCTATAAACGTGTGGGGGGGAGCCCCCTGAGGAGGAGATCTGGCAGGCATACGATGAGCCCTCTCCACCGCCAGGGTGGGGGAGAAGGCCTCGCGGCCATAGGTGTCAACAAGGAGTTTCTCCAAGAAGGTGGTAGGATCTTTGCCCTCAGCTCCCTCGGGGAGCCCGATGAAACGGAGGTTGCACCTCCGGAGCCTATTTTCCATATCATCTTGCTTGCTTAGAATCTGATTGATTTGGAGCTGCATTCGATCGGAGCTGACTTGGAGCGGCGTAACGGTGTCCTCCACCTCTCCAATGCGGATTTCGGCAGTCGTGACACGCTCACGAAGTTTTTGGAAGTCTTGTCGCATGAGTGAAAGGTCCACCTTGACCCCCTCTATTTGCGCCGTCAGGGACGTCCGGCAGTATGTGATCGCCTCGAGCAGTTTAGCTGTGTCGCCTCCCGTAGCGTCCTGCTCACCGCCTGCGGCGCCGCCATCTCTTTCCTCCTCCTGGCGGCGGTACTGGTCCAATTTCGCCAGGGTGGCCTTTAGCGTTTTTGGCGGAGTCATGGCAGGTATCCGCTGTGATCCCTCCCCCCTCCAAAGCAGGCAGCTCAGTCTATACCGAATGGTAGGGAGCTGTAGGGCTGGTGGGCCGGGAAGAGTCACTAGTCAGCAGGCCGGGTGAAGTCAGAGGCTGATGTATCCGCCTCTGTGGGTGTGAGGGGTCCTCAGGGGGACTCGGTGGGCCCCTGCAGGCTGTTACCTGAGAGCAGGAGGGCCAGGAAGCAGCACAGGCGGCAGGTCGGGTGGAGCAAGATGGCCGCCGACTTCCAGGGCTAGGCCGAAGCCGCGGGCTTTCCTAAATGCGGCACCCGCGATCGGGATCGCGGCCCTGCGGAGGCCGCCGTATGAGCGGAGGATGGTGGATTTGCGGCAACGGATGTTCAGGGTCCCCAGGGGGTCCCGCTGGGCTGGTGCAGGATGACACTGAAGAGCAGGATGGGCTGTACAGGAGTATTGGACGGAGCTCAAATCATGCACGTCCTACTCCATGCTATGTCAGGCCACGCCCCCAGTTTAGTTCTGTTTTAAACACTTTTTCAAAGTTATATTACTGTTGCAGAGGATTTTTAATGGTATTCAAAAACTGGCTTCTGAATAACTTACAGAGTCCAGGTCTTCTCTTGTTTCTTTCTAGTTTGCCCCTTGCCCACCTGCAGGCTCCATTACTTCATGGCTGGCTGTCAGAGGAATCTTTCTTGCACATCTGGTGGAAATGCTCTAATGCCCTGTACACACGATCGGATTTCCGATGGAATAAAATCCGATGGATTTTTCCATCGGAAATCCGATGAAGCTGACTTCCATCAGTCTTGCCTACACACCATCAGTCAAAAATCCGACCGTCCCAAATGCCGTGACGTAAAACACTCCAAAGAGCTGAGAAAACTGAAGTTCAATGCTTCTGAGCATGCGTTGACTTGATTCTGAGCATGCGTGGGTTTTTTCTCCGTTGGAGTTCCCCACAGACGATCGGAATTTGCTAATGTTTTTTTTTCCATCTGTAAAATTTAAAACATGTTCTTTTTTTTTATACCGATGGAAAAAAGACAGATGGGGCCCACACACGATCAGTTTGTCCAAAGAAAAAAGTCCATCGGTCTTTTTTTATCAGAAAAAATGATCGTGTGTACGCGGCATAAGGCAAAATGGTACTGGATTAGGATTTATAATTTTTTCAACACCGTAGTTGGTGTCTCATTCTGAAAGGACCCCTACGCTACAGGGTTCTCTTCAGCAAAAAAAAACTGAAGTCTGCACAGCTATTCAACTCAAACTAGTTACACACACTTTTATGGCCACTTGGTAGATGTTGGCCTGGACATAGGGGTCTCCCACCATCCCTTTTTCAAAGGTAAAGGTCTTAGGTTACCAGGTTATTACCTAAGAGAGACCTACAGCACTACAAATCAATACCATGGTAAAATTTCATAAAATCTGGACTTCATAGATTGAAGCCTCTTTCCATATAGAGTATAAAAACAAGGAAACCCTCGCGCTAACTGAGTGGTGGAGCTGGTGTAGGGTGGTAAAAGGAAGTGGGGAAGGGATAAATTACTGCAGCAATCACCGAGGGGTCTTAGTCCAAAATCAACAGTGAAACAATAAATATCGTGATGGTGACTGCGCTGTGGTGACTCAAATTAAATGAATAGGAGAAGGAGTTATCAAGGAAATGGGAGTGTGATGGGGAGGGGAAGGAAAAATGTGAAGAAGGAAGCTAAAATATAGCTGGGTAGCAATAGTGAGCTGAATGCACAGTGACACAAATGTAATATATGGCAAACTGATGAAAATATAAACAAATTCTAAACACTCCAGTGATATACAAACGTGATAGAAATATAAAAAATATTAAATATTATAATCACTATGACATATAGGTAATCAACAACCAATATCCATGAATCGAAATACTGAGTGCATCAGTGAACATTGACCAGTGGAAAACAAAATAAGTAAAATATAAAAAATAAAAATAAAAAAAAAATAAAATAAAAAAAAAATATCAAAAAACTCCCAAATTGGTATAATGAATGTGCATAAAGTCATATGTACAAAATATATAGTCCCATCACCAAAAGTGCTTGGAGGTTTTCCTATAATGTCTACCCAGTGATCAGTAAGTCACAAACAGCTTACCTCCCTATTGAGAGGGGGCGGTATAAGACAGATCTTTATGATGGAAAATGGTAAACGTCCTTATAGCACAGTTGATGTCTCTCTACTTTATGTCTTTTCATACGCATTCCAATGAGTCACAAAGAAACTGTGCCACAAAGACTGTGCTATAAGGACGTTTACCATTTTCCATCATAAAGATCTGTCTTATACCGCCCCCTCTCAATAGGGAGGTAAGCTGTTTGTGACTTACTGATCACTGGGTGGACATTATAGGAAAACCTCCAAGCACTTTTGGTGATGGGACTATATATTTTGTACATATGACTTTATGCACATTCATTATACCAATTTGGGAGTTTGTTTTTTTTTATATTTTACTTATTTTGTTTTCCACTGGTCAAAGTTCACTGATGCACTCAGTATTTCGATTCATGGATATTGGTTGTTGATTACCTATATGTCATAGTGATTATAATATTTAATATTTTTTATATTTCTATCACGTTTGTATATCACTGGAGTGTTTAGAATTTGCTTATATTTTCATCAGTTTTCCATATATTACATTCGTGTCACTGTGCATTCAACTCACTATTGCTACCCAGCTATATTTTAGCTTCCTTCTTCACATTTTTCCTTCCCCTCCCCATCACACTCCCATTTCCTTGATAACTCCTTCTCCTATTCATTTAATTTGAGTCACCACAGCACAGTCACTATCACGATATTTATTGTTTCTCTTTCCATATAGATTCTTTAATGATTTGGAAGCTCTCGATTCTGTCAGTTGCCTATTCTACCCTGACCACGCGTACTGTAAACGGTGGTTGCCTATAGATCCAACTGTCCCCTTTCTGTTATACCCCCGTCAACACAGATCCTCCACCCCCCTTCCTTAATCTTTTCTCCCTTCTATTCCATTCAATATATTCCTTGTGGTCAGTCCATCCACCCATGAGAATATTAATAAAATATAAGGATTTTAATGGATCATGGTGTATTACCAATCCTCGTTAGTTTAGAAGTTCTTAGGCATTTGATACTGCCTGTCAAAGTTATAAACTAGTTTATGTCCTGAAATAACTGGATATAACCTTGTCTTGTTCTTTTTTGCAAGAAAGCTTTTGAACAGTCACTGTTGTACACATGGGCGTCCATTCCATAGGGCAAGGGGGGTCGCTCGCCCCCCCTGGAGGTGTGCCACACACTGCGGGGTAGGGTGACCACGCATACAGTGTCCCGCAATGACACTGACAGTCTGGGAACAGGGGTGGACCGAGCCGCCATAGCGCTGGCTCCGGCTCCGCCTCCACCTCCAACTGATCACTGGTTGCTATAGCCGCTTGGCGTCTGGCAACCAGTGACGTCACTGCCCAGCATTGAAAGCGGAGGAGGATTTCACTTCCTCCTCCTCCGCGCTAGTGCTGCTGGGGAGTCACTGCTGGTTCTTTCACTTCCGCACTTGGCTCCTCCAGTGACTGGCTTGCTGCTTCTGTGGGGTGTTTGTTGTTCCAACACGCTGACCCTGCTGCCTGCGAGGCATCTCTCCCTCTCCCTTCCTCCCCCTTCCTCCCCCCTCCTGCCCACCTCACACTAACACACGGACTGAAGTCCCCTCCCCTTTTCCTTGCCTCAGATGTCACAGACAGGAGAAGGAGGGGGAGGAGAATGGACACAGCACTCAACAGGATGGGACATGCTGATCTGAGGTTAGTACACAATATTAATGCTTGGCACTTGCAGGAGAAGGAGACACAGAGACAGGGGGAAAGTTGTCAAAAAAAGATTACTTGCAGTGATTTGGGGGGGATAAGAGCATGCTGTATGTGCTAGGGGGGGCACACTTTAGGGGGGAGAGAAATTGTTTTTTATTCAACCCCCCCTTCCAGCACAATTTCTCTCCCCTCCCAAAGTGTGCCCCCTAGCACATACAATATTCTCTTATCCCCCCAAATCACTGCAAGTATTCTTCTTTGACAACTCGCCCCCTTCCCCATCTTCAAAGACAAACTGGCTGCTATTAAGGGGACAATTGTACCGTCTGGAATCCTGGGAACTTTGCTAGAGATTCAGGGCAATTGCTCCAGGTGCCAGTGCCCCCCTGTCAGGCAAGTTAGTGAAGCCAAGTGCCTGACCTTTTTTTCAGCAATGGGCTCCAAGACTCAGGGCCAGTTCACACCACAAATCACATAGGAACATGTTGTGCGTTCCTTTGCAATTCACATGCCTTCCAGGTGCTGTGCAATTTCAGCCCTTTCATTTGAATGGGCTGAAACTGCGTCGGTCTGCACCAAGAGCTGTGCATGCGCTATTTTACAAAACGCACAGCAACTGGATCGCATGGTACTGCTGATCATACATTCTGGTGCAGGCAAACACTGCATTTGGTACCTGCATTAGGGTAGTCATCAACCCCTTGGCACCAGCCACACACAAATATGCGGCTTCTCGGTGCCTGGGCCTTGGCACAGAGAGGTCACATATTTGCATTAATTGCGATCAGTAGCGCTGTCCCGAGAGCGCACGGCCCTAAGCACCCCCTTCACAGTTACCAGCATCTAACCGAAAGCTTGCGATCACTGCAAGCGATGAGGAGTTTTTGGATTGCGTGTGCCAAGAGGCAAAGTATAAAGAGGTTTAGTTGACACCCACTACAGATCGCTATGGGAGTGCATTTTGAAATGCACACAAAATGCAGCATTCCCTCACAGCATTTTGGTATAAACAGACCCTTAGTCCGGATACACAGGATTTCATTTGTATCTCAGGAAGGTCCCACCAAAATCTTGCACATGGGCCCGCTGATTTCATACGCCCCTGCCCCAAAAATCGGCAAAAAAATCTGGGGGGGGGTGTCCCTGAATGGCAGTTTGGAAATGTGGTCACTCTAAGCGGGGGTGTCAGGCCGGCACCCCCCGCGAGTGAAGCGGGGGCGGCTCAGTGCAGAGGCTGGTGACAGGGCAGCCTGTCCTGGGGCCGCTTTAAGCGGCGAATGCAGAGCCCCCCTCCTTCTGTCCTCCGGCGCTCGTATCGTATGTCACGGAGCTGGGTCTGTGTGTAAGGTCCCGCCCCCCTAGTTCGGCTCGATAGTCTTCTAGTGTTCCGCCTATCACACGAGCCTAGGGGGGCAGGACCTTGCACACAGACCCAGCTTCGTGACATACGATTCGAGTGCCGGAGGACAGAGGGAGGGGAGCGCCTATCCAGGAAATGGTGAGGCTGAAATGAGTGGGCACAGAGGCTGCAATTGGTGGGCACAGAGGGGTGGCAATTGGTGGGCACAGAGGCTGCAATTGGTGGGCACAGAGGCGGCAATTGGTGGGCACACAGGGGCAGCAATTGGTGGGCGCAGAGGCTACAATTGGTGGGCACAGACTTCAATTGGGCACACAGGGGCTGCAATTGGTGGGCACAGAGGCTGCAATTGGTGGGCATAGAGGCTGTAATTGGTGGGCACACAAATGCTGCAATTGGTGGGCACAGAGAGGCTGCAATTGGTGGGCACAGAGGCTGCAGTGGTGGGCACAGTGAGGCTGCATTCATGGGCACAGAGAAGCTGCATTAGTGGGCACAGCAAAGCTGCATTGGTGGGCACAGCAAGGCTGCATTGGTGGTCACAGTGAGGCTGCATTGGTGGTCACAGTGAGGCTGCAATGATGGGCACATAGAGGCTGCATTGATGGGCACCATGAAGCTACAATAATGGGCACAGTGAGGCTGCATTGATGGGCACAGTGAGGCTGCATTGGTGGGCACAGGGAGGCTGCATTGGTGGGCACAGGGATGCTGCAATAATGGGCACAGTGAGGCGGCATTTGATGGGCACAGATGAGGCTGCATTGATCACTTGTATTATGTCTGCAGTCTCTGGTCATCTTTAGTATGATGTCCTCAGTCTCTAACCATCTCCTGTACCATGCCCGCAGCCTCTGACACCTCCTGTATCATGCCTGCAGCCTCTGATTATCTCTTGTATCATGTCTGTAGCCTCTGACCATCTCTTGTATCATGTTCTGTCTCTAGGTAATATGAAAAATAACTTCAGCAGTTCCCGCGCTGCTGTGTCTCTCCCTCTTGCTGCATGATTAAGGTAGGAAGGGGGAGGGGGCTGTCACAGTCTATGTAACATGCAGGGGGTGCAGGATGCTGTGTAAAGGAGTCCAGAGGTGCACGGTGCTGTGTGAAGGGGTCCAGAGGCGCAGGGTGCTGTGTAATGTAAAGGGGGCCAGTGATGCAGGGTGCTGTGTAATGTAAAGTGGTCCAGAGCTGTGGGGTGCTGTGTAATGTAAAGGGGAGCAGAGGTGCAGTTGTGCAGAGGGGGTAGTAGTGGCAAAGAGATATTGAAAGATGCAGGGGGCACAGTGGGGTGTTTTTACATTTTAACATGGGGGGGTCGCTTTTAACCCCCCCGCTAGCGGTCGAAGAAAGGGTAAAATGCGACTGTGTATCGCCGCTGCCGAAGCGCATCCCCCTGAAAAAATTTCACGCCCATGGTCGTACAGTATTTTTGTATATGTTTTTTTCTGTCAATGTTACCTAACCCACTTCGTTGGTGTCTTCCTTAAAATCAGAAATCAAGATGACACGCTCTGTCCTCTAACTGTGCCACACTGTTGCAGCATGTGCATTGTCACGTTATTCTAGCTATGTTCCTTATTATGGGTTTTATGCTATAATAGCACAATGTAGCCTGTGTAAATAATTTGATTTGTGTCACTCTTCCAGGTCATGATTTATATAAATTTTTGAACAGCATGTGGTATCACAGCCTTGATGCATTAGCAATTTTAGAATTTAGCAACAGTACTGATAAGAATTAACTAAGCGTTTTATGGTAAGCTATAGTTGTAGTTTTTTTGTAAAAAGCAAAAACTAAACTCTGTAAATCAACAGTAATTACTGTATTTTTTACCATTATGCTACTAACATTAGCAGATACAAAGGAAGGTATATTGTATTTGTTTTAATTCTTTTTTTTTTTTACTTTTCTTCAGTTGTTTCTTGATTTCTGGCCTAGACCAAAATGATGTCATACATCTCACGAGTCTTTAGGTGAATTTTTCTTTCATCTGGAGGAGGGAAGAAGGGGCTTTCTCAGCTAAGCACATTCACCCACCTGCATGCTTGAGCTAAGGGCAGATGATTTAAATTAAATGCTACATTAATCTTTTACCCTTACCCAAAATGGCAATGGTAGGGGACTGTTCCTTAAAGTGATTTCCTAACAAAACAAAGCATTGAAACATAGATGGATGAGTTTGCTTTTAATATAAGAGCAGTGGCCTAATCAACAGTGCTCATGCTAACTTAGCAGCTTTGTTAAAGCGGACCTCCATGTAGGTAAAATTAATGCAGCTCTGTAGTCATTAAAAATGAATAAAGGAGGAGAGAGGCGCCAAGGAGCACAACATAGTGTAGTAAGTCAATTTATTGGAAAAATATATAGCTAAAACCGTATAATTATACACAAACATGGGTGAAGAAACGAAAGGCATGTCACAATGGGATTAATCCATAACCGCAGGCAGGTGGATGGCTCGAACCGCTGGTGGCTGGGGGGGAGAGAGAACCACTGGAGGTGCGGGCAGGAGAGCCGCCTCTGGGAGCGGAAAGGAAAGCCGTGAGAGTGATGGCAGAAGCCACAGCCGCTGATGTCCACAGTCAAATCGAGAGGGCTGAATCTTCACTGGTGGAATCTGCTGTGGAGGGAGGGTTGGATAGTCTTAAAGCACCACTGTGGGAGTGTATGTGTATGCTCTGGAACATGTTTCAGAAGAACTACAATGTTCGTTCAGAGGCTCATTGACTTACTACACTATATTGGGGTCCTTGGCGCCTCTCTCCTTTATCCCTTTGTTTCAGATGTCGGCCCGCAAGAATGGAGCAGGCAGCCTGGTGTCTGTTAGTGTTAGCATCAATGTCTAGATAAACAGCTCTACCTCCGGTATTCTGTGTGTTTTTTTTTACCTTTCAAAGTATTGTGACGTTTTGCTACATTATACCTATTTTGCTACATTTACACAGTTTGTTTTCTCCTGATTTTGACACAGCCTTCAGGTATTTAATACAGCAGGTTTGCAGCTCAGCTCATTAGGTTTGTTGCCAATTGCTTTCTTAAAACATCTGAACTGGTAACAAGCTCCACGGGCAGTTTTTTTTCCCTGTATTCTTTAAAACATCCTTTAATTGTTTTTTGTTTATGAAATTTGAGCTACTATATCTGTAGTGTTTTGTTAACTCTCCTCAAAGCACTGCGTCCCGTAGCTGTCTCCTGCTCCGTTCTTCTGTTATCAGCCTGATAACTCCTCACAAGTTCTCCCTCACTATCCTTCACTAGAGTACCATCTGGGGAGTAAATGCAAGGGACCACCACGTTAGTGCAATTGTCAGCTGTCAGTAAAGCCAACAGTTTCCCAGTTTTGTCACCTTTATCGAACCATTCTTCTGCCCGACCCTTAAAAAACCTGCGTGAGGTTCTGAAAATGGACCAACAGTGCCCTCCTCGCCATCTGCAGCTCAGCTAAGGAAGTGGGAGAAGGCGAGGCAGCAGGAGTTTGGGCACAGCTCAGTTCATGGGCCTGAAGCTCCTCAGATTTGTAATTTTGTTCCACCCTCTTTCCCTTATTGCTGGCACATAGACCTCCCTTGTCGATGCCTTGAAGGCATTTCGTACGACTGGTAAAGCGGCAGTACCCTTGTTGAGCTCCCAGAACTCTTTAAGATGAGGAGACACCGAGGACTCCACCGAGGGGTCCGCCACCCAGCCTGGATGCAACCGCCAAACACCCCTATGTCTCCCGGGCACCAGATCCAGCATGACCTGCAGGGGGGTGTGGTCAGAAATGAGGAAGCTGTTACATGAGATAGATAGAAAGACCCCGCTCCATGGGATGTTTCCAACTCGATAACTCCACCAACGCTGCTGAGTCAGCCTAGTAGCGGAGGTCAAGGTTTTGTACCCAAGTTGGGTTAGAGGTGTCTAGAATATAGTCTAAAATGTTATTGAGGTCACCAGCCACAAATAGCTTCAATGGACCAAAGGTGGCGACTTTCTCCAAAACAGTGAATAAAACCTAATTTCGGAAGGGGGGTGGGACATAGATATTCACTATTGCCAGCATCTGGGACTCTATGACCAGAACCACTATTGCAAAGCGACCTTGGGGGTCCGTGATAACATGTTCAATTGTACATGCCAGTTTTTTATGTATTAAAATGGCAACACCCCTGGCATATGAAGAATGTGTAGAGTGTATCCCTCTCTGTATCCTGTTCCTGGTAAGGGAGAGTGTTTTACTACCCATCAGATGCGTCTCTTGTAGGAGAACTATATGTGGATTCTGGGAAGCGATGGGGATTTTGTCACTTACAGTTTCGGTTTATTGTTTACCTGGCCGGTTCTGGCCAGTGAAGCAGCCAATCAAACTTTTCTCAGTTTGATCAGCTGCCTAGGAACGCAGAGAAGGAATCAGGGGCCTAATAGACCCAAGATCTCTTCATAAAGAGGACTTGTCATTGCCCAAGCTAACACAATGGGTGTTGTTCATCTCTTGTGATGGCAATAAAGTTGATTTTTTTTTTTTAAGTTTTTTTTTTTTTTAATAAAATCTCTATTCATAGGTATTCGTAGGTTCCGCATGCATATAAACAGTGATTGCACCACACATGTGAGGTATCGCTGCAAACGTCAGAGTGAGCGCAATAAGTCTAACACCAGAGCTCACATGTAGCTCTAAACTTGTAAAATGTTGCCTATGGAGATCTTTTGGTACTGTAGCTTGTCACCATTTCACAGGTGTGCAAAATTTTAAAGGATAAGTTCAGCTTCAGGAACATGTTACATGTTACACCTATTTATAGGATTAAAGAATAGTTCACCTTTTAAAAAAAATCGAAAATGCACATTTTTTTGATATTAAAAAAAAAATGTGCATTTACTATTTTTATTTTTAGGAGCCTGAAAAGCTTTGCACCAGTGATCAGCAGATCGCTGGTGCCATGCAAGGCTCCTGCAGACTGTCGGTGTAAGCTGTCTCCCCATACTGCTGTCATACAGAGACAGTGGATCGCCGAGCTGCTGAGTGGGAACATAAACATTTCCACCTAAAATGGGTGGAACATGTAACATGTTCCCGAAGGGGAACTTACCGTATATACTCGAGTATAAGCCGACCCGAATATAAGCCGAGGCACCTAATTTTACCACAAAAAACTGGGAAAACGTATTGACTCGAGTATAAGCCTAGGGTGTCCATCTGCATGCCTCACTGTGCCTCACTTTGTCCATGTGCATGCCTCACTGTGTCCATGCCTCACTGTGCCCATGCCCCACTGTGTCCATGCCCCACTGTGCCCATGACTAGACTGACATTTAACATGGTAGTCTATGGAAGGGCTGCCCGGTTTGAAAAATCTGTGCTCCCTGGCCGTAGGTCCCCCAGACAAAAAACTTTGCACACTTATAGAGGAGAAATGATGCTACATGTGTGCCAAGTTTCGGGTCCATGGGACCTATGACCGGCTGGTACCGGTTCCCCAAATTCACCAGAGAAATTACAGTTTAACATGGAAGTCTATGGAAGGGGTGCCCGGGTTTGAAAAATCGGTGCTCCCCGGCCGTAGGTCCCCCGGACATAAAACTTTGCACACTTGTAGAGGAAAAGTGGGGCTACATGTGTGCCAAGGTACCGGGTCCCCAAAATTCGGGAGATTAGACGCAAAAAGGTGACTCGAGTATAAGCCGAGGGGGGCATTTTCAGCACAAAAAAATGTACTGAAAAACTTGGCTTGTACTCGAGTATATACGGTATGCTTTAAATCTTAACATGTTTGGTATCTGTTTACTTGGTGCAACATCATCATTTATATTTTACCCCCAAAAATTGGGTATTATGCTGTGTTTGTTTGCACTAAAATGTATTTAAGTGTATTTTTTACAGAAAATTTACGCTTGGTAAATGACTGCGCAAATACCATGCAACATAAAACATTTGTAATAACCACTATGGGCCTCTGATTTAAAAAAAAAAGAAATATATATATATATATATATATATATATATATATATATATAATGTTTGGGGATTCAAAGTGATTTTCTAGCAGTAAAATGCTATGAAAAATGCCAAAATTGGCCCAGGCGCCAATATTTAGGTATGCTTTGTGAATGGGAACACAAACATATTGGGGGTGGGGGTGGGGGTGGGTTATTAAATTTGACTGCATAGTTAGATAAATAAAAATCACTTGATTAGGTTTAGTTCACATTTTTTCCTCGTTTTCTTCAGAAGTATTCTTTGTTAGAAATTCTTATTTATATAGTATTTGTATTAAATATTAACATGGAGCTTTTTAAAAAAGATGAGAGTTCTTTTTTCCCATTCATCTAGAACCTAATTATTGTTGTTTACACTGACTCGCAAAGCAAATTTTCTCTCCAGTCTATAATGTTTAGTTAACCTATACTGAGTATTGTGTTTTACCGAGGTGATTCTGTGAGACTTTACACACATGTAATTACAGAACTTTAGAAAACGACATCTGATATCTAAGCTAAGCTCTGCAATTGCCAAACACAGCAAGTAGTAATCATACATTGTATACAGTAGTCATTTTAAATATTATCTGTAATATAACTGGTGAACTATTGACAAGATAAAAAAAAGGTATATTATAATCCTCAACCCACTTGGCCAGTTCACTTTATACTATTTTCTAATGCAGGGTAACCAGGCTCCTAACTGGAGAATTTATTTAAGGAAGTACGGTATTCATATTCCTTGGTTTATAATTAATTTTTGTCAACAGATTGTAAATCATTAGACTCTGATACCTTTAGATTGCCTGGAAACCTTTCTTTGTGCTAGGTATTACAGTTAAGGAAGAAATAGCTAAATATATTATTCTTCTACTTCTAATCAGTGCTGGTCATCGTTATTTGGTACCAATTGAGGTGTTTTATAAATATTACAAGTTTAGTATTTTAGTTCCCTTATTTTCACCTTACTTATACTTTAATATGATCTTGGGTAGAAGAGGAAATACAGCATGCTTTGAGGTGAATTGGGCCTGCATTTGAGCTCTATTTATTGTTCCAACTTTCACTGATATAAAATAACCATGAAATTCAATGAATAATTATTACTTTATATATGTCGGACGCTTTTATTTTTTTTTGTCTTTACTTCCTGATTAGGGTGACTCACTATATTGAATTCATGGAAGAGCAGCATTGTCACCCTTGGACATAAATTGTGTCAGGACCACATAACATCCCCTATTCTGTTAATCATACTCTGGGAGGGGTGATCGGGGTTTTTATTTTTTTACGCTTAGATTCTTGCTACAATGATGATCAATGGAACAGCAATGTTTTCCAACTGTCATGAATGGGTTACATATATGACAGCTGTGGTTGGCTACAGCTAATCACATGTTTCAGGGTGCTGTGATTGGCCCATGTACCATGTGATAGCTGTGGGCCAATCACAGCAACCTGGAACGGGAAGCAGAGTTGTTATGAATGAGATTCATTCATATCAGCTTTGTTGACATTGTGATCATGTGATCACATAGCAATCTCATGATCCCCTGGCTGCTAAAGGTGGTCGGGTACCAGGACCAACAATCTGCAGCAGACACAGCTCATTCCTAAACCAGAGCAGGCACAATGACATACATTACGTGACTGTGCCTGCACGTGCCGCCCCGCCGCAGTATACGGTAATTACTGCAGCAGGTCTGCAAGTGGTTAATTAACTTTATTGCTATCACAAGGGTTTAACAATTGGTTAAGCAAAAAAAATCATGCCTAGGATTTAGGATAACTTAATCTTTACAGTCAGGTCCATAAATATTGGGACATTGACACAAGTCTAATCTTTTTGTCTCTATACACCACCACAATGGATTTGAAATGGAACAAACAAGATGTGCTTTAATTTGAGGGTAATTACATCCAAATCAGGTGAACGTTGTAGGAATTACAACAGTTTGTATATGTGCCTCCCACTTTTTAAGGGACCAAAGGTAATGGGACAGATTAACAATCATAAATCAAACTTTCACTTTCTAATACTTGGTTGCAAATCCTTTGCAGTCAATTACAGCCTGAAGTGTGGAACGCATAGACATCACCAGACGCTGGGTTTCATCCCTGGTGATGCTCTGCCAGGCCTCTACTGCAACTGTCTTCAGTTCCTGCTTGTTCTTGGGGCATTTTCCCTTCAGTCTTGTCTTCAGCAAGTGAAATGCATGCTCAATCAGATTCAGGTCAGGTGATTGACTTGGCCATTGCATAACATTCCACTTCTTTCCCTTAAAAAACTCTTTGGTTGCTTTCGCAGTATGCTTCGGGTCATTGTCCATCTGCACTGTGAAGCGCCGTCCAATGAGTTCTGAAGCATTTGGCTGAATATGAGCAGATAATATTGCCCGAAACACTTCAGAATTCATCCTGATGCTTTTGTCAGCAGTCACATCATCAATAAATACAAGAGAACCAGTTCCATTAGCAGCCATACATGCCCACGCCATGACACTACCACCACCATGCTTCACTGATGAGGTGGTATGCTTTGGATCATGAGCAGTTCCTTTCCTTCTCCATACTCTTCTCTTCCCATCACTCTGGTACAAGTTGATCTTGGTCTCATCTGTCCACAGGATGTTGTTCCAGAACTGTGAAGGCTTTTTTAGATGTTGTTTGGCAAACTCTAATCTGGCCTTCCTGTTTTTGAGGCTCACCAATGGTTTACATCTTTTGGTGAAGTCTTCTCTTGATTGTTGACTTTGACACACACACACCTACCTTCTGGTGAGTGTTCTTGATCTGGCCATCTGTTGTGAAGGGTGTTTTCTTAACCAGGGAAAGAATTCTTCGGTCATCCACCACAGTTGTTTTCCGTGGTCTTCTGGGTCTTTTGGTGTTGCTGAGCTCACCGGTGTGTTCTTTCTTTTTAAGGATGTTCCAAACTGTTGATTTGGCCACACCTAATGTTTTTGCTATCTCTCTGATGGGGTTGTTTTGCTTTTTCAGCCTAATGATGGCTTGCTTCACTGATAGTGAGAGCTCTTTGGATCTCATATTGAGAGTTGACAGCAACAGATTCCAAATAGCACACTTGAAATTAACTCTGGACCTTTTATCTGCTCCTTGTAAATGGGATCATGAGGGAATAACACACACCTGGCCATGAAACAGCTGAGCAGCCAATTGTCCCATTACTTTTGGTCCCTTAAAAAGTGGGAGGCACATATACAAACTGTTGTAATTCCTACACCGTTCACCTGATTTGTAAATACCCTCAAATTAAAGCTGAAAGTCTGCAGTTAAAGCACATCTTGTTCGTTTCATTTCAAATCTATTGTGGTGGTGCATAGAGCCAAAAAGATTAGAATTGTGTTGATGTCCCAATATTTATGGACCTGACTGTATAAAGAACCAAGAATGGCATTTTCAAGACAAGGCTGCCAATACCAATGCGCTTCAGGCCGAAGTAATGGCTACCAGAAAGACCTTATAGGTTCGAAAGGAGAATGCTGGAGAGCTGAGAACATTAGGCTCAGGTCCCATGGTGCTGAACATTTACACACAGTAGGACCTATGTGCTTCACCCCCTGCACAAATGTCTTTACCAATGAATGCAAAACCAACAGCTTCTGGAAAAGTATAGCTAAAGCCAAAATCTGGTTTCTAATAGTACTAATGACCCAACGTTGATTGCAGAAACCCAAATATACACTTCACAGCATATTTTCAAGGATATAATCCTTTCTCTTCATATAGTTTCCATGTGCGATTGTAAACCCTGTGAAAAGACTGCTTCCTAGCCTCTAATAGGCTAGGTAGAAGAGCCCATGGAGCTTCTGCCTCTAATCAGACTATGTCTGAGTAGCACATCCCCCTTGGCTGATTCGGGTTAACCAGAATTACTGCAACTGTACTTCCATTACTGGATTACTGTACCTCCATTCTGCTCAGTAAACCAGCAGTAATTTGTCAGGGGAAAAGGTGTATAGCAAAGGAGACCGACCCCACGTGATTACATCACGTCCAGAGTGAAAGCCCTTGGATTTCTCTTTCTGACAACAAATCTGTCCAGTTTGTTGTTGAACCTGGATACAAGAAGATCCATAAGCAGAATTTCTATGTCAAAATACTTTTGGGTGTGAAGACCATTCTCCTGGATCTAGCTGCTGGTGACCTAAAAAGGCCACCTTCCATTTCTTCACCTCATAAATGTGTGCTGCTGAGAGTGGAATGCCTTACTGCTCACTGCATGACTCCTTTACGCATACACACGGCTGTTTTTAATGTCATTAAAAAAAAACAACGTTTTTCTCGACATGATTTTTCGTGTTTCCTCTCAAGCCTGCCTTGCATACACACGTTCATGAAAAAAACCGCTCGAACAAAGCGCGGTGACGTACAACACGTACGATGGCACTATAAAGGGGAAGTTCTATTCGGATGGCGCCACCCTTTGGGCTGCTTTTGCTGATCCTCGTATTAGTAAAGTTTGGTGAGAGACGATTCACGCTTTTCAGCCTCATGCTCTTCAGTCCGTTACAGCGTGACGAATGTGCTATCTCCATTACGAACCCTAGTTTTACCAGAAGGAGCGCTCCCGTCTCATACTTGATTCTGAGCATGCGCATTTTTTTCCCCTCGTAAAAGCATACACACTACCGTTTTTCACAACGTTAAAAAGAACGACGTGAAAAAATAGAGCAGGTTCTAATTTTTTTTGGGCCATTTTTCACGTCGTTAAAAATGCTCTGCAGCCTACACACGATCGTTTTTAATGACCAATTAAAAAAATTGCATTTTTAACATCATGAAAAACGGTCGTGTGTATGCATCATTACTTCTATTACGATTCCTGTATGCTATGGCAGTTGCATTGTCCAATTGGAAACTGCTAGGCTGACCCTTATTCTGCAACGTCCAGCATTGTAAGGAGAGACAAATTGCTCTGAGTTTCAGGATGTTGAATGGAAGACTAGCCTCCCTTGGTGACCACATACCCTGAAATGACAGGGACCTCCAAACTGCACCCCAGCCCATGAGACTGGTATTCAAAGTTCGAATGTCTAAGGGACTGGCAGGAATGAATTCTCTTGTTTCAGCTTTGAGCTGAGAATCCACCAAACTAGATACTTCCTTGCCTGAGGTGGCAGCCTCACTGAGCAATCTATGAACTGTACCTGTTTGTCCCACGCTGACAGAACACTGTGTTGCAAGTTCCTGGATTGAAAACAAGCATATTGTATTGTTTCAAAGATAGCTACCATAAAACCCAGTACCGACATGCTGAAACATGGTGGGCAATGGCCTGATTTGCTATAACTGCACCTGGGAACAAAGGTAGCCTAACCTTACCTGTTGAAGAAACACCTTAGATTGAACTGTGTCCATCGAAAGACCCAGATACTCCAAGCATTGAGTGGGGATCAACACTGATTTCTGAAGATTCAATATCCACCTGAATCTCTGTGGTACCTACACTGTCTCCTGAATGTTTGTAAGTTCTTAAAGCGGAGGTCCACCCTAAAAAAATAAATAGCCAAAAAGGCTACAAAAAATTTGAAATAAATAAATATATTTTTATACTTACCAGAAATGGCTGTTACTAGGCAGATCATCCTAATCTGCCACTTCCTGGTACGCGGTGGTCTTCTTTCTTCTCCTCCTCGCGCTGCCTCCTGGGAAATGGGGAGCGGTGTCTTCTGGGACCTTGTATGTGTCCCAGGAGACATCCTCCCATTCACATAGCGCCGTGCGACTCGCGCATGCGCAGTAGGGATTCGGGAAGTGAAGCCGCAACGCTTCACTTCCTGATTCCCTCACCGAGGATGGCGGCGGGGCAGCCGAGACCCGAGCGATTGCTTGGCTTCGGCTGCCGACATCGCGGGCACCCTGGACAGGTAAGTGTCCTTATTAAAAGTCAGCAGCTACAGTGTTTGTAGCTACTGACTTTTAATATTTATTTATTTTTACGCCGGACCTCCGCTTTAATAGTGTCAGGGTCACCTGTGGCCAGGTGACAGATGCACACCGTAGGGGGACAGGAGTGCACCGCGAGGTAGTGAACCCTATGGCTGGCTTCTGCGGATAGGGAACTGGGTGGTTGTGGAAAGCGGGACCAGAGGAGCACAACCGGGATCCAAACGGAAGCTAGAGCCAAGATTCCCCAGGGCGCGGAGTCTAAGACCCAGCTGGTCTTCTCCAGGGCCTCTAGTGGTGAGGATGTTAGCTGCAGGCTGGGACCAGGTCGCGGCCCCTGGAGTTTCCTAGCTCACGCCCCGTAGGATAAGGGGAAAAGAGGGGAAGCAGCAGCACACGATAAGAGAGAACCGAATAACAAGCTGAAGGTCAGGGGCCACAAGCAGACAAGGATAACGAAGAACGAGCCGAAGGTCAAGGGTCACGAGCAGACAGGGATAGTCGGGGACAAGCCAATAACGTAACAGAGAGACAGACGTAGCACACGGCAGGCAGGAACCCAAACACACAATGCCTAACAAACACGTTGATCAGCAAAGCAGGCTTGCAGTGCACAGGTTAATATAGTGTTCAGTGATAGGGCCTGGGGTGGAGTCAGGCTGGGAGGAGATTATAAAGGAAGCCAGGTGAAGGAGGTCTGGTCTCTAGATGAACACATGAGGAAGAAGGTAAGATGGCAGACAGACATTAATGCATATCCATGACAGTACCCTCCCTCTTACGAGGCCTCCCCCTTCCCCGCCTGGGCCCAGGTTTAGAGGGAAACTTCAGATGAAACTCCTTTAACAGACGAGGTGCAAAGACCTCAGATGCAGTGATCCAAGACCTCTCCTCAGGACCAAACCCTTTCCAATGAACGAGGTACTGAAGAACGCCTTTACAGAGTCGGGAGTCCAGAATTTGACTGATCTCGTACTCCTGATTATCCTCAGAGACAGGCGCCACGGTAGGGAGAGGACGAGAGAATTTATTGAGGACTAAAGGCTTTAGAAGAGCAACATGAAAGGAGTTAGTGATTTTAAGGCTCTTAGGAATCTGGAGTTTGAAACAAACCGGATTCAGTTTAGCAGTTACCGTGTATGGACCGATGAATCGTGGAGCAAACTTCAGAGAAGGAACTCGGAGCTTGATGTTCCTGGTAGAGAGCCAGACTTTGTCCCCTGGCTGAAGAGAAGGCGGTTTACGCCTGCGGCGGTCAGCAAAGCCTTTGAATTTTTCAGCAGCTGCCCGGAGGGAATCATGAACGTGACCCCAAACGGAATTGAGAGACTCCTGAACCGAAGCCAAAGCTGGAATGTCTGGAGAACAGATCATGGGAAGAGGAAGTTGAGGGTGTTTTCCATAAACTGTGAAAAAGGGTGTCTTCTGCGAACTGGTATTCACATGATTGTTATGGGAGAATTCTGCCCACGGGAGTAGAGAGGATCAATCGTCATGGTGAGAAGACACAAAGGTGCGAAGAAAGACCTCTAACTCCTGATTAACCCTCTCAGTCTGTCCATTGGATTGGGGATGGTAAGAAGAAGAAAAATCCAAGACAATATTGAGGGATTTGCAAAAGGCTCTCCAAAAACGAGACGTGAATTGGACTCCCCTGTCGGAAACAATATGAGAAGGGACCCCATGTAGGCGGAGAATTTCCCGAATGAAAATGGGAACCAAGGCAGGGGCAGAAGGAAGACCAGGAAGAGGAACAAAATGAGCAATCTTGGAGAATCGATCGATTACCACCCAAATGACTGTATTATTCTCAGACAGTGGGAGGTCGGTGATAAAATCCATGGCAATATGGGCCCAGGGTTCCTTAGGAATGGGCAAGGGCATGAGGAGACCAGCAGGAGCTTGTGTGGAGGATTTGGACTGAGCACAGACATGACAAGCTTTAACGTAGTCTTTGACGTCTGAGCGGAGATTAGGCCACCAGTAGTGACGACTGATGAGTAGGAAGGATCGGAGGAATCCAGAATGCCCTGCCACCTTGGAATCATGTCCCCAACGAAGGATCTTAGCTCTTAGCTCAGTGGGGACAAAGGTCTTACCAGGCGGAATTTTTGACTTCAGGGTGGTAGAGTGGGCAACAATGCATGAGGTGGGAATGATCGGCTCAGGTTCAGGGGCGGACTCCTCGTCCAAAGTGTCAAATGACCTAGAGAGCGCATCAGCCCGACCGTTGCAGGAACCAGGTTTGTAGGTAATCGTGAAATTAAAACGGGCAGAGAAGAGACTCCACCTGGCCTGTCTAGGATTCAGACGTTTAGCATTCTGTAGATACTGTAAATTCTTGTGATCGGTAAAGATCGTTATGGAGTGAGGGGAACCCTCCAAGAGATGACGCCACTCCTCTAACGCCAATTTAATTGCGAGAAGTTCCCGATCACCGATGGCATAATTCCTCTCTGCCTGAGAATTTTTTTTGGAGAAGAACGCACATGGTTGGCGTCTCTTCTCAAAGATTTGAAGAAGCACAGCTCCCACCCCCATTGAGGAAGCGTCCACTTCAATAAAAAATGCATTCCCAGGATTTGGTCTCCTCAAGAGGGGGCCAGAAACAAAGGCCTGTTTCAGGTTGTGAAATGCAGAGACAGCTTCGGGAGGCCAGTCTCTGGCATTCACACCCTTCTTGGTCAAAGCGATAATAGGCGCGGCAATGGAAGAGTAATTCCTTATGAACTGCCTATAATAATTAGTGAAGCCAAGAAAGCGCTGTGTGGCCTTGAGGCTAGCAGGAAGAGGCCAGTTGGTGATAGCCAAGACCTTCCCAGGGTCCATACGAAGACCCGAACATGAGACGAAGCACCCCAAAAACAGGACCTCAGAACATTCAAAGGAACATTTCTCTAGCTTGGCATAGAGATTGTTCTCTCTAAGACGTTGAAGTACAGTGCGGACATGGTTTCTGTGGACGAGCAGATTTTCAGAAAAGATCAGAATGTCATCCAGATAGATGACAACAAACTGGTACAGCAGATCTCTGAAGATTTCATTGACAAAGTTTTGAAACACGGCTGGAGCATTACACAGACCAAAAGGCATCACCAGATATTCGTAATGCCCGTCTCTAGTGTTGAATGCAGTCTTCCATTCGTCACCCTCCCATATTCGAATGAGATTGTACGCGCCTCTGAGATCCAACTTGGTGAAAATGGAGGCACCCTTCAACCTATCGAATAGCTCAGATATTAAGGGTAAGGGGTATCGATTTTTAATAGTAACCGCATTTAAACCCCGATAATCGATGCAGGGTCTTAAGGTACCATCCTTTTTGGCAACAAAAAAGAACCCTGCCCCTGCAGGCGATGAGGATTTCTGGATGAAACCTCTCTCCAGATTCTCTGCGACATACTCCGACATGGCCTGGGTCTCTGGGATGGACAGAGGGTAGGTACGACCCCTGGGTAGAGTTGCTCCGGGGACAAGATCAATAGCACAGTCAAAAGACCTGTGGGGAGGAAGCACCTCAGCTGATTTCTTACAGAACACATCCCGGTAATCGCTGTATGCAGCAGGAAGATCAGAAGAAACCGAAGTGGCAGCAACCGGAAGACTCTCCTTGGGGGTCACCTTGAGAAGACACGACGAGAAACATGAGGAACCCCAGGCCAGGATCTGCCCAGAGACCCAGTCCACATGTGGAGAATGGAGCTGTAGCCAAGGGAGGCCCAATACAACTGGGGTAGAGGCCTTGGGTAGAATAAGAAAGGATATCCACTCCTGGTGGAGAATCCCTACCGACATCCTAATGGGTAGCGTCTGGAAGCGAATAGGGCCCCCTGGGAGAACAGTGCCATCAATTGCCGAGACTACCAATGGGGTAGTGAGAGGTGAAAGGGTAAGCTTCATAGAATAAGCAGTTCTCCAATCCATAAAATTGCCGGCAGCCCCGGAATCCAGGTATGCAAGGGTTGACTGAGGAGAAGTGCCTACATGAAGGAACACCGGCAAGAGCAGGCGAGAAGGTGATGTTTCTGGGTCCAATACTCCACCTTCCAAATGTATTAGACCCGAGCGTTTCCCGGACGAAGCGAGCAGGAGTCACGAAAATGACCCTTGCCCCCACAATAGAGGCACAAGCCCAGAGTTCTGCGCCTAGCACGTTCTTCGGGGGTTAGTCTGGTCCGGGCCAGCTGCATAGGTTCTTCAGCAGGTAGAGGATGCTCCACGGAATGAAGGGAGGGGAGCTCAGACTGGCTAGGACCCAGAGAGTGCTGGCGTTTTTTTTCTACGGACCTCTCTTGAAAACGAATGTCGATCTGGTTGCATAATGAAATTACATCGTCCAGACCGACGGGAATGGCTCTTCCCGCTAATTCGTCCTTCACTCGGTCAGAGAGGCCATGTAAAAAGGTAGCGACCAGGGCCTCATTATTCCAGCTCAATTCAGCTGTGTGGATACGAAACTGAAGAGCATATTGCCCCACTGAACTAGATTCTTGGCGAAGACGTAAGACAGCACTAGCCGCTGAAGAAGCCCGAGCCGGCTCTTCGAAGATGTTACGAAAGAGCTTCAAGAAATCGGACAGACTGGAAACCACCGGATCGTTCCTCTCCCACAGGGGGGCAGCCCAGGCCAAAGCTTCACCGGAGAGGAGGGAAATGATATAGGCTACCTTAGCCCGGTCAGACAGGAAGCTTTGAGGCTGAAGCTCAAAATGAATTGTGCATTGGCTGAGAAACCCCCTGCAGGCCTTGGAGTCCCCAGAGAAACGGAACGGAGCTGGCAATCTTAGTGAGTGTGAGGCTGCGACTGGTGCGATAGGTACAGCCGCTGGTTGTACTTGGGGTTGCAGATTCGGGGTTCCCAAGGAGACCTGAAGCTGCTCGAATCGAGAAGCCAGATTCTGGAGGAATCGCATCACCTGAGTCTGATTTGATTCCTGGGTCTCAAGTCTGCGAACTATGCCCTGCAATGGATCATCCGCGGGAAGCGGGATGTCAGCCGGGTTCATGGCTGATCAAACTGTCAGGGTCACCTGTGGCCAGGTGACAGATGCACACCGTAGGGGGACAGGAGTGCACCGCGAGGTAGTGAACCCTATGGCTGGCTTCTGCGGATAGGGAACTGGGTGGTTGTGGAAAGCGGGACCAGAGGAGCACAACCGGGATCCAAACGGAAGCTAGAGCCAAGATTCCCCAGGGCGCGGAGTCTAAGACCCAGCTGGTCTTCTCCTAGTGGTGAGGATGTTAGCTGCAGGCTGGGACCAGGTCGCGGCCCCTGGAGTTTCCTAGCTCACGCCCCGTAGGATAAGGGGAAAAGAGGGGAAGCAGCAGCACACGATAAGAGAGAACCGAATAACAAGCTGAAGGTCAGGGGCCACAAGCAGACAAGGATAACGAAGAACGAGCCGAAGGTCAAGGGTCACGAGCAGACAGGGATAGTCGGGGACAAGCCAATAACGTAACAGAGAGACAGACGTAGCACACGGCAGGCAGGAACCCAAACACACAATGCCTAACAAACACATTGATCAGCAAAGCAGGCTTGCAGTGCACAGGTTAATATAGTGTTCAGTGATAGGGCCTGGGGTGGAGTCAGGCTGGGAGGAGATTATAAAGGAAGCCAGGTGAAGGAGGTCTGGTCTCTAGATGAACACATGAGGAAGAAGGTAAGATGGCAGACAGACATTAATGCATATCCATGACAAATAGTTCTTAATCCTCAACTGTTCCCTATAATAACAGGTCAGCTAGGTACCCTACAATCGGGATTTCCCTCATCCTTAGCAATGTTAAGATTGTGGCTAACACCTTGGTGAATACCCAAAGGCCAAAAAGCAGAGACAGAAACTGGTAAGGTTAACCGCTATCACAAAACATAAGTATTACTGGTGAGGTTTGTAGATGGGGACATGACAATAAGCATTCTTTATTTGCACAGATGCTACAAAGTTCCCTGCTTATAGGGAAGCATTTATTGTCCGATTGGACTCCATGCAAAACTTCTTGTCAAATACCATGAATCAGACGGAGACAGAAAATGCAGTAAAAATCACACCATTTAATATAGTGGTAAAAATGGTACAAATAGTAAACGTAGTCAAAACATAGCCAGGGTTTGGTAAAAAATCGGGTTGTCAGAACAAGCCAGGAAATCGGGGACCCAGAGATCAGCATACTCAGAGCAACAGACAGGATCAGAAACCGGAAGGGATGTCAGCTAGGCAAGTCTTCAACAGGAATACATCAGAGAGTCTCTATATATGTTGACCAAGGCGAAGGCACATGAGATGTAGTCCAGGCAGCTTAAATAGCCAGCAGGGCTTGTTAACAAGCAAGATATGATCACCAGGTGAGTCATTGTGGAATGATGAGTACTGGCAATTAACCAACAGCTGAGCAGCCTGAGCTATGAGAAGGAAGGGCTGAGCCCATCCCTGACAGTACCCCCTCCTCAATGGCCCCTCCCCCTTGGAGGGCTACCAGGTTTTAGGGGACAATGTCTATGGAAAGCATGAAGGAGGACAGGGGCATGTACATCTGAGGATGAGACCAAAGAGCGCTCCTCCAGACCGTACCCTTTCCAATGAACCAGATACTGTATGCGCCCACGTAACCTACTGGAGTCAATGATGGATTGTACTTCATACTCCTCATGATTCTCAACCTGTACTGGGTGAGGACGTGACACCGAGGTGGTGAAGCAGTTGCACACTAAAGGTTTTAATGAGGAGACATGGAATACATTAGAGATACGCATATTAGAAGGAAGGTCTAAAGCGTAAGCCACTGGGTTAATCCTGCTGAGAATAGGGAAAGGCCCAATAAACCGAGGTGCCAATTTCAGTGAGGGAACACGGAGTTGGAGGTTGCGAGATGACAGCCAGACCCTCTCCCTAACTTTGTAGAAAGGCACAGGTTGGCACCTGCGGTCAGCATGGAGACTGTACCTATCATTGGCACGTTGCAAGGACCCTTGGACCTGTACCCAAGTGGAACGAAGACCACGGAGATGCTCCTCTAATGCAGGAATGCTCTGAGTAACAAATGAGTCAGGAAACATGGATGGTTGGAGACCATAATTCACCATAAACCGGGACAATCGGGAAACGGAATTAACGGCACTATTGTGAGCATACTCCACCCAAAGTAAGAGGTCTGACCAGTTGTTATGATGGTCAGAAATATAGCAATGTAGAAACTACTCCAAGGACTGGTTGGCTCATTCTGCGGCCCCATTAGACTGCGAGTGATACGCAGAGGAGAAGGAAAGCTGAATTCCCAACTGTGCACAAAAGGCTTGCCAAAACCTGGATACAAACTGGCTACCCGTGTCGGAGACAATAACCTTGGGTATCCCATGTAATCAAAAGATCTCCCGAACAAAAATGGATGCCAGTTCTTTGGATGTAGGCAACTTCTTAAGTGGAATGCAATGTGACATTTTCGACCACCATAAAGATAACTGTGTTGTCCTGGGAGTTGGGTAACTCCACATTAAAATCCATAGACATGCGGGTCCAAGGCCTCTCTCCATTGGGTATGGGTTGTAGGAGTCCCATTGGAAGGTGTTGTGGTGTCTTACTCATAGCACACACGGAACAGGCAGCTATGATGGTGGCTACATCAGCACGGAGACTGGGCCATCAGAATTGTTGGGAAATAGCCCAAATTAGTTGATTCTTCCCAGGGTGGCCTAGGAGAATGGTAAGTCTTAAGCACAGCGGTGCGAAGACTCTCAGTGACAAAACAGCGATCACAAGGTTTCTCAGGAGGAGAATGAATCTGTGCAGCAAGAATTTTGTCACCCAAAGGTGAAGCGAGACTGGTACGAACCGTAGCCAGAATACGATCGGGAGGTATCACAGGGACACGAACTGACTCCATCTTGGAAGCGGAGGAAAACAGTCACGACAATGCATCAACCCTTACATTCTTAGTACCGGGTAAGATTGAGACTATATAATCGAAGCTTAACAAGAAAAGAGCCCATCGTGCCCTTTTGGGAGAGCGGCCTTTAGCCTCAGACAAGAATGTAAGAATGTGAGAGCATGGCACAGTGGTACCTTCGAGGAGATGCCTCCATTCTTTAACCACTTAAGCCCCGGACCAATACGCAGCATAAAGACCAGAGGTGTTTTTACAATTTGGCACTGCGCTGCTTTAACTGGTAATTGCGCGGTCATGCAATGTTGTACTCAAATGAAATTTGCGTCCTTTTCTTCCCACAAATAGAGCTTTCTTTTAATGGTATTTGATTGTCTCTGCTATTTATTTATTTTTGCGATATAAACGGAAAAAGACCAAAAATTTCTAAAAAAAATTATATTTTCTACTTGCCCTTGGCATGTTTGAGCAATATATCATTTAGTGACAACTTTGTGCAAAAAAAAAAAAAAAAATTGTCTTTTTTCCACAACTTGTGTCAAAATATAAAATATTCCATGGACTCGACATGCCTCTCAGCAAATAGCTTGGGGTGTTTACTTTCCAAAATGGGGTCATTTGGGGGGGTTTTGAACTGTCGTGGCATTTTATGCACAACATTAGGAAGCTTATGTCACACATCATCCACTCTTCTAACCACTTGAAGACAAAGCCCTTTCTGACACTTTTTGTTTACATGAAAACATTTTTTTTTGCAAGAAAATTACGTTGAACCCCCAAACATTATTTATTTTTTTAAAGCAAATGCCCTACAGATTAAAATGGTGGGTGTTTCCACACAGTATTTGCGCAGTGATTTTTCAAACGCATTTTTTTGGGAAAAAATACACTTTTTTTAATTTTGATGCAATAAAACACATTATGTTGCCCAAATGTTTGATGAAATAAAAAAGATGATCTTAGGCCGAGTACATGGATACCAAACACGACATGCTTTAAAATTTCGCACAAACGCGCAGTGGCGAAAAACTACATACATTTGTATAAGCCTTTATAGGTTACCACATTAGATTTACAGAGGAGGTCTACTTCTAAAATTACTGCCCTCGATCTGACCTTCGCGGTGATACCTCACATACATGGTGCAATTGCTGTTTACATATGACGCCAGACCGATGCTTGCGTTCGCCTTTGCGCAAAAACAGGGCGGGACAGGGGTGTTTTTTTTTTAAATTATTTATTATGCTTTTTTATTTTATTTTTAAACTGTTCCTTCCATTTTTATTTTTTTTAAATAATTTTTATTGTTATCTCAGGAAATGTAAATATCCCCTATTATAGCAATGGGTAGTGACAGGTACTCTTTTTTTAAAAAAAATTGGGTCCGTTGCTGGTCCTTGTTGGACATGTATTGTAATCTTTTTTTTCATGCAGCCTGTTGGCTGAACGAAAAAAAGAGATTGATCGGTGGGTATGCCCACCATTAGAATACCTCCCTTCATTCACCCACTTCTAATGATGGGCATACATGCACCATTTATATATACCGAAGCATGGGGGCATCCTCCCGCAAAAGTTATGCTGCATACACACGGTCAGACTTTTCCACGGGCAAGCCTCCGTCGGAGTTTCGACCGTATGTACGCGGCATTAAGAGCAAATTCGCTCCTCCGCCCCTGCTTCCCCCATGGGATCAGGCCTGTTTCTGTGAATGCTGCAGTTATGTGTGTTGTGTTTTGTAAGTGACAGTGATCGATTGATACTGCACTTGGGTGGGCTGGGCTGGACGGAGGGGCAAAACGCAGGTGCTAGCAGGTATCTGGGCTGATCCCACTAACACTGCGTTTTTGGGAACCCTAAACTGCTGGGGACGCTAGTATAGATCTGATCAGATATTGATCTGTTCAGTTACTATACCACTAAGGGAGGTGTATGCTTCGTGCGTGGGTGTTAGAGCTACTGGCACTAACCTGATGCTGTCTGGGGTGACGCAGACCCTATCTGACCCTAAAACCTAATTGATATCACACGCCGAGCGATCAGGGGGTAAACCTTTATTGGGTTATATACGGCGGGTGCCCTGATGCTATAAAAAGCAAACTAACCAACCAGCGTCACCCGTAACACTTATACGGTGATTACTGGTGAAAGGGTTAACTAGGGGCAATCAGGGGGTTAAAACCTTTATTAGGTAATATATGGGGGTACCCGACGCTATATAAAAACTTGACGGGGAACCTAAATAACTAAATAACTAACTGGCTAACCAGTGTCACCAGTAACACTTATACGGTGATCACTGGTGAAAGGGTTAAATCTAGGGGCAATCAGGGGGTTAAAACCTTTATTAGGTTGTATATGGGGTTACCTGATACTATAAAAACCTGGCGGCGAACCTAAAAAAATAACTGGCTACCTAGCGGTACCAGCAACACTAATACAGCGATCAGAAAAAACATTGCTTAGTGACACTGGCGATAGGGGGTGAAAGGGTTACCTGGGGGGGGCGATCAAGGGGTTAAACCTTTATTAGATGATATATTGGGGGTACCTGATGCTATAAAAACCTGGCGGTGAACCTAAAAAAATAACTGGCTACCTAGCGGCACCAGCGACACTAATACAGCGATCAGAAAAACCATTGCTTAGTGACACTGGCGATAGGGGGTGAAAGGGTTACCTGGGGGGGCGATCAAGGGGTTAAACCTTTATTAGATGATATATTGGGGGTACCTGATGCTATAAAAACCTGGCGGTGAACCTAAAAAAATAACTGGCTACCTAGCGGCACCAGCAACACTAATACAGCGATCAGAAAAACGATTGCTTAGTGACACTGGTGATAGGGTGGAAAGGGTTACCTGGGGGGCGATCAAGGGGTTAAACATTTATTAAGTAATATATGGGGGTACCTGGCGCTATATAAAAACCTGACGGGGAACCTAAATAACTAACTGGCTAACCAGTGTCACCAGTGACACTTATACGGTGATCACTGGTGAAAGGGTTAACTCTAGGGGCAATCAGGGGGTTAAAACCTTTATTAGATAATATATTGGTGTACCCGACGCTATAAAAACCTGGCGGCGAACCTAAAAAAATAACTGGCTACCTAGCGGCACCGGCGACACTAATACAGCGATCAGAAAAACGATCGCTTAGTGACACTGGCGATAGGGGGTGAAAGGGTTACCTGGGGGGGCTATCAAGGGGTTAAACCTTTATTGGGGAGGTTAGGGGGCTACCCTGGACCTAAAGGGACCTAACACTAACTGCCCTGACACTTTTACTATCACAAATGTCACTGATTGCAGTGATCAGTAAATAAATGATCACTGCAATCAGTGACACTGTGAATGGGGGCTGGGGGGTGATCTGAGGGTGACTGGGGGGGTGATTTATGTGCCTATGTGTCCTGGTGTCAGTGGGCTGTTGGTGCACTAACCTGATGTCTTCTCTCCACGGTGCTCTGGATGAATAGAGCGCCGCATGGAAAGATGACATCACTTCCTCCTGCCTGTGTTTACATTACACAGGCAGGGTAAGCATCTCATTCACCGGGAGCGATCGCGAGGGGGTGGCCAGAAACCAATGGCCGCCCCCTCATCACGGATCGCTCCTAAAGCGATACCGACCGCCCCATGTACCGGGAGGGGGTCCAATCGGACCCCCCACCCGCGCAAAGGCAGTCAGGTACGTGATTGTGCGTGTCCGTGCCATTCAGCCTCCGTATATGTACATGGGGCGGTAGTTAAGTGGTTAAGGGCTAAAATTATCACTAAAAACTCTCTGTCCCCAATCTTGTAATTGCACTCCGCAGGTGACAATTTCTTGAAAAAGTAGCCACAAGGATGCATAGCGCTCTAAGAGGTAGGATGTTGAGACAGAAGGGCATCAACCTCAAGGATAAAGAGTAACGTAGGATCAGGATGTGCCAACACAGGAGCAGAAACAAAGGCAGCCTTGAGACTCTCAAAGGCATTAATGGAATCCAGAGACCAATCCAGGGATTTGTTAGGCAGTCAAAGATGACCTAAGGCTGTGCAGCAAAGGCGTGGGCTAGCCGATCGATCCCAGGACAATCCCAGGAGACTCCAGATGGCTTGCCGGATATAACCTCATGGCCTCGATGGTCACTGGATGCGGTGTGTGTTGAGACACCAGAGGATAGCAAAAAAGTTCCCTGGAGCAATCTCTCAGAAGGCTGTCGTCACAATGACGCGTTTCAGGCATGGCCCATCTTCAGGTCCTGTGTATAAATGTACAGTAACTGCAACAGCATTGCATTTAAGGAAAGTCTCATCAATATTGGAATATATGACAGCAAGTCTCTGGGGAGTATACTGTAATATACACAATGTAGAAATTTCAGCTGGGTGAATCTATCCCTAGATAATCATAAACGGGAGGTGAGCGATAGAACTTCTTTGCTACTACGCGTGAATCTAAAACAATGTAGAAATTATCTGTGGGGTGATATATCTGAGTTTTCTGCTTGATACCAATATGCGTTCCCACATAGACTAAAGCAAATATTAAAAGAAAAAAGTGAAGCGCTACCTCCCCAAACAATAAAATGGTAAAATTCACAACTCAAAGGAAATTAAATGTGAGTACATACTGTATATAACCTAGCAATAGTGGTGATGACCACCAAATGGCAGTATGTAGTAATAATAACAATAACGAGTAATGAAATTAAACAACACACATACAGTATATTCAAGGTAAATTATACTAAAAGTGACCACCCTACAGTGAATCTAGTATGACATAAGATAATAAAATAATATATCAAGTCCTTCAATTAGTCAACATGCCAAAATACTCCGTGGTGACAGTCATCAGCCAAATATCACACTTCCATAGGAACTGTGTTCTTCACACATGAAAATCAAGTGCCCTCCACCAGTCAAACTATGCTCTCACCTCACAGGGAGACCCTGCAAGGGTCTACACATGCCTTCCCCTTAGGGGTATAACTACAGTGCTTGGCAGCTTCCCTGGTATTGCTGCATTCCCTGATCACAATCAGCATTCTTTAAAGTGTTACTAAACGCAAAAAGATTTTTACCTTAATGCATTGTTTACAATAAGTAAAAATCAAATGCTAATTTTCCTGTGCCCCCTTTCCACTGTGTGAAGAGTAAGCGAGGGGAGAAGAGATCAGCGCTGTGCATGGCTGCATCTTTTCTCCTGTTACGTCCTCTTCACACAGCATTTGAGAAGCAGCAGGAGCCATAGGCTCTTGCTGCTGTCAATCAAATGCAGTGAAAAGGAAGTGGGGGGCAGGCCTAACTCCCACTGTGTAAGTCTATGGAGCGTGACAACATTTCTCCCCATAGCAAGCCGCTGGCTATAGTGGTCATAAAATGAAGAGGAGGAGTGAAGATCGCTGCCGAGACCCCAGAAAGGGAGGGATTGGGGCCACTCTGTGCAATACCACTGCACAGAGCAGGTAAGTATAACATGTTTGTTATTTTAATAAAATAAAAAAAACTGACTTTAAGGATGGCAAGTCCTGTTGCCAGGATCAAAAGAGTTGAGAGACCTTAGAGGTATTATGCCGCGTACACACACGACCGTTTTTAATGTCATTGAAAAAACAATATTTTTCTCTACGTGATTCTTCTCAAGCCTGCCTTGCCTACACACGATCGTGAAAAAAAATGCTTGAACAAAGCGCGGTGACGTACGAAGCGTATGACGGCACTATAAAGGGGAAGTTCCATTCGGATGGCGCCATCCTTTGGGCTGCTTTTGCTGATCCTCGTGTTAGTAAAGTTTGGTGAGAGACGATTCGCGCTTTTCAGCCTCGTGCTCTTTAGTCCGTTACAGCGTGACGAATGTGATATCTCCATTACGAACGCTAGTTTTACCAGAACGAGCGCTCCCGTCTCATAACTTGCTTCTGAGCATGCACGTTTTTTTCATGTCGTTAAAGCCTACACACGGCCGTTTTTAACTACGAGAAAAACGACGATGTGAAAAATAACGAGAAAAAATAGAGCATATTCCAAATTTTGAATGACTATTTTTCACGTCGCGAAAAATGCTCTGGAGCCTACACACGATCGTTTTTAATGACCAAATAAAAAAATGGCATTTTTCTTGTCATGAAAAACGGTCGTGTGTACGCAGCATTAGAATTAGAAAGCCACCCAGATACCTGATCCTGCTAGAAGCTTGGGCTGGTCAACCATTTGTAATACATAGGCCTTTACTCTATCTGTATATTCAATTCCCTGATGTCCTAACTTTTAAATTTACTGCTGTAATGCTACGTGTGAATGTTATTACCATGTTACCATGCTATGGTTCCATCTGCAGATGGCTTGTTCAAAATATTGTATGTACAACCATACTTTTTCTTCTTTAATAAAAAAAATTGTGGAAAAAAAAAAGAAAAGAATTAGAAAGCAAAAGGTATAGTCAAGACAGAATTCTACCTATTCTTTTTGAAATTAACAATTTCTCAATTGTGTGTGAAGTAAGGGTGAATAGGGAATTGGTTAAATAAGGTTTTCAGTTTATCAAAAGTAAATAGATGTCCCTAAGGCATTTTATGTTGCATAATTTTCATGCCAAATGTAGCCTATAAATTTGGATCAGGCATAGAGCAAAGGAATTTAGGGAGAGAGAGAATTTGTCTCATCGTCTTGCACTCACCTGCTTCCAGACCATAATAGTGGTTTTCACAGGGACTGTAAAGTTCGGATTAGAACAAGGGCCTCAAAATACTAGGTAACTCAGTTTAGAATAAAAACCCAACAATGCCACTTCAAGAGTTATCGCTGGATTGATAGCCATTTGAGAAAACCACCATTGAACAGTAACCACTACTGCAGCCTAGTAATATTTCTGGAATCAAGGAAGGTCATATCCTCCCATAGAAAAGGGAAAGTTGTAAAGTGGAGTACTTCCTGCCCATATAAAGAAAAAGATAATCGGATCCCATGTAAAAAAAATAAAGTTTTAGTTATGGGGAAAATAAAATTACTCTTTCGTCCATGGACCGACACAGCTTCTCTATTGACAAAGTGGGTATTATCCGTTAATTAGGAGTGACTAGGCAGAAAAACTTGTAAAAAGTGTTGCATCACACCTTCTACAGTACCGCCCAGGGGGCGGACCCTCTGGGTATAACCTCTCAGTCTGCATCTCGCAGATCAGTTTTTTTCTGTCTAGCAAGGAGTAGGACATGGCTCCCTTCGGGCCCATTGGTCCGGGGGAAAAAATATATATATATATATTTTTTTTCATTTGTTGTTTCCTGCGATCTTCGATCAACTGCCGACTGGGTGACAGGCTGGATCCTCGATCCTTGTAGTCTCCCCAGTTTCGGCCATCGAGCGTGTGCCGACCCTAGCTACGCGCTGGGTTTTCCACGACATGCCCGTCGCTCCACGGGTGGCCGGTGAGCCTACGCCCCAGGGCCTGCATCGGACCGCTCAGCTTTGGCTGACCTTACGGCCGAGTCGCAGCAGCCTGGCCGGTGAGCTTACGCTCCAAGGCTTGCATCGGACCGCTCAGCTTCGGCTGACCTTACGGCCGAGTCGCAGCAGCCTGTCCGGTGAGCGTCACGCTCCAGAGTATACATATGATCGTCCCTTTTGGGTCCAATCACAGCATGCCTGGCCAACAGTCACCTTCCGTGCGCGGACGATGATCTGTTTGGAATGTCTTCCAGCATAATACATGCAGGATAGGTAAGTAAAACTCCCCTGCCTCGGCTGGGTGATTTAGCTGGACATTCCTGGAGAGATCAAGTAAGTGGTTGTGGCCCCTTTCTTCCCTCTCTCCCTGCCTTTCCCTCCTCCCTGGGCTTCTAGCTAAAGGTTGCTGGGTGCTTGGGGTCACCTAAGGGGTCCCACTGGAGCGGGGCTGGCTGTAACTAACATTTAAAAGAAATGTCATTTCTGCGTACCTGTGTGTGTGTCCTTCCTCCTCCATGCTGTCGGCGGCCATTTTGAGGTGGTCCATGCCAAGTTTGGCCTCTTGTGACTGCCCGGCGGCCATCTTCCTGTGGTTCGGCCACACCCACTGGCCCCTATCAGGTGATCGGCGGCCATGTTTGTCCACCCTGTATGTATAGATTGCCATTCGGCGGCCATCTTTTTGTGGGCTACGGCTGCTTGACCTCTATCTTCGGCTCCGCGGCCGTTTTCTTGGAGCCCACATTATCTTCCATACAGACGTTTTTGGCAGCCATTTTGCGAGAGCCTCCGGCCTCTAGGGTGCATTACACTGGCGCGAAAATTCACACAGGAAGTGCTGATAAAAGAAGCAGACTGACACAGCAGCAGTGGGACAGCATCACAGACGCAGCACACGGCAGCATAGCAGTACCTATCCAGGGTGGTGAGTCCTCTGGGTGACCCAGCCTCTCTGCAGCACAGGAGGGTGGCCTATTGATATCTTGCCTGGAGCCCTGTGGGTGTCAGCGTGTGGTCAGCATGGCATCTGAGCCAGATGTCTTCTCCCCTGAAACACCAGATTTAGCAGCTGGTGTCCCTGAGGTGTCTATGGACGCTATGTCGGCAATCCTAGAGGCGTTTGCTGCCAGGGTGGAAGCAGCACACGGGAATACAGGGGGTAATAAACGCCCCCGTCCCCTGCAATCTTCTGGGGATATTTCTGATGCAGAACCAGGTCCAGCTACGGCTCATGGCCCAGATTCTGATGCATCAGAGACTGCAGACCGTGACCGATCAGACAGTGAGGAGGACTCCAAGTCCAGGTCAGTACGCGAGACGGCTTTGGTATCTGACCTTATTACTGCAGTGCGGGATACGCTAAAGTTGGAAAATACTGCAGAAGTAGCAGATACTCCAGTCCCCTTTGGGTTTCGTAAACCTGCCCGCACTGCTAAGGTGTTCCCTTGTGTGTTTTATTTTGACAAACTCTTATACAAGGAATGGGAGAACCCACTGAGGGTCTTTACAGCCCCAAAGAGGTTTGCAGTACGGTACCCCTTTGAGGAGAGTTTTCTGAAGATATGGACCTCTACCCCTATAGTGGACCCTTCGGTGTCCAGACTTAATAGAGCCACCACTATTCCAGTAGAAGGGGCTCCGGTTTTCAAGGACCCTGTGGATAAGAAGGCTGAAGCACTCGCTCGCTACCTATACTCAGTGGTAGGCTCGGCAGTACGCCCGGCATTGGCGGGGGCCCTAGTGTCTCAGACACTTACTGAATGGGCAAAATTGCTACTCCAGGGGTTAAAGGAGCGAGATGCTCCTCCTAATGAGATAACTTTGGCCGACCAGTTGGTCCAGGGCCTTAAGTTTGTCTGCGAGTCAGACATGGATACTATTCCCCTGCTGTCAAGAGCTTCGGTTTATGGAGTAGCAATACGCCGCCTGATCTGGCTAAAGAGCTGGTCTGCGGACCAGACTTCCAAGAAAGCCCTGTTGGATCTGCCTTTTAAGGGCGACAGACTTTTTGGGGCTTCTCTGGATGACATCATCAAGGATGCCACAGGAGGTAAAAGCACTTTGCTTCCCCAAACTAGCAAGGGTAAGGGGCCACGCCAAGGGCCCTCCTTTACTGCACGCAAGCGGTTTTTTCGCCCCCTTAGGGCGACAGGTAAAAGACCCCAGGCCGATAAAGCGCCTGCCCAAGGACAAAAGCGTCCTTGGTCCCGCAGACCCAACAAGCCTGCGGACAAATCTGCGTCCACATGAAGGTCCGCCCCCACCCAGCTCTCGGGTGGGGGGACGTCTTCGCAAATTCGCGACTCAGTGGACTGCTCTAGTCTCCGACAGGTGAGTTTGCGAAGTAATCTCCTCAGGCTACAAGATAGAATTTCTCTCTTGTCCACCGGACAGATTCATCACCTCCAATCTCCAGCTACTACCGACCCGTCGGGAGGCCCTGTATGGGGCGGTCCAGGGTCTACTGGAACGCAGGGTAGTTATTCCAGTTCCAGAACAGGAACGGGGTCAGGGTTTTTACTCAAATCTGTTCATTGTGCCGAAGAAGGAGGGGGTTCGGCCAATCTTGGATCTCAGAGCCCTCAATTCCTTTGTGAAAGTACAAAGATTTCGGATGGAGTCGGCTCGATCTGTAGTCACGGCTCTCCACCGGGGGGACTTTCTGGCCTCCTTGGACATCAAGGACGCATACCTGCATGTCCCCATATACTCCAGACACCAGAGGTTTCTGCGATTTGCTATCGGGAAGAACCACTACCAGTTTGTGGTCCTCCCATTTGGCCTTGCCTCAGCACCCAGGACGTTCACCAAGTTGCTCGCTCCGATTCTGGCACTTCTAAGACAGCGGGGTATCGCTATCACAGGTTACTTGGACGACCTTCTGCTGAAGGCCCCTTCAAGCTCAGAATTAGAGGTAAGCGTGTCCATTACCTGTCAGACTCTTCGAGACTGTGGTTGGATACTAAACACGCAAAAGTCAGTATTGGTGCCCACTCAACGCCTAGTGTACCTGGGGTTGATTCTGGATTCCTCAGAGGCAAAGGTATTCCTCCCTGTGGAGAAGTTGCAGACCCTCTGGGCTGCAGTACGGCAGCTGACTTCCAGGAATTGGTCATCACTCCGTTTTTGCATGCAAGTGTTGGGCCTCATGGTAGCCTCCTTCGAGGCGGTCCCATATGCTCAATACCACACTCGAGTGTTACAGAAGGAAGTTCTGTCCAGATGGAACAGATGCCCTTCATCTCTGGATTATCAAATCCGAATGAGCCACCTAGTCAGGAGATCCCTGGTATGGTGGCTGACAGCACCGGCTCTAAGGGCCGGGAAGTCATTTCTTCCGGTTTACTGGATAGTGATCACGACGGACGCCAGCCTTACAGGTTGTGGGGCAGTCTGGGGTGTCCAGTCGGCGCAAGGTCGCTGGACCCCAGAGGAAGCCCTCCTGCCGATCAATGTCCTGGAGATCCGGGCGATCAAGCTGTGCCTCTTCAAGTGGTCTCAGAGACTGCAAGGGCGTCCAGTCAGGACCCAGTCAGACAACGCCACAGCAGCGGTGGCATATGTCAATCATCAAGGAGGAACAAGAAGCTCAGCTGCAGCATCGGAGGTTGCTCGCATCCTGAAGTGGGCAGAGAAGAGCGTACCGGCACTATCGGCCGTGTACATTCCGGGTGTGGAAAACTGGCAGGCGGACTACCTGAGCCTCCTGATGCTGGACCAGGGAGAATGGTCCTTACACCCGGAGGTGTTCCAACTCCTCTGCCAAAGATGGGGCACACCAGACGTAGATCTTCTGGCTTCCCGACTCAATCGGAAGGTATTGAGATTTGTGGCCCGGTCAAGAGACCCATGGGCAGACGCAACGGACGCGTTGGTAGCATCGTGGGGTCAGTATCGGCTAATCTATGCCTTCCCTCCCTTAAGGCTTCTTCCTCTTCTGCTCCACAGAGTGGAGGCAGAGGGAATTCCAATGATCCTAATTGCTCCAGATTGGCCTCAGCGTCCTTGGTACGCCGATCTAGTACGTCTGGTAGCAGACGTCCCCTGGCGCCTACCACTACGGAAGGACCTGCTATGGCACGGTCCCATATTCCATCCTGCTTTACAGTCATTGGCTTTAACGGCATGGCTGTTGAGAACCAGGTACTGAGAGACCGGGGCCTGTCAGAATCAGTAATCTCTACTATGAGAAGTGCTCGAAAACCGTCCTCTAGGAAGGTTTATCACCGCACTTGGAGGGCCTACATCTCCATGTGTGAGGAAATGAAATGGCATCCGTGTACCTATTTGGTTTCCAGAATCCTGCTGTTTTTACAGCATGGGGTGGACCAAAGGCTTGCCCTAAGTACGATTAAGGGTCAGATATCTGCCCTGGCTGTCTTTTTTCAGCGACCCCTGGCGACTCACTCTCTCGTGAGTACATTTGTGCAGGGGGTTCGACATGTGGCCCCTCCGGTTCGTCCCCCGTTACCTCCGTGGGACTTGAACCTGATCCTCTCGGTGCTTCAGAAGGCACCGTTTGAGAAGATTAGAGATATTCCCCTTTTGACACTTTCTCAGAAAGTGGTCTTTTTGGTGGCTGTTACGTCAGTTAGATGAGTCTCTGAGCTGGCAGCCTTGTCCTGCAAGGCTCCCTATTTGATTTTCCACAAGGATAAGGTGGTGCTGCGGCCGCAGCCTTCCTCTCTTCCGAAAGTCGTTTCGGCTTTTCATCTCAACGAAGACATTGTACTTCCATCCTTGTGTCCTCATCCGTCGAATCCTAAGGAGTCGGCGTTGCATTCCTTGGACGTTGTCCGAGCTTTGAGAGTATACCTATCTGCTACTTCTCTGTTCCGGAAGTCAGACTCACTGTTTGTTTCGGTGGCTGGTCCCAAGAAGGGCCAAGCAGTCTCGTCGGCCACCATCTCTAGGTGGATCCGACAGATAGTAATCCAGGCTTACGCCTTAAAGGGTCAGGCGCCCCCCTTTCCTGTCACGGCGCATTCGACCAGGGCAATAGGTGCCTCTTGGGCTTTCCGACATCAAGCGTCTGTTTCCCAATTATGTAAAGCGGCGACTTGGTCGTCCGCTCACACTTTCACAAAATTCTACAAAGTTGATGTAGGTGCATCTTCGGATGCCTCTTTCGGCCGCAAGGTTTTGCAAGTGGCTGTTTAGAGTTGCAACTCCTCCGTTGGAGGAGTGCTGTTTTGTGTTTTGGGGTGAAGTTTGTTTTTATGCTGTTACCACCCCTTGTTTTTTTCTCTGACACTGCTTTGGGACGTCCCACTTTGTCAATAGAGAAGCTGTGTCGGTCCATGGACGAAAGAGTAAATAGGATTTTTTACTCACCGTAAAATCCTTTTCTCTGAGTCCATGGACCGACACAGCACCCACCCCTCCTTTTAAGTTTGTACTGCTTTTTGACGAACTGATCTGCGAGATGCAGACTGAGAGGTTATACCCAGAGGGTCCGCCCCCTGGGCGGTACTGTAGAAGGTGTGATGCAACACTTTTTACAAGTTTTTCTGCCTAGTCACTCCTAATTAACGGATAATACCCACTTTGTCAATAGAGAAGCTGTGTCGGTCCATGGACTCAGAGAAAAGGATTTTACGGTGAGTAAAAAATCCTATTTTCTTTGCACCCTACGTAGAAGACTTATTTACCAATGGTTTAGCCTTTTTTCTTTATGGCCAAAATTTTGTGAATGAAAGTTTCTAAGGCAGAGCCAAACAACCTACTTTCCTCAACTGTTTCTAACAGGAAAGCGCTGTTAACTAGCACTTTAACCACAAAGTACACACACCGGCATTAGAGCAATGTGGAATCCCTGGTAAACGGAATCCCTGAAAACATCTACACAAAAGTGCAGAGCTTGTGGGAAAAACTCTAACTGTTGACTCATAGAAGAATCTGAACCAATGAGGATTGGATGGATTTATGCCCATATCTGAAGCACTGCCATACCTCCAGTGCCACAATGGAAAGCTGCAATGCCAGTTTAAATAAAGAAACCTTAAAAGGAGCTTCCAGACTTTTCTTTATGGGGTCTTTACAAACTGGTACCTCCTCTACTAGAACTGTGAATGTCTTACTTCGGTTAGAAAATTCTGGGTCAACTGTCAATAAGGCCCAAAAACAGTTTTTTTAATGCTAGTTACAGACTCTGTCATATATGTCATTATTGACTTTGCCTTTAGTACAACTTGGAGATCTGACTGTTATCCACAGAATAATGGAAGACTTGCCATGTTCTCATGCCCTGACTTGTTCTTTTAAATTATTTATGTGCAGAGCTGCTTGATGTGTCCCTTTGTCTCCATAGTGTAGTTTTTTTTCATGATACCAACTCACTCCAAGCTGTATCATCTGATACAGTGTATTTATACTACAACTATTTGACACCCCTCTTGGCTGCACAGTGGGGTATTCTATTTAACCTGATTGTGTGACTCTGGAAATAATTTATTGTACCAGTGATAGATTAGGTGCATCGTATTAAAGTTGATGTATAATTATGCAGTCTTTTTTATTGTAATTCATTTGAATCAACTTGCAGAGATCGATTTTCACTTTACATTGTATATTTATGTTAATCTATGTGAACAAAAATGAAATCTAAATCAAACGCATACAGCAACAAAGGTAAAAATGGTAAAACGTGGGAAAGAATGAGGATCATGTTCTTTTTAGTTACTGTGAAATTTTTTCTGAGGCACTGGATCAGAGCTATATCAAAATCGCATAAATTGAACAAAAGTTAAAAGCCCTGATCTGCATAGTTGTTTCAGGTCAGGGACATACAGTTTTCACCACTTCAGCCCCCGGAAGGGTTTGCACCCTTAATGAGTTGCCCGCTTAATGACCAGGCCATTTTTTGCGATACGGCGCTGTGTCGATTTAACTGACAATTGCGCGGTCGTGCGACGCTGTACCCAAACAAAATTTACGTAATTTTTTACCCACAAATAGAGCTTTCTTTTGGTGGTATTTGATCACCTCTGCGGTTTTTATTTCTTTCCGTTATAAACAAAAAAATACCAACAATTATTATTTTTTGTTTTAATTTTTACTTACTGCTATAATACATATCCAAAAAAATATATAAATAAACAAATTTCTTCATCAGTTTAGGCCAATATATATTCTTCTACATATTTTTGGTAAAAAAAAAAATCGCAATAGGCGTATATTGATTGGTTTGCGCAAAAGTTATCACGTCTACAAACTATGGGATAGATTTAGGGACTTTTATTTTTTTTTATTGTTTTTACTAGTAATGGCGGCGATCTGTGATTTTTAGCGGGACTGCGACATTGCGGCGGATAAATCTGACCCCAAATTACACTTTTTGTGGACTAGTGACATTATTACATTGATCAGTGCTGTAAAAATGCACTGATCAATGTAAAAATGACACTGACAGGGAAAGGGTTAACACTAGGGGAGCGATCAAGGAGCCAAGTGTGTTCCCTGGGTGTGTTCTAACTGTAGGGGGGATGGGCTTACTGAAATCTGGCAGAACTGAGCATCTCCTCTGTTTTTCTAATTTTCTAATCACAGTACAATTTACTTTAGTGAGTTTCATTTTAATGCTGGTAATGATACAATAATAATACAACCTTAAGAGCCCATTCACACAGGGGCGTCTTTGGATCCGACTCCAAATCGCCCCAGGTCGCCCCTAGTCGCCTCAGGTCGCGCTGGCTGAAGAAATCAATGTAAGTTAATGGAGCCGTCCTTATGCACACTACTGCAGTCGCTCCGACTTCAAAAAAGGTCCCTGTACTACTTCAATCCGACTCCTAGGCGACCTGTAACCATTCATTTCAATGGGAGTCGCCTCTCCCTGTCTTAATAGGAGCGACTCTCCAGGAAGAGAACATACATTTATCAGGCAAACCTCTCCCTCCCCCCTCCCTCCCACAGAGCTTATTCTTGTTTGATTGGCCACTGGAATGTCTCTTGTCCTGCAGGCAACTTGGAGTTGCCTTAATAGCTCCAGGTCGCGCTGTGATTCATACTCAGGTCATGTCTGAGTTGCCTCATAAAATCCCGCTGGGAGTCGTGTTGCCCCTGTGTGAATGGGCTCTAAGGATCTCATATTATATTACACACATGTGAATTGTTTTTCTGAGCTGTATACATCGCAAGCTTGTTATTTCCACTAGTTGCTTGTTTATTATTTTGTTTTAACATAGCTAGGCATCTTTCACACCAGATGGACTCCGCCAGGAGTCTCCTTGCTCAGTGGGGGATCTGTCTGCTGATCCCCGCTGAGCAGGTTGATGATTGATCTATGTCTGCTCAACTTATCTAGAGTGGAATACAGGCACAGTCTGTTCTCCTTCATCTGTTTTTAGTGGATCAGATTTGATGTAAATGGGTATAAAATGGACACATGTCCGTTTACACCCACCTCTCCACAGAGAAGAATGGAGGGTCTGATCGGGTCCGCCTGAAAAACAGACAGGCAGACACGATCTAGTGTGAAAGGGGGCCACATGTGAGTGTTTCATAGCTACTGACTGTATTTGTTGATTTGTCATATTTTGCAATTCAATAGGTAATAATCAGTTGGTATTGTTATTGCAGTGTTCAATTACTAGTTTGTATTAAAATGTTTTATATATTCTTTTTGTGTTTTTCCAGATTCTGGGATTTCTCCAAACCATCACCACTTCTTGAAACTGTAGAGCATCATACAGAGTTTACATGTGGTCTTGATTTCAGCGTTCTCATACCAGGACAGGTATTACATTGATATACAGTATTTTGTCATTTTTTAGGAGGTGCAACAACCACAGCTTAAAAATATTCATTGAATCCCCCAGGTGATCAAGAACATGTAGCACTTGGTTCTGTTCTGACACATGCTTTTACTTTGTGCTTAACCACTTAACGACCGCCCACCGCCGATTTACGTCGGCAGAATGGCACGGACAGGCAGAATCACGTAGATCTACGTGATCGCCTTTGTGCAGTTGGGGGGTCCATCCGGACCCCCCTTCACTGCAGTGAGCGGCCGTTAAGTGTTCGGGAGCGATCAGGCATGAGGGGGCGGCCGCTCGATTCCGCCCCCCCCTCGCGATCGCTCCCGGCCAATGAAAATGCTTCCTCCGCCATGTGATGTAAACAAGGCTGGAGGAAGTGATGTCATCTCCCTCGCCGCGGTCTTTTCGTTCCCGGCGCCGAGCAGAGAAGAAGCAGGTTAGTGCACCAACAGTCCACTGACACGTAGGTACACATAGGCACACAAATCACCCCCCAGTCACCCCCAGATCACCCCCCAGGTCACCCCAAAGCCCCCAATCACAGTGTCACTGATTGCAGTGATCATTTATTTTACTGATCACTGAATTTAGTGTCATCTGTGATTGTAAAAAGTTGCAGGGCAGTTAGGATTAGGCCCCTTTAGGTCCAGGGTAGCCCCCTAACCCCCCCCCTAATAAAGGTTTAACCCCTTGATCACCCCCCAGGTAACCCTTTCACCCCCTAACTTCAGCGTCACTAAGCGATTGTTTTTCCGATCGCTGTATTTGTGTCGCTGGTGTTTTAGATTATTAGTTATTTTTTTTTAGGTTCGCCGCAGGTTTTTATTAGTGTCAGGTACCCCCATATATTATTTTAACCCCCTGATTGCCCCTAGAGTTAACCCTTTCACCAGTGATCGCCGTATAAGCGTCACTGGTGTCACTGGTTAGCCAGTAAGTTATTTAGTTATTTAGGTTACCCGTCAGGTTTTTATATAGTGTCAGGTACCCCCATATTTAACCTAATAAAGGTTTTAACCCCCTGATTGCCCCTAGTTAACCCTTTCACCAGTGATCACCATATAAAGGTTACGGGTGACGCTGGTTGATTAGTTTGCTTTTTATAGCATCAGGGCACCCGCCGTATATAACCCAATAAAGGTTTAACCCCCCTGATCGCCCGGCGGGTGAGATCAATTAGGTTTTAGCGCCAAAGAGGGTCTGCGTCGCCCCAGGCAGTGTTAGGTTAGTGCCAGTAACGCTAACACCCACGCGCAAAGCATACACCCCCCTTAGTGGTATAGTATCTGATCAGATCTATACAAGCATCCCCAGCGGTTTAGGGTTCCCAAAAACGCAGTGTTAGCGGGATCAGCCCAGATACCTGCTAGCGCCTGCGTTTAGCCCCTCCGCCCAGCCCAGCCCAGCCCAGCCCACCCAAGTGCAGTATCGATCGATCACTGTCACTTACCAAACACAACACACATAACTGCAGCGCTCGCAGAGACAGGCCTGATCCATATCAACCAGTCCATAGCAAACGTCCATAGCAACCAGTCCATAGCAAACGTCCATAGCAACCATCCATAGCAACCAGTCTATAGCAACTGTCCATAGCAACCATCCATTGCAACCAGTCCATAGCAACCGTCCATAGCAACTGTCCATAGCAACCATCCATAGCAACTATCCATAGCATCCAGTCCATAGCAACTGTCCATGGCAACCAATCCATAGCAACCGTCCATAACAACCAATCCGTAGCAACCGTCCATAGCAACTGTCCATAGCAACCGTCCATAGCAACCAGTCCATAGCAACCATCAATATCAACCAGTCCAAGGTGAATGTTTTGAACGCTACCACTCAAAAGTGAAGTTTTAGCGTAGGGTACAGCATTTCACACTTACACAGGGTCTCCCAAGATGCCATTACATTTTGAGAGACCCGAACCATTACAGTTGTAAAGTTACAAAAAAAAGTGTAAAAAAGAAAAAAAAAACGTAAAAAACAAAACACAAAAAAAATATAAAATAAAAAAACCAAAAATAGTTGTCGTTTTATTGTTCTCTCTCTCTCTATTTTCTCTCTATTGTTCTGCTCTTTTTTACTGTATTCTATTCTGCAATGTTTTATCATGCTTGCTTTTCAGGTATGTAATTTTTTGTTTTCAGGTGCGCCATTCAACTGCAGCGCGGAATTATTTATCTTGACAGCAACAGCGTTTGCTCCCACGATACATAAAGCCGTGACACCACAGTTAAAAAAAAGAGCATATATGCCGAAGCATAGGGGCAGCAGGGGCGGAGGAGCGATTTTGCTCCTAATGCCGCGTACATACGGTCGAAATTCCGACGGAGGCCTGCCCGTGGAAAATTCCGACCGTGTGTACGCGGCATAACTTTTTTGCGGGAGGATGCCCCCATGCTTCGGCATATATATATTTTAGGCACAGGTTGCGTTAAAACATTTTTTTATTTTTTACTAGGTTTTGTTTTGGTATTTGCTTTGCAGGTATGGCATGGTAAGGTCTTACTGTTGTACTGTAATGTTACTTTGTTTTAATGTTAACCACCATTTGCTTAGCAGGTACGCCATTCAGTTGCAGCGCGGATCTATTTATCTTGACAGCCGTGACTCCAACGCTGTAGGAGGTGATTTCACCACCACAGTTAAAAAAAAGAGCATATATGCCGAAGCATGGGGGCAGCAGGGGCGGAGGAGCGATTTTGCTCCTAATGCCGCGTATATACGGTCGAAATTCCAACGGAGGCTTGCCCGTGGAAAAGTCCGACCGTGTGTACGCGGCATAACCTTTTATGCCGCGTACATACGGTCGAAATTCCGACGAAGGCTTGACCGTGTGTACGCGGCATAACTTTTTTGCGGGAGGATGCCCCCATGCTTCGGCATATATGCCCATCATTAGAAGTGGGTGGATGAAGGGAGGTATTCTAATGGTGGGCATACCCACCAATCAATCTCTTTTTTTCGTTCAGCCAATAGGCTGTATGAAAAAAAAGATTACAATACATGTCCAACAAGGACCAGCAACGTACTGGTATGTTGCTGGACTTTGAATGTTTATACCAGAATGATGCCTGCGGGTTTAGGTATCATCTTGGTATCATTCTTTTCAGCCAGCAGCCGGCTTTCATGTAAAAGCAATTCTAGCAGATAATTAGCCTCTAGACTGCTTTTACAAGCAGTGGGAGGGAATGTCCCCCCCCGGATATAAAAAGCGCCATTGGGAAATTGGGAAAGCATTTTATCACACCGATCTTGGTGTGGTCAGATGCTTTGAGGGCAGAGGAAAGATCTAGGGTCTAACCCCCCAATTTTTTTTTAAAAAAGAGTACCTGTCACTACTTATTGCTATCATAGGGGATATTTACATTCCCTGAGATAACGATAAAAATGGTAAAAAAATAAAATATGGAAGGCACAGTTTAAAAATAAAATAAAAAAGCCAAATAAATAATAAAAAAAAAAAAAAAAAAAAAGCACCGCTGTCCCCCCTGCTCTTGCGCAAAGGCGAACGCAAGCGTCTGTCTAGCGTCATATGTAAACAGTAATTGCATCATGCATGTGAGGTATCACCGCGAAGGTCAGATCGAGGGCAGTCATTTTAGCAGTAGACCTCCTCTGTAAATCTAACGTGGTAACCTGTAAAGGCTTTTAAATGCTTTTAAAAATGAATGTAGTTTGTCGCCGCTGCGCGTTTGTGCGCAATTTTAAAGCATGTCGTGTTTGGTATCCATGTACTCGGCCTATGATCATCTTTTTTATTTCATCAAACATTTGGGCAATATAGTGTTTTTTAGTGCATTAAAAATAAAAAAAGTGTGTTTTTCCCCCAAAAAATGCGTTTGAAAAATCGCTGCGCAAATACTGTGTGGAAAAAAAAAATGCAACACCCACTATTTTAATCTGTAGGGCCTTTGCTTTAAAAAAATATATAATGTTTGGGGGTTCAACATAATTTTCTTGCAAAAAAAATTTTTTTTTCATGTAAACAAAAAGTGTCAGAAAGGGCTTTGTCTTCAAGTGGTTAGAAGAGTGGATGATGTGTGACATAAGCTTCCTAATGTTGTGCATAAAATGCCAGGACAGTTCAAAACCCCCCCAAATGACCCCATTTTGTAAAGTAGACACCTCAAGCTATTTGCTGAGAGGCATGTTGAGCCCATTGAATATTTTTTTTTTGTCCCAAGTGATTGAATAATGACCAAAAAAAAAAATGTACAAAAAGTTGTCACTAAATTATATATTGCTCAAACATGCCATGGGCATATGTGGAATTACACCCCAAAATACATTCTGTTGCTTCTCCTGAGTACGGGGATACCACATGTGTGGGACTTTTTGGGAGCCTAGTCGCGTACGGGACCCCAAAATCCAAGCACCGCCTTCAGGATTTCTATGGGTGTAAATTTTTGATTTCACTCCTCACTGCCTATCACAGTTTCGGAGGCCATGGAATGCCCAGATGGCACAAAACCCCCCCAAATGACCCCATTTTGGAAAGTAGACACCCCAAGCTATTTGCTGAGAGGTATGTTGAGTATTTTGCAGATCTCGCTTTTTGTCACAAAGTTTTGAAAATGTAAAAAAAGAAAAAAAAAAAGAAAAAAAAATGTCTTTCTTAATTTTCAAAAACAAATGAGAGCTGTAAAATACTCACCATGCCTCTCAGCAAATAGCTTGGGGTGTCTACTTTCCAAAATGGGGTCATTTGTGGGGGTTTTGGGCTATTTTGACATTTTATGGCCTTCAAAACTGTGATAGGTAGTGAGGAGTGAAATCAAAAATTTATGCCCTTAGAAACCTTGAAGGCGGTGCTTGGTTTTTGGGGTCCCGTACGCGGCTAGGCTCCCAAAAAGTCCCACACATGTGGTATCCCCGTACTCAGGAGAAGCAGCAGAATGTATTTTGGGGTGTAATTTCACATATAACCATGGCATGTGTGAGCAATATATCATTTAGTGACAACTTTTTGTACATTTTTTTTTTTCTTTTTGTCATTATTCAATCATTTGGGACAAAAAAAAAAATATTCAATGGGCTCAACATGCCTCTCAGCAAATAGCTTGGGGTGTCTACTTTCCAAAATGGGGTCATTTGGGGGGGTTTGTGCCATCTTGGCATTTTATGGCCTTCAAAACTGTGATAGGTAGTGAGGAGCGAAATCAAAAATTTATGCCCTTAGAAACCTTGAAGGCGGTGCTTGGTTTTTGGGGTCCCGTACGCGGCTAGGCTCCCAAAAAGTCCCACACATGTGGTATCCCCGTACTCAGGAGAAGCAGCAGAATGTATTTTGGGGTGTAATTTCACATATGCCCATGGCATGTGTGAGCAATATATCATTTAGTGACAACTTTGTGCAAAAAAAAAAAAGTTTGTCATATTCCCGCAACCTGTGGCAAAATATAAAATATTCCATGGACTCAACATGCCTCTCAGCAAATAGCTTGGGGTGTCTACTTTCCAAAATGGGGTCATTTGGGGGGGTTTTGTGCTATTTTGGCATTTTATGGCCTTCGAAACTGTGATAGGTAGTGAGGAGTGAAATCAAAAATTTGCGCCCTTAGAAATCCTGAAGGCGGTGCTTGGTTTCCGGGGTCCCGTACGTTTCTAGGCTCCTAAAAAGTCCCACACATGTGGTATCCCCGTACTCAGGAGAAGCAGCAGAATGTATTTTGGGGTGCAATTCCACATATAACCATGGCATGTGTGAGCAATATATCATTTAGTGACAACTTTTTGTAATTTTTTTTTTTTTTTTGTCATTATTCAATCACTTGGGACAAAAAAAAATATTCAATGGGCTCAACATGCCTCTCAGCAATTTCCTTCGGGTGTCTACTTTCCAAAATGGGGTCATTTGGGGGGGTTTTGTACTGCCCTGCCATTTTAGCACCTCAAGAAATGAGATAGGCAGTCATAAATTTAAAGCGGTGTAAATTTCAGAAAATGTACCCTAGTTTGTAAACGCTATAACTTTTGCGCAAACCAATAAATATACGCTTATTGACATTTTTTTTACTAAAGACATGTGGCTGAATACATTTTGGCCTAAATGTATGACTAAAATTGAGTTTATTCGATTTTTCTTATAACAAAAAGTAGAAAATATCATTTTTTTTCAAAATTTTCGGTCTTTTTCTGTTTATATCACAAAAAATAAAAATCGCAGAGGCAATCAAATACCATTAAAAGAAAGCTCTATTTGTGGGAAGAAAAGGACGCAAATTTCATTTGGGTACAACATTGCATGTCCGCACAATTTACAGTTAAAGCAGCGCAGTGCCGAATCCCAAAAACAGGCCTGGTCCTAATGGCCCGAAATGGTCCGGGGCTTAAGTGGTTAAAGCACCTCTTTATGTCTGCTTTTACTTGCTGTCAGTTTCACCCTGGCTGAAGATCAATTTATGGACATTCTTATTGAGAGCTACAGCACAGCACTAAACCCACCACCCCCCTCTCTCAGATTATCACTTGCACTCATTGTCTGTCCTAATTTAACTCTTGTTAGCACCACCAGTGCTGTCTGATCCTTTACTATTGTGAGTGTATGGGAATTACAAGCTGCTGGCAGATAGATCACACATCCCCACCCACTGACTGGTTCTTTACTATTGTAAGTCTGTTTGTTGTGCTCTGAGGTGACCCTCTCCTGTTGTGCTGAATAACAGCACTCATCCTCAGCATGTGTCTGCTGCCAGAGACCAGTGATATCAGTAAATACTAACTAGTTATTCATCTCCTACAGAGTTGCATGGTCAGACAGTGGTGCCATACTTACGGTAGCTCTGGATACACAACTACTATCAAAGCAGTGCTACAGACACTTTGGGGTTGATTTGCTTAAACCGGAGAGTGCAAAATCTAGTGCATCTGTTCATGGTAGCCAATCAGCTTCTAATCTCAGCTTGTTTAATTAAGCTTTGACAATAAAACCTGGAAGCTGATTGGTTTCTATGCAGCGCTGCATCAGATTTTGTGTGCTCAAGCTTAAGTAAAAACCCCTCTTTATCCCCTAGGGTACAGGATGAAGGAAATATGCTTGTGGCAAGATAAGCTAAGCTAAGAAATAATTTTTCAGATTTTCTAGTAACAAAGTCATGATGTTATCCTAGAGCAGCCTTTCTCAACCTATTTACCCTAAAAGAATCTACATATTCACAGCTACCCTTAACCTTAGCACTGCTTTCCTTATAAAAAAAAAATACAGTCAATAAAAACTGTAACACTTTGAACATTTATGATCTGTGGAGAAGTGTTCCCTTTACATTGGTGGTTAGTGTAATAGTGTCCCTTTACATTGGTGGTCAGTGGAAGGGCCCTCTTACACTGGTGGTCAGTGAGAAAAAGGCCCTTGACATTGGTGTTCAGGGGAGAAATTATCCCTCTCTTTGGTTATCAGTAGTAGAAAAGCCCCATAGTTCAGGGATCAGTGAGAGAAGGACCCCCTTGCATTTGTGGTCTTTGGAAGAAACAGTGCCCATTTTGGCCAGTGGAATAAATGCCACATTAAATTGGTGGTTGGTGGGAAGTATGTCCCAAGCACTGGTAGTCAGTAAGAAAAATGCTCCCTTATATGCAGCTAAAAGGTAATTAATGTCATTGATGAAAAACCTTAGAGACGAGAAAAAATGCCCCAGTGGTTCCTATGCTGTTAGCTCTGTGATATTGGTGCTGAAACTATGCAGATGCTGTTGTTAGATCAAACCAGTTATGCCAACTAATTGGAACCTTTTGCAGAACCCTAGGGTTCAGTGGACCTCCGGTTGAGAAATGCTATCTTTTCAATTTCCAAGACTTTTTCCAACAATCTTTTGCCATCAATGTATGTGTTCTGTATTTTTTTTAATAATTTACTTTTACAGGCATGAAACATTCCTGCATGATTCTCATGAAAAATGTTTTGGTACATCAAAATTCTTGTAGTTAATATGCAAAAAATGTATCCACAATTTTATTAGGAAAATAGCAATATACTGAAATTCTAAAGATGCTTGAAGAAGAATTTAAATATCTTCCTAAGCAAATGCTACAAAAGGAATAACTATCCTTGTAAATTGTCACATTTTGAATTGCCATTAGTGTCATATTAAAGTAATGCAGTGTCCTTAGCAGAAATTACCTAGTATTATAGTGGGTTATATAATATTATTATAATTAAAGTGGATATCCATGAATAGTCTGCTGGACCCAGTTTCCTTGGATTTTATTTACTTATTTGTTAATTAGAATTTGATTTCCTGTCACCTTCTGTGTTGGTGACATGGATCACTAGGGCAAATACAGAGGGTGATCTTCCCAAGTAGGGACAAAGACACTAGTAAAGACCTAACAGTTTTTCTCTACGCTATTCAAAATTAAAAAAAAAATTAAAAACATTTTTACACTTTTATGCTGATATACTTTTAGACCCCATTCACACCTGAGCATTTTGGAGCTTAAAGCCTCACGCCATTTGTTTTGGTGTGGGGTTCCCCTTAAAATCCATACCACAGGGCTTTGAATGGATTTTGGGGGGAAACCCACACATTTTGTTTTGTGTGCGGTCCACTGTAAAATCGGTAGTAGACCCGAAGGGCCTGGTATGGATTAGGGGGAACCCCCATATTTTTTTTTATATGCCAGCTCTTAAATGCCAAAGCTGGATCCTAAACGCCAAAGTTCAAGAACGTTTTAAAAACGCTGTACAAAAATGTGAAAAAACGACAAAACACCCAAAAAAAAATCAAAAACGCAATGCTCAGGTGTGAATGCAGTCTAAAACTCACATTTACAGAAGGCATACTATAAATGATAATTGTCACAGTTACTTGTGCTTTCAACGGAACTGTCAAGCCCTCAAATGGCTGGTGTCATAACTGATCATGTGCACAACCATGGCAACTGCAGATCAAACAAAAGCTAAGATGGAAGCTTCCTCGGCTGTAAAGGATAGGCGAGTTTAGTTCAGCTTTAAGACAAACCTGTGACTAAACAAAAGAAGCAAGCAAAAAATGGCATATATAAATATTGTGAGAGTCCATGTCTCTGGGAAAATTTGTGTAAAATGGACACAGGACTCTCAAAGAGGCAGTTTGAGATGTTCCAGCAGAAGATTTGTGAGCAAAGAAAACTATGCTTTAAGTTTTCTCTGGATTTTGTAAGTTTTAGATTGGGACTGGAAACTTGAAGACTTCAAAGAGCATTGGGAGGGATGGAGTCTTCAGTGTTGTGTCCGGGCTTTCCAGAAGTTTCGCAGGTTGTGTGTTTGTCCAGGTGCACACACTTATTATAAGGCAGATCTGAGCATTAAGGATGAGCTCCGGCGTGTTCACACACCCCACGTGCAGAGCCCGCTAGGAAGTCGGCGCTGCGCTAATCACAGGCAGTGAGACATTGTCCTGATGCGTGGCTGCAGAGATCGGGAAATGTATCACTTCCTGTGATTATCGCAGCGCAGTGCCGACTTCCTGGCAGGCTCTGCACGTGGGGTGTGCGAACATGCCGGAGCTCATCGTTACTGAGCATAGCTCATGGGAGTTGGTATTGGAGCAGTTGCTGCAGCCAAGAGAGAAGTATGCTCCTGTTTAGGAACTGAGGCAATATCCTTGAGACAGCACTCCATGTGGGAAAGGTTCCAGGTCAGTGGACAGAGAGAATTGGGCCAGCTGAGAGAGTCTGGGAGACCATAGCTGAGACAACTGGGAGAGACAATCCAGGGGACCATAGGAAACCGTGAGTCTCAAAAGGAGTGGCAAAGCCTGGAGTTTCAGGAGAACATCTTCCTAGAGGCCAGGAGTGGGCCTGTGCAGCTTTGTACTGCGACCAAGGCTGAGTGAGCCTTGAGAGCCAGGTGGCTTGGCATTTTCATTATTTGTATTTTTCTGGAGAAGAACCCCTGTGTGGGCAACACATGCATGTATGAACTTTTAATAAAAGTGGGCTACCATGCCTTAAAACCTGAAGTTCCTGTTGATTGTGAACTCACTGAAAACGCATCTACCACTGAGCTAGCGATCCCCCATATTACTCTAAATATATATATATATATATATATATTGTGACAGCAGGAAGGTAAAGTCACCTGGTTGCATCCAGGGGGGTAGATATATTTCGCCCAGATTCAGGCTTTACGCCGACTTATACAACTAGGTGGAGAGTTGTATAAGCCCAGCTGAGGCTAGTGGGCTCATGGATGACTCATACCTCTAGGGAGAGTGTGGGGCGTCGTGCAGACAGGGAGTTGATGAGACCAGCTGAAGCTTGTCAGCTCATTTAGGCCTCTATAAGAACTCCCAGATTCATTAGGTGTTAGCTCATGCCTGGAACCAGACCTGTGTGGACTGTCTAGGGAGAGTGAACCCCTGTGCGGTGAGACAAAGCCTGTGTGGCTATTTGCTTGGACATTTAAAACCAGGGACTTAGGGACTAGGACAGCACTAGGCTGATCCCAGTTGTTAGTTAGGAAACCTGTATGTTTAGTCAGAGGTCAAGTTGACCAGGATTTATTTTATTTATGTTTCTTTTGCTTTGCTGTGTTTTGTCACTGTAAATAGAAAATAAACCGCACCTTTTTGATTTTGAAAACCACAACCTCCGTTTGCTGGGCCTGTTTTTGTGTGGGGAGCCCATCCCGGGGGTCACACACACCCGCTGCCGAGCTAACCCCCTCACAGTTGGTGGAGAACCAGTGGCAGTTTTTTTTAAGCCAGCATGGAGGAGATACTGAAACAGCTGGCTCTAGCAAATGCCAATCAACAGCAGACAAATGCAGGTTTGCAAAGGAGCCTTGCAGCCCAGCAGCAAGCTCATCAACAGAGCCTTGCAGCCCAGCAGCAAGCTCACCAACAGAGTCTGGAAGCTCAGCAACAAGCCCAGCAGCAATCTGAGGCCCGCTTCATAGACCTGTTACAGAAGCAAGAGCAGAGACTACAACAAATGGAAGCAGTAATGCAGCAACGTCCGCAGACCAGTGAGGAAAGCCGTCCCACTAATACCGCGTCCTTTGGGGTGAGTCGTTTATTGACAAAAATGACTGGAGAGGATGATCCAGAGGTATTTTTGACCACATTTGAAAGGACCGCTGAAAGAGAAAAGTGGCCTGAGGAGCAGTGGGCTGGACTGGTGGCTCCTCTGTTAACTGGTGAATCGCAGAAAGCTTACTATGACCTAGAGCCTAACCAAGCAAAAGACTATGTGATGCTAAAAGCTGAAATTTTGGCAAGGCTGGGTGTCACCCAGGCTGTCCGGGCTCAGCGTGTGCATAACTGGACTTTCCAGCTTGGAAAACCCCCCAGGTCTCAAATGTATGATCTCATTCACCTGAGCAGAAAGTGGCTACAGCCAGAGACTTTGTCCGCACCAAAGATTGTGGAACGTGTTGTAATGGATCGGTTTTTGAGAGCTCTTCCTACTGCCATCCAAAAGTGGGTAAGCCATGGAGACCCAGAGACGGCCGATGGTCTTGTGGATCGTGTGGAGAAATACTTGGCTACAGAGAACCTGACGGCCTCTTCCAGAGACACTCGGACTTTCCACCCTAAGACCAGACCATCCCCAGGGGCGGATAAGAGGATTCCAAGGGGTGAGGGTGGAGAGAGTGAGAGGGTGGGAGCTCTACCCCAAGTTTGGCGAGAACAGCCTGGGAAATCAGCGGCTCAAGAGGCGGCAAGAAGGATCGTTTGCTACCGCTGCCGGCAAGCGGGACATATTGCAGCCAATTGCCCGGTTGTGGAGGAACCCATGCAGTGTGACTTTCTGACGGGCAGACGTCAGTCGCTGTGTGCGACAGTCGCATGCACTGCCATTCGAGGAACTGAGAAACATTTATGCAAAATGTGTGTTAATGGTAGAAATGTTGTGGTATTGCTGGATTCAGGTAGCCTTGTGACCCTGATAAAGGCTGAGTTAGTTAAAACAGAGGTCTTTGGGAATAGCAAGGTAGCTGTTATTTGTGTGCATGGGGACACCCGAGAGTATCCAGTGACTACAGTGTGTTTCGAGACCCCCAAAGGTACCCTCTCTCATCCAGTGGGCTTAGTATCTCAGTTACCGCATGACGCCATTGTGGGAAGGGATTTTCCGAAGTTCTGGGAACTGTGGGATGATCCTGAGCCCCCCACTGGTGCCCCTATGTACCAGGAATGTGATAGCCAGAACTCCCCTGAGAGTGGTGAGGACTCTCCGGAATTTCCCTTAACAGTATTGGCCGGGGAGACTCAAGAAACTGGAGAGGAGCCCACCTCCTCAGACGAAAACCTACCGTCTGTGGAGTTTTCTGATCTTGAGGTTCACAGGGAAAACTTTGCCACAGAACAGTTGAAAGACCCCGCCCTAATAAAGGCACGGGAAAACGTAGTGAAAATAGATGGCGAGTTAGTGAACCCAGATAATACCTGCACTTACCCATACTTCAGCGTAGAGAAGGACCTACTGTATCGGGTGGCAAAAAGGGCAGAAGAAACCGTTGAGCAGCTTGTGGTGCCCAAACCTTACAGGAAGTTGGTGTTGGAGTTGGCCCATGGGCACATTCTTGGAGGTCATCTGGGGACAGAGAAAACCCGAGAGAGGGTATTACAGAGATTCTATTGGCCGGGGGTGATGAAGGACATAGAAAATTATTGTTCCTCCTGCCCTGTGTGTCAGAGGTCGGCCCCGATGCCACATTTCCGTAGCCCGCTGGTCCCTCTACCCATCATTGAGGTCCCGTTTGAGAGGATCGCCATGGATTTGGTAGGGCCTATAATCAAGTCCGCTAGGGGGCACCAGTACATATTAGTTATAATGGACTATGCCACCCGTTATCCAGAAGCGATCCCTCTCCGAAATACCTCGGCCAAAACCATAGCCAAAGAGCTATCTCTTGTGTTTAGCCGGGTGGGTATTTGTAAAGAACTGCTTACGGACCAAGGTACACCCTTTATGTCCCGGGTTATGAAGGAGCTGTGTAAATTGTTCAAAGTGACGCAATTACGTACATCTGTGTATCACCCCCAAACCGATGGGCTGGTTGAAAGATTCAACAAAACCCTAAAACAAATGTTGAAGAAAGTGGTGGATAGAGATGGAAAGGATTGGGACTGTCTACTTCCTTATCTGATGTTTGCTATTAGGGAGGTGCCCCAATCCTCTACGGGATTCTCCCCCTTTGAGTTACTGTATGGGAGACACCCAAGAGGGCTGTTGGATATTGCCAAGGAAACTTGGGAAAGTGAGAGTTCTCCCCACAGGAGTGTGATTGAGCATGTCGCCCTGATGCAAGACCGAATTGCACAGGTAATGCCCATCGTGAAGGAACATTTGGCCCAAGCGCAGTTAGCACAGCAGAGAGTGTACAACCGTGGAGCCAAGACCCGTACCTTTTCCCCGGGGGATAGGATACTGGTACTTGTCCCTACGGTTGAAAGTAAATTCCTTGCCAAATGGCAAGGCCCCTATGAGATAATGGAAAAAGTGAGCGAAGTGAATTACAAGGTCAGACAACCAGGAAGGCGAAAGCCCGAACAGATCTATCACGTTAATCTGTTGAAAGCCTGGAGGGATAGAGAGTCCCTAGTCGCAGACACTTGGTCACCAGCTCAAACTGGTTGCGTGATTCCTGAGGTTGGAATAGCAGCCACCTTGTCACAACCCCAACAACAGGAGGTTAAGGAGTTTGTGCTTCGCAACAAGGAGGTATTCTCTGAGCTGCCGGGACAAACATCTGGGGTAGAGCATGACATCATTACCCCGCCCGGTGAAAGGGTGAAGTTAAAACCCTATCGGATCCCAGAGGCCCGACGGGAGGCAATACGGGAGGAAGTACAGAAAATGCTGAACTTAGGGGTGATAGAGGAGTCCCAAAGTGATTGGTCTAGTCCCATTGTGTTGGTGCCTAAACCGGATGGGAGCTGGCGATTTTGTAACGATTTTCGTCAGTTGAACAAAGTTACAAAATTTGACACCTACCCCATGCCACGTATAGATGAGTTGATCGACCGGCTGGGAACAGCCCGATACATGACGACTCTTGACCTCACAAAAGGGTATTGGCAAATCCCCCTGGCCAAGTCGGCCAAAGAGAAAACCGCATTTGTAACCCCAGACGGGGCGTTCCAATATAAAAGAATGCCGTTCGGGTTACAGAATGCGCCGGCCACATTCCAGCGGAAAATGGACCAGATGCTGAGGCCCCATCGGAAGTATGCTGCGGCTTACCTGGATGACGTAATTGTCCATAGCACAGATTGGGCCTCACATCTGCCAAAAGTGCAAGCAGTCCTGGACTCTGTTCGGGAAGCGGGGTTTACGGCTAACCCCAAGAAGTGTACCATTGGGCAGGAGGAGGCCAAATATCTTGGGTACACCATTGGGAGGGGAGTAATAAAACCCCAACTCAACAAAGTCGAGGCCATCCAGAGTTGGCCACGTCCCAACAGCAAGAAGCAGGTACGAGCCTTTCTGGGAATCGCTGGGTATTATCGGCGATTCATTCCCCACTTTGCTTCTAAGGCTGTGCCCCTAACCAACCTGACGAAGGGGAAAGGGTCGGTCATGATTAAATGGACCCCCGAGGCTGAGGCAGCATTCCAATTCTTGAAACAAGCCTTATGTAGCCAGCCAGTGTTGTACTCACCCGACTTCTCTAAAGACTTTGTCGTACAAAGTGATGCGTCAGATGTGGGGTTAGGAGCAGTATTGTCCCAGGTCTGGAACGGGGAAGAGCACCCAGTCATTTACCTCAGCAGGAAGTTGAAGTCCCATGAGGTAAATTACGCCACCGTTGAAAAGGAGTGTTTAGCGGTGAAGTGGGCTCTAGATTCCCTTCGGTACTACCTGCTAGGTAGGCACTTTGACATGGTTACGGATCACGCTCCATTAAAGTGGATGGCTCAAAACAAGGAAACAAATAGAAGAGTGAATAGGTGGTTCCTGGCCCTCCAGGAATTCAACTTCACAGTAAAGCATCGCCCTGGCGTTCAAATGGGGAATGTGGATGCTTTGTCTCGAGTACATGAATGCCTGATTGCTGGTGTTCCAACCCCGAGGTTAAAACAAGAGGGGGGGGGTATGTGACAGCAGGAAGGTAAAGTCACCTGGTTGCATCCAGGGGGGTAGATATATTTCGCCCAGATTCAGGCTTTACGCCGACTTATACAACTAGGTGGAGAGTTGTATAAGCCCAGCTGAGGCTAGTGGGCTCATGGATGACTCATACCTCTAGGGAGAGTGTGGGGCGTCGTGCAGACAGGGAGTTGATGAGACCAGCTGAAGCTTGTCAGCTCATTTAGGCCTCTATAAGAACTCCCAGATTCATTAGGTGTTAGCTCATGCCTGGAACCAGACCTGTGTGGACTGTCTAGGGAGAGTGAACCCCTGTGCGGTGAGACAAAGCCTGTGTGGCTATTTGCTTGGACATTTAAAACCAGGGACTTAGGGACTAGGACAGCACTAGGCTGATCCCAGTTGTTAGTTAGGAAACCTGTATGTTTAGTCAGAGGTCAAGTTGACCAGGATTTATTTTATTTATGTTTCTTTTGCTTTGCTGTGTTTTGTCACTGTAAATAGAAAATAAACCGCACCTTTTTGATTTTGAAAACCACAACCTCCGTTTGCTGGGCCTGTTTTTGTGTGGGGAGCCCATCCCGGGGGTCACACACACCCGCTGCCGAGCTAACCCCCTCACAATATTATATAATTTTTATTTATTTTTTATTGGTTGAACTAGATGGACTTGTGTCTTGTTTTCAGCCAGACTAACTATGTAAGTATGAGTGCAGTTCATTCTGCACGCCTGTGACTCGTTTTCAGCTGACAGCGGGCTGAAGCCTGCTGTTCAGTGACGTCACAGAGCGGGCCCACAGGATATTGTCAGGTTGGCTGTCCAATAGCTGAACCTTAGTAGAAGTTGGGTGATGCAGCAAGAAAAGGACCTTAAAGTGGTTGTAAGCCCTTACATATACCCAGTGAAGGGACTATCCTCAGGTGATACACAGAGATTAAACAAATCCTCCCAAATAAATTGTATCAGTCTATCTGTAGTCTTCTCTTCTCTACATCCATTCAAAGTGCTGAACTTACAGTATAAGCTTGTCTGAGAATTCAGGAATAAAGGGGGCAGATAGCTGAAGGAACACAGACCTGCAGTGAGCAGATGTCTGAGAGCTGATTGGAGGGAGGGGACAACTCCCTTCCACACAGCACACAGGAACAGTGTCGAAGCTCTCAATCTGCTGGAGCTCCCTTCCCTGTCACCATTTTTCTCTTGGTGTCAGGAAAACTCATCAGGAGTGATTCATTTTTGATAGCAGAGGAACAAAGCAACAGACAGACATTACACTTAGTGCTTTTAAATGAGATAAGTGCAAACTATAGAGGGATATGCTATGTTCATATTTAATGTCTGAGGTTTACAACCACTTTAAAGCGGAGGTCCACCCTAAAAAATAAAAATTACATAAAACGTCTCCTAAAAAATAAAAAAATAAAAAAGTTTTACTTACCAGAAATGGCGGTTGCTAGGCAGATCTTCCTAATCTGCCACTTCCTATTCCACGGTAGTCTTCATTCTTCTCCTCCTCTCGTTGTCTTCTGGAAAATTTGGGTGTGCTGTCTTCTGGGACCTGTGTGTCCCAGAAGACAGCCACCAATTCACAAAGCGCCGCGCGACTCGGGCATGCGCAGTAGGAAACGGGCAGTGAAGCCGCAAGGCTCCACTGCCTGTTTCCCTTAGTGAGGATGGCGACGCCCGCACACGATCCGAAGGACAGATGGGCCTCAGGGGGCCGACATCGCGGGGTCCCAGGACAGGTAAGTGTCCTTATTAAAAGTCAGCAGCTACAGTGTTTGTAGCTGTTGACTTTTAAAAAAAAAAAAATCACAGCTGGAACACCGCTTTAAGCATTCAAGCAAATTCACCACAGACTGGCATTAGCAAAAAAAAAAAAAATGCGTGCTTTAGAGTGGCCCATTTAGAGCCCAGACCTAAACCCCATAGAGATACTGTGGAATGACCTTAAGAGAGCTGTTCACAATAGACATCCTACAAATGTGTCTGAGCTGAAGCAGTTTTGTAAAGAGGAATGGTCAAAAATTCCTCCTGAATGTTGTGCAGGTCTGATCCAGAGCTACCCAAAGCGCTTGCTTGAAGTCATTTCTGCCAAAGGAGGATCTACCAACTATTAACAAGCGTTCACAAACCTTTCCCCAGCACTGTGAAGGTTTATTGGGGGTGTTTAATATAGACACAAAAATTTGAATTGTATGTATGCGTTATCAGCTTAAAGTGGTTGTAAAGGCAGAAGATTTTTTATGTTAGTGCAATTCTATGCATTTAGATAAAAAAACCTTCTGTGTGTAACAGCCCCCAGCGATGTCCACGAGTGCCTCTGCCTTACAGGACTCTCCCTACTGATTGGCTGAGGCACAGCAGTGGCGCCATTGGCTGCTGTCAATCAAAGTCAGTTAGCCAATGGGGATATAGGGGGCGGGGCCAAACCGGGGATCCAGGTCTGAATGGACAAACAATGTTTTGGCTCGTGTGCCCCCATAGCAAGCTGCTTGCTGTGGGGTCACTCGACAGGAAGAAGGGACCAGGAGCACCGAAAAGGGACCCAAGAAGAGGAGGATCCAGGCTGCCCTGTGCAAAGCCACTGCAACAAAGCAGGTAAATATAACATGTTTGTTATTTTTAAAGAAAAAAATTACATTTTAGTATCACTTTAAGCAAATAGTGTTTGTCTATTGTGACCTAGATGAGGATCAGAACACGTTTTATGGCAAATTACTGCAGAAAACCAGTTAAATCCAAGGGGTTCTCATACTTGCCACTGTAGTGCTCCTATATTATTACAATTATTTTTTTTTTATACTATTGCCATGAGTGAGGTGTCTTAGCATTCAAGACTGCCATGTTTCCATGAACAACGGTTATAATACTTGTTTACTCGCATTAACTCTTCCTGAGATTTGCTTAGAAATAACCCCTTGCAGATAAAAATCACAATGAAAGATGAATGGTTTTAACTGAGGTAGAAATCAGCGTTGTTGGTGAAGCTTAGATTGTAGAGCTGCACATATTTTGGAGAACACTGACTGGTTCACAGCATGAAAACCAGCCCTGTATATAATTTATTTTCAAACAGTTATTTGCTTACTTACCACACAGCTTGGCCATCAACCCACGCAGTTAGAAACCCTAAACAATGTGTCTAGAATATAAAACATTAGACCGCGGACCTCTTATGCAAAGATAGTGCAGTTTTTAAATTCAAGTTATAAGCACTGCTGTTAGTAAATTTTTACTTTTGTTTCTGTAGCACTACCCCCGTAAGAGCTGCTGGTTTTGTTTGGGCCTGCCCTCTGATTCTCAACCCCTTAACTGGCTCGAACCCTCCCTTGGCACAACTGGTAGCAGAAGAATTGTAAAACCCACTGGCTATGGGGAAACACAATTCTGCATGTAAATATACCACCTTAACCTCCCTAGCGGTAATCCCGAGCGTGACTCGGGGTTGTTTTTTTATGCTAGGATCGGTAACCCCGAGTCACGCTCGGGGTAGACATTGCAGAGCCCGCAGCGGAGTTTCCTTACCTTCTCCTGGCGATCCAGCGATGATGTCCTCTGCTGTGATCGCCAGCGAGATCTCCGGCGAGTGTAGGCACTTTCGACCCCATCTGACTTCCTAGTTCCGTTCCCTGCGAGCCGCAGCGGCGCATGGGAGCGGAACTGGGCGCCAAATTCAAAAAGGTAAACACATAGTATACATACAGTATACTGTAATCTTACTGATTACAGTACTGTATGTAATAATTGCACCCCCCCCCCCTTTGTCCCTAGTGGTCTGTCCAGTGCCCTGCATGCACTTTTATATAATAAAAACTATTCTTTCTGCCTGGAAACTGGAGATTGTCCATAGCAACCAAAAAGTGTCCCTTTATGTCAAAAGTGGTTTTAGACCAGCTAGAAAACAGCGATAATAAATTAGAATCACTTGCAGAATTGAGCGATAGCGATTTGTGGGGAAATTCGTCATCAAACACTAAATCTAATGACAGCGACAATTCTGCAACTGAGCAAATTTCAGTGTTTTTGATTTGATTACATTATTGAATAATTTTTATTATAATTAGATTGCTATTTTTTATAATTATTTATAGTTATTTATTATATTATAATTTATGATTTTGTGTTTCAAACTTTATCATAACCGGGATGTCTACTAGACTCTGGTTTGCTCAGGTTTAAGTAAGTAATTACTAAGAATTGCAGGCCTATAATACATAACACCAAATTTCCATGCAAAATAATTGTACCGCTTTTGGTACATAATTCCAGAAAGAATCATACCGCCAGGGAGGTTAAGCACATATATATATATATATATATATATATATATATATATATTTTTTATCTTTCTCCGCTTGAGGTTCTTCAGGCCAATAAAAGTACTTCACACAGGTATATACTTAACCACTTAACGACCGCCCACTGTAAATATACGTTAGCAGAATGGCACCGACAGGCAGAATCACGTATATGTACGTGATTGCCTTTGTATAGTTGGGGGGTCCGATCGGACCCCCCTTCTTTACAGTGAGCGGTCGTTTTACCTTCGGGAGCGATCCGGCATGAGGGGACGGCCGTTCGATTCCGGCCACCCCCTCTCGATCGCTCCCGGCGAATGAGAGAGCTTCCCCTGCCTGCCAGGAAGGAGGAAGTGATGTCATCTCTCCTGGGGCGCTCACATATACCGAGCACCGTACAGGAGAAGATGCAGGTTAGTACACAAAACAGCACACTGACACCAGGACACATAGGCACATAAATCGCCCCCCCAGGCCCCCCCAGACACCCCCAGATCACCCCCCAGCCCCCAGTCACAGTGTCACTGATTGCAGTGACCATTTATTTAGTGATCACTGCAATCAGTGACATTTGTGACTGTAAAAGTGTCACTACATTTAGTTTTAGGTCCAGTGTAGCCCCCTAACCCCCCCTAATAAAGGTTTAACCCCCTGATCACCCCCCAGATAACCCTTTCACCCCCTAGCACCGCCGTCACTAAGTAATCATTTTTCTGATCGATGTCTTAGCGTCGGTGATGCTGATCGGTAGCCAGTAATTTTTTTTAGGTTCGCCGCAGGTTTTTATAGCGTCGGGTACCCCCATATATTACCTAATGAAGGTTTAACCCCCTTGATCGCCCCCCAGGTAACCCTTTCACCCCCTATCACCACTGTCACTAAGTTATAATTTTTCTGATCGATGTCTTAGCGTCGGCGATGCTGATCGGTAGCCAGTAATTTTTTTTAGGTTCGCCGCAGGTTTTTATAGCGTCGGGTACCCCCATATATTACCTAATAAAGGTTTAACCCCCTTGATCACCCCCCAGGTAACCCTTTCACCCCCTAGCACCGCCGTCGCTATGCGATCATTTTTCTGATCGATGTCTTAGCGTCGGTGATGCTGATCGGTAGCCAGTAATTTTTTTTAGGTTCGCCGCAGGTTTTTATAGCGTCGGGTACCCCCATATATTACCTAATAAAGGTTTAACCCCCTTGATCGCCCCCCCAGGTAACCCTTTCACCCCCTATCACCACTGTCACTAAGCGATAATTTTTCTGATCGATGTCTTAGCGTCGGCGATGCTGATCGGTAGCTAGTAATTTTTTTTAGGTTCGCCGCAGGTTTTTATATAGCGTCAGGTACCCCCATATATTACCTAATAAAGGTTTTAACCCCCTAATTGCCCCTAGTTAACCCTTTCACCAGTGATCATCATATAAGTGTTACGGGTGACGCTGGTTAGTTAGTTTGCTTTTTATAGTGTCAGGGCACCCGCCGTATATAACCCAATAAAGGTTTAACCCCCTGATCGCCCGGCGGGTGATATCAGTTAGGTTTTAGCGTCAGAGAGGGTCTGCGTCACACCCCAGGCAGCGTCAGGTTAGTGCCAGTAGCGCTAACACCCACACGTGAAGCATACACCCCCCTTAGTGGTATAGTATCTGATCAGCTCAATATCTGATCTGATCAGATCTATACTAGCGTCCCCAGCAGTTTAGGGTTCCCAAAAACGCACTGTTAGTGGGATCAGCCCAGATACCTGCTAGCACCTGCGTTTTGCCCCTCCGTCCAGCCCAGGCCACCGAAGTGCAGTATCGATCGATCACTGTCACTTGCAAAACACAACACACATAACTGCAGCGTTCGCAGAGACAGGCCTGATCCCTGCGACTCCAGTGCTGTAGGAGGTGATTTCACCACCACAGTTAAAAAAAAAAGCATATATGCTGAAGCATTGGGGCAGCAGGGGCGGAGGAGTGATTTTGCTCCTAATGCCGCGTACATACGGTCGAAATTCCGACGGAGGCTTGCCCGTGGAAAAGTCTGACCATGTGTACGCGGCATAACTTTTGCGAGAAGATGCCCCCATGCTTCGGCATATATAAATGGTGCATGTATGCCCATCATTAGAAGTGGGTGGATGAAGGGCGGTATTCTAATGGTGGGCATACCCACCGATCAATCTTTTTTTTTCGTTCAGCCAACAGGCTGCATGAAAAAAAAGATTACAATACATGTCCAACAAGGACCAGCAACGTACTGGTATGTTGCTGGACTTTGAATGTTTATACCAGAATGATGCCTGCGGGTTTAGGTATCATCTTGGTATCATTCTTTTCAGCCAGCGGCCGGCTTTCATGTAAAAGCAATCCTAGTGGCTAATTAGCCTCTGGACTGCTTTTACAAGCAGTGGGAGGGAATGTCCCCCCCCCCCCCGGATATAAAAAGCGCCATTGGGAAATTGGGAAAGCATTTTATCACACCGATCTTGGTGTGGTCAGATGCTTTGAGGGCAGAGGAAAGATCTAGGGTCCAATAGACCCCAGTTTTTTCAAAAAAGAGTACCTGTCATTACCTATTGCTATCATAGGGGATATTTACATTCCCTGAGATAACAATAAAAGTGATAAAAATAAATAAATATGGAAGCAACAGTTTAAAAATAAAATAAAAAAGGAAAATTAATAATAAAAAAAAAAAAAAAAAAAAAAAAAAGCACCCCTGTCCTGCCCTGCTCTTGCCCAATGGCGAACGCAAGCGTCGGTCTGGCGTCATATGTAAACAGCAATTGCACCATGCATGTGAGGTATCACCGCGAAGGTCAGATCGAGGGCAGTAATTTTAGCAGTAGACCTCCTCTGTAAATCTAACGGGGTAACCTGTAAATGCTTTTAAAGGCTTTTAAAAATGTATGTAGTTTGTCGCCAATGCGCGTTTGTGCGAAATTTTAAAGCATGTCGTGTTTGGTATCTATGTACTCGGCCTAAGATCATCTTTTTTATTTCATCAAACATTTGGGCAATATAGTGTGTTTTAGTGCATTAAAATTAAAAAAAGTGTATTTTTTCCCAAAAAAATGCGTTTGAAAAATCGCTGCGCAAATACTGTGTAGAAAAAAAAATGCAACACCCACCATTTTATTCTGTAGGGCCTTTGCTTTAAAAATATATATAATGTTTGGGGGTTCAACATAATTTTCTTGCAAAAAAAAATATGTTTTCATGTAAACAAAAAGTGTCAAAAAGGGCTTTGTCTTCAAGTGGTTAGAAGAGTGGATGTAAGCTTCCTAATGTTGTGTATAAAATGCCAGAACAGTTCAAAACCCCCCCAAATGACCCCATTTTGGAAAGTAGACACCCCAAGCTATATACTGAGAGGCATGTCGAGTCCATGGAATATTTTATATGTTGACACAAGTTGCGGAAAAAATACAATTTTATTTTTTTATTTTTTTGCACAAAGTTGTCACTAAATGATATATTGCTCAAACATGCCATGGGCATATGTGGAATTACACCCCAAAATACATTCTGTTGCTTCTCCTGAGTACGGGGATACCACATGTGTGAGACTTTTTGGGAGCCTAGCCGCGTACGGGACCCCAAAAACCAAGCACCGCCTTCAGGCTTTCTAAGGGTGTCAATTTTTGATTTCACTTCTCACTGCCTATCACAGTTTCGGAGGCCATGGAATGCCCAGATGGCACAAAACCCCCCCAAATGACCCCATTTTGGAAAGTAGACACCCCAAGCTATTTGCTGAGAGGTATTGTGAGTATTTTGCAGATCTCGCTTTTTGTCACAAAGTTTTGAAAATTGAAAAAAAAAAGAAAAAAAAAAATGTTCTTTCTTCATTTTCAAAAACAAATGAGAGCTGTAAAATACTCACCATGCCTCTCAACAAACAGCTTGGGGTGTCCACTTTCCAAAATGGGGTCATTTGGGGGGGTTTTGTGCTATTTTGGCATTTTATGGCCTTCAAAACTGTGATAGGTAGTGAGGAGTGAAATCAAAAATTTGCGCCCTTAGAAATCCTGGAGGCGGTGCTTGGTTTCCGGGGTCCCGTACGTGGCTAGGCTCCTAAAAAGTCCCACACATGTGGTATCCCCGTACTCAGGAGAAGCAGCAGAATGTATTTTGGGGTGCAATTCCACATATAACCATGGCATGTGTGAGCAATATATCATTTAGTGACAACTTTTTGTAATTTTTTTTTTTGTCATTATTCAATCACTTGGGACAAAAAAAAAAATATTCAATGGGCTCAACAGGCCTCTCAGCAATTTCCTTGGGGTGTCTACTTTCTAAAATGGGGTCATTTGGGGGGGTTTTGTGCTATTTTGGCATTTTATGGCCTTCAAAACTGTGATAGGTAGTGAGGAGTGAAATCAAAAATTTGCGCCCTTAGAAATCCTGAAGGCGGTGCTTGGTTTCCGGGGTCCCGTACGTGGCTAGGCTCCTAAAAAGTCCCACACATGTGGTATCCCCGTACTCAGGAGAAGCAGCAGAATGTATTTTGGGGTGAAATTCCACATATAACCATGGCATGTGTGAGCAATATATCATTTAGTGACAACTTTTTGTAATTTTTTTTTTTTTTGTCATTATTCAATCACTTGGGACAAAAAAAAAAAATATTCAATGGGCTCAACATGCCTCTCAGCAATTTCCTTGGGGTGTCTACTTTCTAAAATGGGGTCATTTGGGGGGGGGGTTTTGTACTGCCCTGTCATTTTAGCACCTCAAGAAATGAGATAGGCAGTCATAAATTAAAAGCTGTGTAAATTCCAGAAAATGTACCCTAGTTTGTAAACGCTATAACTTTTGCGCAAACCAATAAATATACGCTTATTGACATTTTTTTTACTAAAGACATGTGGCTGAATACATTTTGGCCTAAATGTATGACTAAAATTGAGTTTATTCGATTTTTCTTATAACAAAAAGTAGAAAATATCATTTTTTTTCCAAATTTTCGGTCTTTTTCCGTTTATATCGCAAAAAATAAAAATCGCAGAGGCAATCAAATACCATTAAAAGAAAGCTCTATTTGTGGGAAGAAAAGGACGCAAATTTCGTTTGGGTACAACATTGCATGTCCGCACAATTTACAGTTAAAGCAGCGCAGTGCAAAATTCTGAATTCACCTCTGGTCCTTTAGCTACCAAATGGTCCGGGGCTTAAGTGGTTAAACAAAGATAAAGTTTACTTTACCAGAGATAATAAGCAAATCAAGACAATTATATATATGTAAATAGTTTCAAATGACTCTGCAGGGCCCTGCAAGAGTCAATAATAATTGTAAGATAAAGATTCTAAAATAAACTGGCACCTACTATCTATGGATAAACAATCCTAAGCTCGCCAGCTCCCCTAGTGGGCAATACCACCCCGTGTCCCGTCAAAGTTAGTTCCTGTCAGGCCTGACTCAGATTACTGTACAATCTCCTTGAGGGTGGGAATCTTCGCTAGCAAAACGTTGGTGCACTTTATAATTGTAATCCACAGCAGATTAAAGATGTGAACTAGACTCTCGCAATGCTTTTGAGAGTGAAACTAATAGTCAGTATAACGCCAACTTTAACTACGCAGCTACCACACGCTGCGCTATGTCCTGGTGTATGTGTAGCTCACTACTCGGGTGGTGGTGGGCTTTCAAGAGTCACAAACCTAGCAACAGTTGTAGATTCTGAGCAGGTGCCCACTCAACCAGACAGGCCTAGTCCGCCTGACACGCTCTGCGGTCGGTACCTCGATCCCCGACCTCTCCGTAACACACAGCCTCTGGTCCTTCTCACAGCAGCTGAAGATGTCGGTTGGCGGACGACTCCGGTCTGATGGTGACACGAGCTAGTCAGACTGAAAGAGACCCCTCTCTGGCGTGGTGATCCTCCGTGAAGTTATAGGCCCAGGCTTTGGGCCTAGTCGTCCCGGCAGTAGGCCTCACACAAACTTCCTGCTTTGTTGAGCGCGGGGTCCAGAGAGACCGAGCGTGGCCCCTCCCTTCCTTTATGTTACCTCCCCCAGCAGGCTGTGCGGTGGTTGTAATCCATTTTGGGAGCACAGCTGCACTGTGTGTACCATAGTCTATTAGGTATCCATGGCAACGGAGTCTCTCCCTCCCTGTACCATAAGTTCCACACGCATTACTGAACAGAAGTAAACAATAGTCTATAAAGTTGTAACTGGAACATAGGAGGAAGTTTGGGGTGTACACACATAACAATAGTCCATAACAGTAGAACCCCGCTACACACTCCCCCCACTTAAAGTCTTTGGTCCCCAAAGATATCAAGGATCCTTGCTCTCTTTTGCATTTTAGCCTCTAGGCGACTACACAATGCCGACAGAGGAACCTCCCACCAAACTTTGGAGGAGAGGTTGTCCTGTCTACAGGCCACCTCAGTTGGTACGGCCTCACCAGCTGTGCCAGGGGGTGAGCTAGGGTTGCCTTCCACCAAATTCACAGTGGAAGGACCAGACATCTCAACTGTTCTCCTGGAAGAAAGAACTGCTTCTTCAGAGCATGCACCCATTTGATCATATGTCAGTCTTTTAGGGGGGTGAATGACTTCTCTGTTCTTTGGGTGTCCCAATCTCAGGAGCACTAGGACCTGCTGTCTCTGTGGACTCTTCAGGGGCTTTCTCCTCTGATCCATGCATGCTGGGCTCTGTAATTTTAGTAGAATCTGGCTCTCCTTCCGATAGAGATGGAGCCTCTTCAGGGTCCCCTGTTAGCAAAGAGTCCAGGTTATCCTCTATTTCCTTGGTGAGGTATGTTAGAGGGCACGAATTCAGGAGCCTCTGGGCGAAGAATCCCACTATCTGCTACCTCAGGAAGTGACAGCGAAGTGGTCATGGGTTCTGGTGCTTGAGAGGGCTATAACCAGTCAGATTCCATTTCCTCTTCCTCAGAGTCTTCTTCTCCAGAGTCTTTGTCCTCTACATCTGTAAGAGTCGACTGAGACCTGCTAACTGGCCTGGATACTCGGGAGGTTGAAGAGGATTCTTGTGGATCTGATGCGGGAGGTAGGCAAACTGCTTCAGAAAGGGGCAATAGATGGTTCCTATGCCAAGTCTTCAGTGGGCCCACACTCCCCTCTGGTTTTATCTGTTCCTTGCTGCACAGGCCCACTCCTGGCCTCTAGGAAGGGCTCTCCTGACACTCCAGGCTTCCACACTCCTCCAAGACTTACAGTCCCCTCTGGTCCCCAAGACTCTCTTCCAGTTGTCTCAGCTATAGTCTCCCCGACTCTCTCAGCTGGTCCAACCCTCCAACCCTCTCAGTCTACTGACCTGGAACCTCTCCCACATGGAGAAACGTCTTAAGGATGTTGCCTGAGTTCTTTTTTTAGTAGCACACTTCCTTCCAGCAACTGCTGTAACACCAACTCCTTTTCCACTCACACTGACCTATGTTCAGCTCTGCCTTATAACGAGTGTGTGCACCTGGCCACACACTCAACCTGCAGAGCTCCTAGAAAACCCGGACACATGACTGAAGACTCCATCCCTCCCAATGCACTTTGAAGTCTTCAAGTTTCCAGCCCCAATCCAGACTTACAAAATCCAGAGAAAACTTAAAGCATAGTTTTCTCTGCTCGGCAATCTTTTGCTGGAACTTCTCAAATAGTTTCTTTGAGAGTCCTGTGTCCATTTCAAACACATTTCTTCTAAGCCAGGGGCTCTCACTCTCACATATCCCCCCCCCCTATGTTTCGATCCGGAGGGAGGAACACCAGCACACGTCATCAGGGTTGGGACACCTCTGTGCCGGCTGTCAGCCGCGTAGGCCCAACCCTTTTTTCGGGTGCGCTTCCAGCCAAGTCCTTCCTTAACTCTCCATAGGATCCTACTCGTTTTTATTCTACGCTTTCTCCCTCTTCTGGGGTTCCTGGGCTTATTTGCTTTTCTCTGGGGAACTCTGCCTTCCCTAATACCCTCACTTTCTTGATATAGGGGACCTGTTCCTAATACTTTGCTTGATGGGGAACCACCTTTTCTGAGGTTACCCACGGAAACTAAACCCTTGTTATCAGTACCAACCAGTGACATACCATAAATTCTGATGTTGCCACTTCCAATACCATCAGTGCTTCCCCTCACAGTGTCTCCGGGTACTTTAATTTGTACCTTTGTGCGAATGACATGAAAAATCTCTGCTACTGCCACGTCTATTTCGGGCCCTTCCTTCACGTGAGGTCTAGTGGGTGAGGCAGTGTCCGTGCCCTCTACTGACGACTGCTCAGCCGCACTTTGGACCACATCAGCAGAACTTTTCCTAGTCACAGCATCAGGCGGAGAGACCTCTGATGTTTTCAAATGTTCTCCTGAGTGCCTTCCATCCAAACCGGTAACTGGAAGCACCCTCTCAGAGAACCTTGAGACCATTTGCCACACTGCTAATAAATATGGTACCAACCAGTTCCTCTCGTGATTAACATCAAGCATAGCTTGTACTACTTGGCTCCACCTACTGGTACTATGCAGTACCACCTTGTCCGACCACGGTGGAGACACCCAGGTGTACAGCAAATGTGTTTTTTGGACTTCAAGAATTTTCAACAACACATTTGTCATCTTAATGCAATCCACATCTGCATGCAAGACCTTTCTAGGGACTTTTCCATTATCAATGACGTGGAGGGGCTCATCCACTGAAGCTGGAAAGGTAGGGACACATACAGTGACCTCCACTTCACTGGCAGTATCGGTCTCCACAGCTTGGTGCTCAACTGGAGCGCTGTCAGATGTGCGTCTCACATTTACCCTCTCTGTCCCAGCATCAGCGAGCCGCTGCAGGTCATACGTCACATTGCCATTTTTGCACTCACTATTTTCCAGCGGTTGGGCTGCATATAACCCAACTGCCATGCATGCGCCCTTAACCGGTCCTTCTGATTGGAGGGGGCCAATCTCTGCCGGGGCCAACACGCCCTTGGCCACTGGCCACCCTGCAATCCCTCCATTGGGCATAGCAGGTGTCATGTCCACATCTGTGTTACGTAACCTAGCCTTATACAGCATGGCTAGCAATTGTTTGGCCCAGCTGTCCCAGTCAGTGGTACTTCCCTGACAGGTATCCTGAAGCAGTGCATCACCTGTTCCAAGAGGCACCAAAGGAACCTGGGACTCATTACCCAATACTGTACATTTGTCATCTCTATACGCATCACATTGTACAAGCACAGTTTCACTTATGTCACATTGGGACAATGCTTCGTCACAAAACGCAAGGTGCAATACACTATTTTGACCAGATTGTTCTGGTGGCGCTACCATCACATCCAGCTTTATACTACCAGCTTTACCAGGGTGAACAACTTGTTCACCAATCTGGTCACATACCAGGCGGGTGGTCTGCACCCACACATTCTCATTGTGTGGTGCAGTCACTCCTTGTTCCCCCAGAGTAGTGCCAGAGCGGTCCTGGACAACCTCCAGTTCCAACACAGGGAGATCCCTAGAGGTTTCCACAGACAACCCTGCAGCTCTGCCTCTGGTGGTCATGGAAGACATCCTACTTACAACCTTTTTAGTAAACTCATTACCAACATTATTCTCAAACATGACATTTCCAGAAATACATTTCTCAACCTTTAGAGGATCATCATGATACTTAGACATAGCTGTAGCTATTGTGGGTGACCCTTTACCCACTTGAGCAGCTCCACAGCTGACCTGGGAAACCCTCTGCTCCAACACTGTGGGCTCCTGGGAGGTTTCCCCGGGCAACCCTGCAGCACCTGTCTGTCACTAGGGAACATGGTATATGGATTTCTTTGGTCACCCCTAGTACAGCTCTTCCAGCACTGTGCTGGATTCCACCAGGTACATACAGAGTCCCCATGTCCTTTTTAGTCTCTAGTCCTGCTGCCAGTTGGGCTTTACTCTGTGCCTTCCCCCTACTCTGGGTAGCACACTGTAGCAAGTCCACCTGTACTGCGGATCTCCCCGCTGAACACACTTTAATTTCATTGGGTTCTGTCTAAACTGCAACAGTCTTACCAATTCCTGTAGCCGTTGTCATAGCCTTCATTTGAGTGCGTTGTCTCTCATCTGTGGGGTCTCCACAGGCTGACTCTTCCATGTGGTCATGGAGCAACACTGCAGCCTTTCCGGACCCACCAACACCCCCTGCATGTAACACAGGATCCCTGTTGCTAGGGGTAACAGCAGACCAGCACTCCAAAGATGGTTGGCTACACCTCCTGGTGAATACAGACTGTTGTGCCCTTCTTTCTGGGCTGACCACTTCACATAAGCGGCCATAATACACAGCTTTATATTCCTCATGCTCATTAGTACCCCCTGCAGGCCACACAGACTTCTTGCCACTGTTGCCAGGGGTAACAACCGATATGCTTGCAGAAAACGCAGGGCTGGTACACCGATGCACACTCATGCTCTCCCGAGCCACCGCTCGACTGGTGCTTTGTTGTCGCAGTGATGCGTCTCCCGTTGCTATGGGTGATGACCTCTCTTTGCTGGAGCCCATGATGCGATGGAACTCTCCTCTGAGAAGGATTTCCTCTTTAAACTTGCAGTAGTCATCCTGGTCCCCATCCATCAAATGGTAAACCGACCGGAACTCTATCTGTAACAAGGTTTGCAGCAATTTTGGCCACCGATTCCTGGGCCATTTTCTCCTTACAGGGACTTTTTCAAATTTTTCCAGGAAGTCCCCAACCTCCTCTGTGGGCAGCATGGGCTGCATGTAATCAGAGGCCAAGATCATAGCCCCTTGAACTGCATCCGACTCTTTAGTCTGGTTCCGCTTGAACCACTCATTCACGGTCTCATACACCACTGGCTCCTTTTGACTGGCCCTCCTAGGCGTAGACATCTTCTCAGGCCACGCTGAGCTCACTTCCCCTTGAACTTGATTTAATATGAACTTCTTGTGTTTTGACTGCCTCATCTTTGCAGTCACATGCGCAGCAGTTTGTTACACAGTTCACAGTAGTAAAAAGAAAAAATTCTCACAGGTGCACTACCTGCATGCAACAGTCCATCCAATAAACTTCTGCGCAATGCAGTTCGCCTGGCTGCCACACACAGCTAGCAGCAGTTCACTGCAGAGAAAAAAAAAAGACTTTTCCTTTACAGGTACACCACCTGCAACACGCAATGCCTTTTGCCTGGCTGCACTTCCACAGACAGCCAACAGTTCCTGACTTGAACTCACTATGGAGCAAGGACCCGAATTCCACCGTCTTGTGCCCGCTGAATCCACCACTGTAACATTGGGGGATGTTTAGCTCAGTGATAGATGCATTGTAGGTGAGTTCACAGCCAACAGGAACTAAGGTTTAAGGGCGCGGTAGCCCACTTTTATTGAAAGAAACAGAAAGTAAAGTTCATACATGCATTTGGTTTCCCACACAGGGGTTCTTCTCCCAAAAACATCAACACATGAAAATGCCAATCCACCTGGCTCTTAAGGCTCGCTCAGCTTGCTGCACAGGCCCACTCCTGGCCACTAGGAAGGGCTCTCCTGACACTCCAGGCTTCCACACTCCTCCAAGACTTACAGTCCCCTCTGGTCCCCAAGACTCTCTTCCAGTTGTCTCAGCTATAGTCTCCCCGACTCTCTCAGCTGGCCCAACCCTCTCAGTCTACTGACCTGGAACCTCTCCCACATGGAGAAACGTCTTAGACCCCTTTCACACTGGGGCGGGCAGGTGCGGTGGCGGTATAGCAGCGCGATTTTCAGCGCTGCTATACTGTCGTTCTTACCGCGGTATGCGGTCGCTAGGGGGGTTAATTTAACCCCCGCTAGCGGCCGAAAAAGGGTTAATACCGCCCGCAAACCGCGGCTATTGCCGCGGTTTGCGGGCGGTATTACCGCGCTGTCCCATTGATTTCAATGGGAGACCGCGGTAAAGGAGCGGTGAACACACCGCTCCTTTACCGCTGTAAAGAAGCGGCTAGCAGGACTTTTGGAGCGGTCCTGCTAGCGCACCGCTTCAGTGTGAAAGCCTTCGGGCTTTCACATTGAAGGCACAGGGCAGGATTTTTTCATGCGGTATAACAGCGCTATTATTAGCGCTAAACCGCATGAAAAACGCCCCAGTGTGAAAGGGGCCTTAAGGATGTTGCCTGAGTTCTTTTTTTAGTAGCACACTTCCTTCCAGCAACTGCTGTAACACCAACTCCTTTCCCACACACACTGAGCTATGTTCAGCTCTGCCTTATAACGAGTGTGTGCACCTGGCCACACACTCAACCTGCAGAGCTCCTAGAAAACCCGGACACATGACTGAAGACTCCATCCCTCCCAATGCACTTTGAAGTCTTCAAGTTTCCAGCCCCAATCCAGACTTACAAAATCCAGAGAAAACTTAAAGCATAGTTTTCTCTGCTCAGCAATCTTTTGCTGGAACTTCTCAAATAGCTTCTTTGAGAGTCCTGTGTCCATTTCAAACACATTTCTTCTAAGCCAGGGGCTCTCACCCTCACAGTAGATAAAACCTGCCCTTTAATCACACAAAGCCACCAGTTTTCATTGTCCACCTTCACAACCTTTCAGCTGTTGGGTGTCAGCTAATATGACCCGGGGCCAATAAAGAGAGGCAGGGAAGGGGTAAACAAGGATTCTTGTTTACCCCTTCCCTGCCTCTCTTTATTGGCACCGGGTCATATTAGCTGAGTGAGGGAGAAGAGAAACATTGGAATACTAGTCGGTGTCAGTGTGCATTGGCAGAATAAATTACCTCTAATGTTGGGTGTGTGGATGTTGCTGGGTTATGTAAACTTTTTACATTTTAGAAACGGGTGCCCCAAGAGCATGCATAGTTTTAATGGGTGCCTTGGCTGGAAATAGTTTGAGAAACACTGCTATAGATGGATATGCTCTGTTTTTCATTTCAGAGGTTTACATCCATTTTAAGGCATCCTTGTAATTTCAAAAGCCATTTTCAATATTTTTAAATCTGCATCTTTTAGTAAAAAAACATCTGTAGACCCTGCTTTAAGGACATTCACTGTTACAGGCTCACATCACTCTGTCCCTTTCTCCTGCATAGTCACCTTGTCACACGGGCTTCAGATAGAGACTATAAGTGGCTGTAATAGGTATGGGCTAATGTTGTCACCATTGGGAAAAATGCACTGAGAAATGCCTTGCAGACAATGCTGGAGTGCATTCAGACAAAAAGAGGTTGCAAGTAGGTAACATTAGATCACCAGCACTTAGATGCAACAAAAGAAGAAACAAAGGAAAAAACAGGTAATGTAGTATAAGTAGCATAGTTCGTATAGTAGTAGGCAAGGCAGTATATTTACACAATGCTTTAGCAAACTAAATGTTATTCAGAGCCTATGTTTTATTTGATTAATTCTGGAAGTTTCACAAATCTTTAAATTGGTTGTAAACCCTTCCATATACTCAATGAATTGACTAGACTCAGGTGATACATAGATATGAAACAAATTCTCTCACTTAGGTTTGACCTGTCTATCTGCAGCCATCTCCTATCTATAGCCATTTAATAAGCAGAATGTATACAGCTTGTTTGAGACTTCAGAAAGCAGGGAGCTGAAATTATACTCTGCAGATCTCAGTGAGTGGAGCTCTGAAAGCTGATTGGAGGGAAGGAACCTCCCCCTTTTCACGCAACACACAGGAAAAGAGCTGAGGCTGTCAATTGCAGGCTGTGTGCTGAAGCTCCCTCAATTTTTAACTTTTTTCTCTTAGTGTCAGGAAAACTTGTCATTCAGTTGGTAGAGGAATGAGGCAGCAGACTGAAATTACACTTAGTGCTCTGGATTGAGACAAGCACACACTATAGAGGGATATATTTTGTTCATATTTTAAAGGGGTTGTAAACCCTCGTGTTTTTTCACCTTGCATCCTATGGGTTGAACAGGGGGCTAAAAGCTGACTGGTGGTAGAGCCTTTATAAGGTACTTAGACATGTCCTCTCACCCTTTTGCCATGAGGACTTTGCTACAGGACACTTGGGTTGCTGTGTATCCTTCTGTGGACACGCTTACACCATTTCCACTCCATACTTCATAAGTACTCCACCGGGGAACACTTATAGCAACAGTGGAAAACAGGGTAACTGCAGCAAAAACTCAAGAAAACACTCACTTTGCCAAAGGGTTGCAAAACACTCAAAACCCTGAAATTTACAGTGTTTCCCTTTCATCTGTGCAAGACCCTGTTTTGTAACCGGTCTTTGCATCTGATTCTAGTTCTATCAGGCACATCGCAAGCGGCCTATCTGACCAAGGCAAATTTTTCTGCAATTACGACAGACTTTCTTGGATAGCTAACTGCCTTAAAGTAGATCTATAGGCAAAACTTTTTTTTTCATTTTGGATAAAGTAAGGGAGGGTTATAACCCCAGTATAGATTATTTTTGCCATCTTTGTCCCTTTGGGGAGATTTCACTTCCTGTCCCATAGCCAAACAGGAAGTGAGAGGAAATCCCTGCAAATTAAGGTAAACTCTAAGGGACCCCTGGTCACCAGAACTAGTGTCCCCATTGGAGGATTTCCCCTCTATTACTTTTCTGGGGACAACCCAAAATTTGGGATTTCTTTTACTTTGACTTTCAGTGATAATTGTAAACAGGACAAAACAGAGAGGGTGAATCTCTCTAAGGAGGATACAGACGGCAATAAAAACTTTCAGGTGTTCTAAACCATCTCCTGTCTACCCAAAATGAAAAAAAAGTTTTACCTCTAGTTACAATGAGGGAAAAAAGTATTTGAACCCCTGCTGATTTTGTACGTTTGCCCACTGACAAATAAATGATCGGTCTATAATTTTAATGGTAGGTTTATTTTAACAGTGAGAGACAGAATGACAACAAAAATATTCAGAAAACGCATTTCAAAAAGTTATAAATTGATTTGCATTTTAATGAGTGAAATAAGTATTTGATCCCCTAGCAATCAGCAAGATTTAAGGCTCCCAGGTGTTTCTATACAGGTAACAAGCTGAGATTAGTTGCACTCTCTTAAAGCCCGGTTCACACTAGTGCGATGTGCGATATCGAATGTGATTCGCACTGCGGTGCAACTCACATGCGATGTCCGTGTAATGTGATTTCAGCCATACAGATAGTATGGCTGATATTGCACCGTATTCGCCAAACATGCACAGGACCCTTTTTTTGGTCCCTCACCAGAATCAGATCGCATGGGTGTTAACTGTCTATCTCCCTCGGTCTGGGACTCCATGCAAGATCTCACCTCGTGGAGTTTCAATGATCATGAGAACAGTAAGGAATCAGCCCAGAACTACATGGGAGAATCTTGTCAATGATCTCAAGGCAGCTGGGACTGCTATGTGCTGGGTGTTCTGTGTGCCCCTGTACCTTTAAGAAAGGGGGTGGGATCCCTTCAGTCCATCTGCCCTCCATCTATCCATCAGCATGCATGTGCTTCCATTGTGGAGTCACTCATAAGCCAGTGATAGGACTACAGATACAAGGGTGCCTTGGAGGGGCCTGTAGCTTACGCATGTATTTGCAAATGTGTGCAGACTAAAACCCTGTTTTTAACGCAAACTGTTAGGTTAATTTGGTTATACGCGGGCTGGTCGGTAAGCGAGCTTGGAGTTTTTTTGGGATTTTTCTTCTAACATATGTTGCCTTCCAATTCTACTTGCTGCAATTAGCCAGTTATAGGTGGGGGCCGTGGCTTCCTTTTTTGTTTTTTTGTTTTATATCAGGATGATACCCTAGTGCTCACACATTTTAGATTTACTGCCCTCTTTCCCTCAAACATAAACTTAAATCATTTGCCATGTAGATGCTCACCCCATTATTTAATTTAGGTCTTTTTGTAAGGCTTCCACATCTTGCTGTGAAGTTATTGCCCTGCTTAGTATTGTGTCGTCAGCAAACACTGACAAACAGAATTGGTCCCAGGACAGATCCTTGGGGGACCCCAGTTACCACACCAGACCATACTCGCTAATTATCACCACCCTCTGGACCCGTCCCTGTAACCAGTTTTCTATCCAGGAACATACCCTATGGTCTATGCTGACAGACCTCAGTTTGTAAAGTAAACGTTTATAAGCAACTGTATCAAATGCCTTTGCAAAATCCAGATATACCACGTCCACAGGCCTTCCCTTATCTAGGTGGCAGCTCACTTCATCATAGAATGTTAATAGATTGGTTTGGCAAGAACGATCCTTCATGATCAAATTTTTATGATTTATTTGATTACTACTAATGATATGGTTTTTATCAGCAAATGATAGTCCCTTATCATCCCCTCCAATAATTTACAAACTGTTAATGTTAGACTGCTGCCTGTAGTTTCCAGGGATATATCTCGGCCCTTTTATAAATATTGGTACCACATTGGCTTTTCTCCAATCGCTGGTACCATTCCAGGCAGAAAACTGTCCATAAAAATTAGGAACAACGGTTTAGCTATCACCTGACTGAGTTCTTTAAGGACTCTCAGATGTAAGTCATCTGGTCCTGGTGATTTATTTGTTGGCTTTTCTCCAATCGGCTGGTACCATTCCAGTCAATAAACTGTCCATAAAAAATTAGGAACAACGATCTAGCTTTCACCTGACTGAGTTCTTTAAAGACTCTCTGGTATAAGCCATCTGGTCCTGGTGACTTGTTTGTGTTAAGTTTTTCAAGTCTATTTCTGACCCTGGCTACTGTTAGCCACAAGGGTACATTCTGTAATGTGTTATTAACATTACATTCTTGGTTACTATACCCCCCTTTTTCCTTTGTGAAGACTGAGGAGTAGAATGAATTTAAAACCATTGCCTTCTCCTTGTCTCTTGTAACCGAATTCCCTTCATCATATCTTTTGGGGCCAATATGCTCAGGACTCACTTTTTTACTGTTAATATATTTAAAACATTTCTAGGGATTTTTTTACTCTCCTCCGCTATGTGACTATGTGTTTTATTCTAGCCTCCCTGATTGTACTCTTACACTTCTTATTGCATTCTTTGTAGTGTTGGAATGCCAACACTGACCCCTCAGCCTTATATATTTTGAAAGCCTTTTTTTTCTTTTATATGCATTTGACATTATAGTTTAGCCACCCAGGTTTAATCTTAGCTATTTTATATTTACTGCCCATTGAAGTGCACTGGCCAATATCTTTATTTAATATGTTCTTAAAGCACTCCCATTTTTCCTTAGTATTCCTGGTTCCTACGATTTTATCCCATTTAAAACATGTAGCATAGAACGCAGTTTAGGGAAGTTGGCTCTTTTGAAATTCAGTGTGCTTGTATTACCCTTGAGTTTCCTTTTCCTGTGACTTATACTCATTGCAAATAACCTGTGATCGATTTTCCTACGTTTCCCCGTATTTTCACATCCACGATCAGGTCTGTGTTGTTTTGTAATCAGTAAGTCTAGTAATGCATTATCTCTTTTTGGTGCATTCACCAACTGACCCATGAAATTATCCTGCAAGACATTTAGGAAATGGCGAGCCTTAGATGAGTGAGCGGTTCCTTCCACCCAGTCGATGTCAGTTAAAATCCCCATTATAATATTGCCCTGTCTCACTGCCATTCCTGGCTGTGATATGAGGTAAGATGCCTCCTCATCTCTCAGATTAAGGGGCCTCTAGCACACACCACTATTACTTTCCCATTAGTTTCCTCCCTTTGGAGCTCCAACCACAAGGATTCCACTTCCTCCCTTGCTTCATAAGTAATGTTGTCCCTCACATTCACTTGCAAATCATTCTTGATGTACAGCATACCCCTCCCTCTTTCCTACTACTCTGTCCCTACAATATAGGGAATACCCTTTTTAATGTGCTAGAATGGCCATGTCAATATGCAGATCTCAATTCAATAGAAAACTTATGACAGGGCTTGAAAAGGGCTTTTCAGTAATGATCCCTATGCAACCTGACAGTGCTGGGGCAGGTTTGCAAAGAGGGATGAGGAAAAAGTGCAGTGTTCAGAAGTACAACTCTTAAGCTGGCCATAAAAGTATTGAAATTCATCCAGTTAAGCAGGGGCTGGCCAAGTTTCGATCAATGGGTTGTTTGAGATCAACTGCTGATGGGTATCCTCTATCCTGGTCATTTTTGGGGAGCAAGGGATCTGTTCGGTTTTTTTAATCGGCCTACTAAAAAAGCCTACATGTCTATGGCCAGCTTTATGGAGACCAAAGGTGCATCAACTAAATACTTTGATTTAATGTACAATAAAACATGAACGTTTTCAGAAATGTAAATACATTTTATAAGTCCTGTATCTACAAAAATCAAGTAGGCTTACAGAAAAAGAACCCCCTTTTTCTTTCCTTTTTTTCAGCTGTCCTCTTGGCACAGAGCCTCAGCTTTCTGCCAATTAGGATTTCCTGTCTGGTGGTTAATAAACCTGTCTGCAGGTCATCAGGCACAGGACTATTCTGCAGAGGTACATTTAGTACATTCAAAGGGTTGTAGCAATATTCCTCCTTTTCAGTTAAATGAAAATGATGGCAGTCTACCTCTCCTTCATAAAACATATAAAGACATTAAAACATGTTGTAAAATACATAGCATCCAAAATGGGCAGCTATCACATTTTTAGCTATCAATCAAGTAGAAAAGTGCTCCAGCAGAGCAGTGTTCAATTGTAAAAAAAAACAAAAAAACAACAGACATCACCCGTGCCTGTCTGCCTGTCCTCTGTCTCCCTCAGGATTTCCTTTTGATTACCTTTACAGCTGCCAACAACTGCTGTCTGTAGGGGAGAGAGAGACTATAGAAATAATTATTTTAGGACTACAAGAGGTTGAGAAGAAAAAGCCAGGTACGAAGTACAACATAACAGGGTTTTTCTCTTGTCATCCATGGACTGACACAGCGTGTCTTATACACCTTTACACGTGGGTTATGTCCCTGCTTGCAGGAGAAGACCTAGGCAGAATGTGAGATGTTATACATACATTCTAAACAGCCAGAGCTGAACAGCCCCGCCCAGAGGGGCGGTCCCTCCGGCATAACCCTCCCACTGCAGCCAGCAGACCTCAGTTTTTTTCTGCCTAGCAGAAGGAGAAGACGTGGCTCTCTCAGGAGCCAGTCTCCTGACCTATTTTTATTCCTTTTGGAATTTTTTCCTATTTTTTTTTTTTTTTTTCTTTTGAGATCTTCTATCAACTGTCGGCTGGGCAACAGGTTGGGTACAAGATATCCTCGTAGTCTTCCCTGTCCGACCATCGAGCGTGCTGATCCTCGCCTTGTGTGCGTGAGACTCAGTTCACGACATGCCCCACGACTCCAGGGGTGGCCGGTGGGCTTCCAGCTCCGCGGTCCTCTCAAGATAGAACAGTCCGGCTGTATCTTTCGCGGTGGACCGGGCCGACAGCTACTCAGTACCGCACTGTGATAGTTCTGTCAGAAACACACCAGTGGGTCCCTCAGGGGACGGGTAAGTAGTCTCTTCTGGCTGCAGGTGAGTACATGCTGTGTGTTTCTTATGTGGGGGATTTCCCTGTCTCCCCCTGTGTTTTTTAATGTCACTCTCTGTGCACTTCGCTGGCGCTGTACTGTGTGGGGTGCCTGGGGGCCATACTGTCCTGGGGGGGGGGCTCATGCTGCTCTGCATTTCGCTGGGGCTGTTTATTTGAGAGAGGGGCCTGGGCGCCGTTCGGCGCCATGTTTGGTGACTGTGCTGTTTTTTACATTGGCGGCCATCTTGCCGCCAGAGCACATTGCGGCGGCCATTTTCTTGTAGCCGCACCTTCTTCTAGCTCTAGTTTGGCCTCTAGCGCCGCTCAGGAACGGCGCGAATCTCCTCACAGTCTCTCTTCTCTCAGCTCACTCACGCTGAGCAGCGCGGCGCGGAGAGACAGGGCAGCGGAACCGAGCGGTCCTGGTCAGGTTGGTGGGTCCCCTGGGCATTCCCCTACTTCAGTCAGCACAGCCTGTGGGTGGTCTCAGAGGGGGACATTATGGAGTCAGAGTCACCAGCTTCCCCTAACATGCCAGAGGCAGCAGCCAGTGCTCCAGCACCTGCGGTCCCTATGGACCAGTTGTCGGCAGTCCTGGAATCATTTCTGACCAGGATGGAAGCTGTGTGTGAGCACAAGGGAGCAGACAAGCGCCCTCTCCCCACTTTATCTCCACAAGGGGAGTGCTCTGATTCGGATATGGGCCTAGCTATTGCTGCTCAGGACCCTAGCTCTGAATATTTGGATGGTTTTGAACAGGACATTCCTTGTGAGGAAGACTCCAGTTCTGAGTCAGTAAATGACAGGGCGCTTGTTAGTGAACTCATTGATGCTGTGAGGGACACTCTCAAGCTAAATGCTGCGACTGCAGAACCTCAGGCGGATACAGTCTCCTTTAGTTCTTTTAAGACCAAGCCTTCTAAAAAGGTTTTTCCATATGTACCTTTCTTTGACCAGCTCATTGACCAGGTCTGGGAAAAGCCGCAGAAGACTTTCATGGTCCCGCAGCGTTTGTCTATTAGATACCCCTTTGAAGACGCCCTGCTTAAAAAGTGGGCTTCTCCCCCGGTGGTCGACCCTCCAGTCGCCCGTTTAAACAAGGCCACCACTCTCCCGATGGAGGGGACTCCTGCGTTTAAGGACCCCACTGACAGGAGGTCAGAAGTGGTGAGTAGAGCCATGTTCGCCTTGTTGGGATCCGCCCTACGGCCAGTAGTAGCGGCGACCCTTGTGTCTCAGACACTCACGGAATGGGCAAAAATTTTGCGCCAAACTGTGCAGGAGTATAACCTTCCTCCAGACACTATTGCTCTGGCCCACCAGATGGTGCAGGGTCTGATATATGTGTGCGACGCCACGTTGGACGCGGCCCCTTTAATATCCAGGGCCTCTGTCTCGGCGGTGGTATTGCGTCGTCTCATCTGGTTGAAATGCTGGTCTGCTGACCTAGCCTCTAAGAAGCTCCTGACGGATCTACCTTTTAAGGGTGGTAGACTTTTTGGTGCTGCTCTGGATGACATCATCAAGGGTGTCATGGGAGGTAAAAGCACTCTCCTTCCTCAAACTATCAAGGGTAAGGAGGCCCGACGTAAACCGGGTCCTTCCTTTCCAGCAAAAAAGGGTTTTTTTTCGTCCGTCAGAGTCCACGGGTAAGCCATCCCAGACTGACAACAGTGCGGCTGGCGGGCACAAGCGCCCCTGGGTGCGTAAGCCGAACAAGCCGGCTCCCAAGCCCGCCTCCGCGTGAAGTCTTGCCCCCGCCCGTCTCTGGGGTGGGGGGACGACTTTGCAGGTTCACGGCTCGGTGGACCTCCCAGATCTCCGACCGGTGGGTGTGCGAGGTGGTCACCTCAGGATACAGAATAGAGTTCCGCTCATGGCCCCAGACAGATTCTTTCCCTCAAATCTCCCTCTCCTTCCTGCCCGTCGGGCAGCCCTCTTGGGGGCTGTACAGGATTTGATCGGGTCCGGAGTAATTGTGCCTGTTCCGTCCCAGGAGAGGTTTTCAGGGGTTCTACTCGAATCTGTTTGTTGTTCCAAAAAAGGACGGGGTTCGGCCAATCCTGGACCTCAAGGCCCTGAATGCCTTCGTGAAGGTGCAAAAATTCCGCATGGAATCCATTCGCACAGTGATCGCGACACTCCATCAAGGGGATTTTCTGGCATCCTTGGACATCAAGGACGCCTACTTGCATGTTCCGATCTGCGCCAGCCACCAGAAGTTTCTGCGCTTTGCGGTCGGCGAAGTCCACTATCAATTTGTGGCTCTTCCAAGGTGCTTGCTCCAGTCCTAGCTTTGCTGAGACAGCGAGGCATTGCTATCGTGGGCTATCTGGACGATTTTCTTCTAAGAGCAGACAGTGGCTCAGAATTGGAAGAAAGTGTGACTATCGTCAGTCAGACCCTCAGGGAGTTTGGGTGGCTCCTGAACGTTCAGAAGTCGGTTCTAGTCCCGACTCAGCGTCTGGAGTATCTAGGTCTGATTCTGGACTCCTTGGAGGCAAGAGTCTTCCTACCTCCAGACAAACTACTGACACTTCAGTCTGCAGTACGGGTGCTGACGTCCCGAAAATGATCGTCAATCCGCTTTTGCATGAGAGTCCTGGGACTCATGGTGGCCTCCTTCGAGGCCGTTCCTTATGCCCAAGCGCACACCAGGGCTATACAGAAAGAGATCTTGTCCTCTTGGGACAAATCCCCGTTGTCCTTGGATCTTCAGATCCAGGTGAGTCACCTGGTCAGGGCGTCCCTGACGTGGTGGTTGAGGTCCCCGGCTCTTCGGTCCGGGAAGTCGTTCCTCCCCATCCAATGGATGGTGATCACGACGGACGCCAGCCTGACGGGCTGGGGGGGGGAGTCTGGGGAGTCCTGTCGGCCCAAGGGCTTTGGACTCCGGACGTAGCCCTCTTACCGGTCAATGTGCTGGAGATATGGGCAATCAGACTGTGCCTCTCCTCATGGTCGGAGAAACTACAGGGTCACTCCATCAGGATCCAATCGGACAACGCCACAGCAGTGGCGTATGTCAATCATCAAGGGGGGACTCGGAGCTCAGCTGTGGCTTCCGAGGTCGCCCGCATCCTGAGGTGGGCCGAAAGAAGCGTGCCGGCTCTGTCGGCCGTCTACATTCCGGGCGTAGACAATTGGCAGGCGGACTATCTAAGTCGCCAGACGCTGGACCAGGGAGAGTGGTCCTTGCACCCGGAGGTCTTTCAACTCCTTTGCAGACGGTGGGGCACGCCGAATGTGGACCTGATGGCCTCTCGACTCAATCGCAAGGGGTCGAGGTTTGTGGCCAGATCCAGGGATCCCTGGGCGGATGCCTCGGATGCGTTGGTGGCCCCATGGGGTCAGTATCACCTGATATATACGTTTATCCTCCGCTGCAGTTGCTGCCTCACCTGCTCCGCAGGGTAGCGACCGAGGGAATTCCGGTGATCCTCGTTGCTCCGGATTGGCCTCGGCGTCACTGGTACGCCGATCTGGTACGTCTCGTCGCAGACGTTCCCTGGCGGTTACCAATACGGGGGGACCTTCTGTCTCAGGGTCCTATATTTCATCCTGCTTTACAGTCTCTGGCTTTAACGGCATGGTTATTGAAAGCCAGGTGCTGAGAGACCGAGGTCTCTCGGATTCGGTCATTTCGACCATGTTAAGGGCACGGAAGTCTTCCTCCAGAAAGATCTATCATCGTACTTGGAGAGCTTACATCGCCATGTGCGAAGAGCTGGACTGGCGCCCACGAACGTATTCCGTTCCCAGAATCCTGCATTTTCTGCAGCGTGGCGTGACCCAAAAGCTCGCTTTGAGTACCATTAAGGGTCAGATTTCGGCCTTGGCCATCTTCTTTCAGCGACCGCTGGTGGGTCATCCCTTGGTTAGCACCTTTGTGCAGGGGGTTCGCCATGTGCTCCCCCCTGTCAAGCCTCCTCTCCCCCTGTGGGATCTGAATTTGGTGCTCTCGGTTCTCCAGGAACCTCCCTTTGAGAATATTAGAGATATTCCCCTCTTGACTTTGTCTCAGAAGGTGGCCTTCTTGGTGGCCATTACTTCCATTAGACGAGTGTCTGAGTTGGCGGCCTTGTCCTGCAAGTCGCCCTTTTTAGTCATCCATAAGGATAAGGCGGTGTTACGTCCGCGACCTTCTTTTCTGCCAAAGGTGGTCTCGGCCTTCCACTTAAATGAGGACATTGTCCTCCCGTCCTTGTGTCCTCACCCATCGCATCCCAGAGAGTTTGCGCTTCACACTTTGGATGTGGTACGAGCCTTGCGGGTGTACCTGTCTGCTACTGCCTCTATTCGGAAGTCTGACTCACTATTTGTGGCTGTCTCTGGTCCAGAACAGGGCCAAGCGTTTTCGTCTGCCACCATTTCTAGGTGGATCAGACAAACCGTCATTCAAGCTTATGCTCTCAAGGGGCGGGCGCCTCCCTTTCCGGTTACGGCACATTCCACCAGGGCAATTGGTGCTTCCTGGGCTTTCCGACATCAAGCGTCGGTTGCACAAGTGTGCAAGGCGGCGACCTGGTCGTCTGTTCATACCTTTTCTAAGTTTTATAAGGTTGATGTGGCTGCATCTTCGGATGCTTCCTTCGGCCGCAAGGTGTTGCAGGCCGCTGTTTGATGTTGCAACTCCTCCGTTGAGGAGCTCTGCCTTGTTTGGAGTGAAGTTTTTGGTTTTCCATTTATACTGCTCCCATCCCTCTTGACACTGCTTTGGGACATCCCACGTGTAAAGGTGTATAAGACACGCTGTGTCAGTCCATGGATGACAAGAGAAAATAGGATTTTTGTACTCACCGTAAAATCCGTTTCTCTGGCATCCATGGACTGACACAGCACCCACCCTTCTTTTCGAGTTTGTACTGCTTTGTTACGAACTGAGGTCTGCTGGCTGCAGTGGGAGGGTTATGCCGGAGGGACCGCCCCCCTTGGCGGGGCTGTTCAGCTCTGGCTGTTTAGAATGTATGTATAACATCTCACATTCTGCCTAGGTCTTCTCCTGCAAGCAGGGACATAACCCACGTGTAAAGGTGTATAAGACACGCTGTGTCAGTCCATGGATGCCAGAGAAACGGATTTTACGGTGAGTACAAAAATCCTATTTTTTTATCAGGAAGGTGCACTTTTTTTCAGGAAACAGGCAGTAGAATAAAGAGTCTGATCCCCATCCAATTTGTTAGCATTCCAAGGAACAGGCTATGTAACATAAAACGGCATTCAACTAAAGTAAATTCTGGAGGTTTCTACCTTAGAACTCATATGTGTAATATGCGACCTGGCAAAAATGTTTATTTGTATCTTTTTTTTTTTATAGTGTAGTTAATTTAATGTGACATATAGCACTGCATATTCAAGAAAATGTTGCACATTTGATATTTGTCTTTGCGCCAAAAGACTCTTCTGTCTAATGCAATACAACATATGTAATTCAATAATAAAATTTGATATACAGTATATGGTATGTTTATTCTATTACAACTTATTGTGATAATAGATCCTAATACAACTTGAGTTGCATACAATTCCTATGTTGGTTCTGGTGGAAATTCAACCAGCAACCGCAGTTCTGCAGGGAAGCATGGCCAGCCTCTGTGTTGCCATGCTTCGAAAATCTTTGTGTTTTGCCTGATTGCATAGGGTTTTGGTTATCAAACAGTGAATGTGACTTTTACCAAACATTCTCTAGTGGTGAATTACTGTCATGAAACAAAAACAATCCCTGAAGATTCACCTGCAATGAATGTTTGGTGGATTTCAGATTCACTGTTTTATAAATACACCCCTAGTGTTGGAGCACTGTAATGTAAGTAAAATAATTCTCTCTACATAGTAATCCAGTTTAATCAGTAGTTAGGCTGTAGCACCCAAACAAGTTATTATGTAAACTGTGACTAGAACCCATATTATGTGCAGCCATGCTCTATATGTAATAATGAAAGGCAAATGAATAATCACCACAATACACTTGGCTTATATGTTTCGATGCATAAAGTAAACAGGTTAATAGAGTGCATTTTCTTTTAAATATTCATTATGTGTATGATCTATTGCTATAAATTCAGCAAAAAAAGATTAAGTTAATCCAGCACTTGTTTATGTGAGTCCTGGGTTTTGTGATACACACTTACTTAATATTATGCCAGAATTTTTATCATGCAAATTGGAACATTTTATTCTCCTTATGTGGGGATTACGCATTGAGAGTCAGCGTCTAAAGGGAAAAGTGCTGAAAGTGTTTAAATACTTTTGTCAGTGTGGACTTTCGGAAGAGCGCTACTGTATATATAATTCATATTTGGAAGGAACAATGGGAACTTCTGGTCACATTCAATCTTAGTCATCCTTCACTCATTCTACAATGCTTTCTGTTGTAAAAGTAAAATGTATACATAATATGAAAATGCACAGGAAGCCAGAGGCGCTTTGCTCTTATCACTTTAAAATTTTACTACAATGTGAATTGGAACATTTTCTTCTCACTGGAACATGCTAGCTTTCAGTAAAAAAAAAAACATATATATCCATATAGATTATAAATTCCTTCCAAACAGAGAAATATATTAGAATGTCAAAGTTATGACAAATTGACATTTACAAAGCAGAAATTCCTCTTTTAAATTGAAGAAATACTCAGATGCAGTAACACATAATACGTTTTCTTCCTTGCATGGATCAGTCTATTTAAAATCCTATCCTTCACTGATTTGCCAGCTATGTTTCATATTATTAAATGGAAATTCTTGAAGTTATAACAAAAGGTTTCATGTATATAGGCATCTTTCAGGGTGCAAAGTTAAAAAAAAAATGTTTCCATGTTTCAGACAGTGAAAGTACAATTAAACTTTTATGAATAACAAATTCAGAGTGAGCAGATTGAATAACACTACTTTCTGTAAAATTGGGATCTAATAAAATTGTATTTAAAGCCAAAACGTGTTTTAGTTGTAGGTAGGTAGAGTAGGAACAGGTTAAAAACCCTTATAAAGTTATGTTTTACCATTTCTGTCCTGGGGAGATTTCCACTCACTTCCTGTCCTAAGTCGCAACAGGAAATTAGATGAATTTTCTCCAAAGTTAAGTAATTTCACATTTTAGAGGATTCTCACAGGATCAGGTATCCCCACTTTTATGGCAACGAAAAATGTTTGGATTTCTCTTAATATTCTGTTATATGTGATTATCCCCAGGACAAATTGAGGGGCAAATCTTCCAATCAGGGGGCACAGACTGCAATATACACTTGACAAAGGATTAACCCTTCCCCACTCTATTCAAAACTAATACAAGTAATATAAAATATTTGTTTTTGCTTTAATACCCCTTTAAGGAATATCTTTAGGGAGTTAACTGTCTGCAGCATTTCAGAAGATATTTTTTTATATATTTAGGGATGTCTAGTTGCTTCTAAATATTATTACAAAGTTTAAATCATTTAAATAAACCAGATGTAAAATTATTTTATTGTAGCAGTCATAAAATAACATTAGACATCCAGTGGTGTGGACATAGCGATAATGAACAGGTTTTTGTTTTAGCCCTGGTACGGTTTGACATGCGATTTGACATGTCAAATTGGCAGAAATTGCAGACAATGGCACCTTCCTAATCGGTGTGGCGCTGCATTTGCGGCTCCGCACCGATTTCAAAAAGTAGTTTCTGTACTACTTTTTGCGATTTCGGGCTGCGATTTACATTGACATCTGTGCAGAAACCTGCACAGATGTCTCTGTAATTGCGGCCGAAATCGGGACTGACATGCAGGCGTGAAATCGCGCGAGTTCAAATGAACTCGCACGGCTTCATTCCCGCAGCTCAGTGTGAACCTGGGCTTATTCTAGTTTGGGGAGTTTCATAGCCTTTTGTTTCTTAGTAATATCTGTTGAGACCTCATATTAAAGAGCTGTTATTCTCTCTATGAATGGATATGCTAGAGAAAAGCAGATTCATTATATGAAATCCAGAGAAGATTTGAATTGATGACTCCCAAACTGCTGTTATGACAAGTCCAAGCTGTGTTTGCTAGAAGAAAGATTGGAAATAAATTGATGTATGTATTCTCTGATGATAGGCTTATTGCTTGTAACATCATTTATAAGAGTAGATCAGATTATCTTCTGTGATATAGTACTGTATACTTACTTTTTGTTGAAACAGTATGTCATAATGATTATGTATTGTGTTAGGTATACAGGCTGAAAATATGCATTCTGAGCCAGCCAAAGCAGTTAGAAGTCCAAGTTTAGTTACAGAGTAAAGAGACCTGGTTTATCCAAGTCAATGACAGCTCTAGCAGCACCACCCAACCAGCACAATGCTTTTTTCCCCTACTGCTATCTACTCTGTCAAGGCCTGTGAATTTAGGTGTCTGAACCAAGCTGTGCAGCAAAAGGGGCCATTACTGAGACAAACCATGTAACAGGGGTGCCTCACCTATTTAACGTTCATCTAAATGTATTAGTCCATCTAACCCTACCCTCTCAAGACATTGCTGCTGTCCATGGGTTGTTCCATTGCTCCTCCATAAATAAAGGAACCACTCTAACACATGTAGTATGTTACTGGCTGGATTACTATGTAAAAATAAACGAAAAAAAATCTTGAAAGAAAACGAATGCAGCTACCACATTAAGACGCCTTTCACACTGGAGGCGGTTTTCATGCGCTTTAGTGCTAAAAATAGCGACTGTAAAGCACCTGAAAAAAGCCTCATCTGCAATTCCAGTGTGAAAGCACGAGTGCTTTCACACTGGGGCGCTGTGCTGGCAGGACGTTAAAAAAAGTCCTGCAAGCAGCTTCTTTGAGGCGCTTTAGGAGCAGTGTGAAATGGCTCTTAAGGCTGCATGCACATGGATGTTTACATGCTAAAAAGTCTTCTTTCCTGCACACCGGAAGCCAAACCTGCTGCATACAGCCACCCATACAAGTCAACAGCTTTACATGGCTGTATGCTTGTAAATTCCAATAGCTCCTGCATCTGCGTTTACCTGGACATACTCATATGACACATTTTGCAAGAGTGGAGCATTTTGGGAAATAAGCCGTATGCGTGTGCATGCTTAAACATCGATGCAGAAGTTTAGAGCTTACAATTGCACTAGGCCATCTTTATGTAGAGCAACAATACTTTTTTTAAGACCCTCAAGAGAGTTCTTTGCCATGAGGTGCCATGTTGAACCTCCAGTGACCAGTATGAGAGTGTGAGAGCGATAACACCAAATGTAACACACCTGCTCCCCATTCACACCTGAGTACTTGTAACACTAACGAATCACATAACACCAGGGAGGGGAAATGTCTAATTGAGCCCAATTTGGACATTTTTACTTAGGGGTGTACTCACTTTTGTTGCCAGCGGTTTAGACATTAATGGCTGTGTGTTGAGTTATTTTGAGGGGACAGCAAATTTACAATGTTATACAAGCTGTACACTCACTACTTAACATTGTAGCAAAGTGTAATTTCTTCAGTGTTGTCACATGAAAAGATATAATAAAATATTTATAAAAATGAGAGGGGTGTACTCACTTTTTAAGTACCGAAGTTTGGAGCCATTCTACGAGCGTGTGAAATTTTGAAGCGTGACATGTTAGGTATCTTTTTACTCGACGTAACTTAATCTATCACATTATGCAAAAAAAATTGGGCTAACTTTACTGTTTTTTTTTTGTTTTCTTTTTAAAGCATAAAACTTTTTTTTTTATCCCAAAAAATTGTTTAAAAAATTGCTGCGCAAAAAACGTGCAAGATAAAAAGTTGCAACGACCGCCATTGTATTCTCTAGGGTCTCTGCTAAAAAACATATATAATGTTTGGGGGTTCTATGTAATTTCTAGCAAAAAAATATGATTTTTACATGTAGGAGAGAAATGTCAGAATTGGTCTGGGTGGCAAGTGGTTAATCTTGACCATTGGGTTATATCGCCTTTGCAGGAATAGGGCTAGGCAGACTAGGCAGAATTACCAACAGTCTCCTCTATCCCCGTCCAGGAAATGTAATTACTTGGGTCAGACTTTTGATTTAATACTGATCAGGGTAGTCTTTTTACTACTCAAACTTCTGCTCCTTCAGGTTTAGATCAACAGGAAGTTACCGAGACTTGTGGCAATCTCGCGGGTTCCTCTGGTAGACGCCGCAGTCATCCTAGTCCCACTGCAGGGCCAACACCTTCCTCTCCTGCGGTGCCTGCAAAGTCATTCTGGTGGCCGTAAAAATCCCTTGGGAGCTACCTCTCAGAAAGGACCAGTTGTTCCAAGGGCTGATTTACCATCCTGCTTTACAGTTGCTAGTTTTAATGGCCTAGCCATAGAAAGCCAGGTACTGAGAGATGGGCGTTTGTCGGGATCAGTGATCCCTACTATGTTGAAGGCGAGGAAGTCGACTACTAGTTAGATATACCATTATACGTGGAAAGCGTAAATTTCTTGGTGTGAGTCAATTGACACTCATCCTCGCTCCTTTTCTATACACCTGGCCCTTGATGATACTCAAGGCCAACCTCTGCTCAACATCCTGTGTCTTTGTATTTCAACCTCAGTAGATAAAGGTATTCCCATAGATTAATTCAAGAGAAAACAAGCCCAGATGCTGATTATTGCCAACCAACTACTCTCTCCAAATAAATGTTTAGTACATTATCTCATCTGTAGATTTTTATTCAGTTGTAACCACTTGAGGACCAACATATCATACCCCCTTCCTGTTGCGGCTATTTTTTAGTTTTCAGTGCTGTGATACTTTGACAATTACTTGGTCATGCAGCACTGTACCCAAATGACAGACAGAGCTTTCTTTTTGTGGTATTTAATAATCACTTTTTTTTTATTTTTTATTTTTTTTTACCGTATAAAGTAAAAAGAGAGACAATTTGGGGAATTTCCCCCCCCCTACTTTCTGTTATAAAACATATCAAAATAATACTATCTCAATCTCATCCACAAAGACCAAGTGGGCTTCATGCCAAGGGGGAGACAATGTCCGCCGGGCAGTTTTACTAGCACAGATAGCTAAAGCTAGACATATACCCTCCTGTTTCCTATCCCTTGATTTAAAAAAGGCTTTTGATTCCATATCATGGCCTTACCTATGCTACACGCTACAAAAATGGGGTTTTGGCCCCCACTTTCTGACTGGATCGAGGCGTTCTATAAAAAACCAATCGCATACGTTAAATATCCAAATCCAATCCATTCAATATAGAAAGAGAAACTCGCCAGGGATGTCCATTTTCTCCCCTTCTATTCGCCCTTTTAGTGGCACCAATAGCCCAATGAATCCGTTCAGACCTGACAATCACTGGTATTGAAACTGCTGGATACCATCATAAGCTATGTCTATTTGCAGATGACATATTACTATTTTTGTCATCCCCACAAGTTTCAGGACCCAACCTCTTACCCATCCTCAACACCTTTGGGATGATTTCAGGTCTTTTAATAAACCCTAAAAAATCCAGAGTTCTTGATATATCACTCTCCAAATTAGAGTCAGACTCGGTTAAACATGCACTCCCATTCACATGGGCAGAGAGATCAATTCCTTATTTGGGGGTTCACCTAACAGCCTCATATTCCGACCTTTTCACAGCAAACTATCCCCC